>OY728133.1:1546012885-1547282280 GCA_963277665.1 Viscum album
AACTTGACAAGATTTATGTGAAGGAAGTGGTAAAGATTCATGGATTTCCACTTTCAATCATATCTGATCATGATCCAAGGTTCACATCAAAATTCTGGAGAAGCATTCAACAAGCTCTGAGCACTGAATTGAATTTCAGTATGGCCTATCACCCCCAAACTGATGGTCAATCTGAAAGGACTATTCAAACACTTGATGACATGATTAGAACTTGCTCTATGAACTTTAAAGGTGTATGGGATCAACATCTCTATTTAGTTAAGTTCTCTTACAACAACAGCTTCCACTCGAGCATTCAAATGGAACCCTGTGAAGCTCTATATGGGAAGCTATGTAGAACTCCTACTTTTTGGGGTGAAGCTGGTGAGAGAAAGTTTCTTGGGCCTGATCTTGAGCAAGAGATAACAGAAAAGGTTCATGCCATCCAGCAACACATTAAAGCTGATCAGAGTCAGCAAAAGAGCTATGCTGACAACCATCGAAGGGACTTGGAGTTTAATATTGGTGACAAAGTCTTTCTATGGATTTCACCTTCGAAGAGATTCATGAGGTTTGGGAAGAAAGGGAAGCTCAGCCCTAGGTACATTGTCCCCTATGAAATCCTTGATCATGTGGGATCAGTGGCCTATCGGCTTGCACTTCCTCCAAATATAGCACAAGTTCATGATGTCTTTCATGTATCCCTCTTGAGGAAGTGCATACCTAACCCTTCACATGTACTAAATCTAGAGGTAGTACAACTATAACATAACCTCTCTTATGAGGAGAATCCAGTGGAGATCTTGGATCAAAGAGACAAGGTTCTACGCAACAAGACTACCCACCTTGTTAAGGTATTGTGGAGGAACCACAAATATGAAGAATCCACATGGGAACCAGAGGAGTCTATGAGGTAGAAGTACCCACACCTTTTCTCTTTAGAGGGTACAAGTTAAAAATTTCAGGGATGAAATTTCTTAAGGTGGGAAGAATGTAACGACCTGAACTTTTTAATTATATTTTTTTTCTAATTTTGTGTGTTATTTTACTTTATACTCAACAAAACTATATCCTTTAATTAATAAAGTGGGCATAATTAAAATGAGACTGTTGGGTTTTGACTGTTATATGATCGTTGGTCAATATGACCGTTGGTCAATATGACCATTGGAAACTATAATCTTAACATTGTGTTTTTATAAATATGGTTATCTTGGTTAATTAATACATAAAGAAGATTGAATAGCCTCATCCAGTAGACTCGATCTATATGAAGCTCATCTGTCAGATCATGGGAAGGAGGTAGCATCACTGGGCTTTTCTCTGGACCAAGCCCTAGTCGAACTTTAACATATTAATCTTGAACGGAATCGCCTAAGGGAGAAGTTCAAGCTTATAGAAATCACCACTCAGGCAATTTTGTCTGAGCCACCCTAAGATTCTATCATCATAGCACACCTTACACTTAGGTCCTATGCTGATGTTATAAGGGGCTATGTAACGAGACTTTAGCTACTTTGTGTAATCCCTTTTATATAAATAAAATTGTTATTTCTTATTATGGAAAAGTTTTTGAATTTCAAATATTCGGATAAATATAGGATGTGTATTATTGATGAATTTAGGAAAAAAGGGTATTTTAAAATATTTGTGTATTCTTTAAATAATTAATAATGTGAAATGATTTTCAAGAAATGTTCTTCTACAGTTGTGTTCAATATAAAATTTAGAGTCTAATAAGATCAACTTGGTTTTTAATGAATAGTAAAGTAGGAATAGTAACATATCCATATGAATAGAAATGAATAGTAATTTGACAAAAAAATAGAAACTTTACTCATGAATGTATAAATAAATTTTAGACATCTTAAAAGTGAAAAAATGGCCATAGTTTAAGTTTTGGTATTTTTGTATGCCATAAATTTTTTATTTAAATTTTTATAATTAATTTAATAATTTAAAATGGAAATTTATTTTCATAAAATTTAATCATAAATTGTTACTTTATTGTCTTATAGTTATACGATAATTTCATGGGACCTTGATTACTCTTTTAAGGTGTTACAAAATCAGTTATAGTTTTAAAGTTGTATTTTTGGAATAAATAATGATTTTATTTAAAAATTAAATTAAAACTATTTAAAACATTATTTTCATAAAATGGAGTTCATTTTTTAATTTAGAGTGTCGATTTTAGGTTAAGATGAATTTTTGGGATTTTTCTAAAACAGTTGAATTTTTGGTGAATAGTAAAAATGCAGTTTTGAGTTTCGGGTGTTTAATGACATCATTAATGATGTAATAGTGATTTAAACTTTCTTGTTGACTTATTAATAGTGATTTATTCTATGAGGTGTACCAATTGGCCAATACCATGGGCAAATACCATGGGCAAGCCCATGGTTTTGCAAATACCACCGATGAGGTGTCCCTTGGAAATTAATAATTCATTCACTCACATTTCCTATAAATACCAAGCCATTTCCCTCATTCATTTCATTCCAAAAATCATCTTCAACGAAGTTCTAGTCTCCTTACCTCCCAAGGGGTCCTCCCAATGTGCCCTCAAGCCTCCCAATGTCCCGACCTTGAAGCTTTCAAAGTTACTCTTCAAGGTAAGGGAACCTTTCACTCTCCTCTTTTAAGTCATGACTTCCTTTATGTTGTGTCTTCTAATTTCCATCTCTTTATGTTGAGGGTATGTTATTATATGTTCTCAATACTATCCATTTCATGTCTAATATTTTAGAGACCCTTTCTGCTCTCATCAATTTGTTTTCTTAATTTTTAAGTGACACCGTTATGCTTCCAAATTTTTCGTAAAAGGAATTGCAACTTCTCTTTTCTTTGATGTTTCCTTTTCATATGGTATGTCATTCAAATTTCCATACCATGTTCTTATATACATGTTATTCTGAATTTATACTGTATTATGAATTATTTATGAGTGGGTGACCCTTGTCCCCTATCTTTCCAATGTCTTCTAAAACCATGTTATATAGTCGTTATGCTGCAGAAATTTCATCTCAAAATTTCTATCTCTTTCTCTTAAGAAATTCTCTTATTTTATTTATATGAATACCCAGACCTATTTCATTTCTATGGGTGTTCATAAATATATAAAGATGATATATTTGATTCTGGAGTTGACATACATATAACCCTCACTCCCTTTCCATGGGTTATAAATGATATAATGATCTTATTTTTAAGAACTTTTAAAACGTCATGATTTTGAAATGAAAACCATTTCTTTTATTCTATATGGGTTATTTATGAAATGTTTGATTGTTTTATATGTGGATCACATGAATTTAAAGACATATTAAGGGTGTGCCCTGATAGTTCTCCAATTCATTGGGTAAATAATTAATCTCTAGAGATGACAAGTTTCACGATACCTTGGTGAATAACTTTGGTAATTTTTATGACACCTCGAGGTTAAACCTTAGTGATATGTTCATGAATGTCTAAATGAAATGTTGTAGCCACATATTCAAGTTATGATTTAATTTATTTTTATTATGATATTCCTATTATTCCATTGCTTATGCCTTTATGACTTTTATCATGTTCTTATTAATATTGCTCAAGATCACATGTCAACGGTTTCACTTGTTTTCCTTACTGAGCCTTTTTCTCACCCTTTCCTTTGATGTATGCCTCCAGGATATGAGATGTAGTAATTTTACTTAGGAAGAACTTATGATGAATCCTTACAAGTGGATTGGAAGAATGTTTTATGTTGTATTCAAGTTTTATTGTTCCTGATTTCCAAGACAATATACTTTAAAGATCCTCTGTATGTAAAATGTAATGTAATGTTATGAAATAAAAAAGACGAGATGCCATAGGATCAACATCTTCCTCTGGTTGAGTTCTCTTATAATAACAGTTTACACTCAATCATCCAAATGGAACCATATGAATCCCTTTATGGGAAAAGGTATAGAACACCAGCGTGTTGGGAGGTTGGTGAGCGTAAGCTGCTTGCACCAGAAATGGTTGAAGAAATGGTGGAGAAGGTGAAAACCATTCAGCAGCATATCAAGGTAGCCCAGAGTCGATAGAAAAGTTATACAGATAACCTTCGATGAGACCTTGAGTTTAAAGTCAGAGACATGGTATTTCTACGCATATCTCCATGGAAGAAGGTCATGAGGTTTGGAAAGAAAGGGAAGTTAAGTCCAAGGTACATCGGCCCCTTCGATATTCTTGATTGTGTCGGGGTTGTGGCCTATCGACTAGCACTTACACCTACCATGGCTAAAGTACATGGTGTCTTTCATGTATCCCTCTTAAGGAAGTACATACTGGACCATTCACATGTACTCTCTTCAGAGGTGGTATAGTTAGAGGACGATATTTCTTATGAGGAGCAACCAGTGAAGATATTAGATCATAGAGAAAAAGTTCTATGAAATAAGACAATGCCCCTCATCAAGGTGTTGTGGAAAAACCACAAGTTTGAATAAGAGACATGGGAATTAGAGGAAATGATGAAGCAGAGTTACCCTCAAATGTTTTAGTGTGGGAAAAGTAAATTTTGAGGGTGAAATTTCTTAAGGGGGGAAGATTGTAACGACCCAAACTTTTATTAATGGAAATCCCTATTGATCTAATTAAATGTCTCTTTATGTAAAATGTTTATGTAAAATGTCAACTTCTTTGGTTTTATGTTTTTTTATTTTTTAAAATACTATTAATAATTGTGACCGTTTCTAATATAGTCATTGAACAGTGATCACATGATTAGTATAAATATAGGGCTTTAACAAATCCAATTTACTCAGACAAAGGAAGTGATGGCCTCATCCAGTAGACATGCCCCATAAGAATCCCATTTGTCAGAGCTCATAAAGGATGTGGCATCATTGGGATTCTCTATTGATCAAGCTCAAGCTGAGCTTGAACACATTAATCTTGAGCGGAACCACCTACAGGAGAAGTGGAAGTTGATAGAGATTACCACCCGAGCAATGTTATCCGAGCCACCCCAAGAGTCTGTCACCATCGTACACCTCACCCTTTGTTCTTATGTGGGTGTTTTAAGGGGTTATTTAACAAGACCCTAGTACTATGGTTATGTACATTATTTTTTTATATAATAATGAATATATTATTGTTACCTTGTAAATAGTTTTTAAAGCACAAATAGTATTTTTAGTTAATGTTCAACTAAGAAATCTATTTTGATGAATTAATGTATTTTTGAATTAAATATTATTTTAATAAAATATTATTATTATTATTAAATTAATTTTTATTAAATATAAACAATCGTATAATTTTATGAATGCAATTGTAATTTTTATTAAGGTTTGAAATCCATTTTCGTCAAAACCCATGAATTTTCGATAAATGTCAGTTTTTATTTAAAAAAATAAAATTAAAATATTTAGAAAATTATTTAGATAAAATGAATATTATTTCTGGAATCATGATGTTGAAATTATCCAATGATGAATTTTTCATAATTTTCTGAGACGGTCAAATTTTTTGGTAAAAATTAAATACCGTTTAAATATATAATGTGTTTTATGACATCATAATGACCCAATAGTGACGTAATAAAATACTATAAACTTTATATTTGGAAAATATATGTTTTACCATTAAAATAATGTGATTTTGGGTTTGTTTGATTTATTTTACAAAGCTTTAGTGGACCCTTCAAGACTTATTAAACATTTTGTCTTTTTAAATTGTTTTCCTTGGGAGTGTGACTCACCTCCACATAAGAAATCCCATTATTTTAAGAAGTTCAGACTTTGGACTTATTAAAATTTGTTTTTTACTCCTCTTTTCCAAAAACCATGGGCAAAAACAATGGTCTGGTTTGTGTTTTGGATAAGTTTAATGTGAGGTGTCCCAAACCTAAATAATAAAGAGTTCCCTCACCTTTCCTATATAAACCCACACAAGCTCCCACTTCCTCCTCACTCAAAGCCTTTGTAATTCGTCCAACCTCTTCTCTACTCTCTCTATAATCCTCCCAAGGTGCCTCAAGCTCCCAAGAAGCCTCTCTCAATCCTTTGGAAGCACACTTCCAAGTAAGGGTTTTCTTCCTTTCTCATTTTTTTCCAATATTCATTAAATTGTTATGCCCTTTTAATTTCAATTATAAATGTTGGGGTATGTTTTCTCACCTCACTCATACTTCCCTCTTTATTTTTGAATGATTGGAGACCCCTTTCTCTCTCATTAAATTCCTCTCATGTACACCCGTTACTATGTCGAAATTCCAAAAGGAATTTCTCTCCTCATTTACATTCAAGCAATTATTTTGTATCATGAATCTAAATTCCATTAAATTTGTTGGAAAATGTATCTATATGACCCCCTTACTATCCATGTCATGTAAATATGATGATATACCCCTTTATCTCTCAGCAACCATTTTTATGAGTTCTTATGTCAAGTTGTTATGCTGCCGAAATTGCACCGCGCTTTTCCAAGCCAAAGTCATTGTGTAGTGAATATCATGCCCATTTCTCTATCAAGGATATTCATATTTATGCACATTTACTTATTGTTTAAATAGTTTCATTTATGTATTCTACATTCGTTTATTTTGTAATAAATGATTGTGTTGAATGATTCAATGTTTTATGATCCATGTGGCACACTTATGGATGAAATGAAATGTTTAAGAAGGGTGTGCCCTGATAGTGCTCTAATGCATTGGGTAAAGTATAGTATCATGATATGTTATGTGCAATGGGTGTTTAATCATGCTAATTCAAGTGCAAAGAGGGTTTACTTGTACTTCATGTGCAATGATGGTTTACTCATGCTCTATGTGCAATGAGACTTGGCTCATGCTAATTCCTTGTTAAGTGTTGTTGCCACATTTCCATGTTATGATTATCATGCTTTATCATGACTTTATGTTTATGCTTCTATTGTTATATATTTATATTCCTATTGTCTAATATGTATTTTATTCCTCGTGTTATTCCATGATTATTCCCTTACTGGGCTTTATAGCTCACCCTTTTCTTATGCATGTCCTCAGGTTATCCCATGCAATGCTAAGTACGAGGGAATGTAGTGGTCATGTAAAGGAAGTTTTTAATAAAGATGTTGTTTTTTCATGTTTGAAGTTGTTATGTAATGATCCTAATCCCCAAATACACTATACCTCTCGATATTCTATGTTGTATCAAATGAAGTTTATGTAATAAATTATGTTTAATTGTGAAATAAAAAAGCAAGGTTGCCATATGTACCTTCTTGGTGGTAGCTCATACCAACTCTAGACCCATGAGTGTCGACTCCCCTAGGTCTGTCCAGCATAGGGTTGATCTACAAGGCCACCCATACAAGACCTCAAATGGTGTCATGTCAATGGTGGAGTGAAAGTTATTGTTGTATGAAAACTCCACTAGTGGTAGGTATTCCTTCCAACTACAACCAAAATCCAGGACACAAGCATGAATCATGTCCACCAAGGTTTTTATGGTCTGCTCCGTCTGACCATTCATCTGGGAATGAAAAGCTGTGCTCAAATGCAGCTGAGTCCCAAACACCTCCTGTAACCCCTACCACAATTGAGATGTAAAGAATGTATCACGGTCTGAGATGATCATCAAAGGCACCCTATAGAGCCGCACTATCTCTTGGACATAGAGGCGTCCCAATCCATCTACCAGTCCCTGCTCTCATATGGATAAAAAGTAAGATGACTTTGTGAGTTGGTCAATGATCACCCAGATGGAATCATGGCCCCTAGATGTACGTGGTAACCCCATCACAAAGTCTATCGAGATACCATCCCATTTCCACTCTATAACCTTGAGTGGTTGGGTCAAACCTGCTGGAATATGATGCTCAACCTTCACTTGCTGACAAGTGAGGCATTGTAAAACAAACTCGGCCACCGCTTTCTTCATCTCTGGTCACCAGTACTGACATCGAAGGTCCTGGTAATCTTTTCTACACTAGGATGTAATTCCAAATGGAAAGTATGGAACTCCCTCAACACCTCATCCTACAAAATTACTGGAACATGGTGCATCCTCTGAAAAGGATGATGTGCTCCCCACTAATCGAAAATCCATCAGGAGCATATCCTAAGTATGTCTGAGAACGTTGGGCCTCACAATCAACATCCACAAGTTGTGCCTCCCTAACTCTCTATAAGAGTGGGGGAGTGACATTCATAGATTAGAGGTAAGATTCTCCATCATTATCTGTGAAGGATATTTGCATCGCGGCTAGCTGCTCTGTCACCTCTCTCAGTAACTGTAAACCAGACCTCCTGCTGAGTGTGTCTTCCACCAGATTCCCCTTACCAGGAGTATAGACTATCTCAAATTCATAATCCTAGAGGAACTCTAGCCATCGTTGTTGTCTCAAGTTCAAGTCCTTTTGTGAAAAGATAAACCTGATACTCTTGTGGTCAGAGTAGACAGTAAATTGTTCACCCATCAAGTAGTTTATCCGAATCTTCAAGGAAAAAACCACTACTGCTAACTCCAAGTCAAGGTTCACGTAGTTTCGCCCATACTGCCTCAAATGTCGTGATCCGTAGGCGATCACTGCTTGCTCATGCATCGGGACACAGCCAAGTCTGGTCTCTAATGCATCACAGTAGACTACATACCCAACACCCTATTTTGGTAGTCTCAATATGGAGGAACTCTTCAGTCTCTGCCTCAACTCCTGAAAACTCTGTTGGAACCTCTCCATCCACATGAAGGGTTGTCCCTTATTTTTCAAAGCTGACAAGGGTGTTGCTACTTTGGAAAAGTCGGGTACGAATCTCTGGTAGTACCCATCCAACCCTAAGAAACTCCGCACCTCGGTCACGCTCTGGGGTGGCTCTCAAGCAAGCACTACCACTATCTTCGCCGAATCCACTCTAACTCTAGCCTATGAGATGATGTGTCCCATGAAGTGGACCTACCAAATCTAGAACTAGCACTTCGAGAGATTACCATAAATCTAGTGCTCTCGAAGTGCGTTTAGGACTATCCGTAGGTGTGTAGGGTGCTCCTCCTCTGATGATGAGTACACCAAGATGTCATCAATGAAGACCACAACAAATTGGTCAAGGTAAGGCTAGAAGATCCGGTTCATGAGTCCCATTAACACTATTGGGGAATTGGTCATGCTGAAAGGCATAACCAGGAACTCATAGTGGCCATAACGGCACCTAAAGGCTATCTTCGGTACATCCTCATCCTGTACCTGAAGCTAGTAATAGCCCGATATGAGGTCTATCTTTGAGAACCAACTCGCTCCCCTAAGTGGGTCAAAGAGGTCTTCAATCCTTGGTATTGGATACTTGTTCTTCACGGCCACCTGGTTTATGCACCAAAAGTCTACGCATAACCTCAAGATCTCGTCTGCCTTTTTGGAAACCAACATTGGGGATGCCCATGGAGAAACACTGGGCCATACAAACCCCTTCCTCTACAATTCCTCCATCTATACCCTCAACTCACAAAGTTCCATGGGAGCCATCTAATATGTAGATGTAGATATCTATGTCGTCCCTAGGTATAAGTCAATGTAGAAGTCTACCTCTCTGTGAGGAGGTAGTCCTGGGAAATCTTCTCGAAAGATATCCTCATATTCATCCACCACTATAGGAAATCTCAGACTCCCCTCATCCACTGCACCAAGGGTGAGTCTAGCCAACTGGTGAGTGATTGGTTGTACACTCCTCTGAGAAGGTTTGTCCTATGATGTAAAGGTTACCTTCTCACCGGTGAAGGAAAACCTAGTTCCATCCTTGCATACACATGTTACTTTGCGCTAAAAAACAGTCGATCTGAGCATGTACTAAAGATAACCAATCCATACCCTAAATGATGTCGTAAGCCCTCGAAACTACTATTGGGAGATCTCAGTCGAAGCTCTCACCTCCTAAAGTAAGCTCACACTGCCAGCACTAGTTTTTAATCGTCGAATCCTCTCCCATAGGAGTCTCTAATCGTAAGGATCGAGCCAACAGCTCCACCAGAATCTCTGAGATCCGAACAAGAGCCATGGAAAGGAAGGAGTGACTAGAAATTGTGTCTATAAGAACTGCATCTAAGGTGGATTAGACATAGATCTTACATCTAATCATCTTTGGAGCATCGTGGTCGTAGGCCTCCATCGCCTAAAGTTGGGCTCGCCCCTTTCCATCAGCTCTTGGAGATCGGGGTGGACCTTCTAGGGGTGGTGGTTGTAGTAACTTGAACCTTAGTCCACTATATGCCACTCGGTATTCTCCCTGGTCATGTCCACCTCCATGCGGACCTCATCACTCAAACCTCTATTGTTGTCTCGGTGGTCCCTCGACCACCTGGTAGTCATCTGTGCAAGGATTCAAATAGTCATGAGCCATGTTACCCTATCCTCCGCAAGAGTAATAAACTCTAGTCCTCATATGAACTCATCTACCTCATGATCTCCGCACCTCTGACCCTACATCCTAGGGTCATCCTTTGGAAGTTCTGGCCCATTTGGGCCTCTACATCATCTGTCTACTGCCTTCTGCAAATGACTCGGCCACTTATTGTATGGTGGTGGCTCTCACCATCGGTGCCTTATTGGATATGAAGCTCTCTACTAGTAGGGATCTCTCTAGTACTCTAGCCTACGTCGGGATGCTGTGTGAAAACATCGATGCCCTGATCTCCTGCCAGAGTACCTTATCAAAGGTTTGGTCCCTAAAGAAAGGGTCTCTTACCATGTCAATGGAGTAGTGGGAGAGGTCAGTAAAGATCACTGAGTACTAGTACAGAGTCATACTTCCCTGCTACAAGTGCAGTAACTCCTGAATACACATTGAGCATAGTGTTGTTGGTATGAACTCCTCCATGAAGAGGCTCTCGATGTCCATCCAAACAAGGGTCGCCTCCTTGTGTGTCTTGAGCATCAAGCTCCACCACCTCCCTTCCGTTTCCTGAAAAAGCCTAGCGGCTAGAACTTCCATCTGGTCTGTCGGTGTCTCTACTAGGCGAAAAACCCGAGTAACCACCTCTAGCCAAACCTAGGCTGCTTGAGGATCTATCTTGCCTCAAAACCTCAGAGGCCACTATCTCTGGAACTCATGCAGCATGCTCAGTTAGCGTGCATTGTCCACTGGTGGGGCTAGTATCAACTGCTGCTCTCCGGGTGGTGGTGGTGCTGGTACACCACTTGAAGGTGTTATCACTGTAAGCAGTCCCTGCACTGATGCCTCATCGCTCGGTGGACCATCGTTGTGATCTCTCACTGGAATCCTGACTGGCTGTCTTTGTGGAGGCATCCTGTAGAGAAACATATATGTCATAGTCAATAATTTATACCTGGTGATCTGACTCAAATGAGATCTAGAGAAAAACATTTCCAAAACACATGCAGCTATTGTTTACATGTACCGAGTAGGAAAACAGAATTATGGGTCTTGGTGTATGCATACATCAATCGCTGCACCAACACTAGGCTCCCTGGACTAAAATCTGAACTCAAGACACTTGACACTATTGCCCCCATTGAAAATTATAGAATCTTAGTTCTTCAGGTAGAATTGACCTCTATGATACCAATTTTTCACAACCTGTCCCCCAGGGCCCATGTTGTGACTACCTCAAGACTGTCTTTCATAGACCAGGGGCTAGTGACTAGCACCAAAAAAGAATAACCCCAAAAGGGAAGGCATTGCCTTTAAACCTGTACACACACACAGAGGGCATTCTGCACAAAGAAATATTCAACGGAAAGAAAGTAGTACATCCACCCCAAAGTATCACTACTGAGAATAAAGTGTGTAAAAGGAAAGTAAATGGGGAAGAATACAAGATCAGTTGAAAGGAAAGTGCAACAAAAGAAGTACAAGCTCTGGAGGTCACCCGCCAAGGATCCTACCTGAAGGGTAGGTACAGCTCTCTGTAGGATGTCACTACAGCACACCACGTCTATCGATCCACCTTCAAGAATCGTTTAGTTCTGGATCCCCAAAGTCCCAGTCAAGGTTGTTCATCGTCTGCACAAGACACAACAGGTGCGGGCTAATCCCATGTAGGGGTGAGTATAACAATACTCAGTAGGGACCCCGAGACCCCTGAAGGTCTCTTAGTAATCCATGAAGGAAAACACCACAAATAAAGATACCACAGAGTTAATAACACTAATCAAGATCTAAAACACATAGCACAAAGTAAAAGATGTAGCTCACACTAGGTATAACTTAAGTACATAAGTAAAGATGATTAGTTGTAAAGCTAGATCATCTTATTATGTCGAGAGGCTATATTGCTGACCTGCACAGGGTTGCTAGGTGCTAACCCATAGAGGATCGCTAAGTACTGACCCACAGAGGATCTCTAGGTGTTGACCCCTATAGGATCGCTAGGTGATGACCCACGCAGGATCACTAGGTGATGACCCACGTAGGATCGTTATTCTTTCTTCACATCACAACCAGCCACTGGATTCTTACAATTAGCACGCTTGATTCTGAGAGGATACTCTCCTCAAGTCATCAGTTGTAACTCAACTGCCATGAAGTCCTACATAGAGTAAACCCAAAGTACCATATCTTCGTAAGGGTCTCAATGCAACAGAAGGTGCGTCGATTAGACGTCTAGTCTGTAAGTTATTAGTAATTTAGTAAAAAGATTCTGGTTGGATTCGAGTTCGATCCAACCTGGTCATACTAAAATTTCTACCAAAACTAAAGTGGAGTATATCATAAGGACTAATTTGTTGTAAGGGTCCCAATTCCACTGACGAAACGTCAATCGGACGCCCGATTTGAGAGATACGGGTGTTTTAGTACACAGTGGTCGGTTGTGTCTGGGCTCGGTCTGACCGACCCGACCAACTCGCCCCAAGGGACCCACGTACCCCAGTTTAGTTAGACGGAATCAACCTAACCCAGTTTGGGTTGGGGTCAGTCTGGTCCAGCCTTGCCAGAGGGCCAGGCCCCACGGACCTCGCTGGACCCGACCTGGCTTGGCTGAGGGTCCAGACCGCAGGGTCGCCTGGTGACCCGGTCTAGTCTGGCCTGACCCGGAGGGCATGGGTCCAGCCTGCCAGTGTGGGTCCGTCCCACTGGATGGTTTGTGCCCCGCTCGGTCTGACAGAGGCGGACCGGTCCGGCTGGATGGGACGCGTTCGGATGTCACGTCCCGTTCGCCGCCATTGCTCCGCGAGCCGCCGCCATCGCCACGCGGGTCACCGCGAGGTGCCTCCTCTGTCGAGGTCGAGTGACCGTGGCCCACCACGTGGGATGCGGCACGGTGTCGTGTCCGTCGCCTCCAGTTGGCAGCTCCTCCCACTACGTCGCGACCCTTCCTCTGGCACGTCGTCGTGGCGCACCACCAGCAAACTCTTCTATGGACCATCGGGTCCGCACCGGTGGTCTTTTCTTCGCACCGCTTGCACCTGCACTCTTCGGGGAACGTCTTCACCTTCGCAAAGTTCTCAAATCTGTTTTTCCATCGATTCAAGAGTTTGGTCACGAAGAACACCCACATCGGAGGGGCTCAGGCCTTGTTCGTGTCAGCCCACACCCTCCGTGTTAGAAGTTTATAATCAAGGGAGGTCCATGGATTTTAATTCGAACAATAATGATGATTCAACCCCGGATAAAGAAATCCCAAAAGAAAAATCACTCTCTCACATAAACGCACAAATCACGGATCAACCCATTCGTGGGTTGATTCATGTTCGTTGTTTCTAAAAAAAGAACAGGGAAGAACTTTTAAAATTAAACAACCCCTACCTTGTTGATGTTCGATGTCGAAGCATTCGTCTTCAAGGTTTCACGATGTAGACGTCACTTCCAGCTCCGTTCTTCAAGGCACGTAGAAGATGATGAAGTCTTGCCGACATTCGTCGTTCTTCGTTGGAGAGGAAAACTGTCGGCGGTTCGTGCCCATGCACATGCCCATGTAATATAAAGAAATCCTGTGTTTTGTGAGATTTAAACCTCTGACCTCTTGCATATTTTTCAAAGACTTTACCAATCCAGCAAGCTCGTCATTGGTTAATAAACAGAATTTAATATACTTATATATACTAATTGAAAAAACAAATAATACATAAATAATAAATATAAACTCAATGATAATTAAACAATAAGCAATAATCAATAATTAATAACCAATAATCAATAATTAATAATTAATAATTATTGATTTATTAGTTATTTATTGAGTTATTTATTATTTCCTGTTTATTATAATAAATAACAAATAAATTATAATAATATTTACCTAAATTATAAAATTATGAAAAAAATAATAAAATAATAAATAACAAATAATAAGAAATAAGAAATAAGAAATAAAAAATAAGAAATAAATAATAAATAATGAATAACAAATAATAATAAATAATAAATAATAAATAATAAATAATAAATAATAAATAACAAATAATAAATAATAATAATTAATTAATAATAATAAACAAATACTAAATAATAAATAATGAATAATGAATAATAAATAATAAATAATAAATAATAAATAATAATAAATAATAAATTAAAAACTAAAAATAATAATAAATAATAGATAATAAATAATAAATAATAAATAATAAATAATAAATAATAAATAATAAATAATAAATAACAAATAATAAATAATAATAATTAATTAATAATAATAAACAAATACTAAATAATAAATAATGAATAATGAATAATAAATAATAAATAATAAATAATAAATAATAAATAATAAATAATAATAAATAATAATAAACAAATACTAAATAATAAATAATGAATAATGAATAATAAATAGTAAATAATAAATAATAAATAATAAATAATAAATAATAAATAATAAATAATAATAAATAATAAATAATAATAAATAATAAATAACAAACAATAAATAATAATAAATAACAAATAATAAATAATAATAAATTATAAATTATAAACAAAAATTAATAATAGATAATAATACATATAAATAATAAATAATAAATAATAATAATAATAAATAACACATAATTAATAATTATAATTAATTAAATAATAAATAATAAATAATAAATAAATAATAATAATAAATAATAATAATAATGAATAATAATAATAAACAAATAATAATAATAAATAAATAATAAATAATAACTAATAAATAATAAACAATAAATAATAAATAATAAATAATAAATAAATAATAATATATAATATATAATATATAATATATAATATATAATATATAATATATAAAATATTAATAATAATAATAATAACAAATAATATATAATAAATAATATATAATAAATAATAAATAACTAGTAACAAATATTATTATTAATAATAATAAATAATAAATAATAAATAATAAATAATAAATAATAAATAATAAATAATAAATAATAAATAAATATAAATAAGAAATAAATATAAATAAGAAATAATAAATAACCAGTAACAAATAATAGATAATAAATAAATTAAAGTATATTATAAATTATAAATAATAAATAATAAATAATAAATGAAACACATGAAAAAGTATGAAAAGGCGTGGTAATGGATGAAAAATTATGAAAATGCATGAAAATGGATGGAGAAGCATGGAGAAGGAAGCATTAGAAAGCATGAGAACGCATGAAAACTCATGAAAACTCTGGAAAACCCCTTAAGAATTCAACATAATCATCATAATAACCGACAAAAAACCATTGATAAAGATAACAAGTCACGGAAACCCAAATAAATAGTAATAAATGGAGCAACCGTTAAAACCCGTCAAAATGGTCATAAAGTGACAAAAACACTGGACTCACATTAACAGAGATAACTTATGATCTGAGAGTCCGTTCCAGATCTGTGACCAGTCAAATCAAAGATCCTAAAATAATATTCGAACTGATAGGTGAAAGAGACTGAATAGACCAGCAGATCGGAAGTTATGACCATTTAAAAAAATGACGGGGGACGGGTGCTAGAAACGAGGCATCGAAAAACATAACAAACCTGATACCCACTAAAAAGGCCATAACTTATGATCCATGAGTCCATGTGGGAACCACGACCAGTCAAACTGAAACTCATGGAATGAACTACGATCTGGCAGGTGGAGGAGTCTGAACTGACACACGGATCGAAAGTTAGGTCCATTTGAAGACAAGTTCGATGGGACACCAGTGACAGAAATGGGGTTTCTAAGGCCTTTATAGGGGTTTTTGGGGTCGAAAAACATGACAAAAACTTTCTTGTGTCAAATTTGTGTGTATCTCTCTTCGCTGGCTTTGATTTGATATGTGTTAGAGCCCAAACGGATACCCGGAGCGAAATTTATGGTCGTTTGAAGTTGGAGAACTTTTTTCAACTTTCTTATAACTCTCATATCTTCCGCACCTTAGACCTGAAGGTTCCGGGCGCAGCGGAAGCGCATTGGTGGGTTTGCCTAACTTTAATTTTAACGTTAAACAATGTTCAATCTGAGATCCGTCATGATTTAAAACGTCGAATCTTCAAAATAGAACGAAGAACGAAAAAGAAAAGAAGAGTCCCAGAACCCTTGAAATAGGATCATCATATGTTGGTTATAATTAATTTAATTAATTCATAAGAATTACCTTGTTGAAATTCTTTCTTTGTTGGTGTTTCCGGTCATGATCCTGTGATCCGTCGTTGCGTCGGAGAATCCAAGTGTAGGATTCCTCTAGCAGTGATCCACTCGTGTGCCACGTATCTCTGGACGTCGCCGAAGGGAACTCCGAGTGCTAGCGTGGAAGATCCTTCGCTTGCGATGTCCGTCTTCGATCACCTTGATCCGGTGGAGGATCTTGCTTTCGTAACTTGAAAGCATTCTTGGTGGAAAGGGAATTCTCTCTTGGCTTGAGAGTATTTCCAATCCGTTGTGCACAACCCAAAAATGGATAACCTTTTTGAGAATAATTTCATTGGGATTTATAATACTTAGAATTAATAAAATGAATTAATTGCCCAAAATCATTTAATTATTTCATTTAATTCTTAGTAATACCCCATGTCTTAATAATGACACTTGACCATCATTATTACTTAACATGCATCCAATGTATCACATTTAATATCATTTAATTAAATAAATAATATTGTTCTCACAAATTCTGAAAAAACAAACTCCACGGCGTGTATATAAATATACACGGCGTGTACTTTTATTTTTCCATTTTATTTATTTTCCTCCACCATATTTATTAGACCTTGAGCAATGGCTATTTATTTCTTAAATAAATGTAACTGCATTACTCACTAATAAATATATATATATATATTATTTTGCCCACAATATATTCTCTCGAACAACTAGTGTCGAAATAAATGCGATCAGACATCCTTAAATAATTATTAAACCACAGGTGGGAATAATCTTTATTTAACTTGTTAAATTAATTTTTAACTGAGATACATGGACACACTTAGTGTGTGACCCTCTAGGTCTCTTTCTCAGTGGCATTAGGCGGAGCCTGTCTAAAGTCCAAGGTTAGCATCTAGCAACACTCCAAGACACCCATAGAGAAAGAAGTTAATGCCGCAATGACGTGTCACCTCCTACGAACGCTTACCGTGTAATATAATCCCTTTGTCTCGATATCTCCAATCAATCGGGTTGCATGCTAGTGCCATCAACCCATGTTCTCGATTATTCTTTCTTTGACTTCCCGGAATTAAACTCGCTCATACCCTACCATGGCCATGGATTTATTTAGGCTATATCAATTCCATCAAAGGGCCTGAGATATCTACTTCTGTTATAGAACAGAAGGGACAAATCCTTTCTCGTATTATCTATTAATGCAGTATTACTCATGACGCACCCAACGTATCCTACCTCGCTGCGAACAGTGTGTCGTCACAGTTTTCGTCAATACATCTAAGTGCGCGAGTTGTAACACCCATTAATAATAATCTTAAAGTATAAGGACCAGTACACACGTCTGCAGATAGGAACATCCAATGACACTATGAAATGTGGATTTCCTACTGGCGGGTCTCATTCTCATAATATCCTCCTAGATATTACAAAGGGCGCACACCATGAGAAGGTGCTTCAAAGTTTTATTAGTCCTCAACCCTAATGACCTGTATTATTTGTGTCCCTCAAATAATATCATCCGGCCACAGAACATATATTCAAGAACAGTGTTATGGCACTTCCGGGTTCTCATCATAGCAGGGATCCGCTATGACCCATTAATGCAACAGCTGTCGTTAGGACATTATCACATGCATTGTCACACAGAAGAACAATCAAGATGTGATAAGGCTTTTATTAATGAATAAAGTACAAAGTAGTTGGTTCTAGACCACCAACTCCAACAGACTCCCACTTGGACTAGATCCAACTGCTAACAACCTTTAACCTGCTAGCTCTCACATGATATTCATGCTTCTGCTGAGATAGGCCTTTAGTCATGGGGTCCGCCACGTTCTCTTCTGTGGACACTCTTCTCACTGAAACTTCACCCCTTTGATAGAAATCCCTCAAGATGTGATACTTCTAGAGTGTTTGCTTTGTCCGTTGATGTGACCTTGGTTCTTTAGAAAGAGCCACCGCTGCAGTATTATCACAATACAATGTAATGGGATCTTTACTGTTAGGCACCACATCAAGCTCCTGGACAAAGTTCTGAATCCATACGGATTCTTTGGATGCATCAGAAGCCACTATATACTTGGACTCCGCTGTAGAATCGGCGACAACTGGCTTCTTTGAACTCTTCCAGCTCACAGCTCCTCCATTAAGATAGAAAACTTATCTAGATTACGACTTCAGATCGTTCTGATCTGTCTGAAAACCAGAATCAGCATACCCTCTGATGACAATCTCCTCATCTCCTCCATACACCAGGAACATATCCTTAGTTCTTCTTAGATACTTAAGGATAGTTTTAACAGCAGTCCAATGTTGTTCTCCTGGATCTGCTTGATATCTGCCTACCATGCTCAGTGCATAGGCAACATCAAGCCTGGTACATAACATGGCATACATGATGGATCCTATAGCCGAAGCGTATGGGATCTTACTCATTCTATCTTTCTCTTGTTGTGTCTGAGGACACATTTTCTTAGAAAGATACAGGCCATGTGACACTGGAACCAATATCCTCTTGGATTGTTTCATACTAAATCTCTTTAGTATTTGGTCAATGTACGTACCCTGACTTAGTCCAAGCAGCCTCTTGGATCTATCATGAATGATCTTGATCCCTAGAATGTAGGCTGCTTCTCCAAAGTCCTTCATGTAGAAACACTTGTTCAACCAGTCCTTAACTGACTGTAAGGCTGGTACGTCATTTCCAATAAGCAATATGTCATCAACATATACTACTATGATAACGACCGCATTCCCATTAAACCACTTATAAACACATGGCTCACATTCATTCTTAATGAAACCAAATTCCTTTATGGCTTCATCAAATCGAATGTTCCATGACCTGGATGCTTGCTTTAATCCATAAATGGATTTCTACAACTTTCAAACCCATTTGGATTCACCTGGTGTCACAAACCCTTCCGGTTGTGTCATATAGACATCTTCCTGAAGGTTCCCGTTAAAGAATGCTGGTTTGACATCCATCTGCCAAATCTCATAGTCATGGTAAGCTACTATGGCAAGTATGATTCTTATGGATTTAAAAATGGAAACTGGAGAGAAGGTTTCATCATAGTCAATTCCCTGACATTGTATGAATCCTTTAGCCACTAGCCTTGATTTATAGTTGCTAACTTGACCTTCCATGTACAGCTTTCTCTTGAATACCCATTTGCATCCAACAGGCTTTACATCAACTGGCTCATCGACCAGAACCCAAACTTGGTTCTGATACATGGAATCCATCTCATAATTCATAGCTTCTAGCCATCTTGCAGCTTCTGATATTTCTACTACTTCCTTGTAGGAGAGAGGTTTATCATTTTCCAATAATAATGATTCACCATCCTCGGTGACTAGGAAACCAAATCTCTCTGGTTCCCTTACCTCTCTTGAGCTCCTACGCAGTACTTGTGTTTCTGGAACCTCTTACACAGGGACCTGTGGAACTTGTTCCTGTACCAACTCTTGTGTATCTTGAGCATCAACTTCGTCGAAGTCAATCTTGCTCCCACTATCCTTCTTGAGGATGTGATCCCTCTCAAGAAAGACGGCTTGTCTGACGACAGTCACTTTCTTGTCTTGAGGGTTATATAGGTAATATCCTTTCGTTTCCTTGGGATATCCTATAAAGATACACTTCGTGCCCCGGGGTGCTAGTTTGTTGTCTGAGAAGGTCTTAACAAACACCTCGCATCCCCATACACGTGTGTGCGACAAAGTGGGTTTCCTTCCATTCCATAACTCGGATGGAATTCCATTTTCCGCCTTATTTGGTACTCGGTTTAATGTGTATGCTGCAGTTTGTAATGCATATCCCCAAAAGGATAATGGAAGATCCGCATGACTCATCATCAACCTCACCATGTCCAACAAGGTGCAGTTCCTCCTTTCACTAACACCATTCCATTGTGGTGTATAAGGAGAAGTGAGCTGAGATAGAATCCCAGACTCCCGTAGAAGATCGATGAACTCTTGGTTCATATATTCTCCACCTCGATCCGATCGAAGCTTCTTTATCTTCTTACCAAGATGATTCTCTACTTCATTCTTGAATTCCTTAAATTTCTCTAAGGACTTTGACTTATACCTCATTAAGTAGACATAGCCATATCTACTCAAATCATCAGTAAAAGTAATGAAGTAAGAGTATACACCTCTAGCTTCTACTAGAAATGGTCCACACACATTCGTGTGTACCAATCCTAGAAGATCCGTGGCCCTTTCACCTTGTCCACCAAAAGGCGGCTTGGTCATTTTACCTTGTAAACAAGCGTGACATCTATCAAGTGGTTTTAGCTCAGTAGAGTCTAAATATCCATCTTGGCAGAGCTTTGTCAAGCGCTTCTCGTTCACATGACCAAGGCGGTGATGCCATAACTGGGTGATGTATGAGTCATGTGAGTTTGTTTCGTTATCGATTGCCAACACTTGGTTTTCGTAATTTAATACATACAAACCATTATTCAAATTTTCCATACCATAACATACATTGTTCTTATAAAAGAGACAACCCTTATTTCCAAACTTGAAAATAAATCCATCCATATCCAAACATGATACAGAAATTATGTTCTTGGTAACACTAGGCACAAAATAACAGTTTTGTAAAACCAAAATCATGCCAGTTGTCAATGAGAGGTGATAGTCGCCAATAGCCAACGCAGCCAGCCTTGCGCCATTGGCAGCTCGAAGATCCACCTCTCCTCTGGTGATCTTTCTAAATCTACTTGGTTCCTGCATTTGAATACAGATGTGAGCCCCACAATCTTTATCTAATACCCAATGTGTAGAAATAGAAAGATTCCACTCGATAACGAATGCACCTTTAGCATACCCACGCTTCTGGGTGCAGTTCCTCTTCCAGTGGCCCTGCTTGCCACATGCAAAACACACCACCTCCCATTCCTTTCCCTGCCTCTGGATCTTCCCCTTCTTGGAGGGACGGTGCTCGGGGGGCTTCAGACTGTTTATAATTCTTTGGCCCCTTTGCCTTGTCCTTCCTTTTCTTGTTCACCATAAGGACCGCGGGTTTGTCACACCCCATGTCCTTATCTACCTGGCGAATCAAGGTCAGAAGCTCCGATAGACTCTTCTCATTTCCGCTCATATTATAGTTGACAGTGAAGCTAGAGAAGGTCTTGGGCAGTGATGATAGGATGAGATCTGTATGCAACTCATCCGGGAATTTAATCCCTAAGATGTCCAAGCGTTCAATGTAGCCAATAAGCTTGACTAAATGAGTCCCAGCTAGCGCAGAATCTCCAAGCTTCATGGTAAACAAAGCATTGGAGATCTCATACCTCTCATGTCTCGCCTTCTCTTGGTAGAGATCTTTAAGGTGAGACATCATGCTATACGCGTCCATGTTTTCATGTTGCTTCAAGAGCTCATTAGACATGGCCGATAGCATGAAACACTGGACATCTGTGGCATCATCCATGTGTTTCATGTAGAGAGATAATTCCTCATCACTATACTCTTTCCCAGGAGCAACTGGAATAGGCTCTTCCAACAAATACAATTTCCTTTCGTGGCGAAGGATAACGCGTAAACGTCTCTGCCACTCTTGGAAATTGGTGCCGGTGAGAAGGTTTTCCTTCTCGAGTATGGTGCGCAATGATATGTTTGAAGTCATTTTCTTACCGTTTCTAAAAATTAAGATGAGAAAAGGTTTAGTACTTTATTACAAAAATTGATACAAATAAATAAATTAATACTTATTAGTCTTCCACTATTTTATCGAAATCCAATAGCCCTCACCATTGACTTTAGAATATTCTGTTGCGTGAATATTCTAGTGGCAAGGATCCATATTTCCCTTCGCATTACCCCAACTAGGGTTGGTCAAGCAACTTGAAGGGTTTTAGGTAGTAATTCCAAATGCCAACTGCATTAACTCGCAGCTCCTTGATCCACTGAGTGGACTCCCCAATCCTGAAATCCTTTTATTTTGGATTTCCTCAACCTTTGCCTCTTGGTCACACCAAGTCCTACTGTGGCAGTCAACCCTTGATCCAAACCAAGTCAAGTCAACCCAAAACCTTGAATTAAAATTCCCTGATAATTGAAAGCACCCCAACTAGGGTTGGTCAAGCACTTTTAACTATGGTTCGATTCTAACCAAGATTATGGAAGGCTATGCCGACTTAATATTTCTTTTGAGGGATTTTATCCTTATACATAAATTGAAATTTTATTATATTTGATTACATGCTTTTTAATATTAAGTGGGATATACTTAAGTGATTAACCATGTCTAAGATAATATTTACGTATAAGCCAGTTTTATTTTAGTTCCATCTTGCATGCTCATTTAATTCATTAATTATGTGATCGTGACAACACACCCATAATAAATAAACCATGCAACTGACAGAAATAAAATAAATGGTATAATCATGAGCTTTTCTATTGGTTATTTTATCTAGTGGTTGATAAACTAACCCAAGACCTAGGGGAGAAACACCTTGAACCTTTTGGATTCGTGTTTACAGCTTTCCACCTATCCACCTTTGTATCTCCTTGGATTGGTTTCGTCGTGGCTCCTGACTTGAGCCGCCTCCACTAGCTTGGGAGCTCCATCCATTACATATGCATTTATCTCACACGCAGGTGAGGGGTAAAAGGGGTTTTACATAAAAGAATCCTTGGGCACGCAGGCCCTACATATTAATGAGGAGATGGCTTGCAAGCCAAAAAATTTAATTTAAATGAATAAATTAAAAGAAACCATTCACATACAAAGGTCTCAGTCTAGATCATGATCATCCATACATGCAACGATATTTACGCATAAATAAAACTAGCATTCAATTCTTTAATCATTCTTGTTTAAGATAAATCATGCTCGAATTAATTAATTATCTTTAATTAATCAATCCTTTTATCTTAAACCCTTTTCTGAACTTCCTTGAGATTCTCATCCATCATAATTTTAAACAAATAAATTCATTTAAAATTATCCTTGTACATAACTTGTACCTTGGAGGTAACCCGGTGAATTCCCATTTATTACGCAGATGTTAAATTAAACACATATATATAAAACACCTATCACGTGTTGTGCCTCAGCTTTACACCTGCACTATGGTACATGTCTCAAGGGTTTGTATAATATAATAATAAATTTTAATAAATCTGCGTAATTTGGGTAAGTACACGGCGTGTAGTTCCGACTACACGGCGTGTACTTTTCTTCACCGTCCATCCGAAGTACACGCCCGGGGACATGGCGTGTTAATGTACTTCAGAAATTTTTGGAGTACACAGCGTGTTCTTTTGGACACACGCCGTGTAGTTTCCGCGTTACACGGTTTCCAGCCGGGCAGGCCGTGTATAGGGTACACGGTCCAACCCTAACCCGAAGGGACTATACGCCGTGTTATGTTGGACCACATGGCGTGTAATCCAGAAACCATGTGCCACCTGTTTCTGGTCAACACACGATGTCTTAAATTCTTAGAAAGAATCCAATACACAGCCTGATTTGGCGGATCAGTCAATGCATTGAACCTAGACTACACGGCGTGTACTTCCGAATACACGCCGTGTATTCTGGTGTTGTACGGCCAGAAACGTTTGGCTCCTCTGGATGAGTTCCACTATTTTATTTTAATCAAAATTAAAAATAAAAAATCATTTCTGTGAAGTGAACGAGAAACGAGGGAGGAGGAACAGATCTCGATATTCAGATTTCCAAACGATTAAACTTGAATTGAAATAACTAAATTATTAAATGCATAAATTACCAATGAAAAACTAAATAATTATAATCAACGATATGACCACTCTGATACCACTTGAAGGTTCCGGGCACAGTGGAAGCGCGTTGGTGGGTTTGCCCAACTTTAATTTTAACATTAAACAACGTTCAATCCGAGATCCGTCATGATTTAAAATGTCGAATCTTCAGAATAGAACGAAGAACGAAAAAGAAAAGAAGAGTCCCTGAACCCTTGAGATAGGATCATCATATTTTGGTTATAATTAATTTAATTAATTCATAAGAATTACCTTGTTGAAATTCTTTCTTCGTTGGTTTTTCCGGTCACGATCCTGTGATTCGTCATTGCATCGGAGAATCCAAGTGTAGGATTCCTCTAGCGGTGATCCACACGTGTGCCACGTATCTCTGGACGTCGCCGAAGGGAAATCTGGGTGCTAGTGCGGAAGACCCTTCGCTTGCGATGTCCGTCTTCGATCGCCTTGATCCGGTGGAGGATCTTTCTTTCGTAACTTGAAAGCATTCTTGGTGGAAAGGTAATTCTCTCTTGGCTTGAGAGTATTTCCAATCCGTTGTGCACAACCAAAAAATGGATAACCTTTTTTAGAATAATTTTATTGGGATTTATAATACTTAGAATTAATAAAATGAATTAATTGCCCAAAATCATTTAATTATTTCATTTAATTCTTAGTAATACCCCATGTCTTAATAATGACAGTTGACCATCATTATTACTTGACATGCATCCAATGTATCACATTTAATATCATTTAATTAAATAAATAATATTTTTCTCACAAATTCCGAAAAAACAAACTACACGGTGTGTATATAAATATACACGGCGTGTACTTTTATTTTTCCATTTTATTTATTTTCCTCCACCATATTTATTAGACCTTGAGAAATGGCTATTTATTTCTTAAATAAATGTAACTGCATTAATCGCTAATAAATATATATATATATATTATTTCACCCACAATATATTCTCTCGAATAACTAGTATCGAAATAAATGCGATCAGACATCCTTAAATAATTATTAAACCACAGGTGGGAATAATCTTTATTTAACATGTTAAATTAATATTTAACTGAGATACATGGACATACTTAGTGTGTGACCCTCTAGGCCTCTTTCTCAGTGGCATTAGGCGGAGCCTGCCTAAAGTCCAAGGTTAGGGTCTAGCAACACGCCAAGGTACCCATAGAGAAAGAAGTTAACGTCGCAATGACGTGTCACCTCCTACGAACGCTTACCGTGTAATATAATCACTTTGTCTCGATATCTCCAATCAAGCGGGTTGCATGCTAGTGCCATCAACTCATGTGCTCGATTATTCTTTCTTTGACTTCCCGGAATTGAACTCTCCCATACCCTACCATAGACATGGATTTATTTAGGCTATATCAATTCCATCAAAGGGCTTGAGATATCTACTTCTGTTATAGAACATAAGGGAAAAATCATTTCTCGCATTATCTATTAATGCAGTATTACTCGTGACGTACCCAACGTATCCTACCTCGCTGCGAACAGTGTATCGTCATAGTTTTCGTCAATACATCTAAGTTCGCGAGTTGTAACACCCATTAATAATAATCTTAAAGTCTAAGGACCAATACACACGTCCGCAGATTGGAACATCCAATGACACTATGAAATGTGGATTTCCTACTGGCAGGTCTCGTTCTCATAATATGCTCCTGGATATTACCAAGGGCGCACACCATGAGAAGGTGCCTCAAAGATTTATGAGTCATCACCCCTAATGACCTGTATTATTTGTGTCCCTCAAATAATATCATCCGGCCACAAAAAAAAATTCAAGAACAATGTTATGGAACTTCCGATTTCTCATCATAGCAGGGATCCGCTATGACCCATTAATGCAACAGCTGTCCTTATGACATTATCACATGCATTGTCACGCAGAAGAACAATCAAGATGTGATAAGGCTTTTATTAATGAATAAAGTACAAAGTAGTTGGTTATAGACCACCAACTCCAATAAGATCGTCTCACAGTTTTGATTATACATGCCTCTAGATCTCTTCATGAGCTTCTATTTGACTAGTCATGGCACTCCAACGGATGCTCGGATCAAAAGTTACGGTCGTTTTAGTGATTTTGGGGTTTCTCATGTTTTTTTATTTCTTTCTTTTCATTTCACGGTGGTTTTACCCAAACCGCCGCTATTTCGCGGCGGTTTTTTAAAAAACTGCCGTTAATCCTCGAAAAAATTAAAAAAAATTAAAAAAAAATCCACACATTTCGCGGTGGTTTTTAAAACCGCCGCGAAAAAACCGCTGCGAAATGCCTATTTTCCTGTAGTGAGTTTTTATACCTCTAGTAGGGAAACTGGTCTATCATGGTGTGTGCAAACCGGTTTATCAATCTTTTCAATTTTACACCCGAGATGGTTTTTGAATGATAAGTTAAAATCCTGAAGGTTTGAAATGATCCTTCAACCTAATATCTATTTATAAATATTCCTATTGAAACTCCCTATGCATGTGGAAGTGGTACACCAAGCCCTATGAGGTCTCGATATGACCAACAGACCACTAAGAGGGGAGGGGTGAATCAGTGAACACTTAATTTTTTTTTGAATTCTTTTCCTTTTAAATTCAACCTCCTATAATTATTAAGTCTTGATCCACTCTACTTTTTCGAACATCCATAATTAGATAACATAGTAAATAAAGGCACAAGAACACGAGGATTTTTTATAATGTTTGGTACTAAGACCTACTTATTTCCATGATTGGTTATTCTCCCCTATCACGAATACTCTACTATAATCAATACCATTCAATTAGAAGTGAAGGGTGATTCACACACCGTAACTAGATTAGAGTCTCATTGATATTCTCTTTCCCAAAGTCACACTAGCCATTTTCTTCCTCTCAAAGGACTTAACTTTCCAGCATCTCACTGGACTACTTCAATAAATTCACACTATAGTCATTGGGCCACACGGTGGTCTTCTTGCAAACCCTGAATCTCACAGGGTTGATGGCTTTGCACCATGTATATATAAAAATTCTTTTCAACTCCTCCTTGGTAGTAGATCTTTGATTCTACCCAAGATGCTTCAACACCACTATAATAGATCTCCTTTAACTCACAAGCAGCTTCTTCAAATGCCAACAAGTCTTCAAGATAACTCAGTAAATCGGTTTCACAAAACATCTATTACATTCATATGGCAATATCTCTCAATGATCTCATGTAATCTTTAAACCTAGAAGCTCCTCAAATTTTTGAATGCTTGACACCAATATCTAAGATATGCACAACAGTCAATCTTTGCTCATAATGTACTTCTTAGGCTTCGAAAACCAAGGATATCACTGGATATTCTTTTTCTCACTATTTTAGCTCTCACTCAAATTGATCTCAAGATGGCGTTTGGTTCCTTCTTCTTTTTCTTCTTCACTACAACATGCAACAAATCCTTCTTCTTGTTCTTCGAGATACATTCTTTAGATATCTCACACAACACAACAGCTCCCAACTTCTTTTTTGTTCTCACCCCCATATTAGGATACTAGTATCAACTGATTATTCTTATGTTCCTCTCGTCTTGATTTTCTCTAAACTCACATGGGCATGAAACTTCATTCAATGTGTTCCATCTTTTCAATATTTGATAAATGTTATATCTTGTAGCCTTTTTCAATGCCAACCTAAAAGCAGTATTATAGAATACCCTTTCTTTCCTATGATTTGTTTTCTTCTTTCTCAGTGGTTGCCCTCATCTAAATGATATCCTTGACCTTATCTTATTCATTTTCATCTTTCTTGGCTTAGATGAATACATGTTCAGATTAAATCACCAGTAGGATCAACCTCTTCTTCCTCAATAATATCAGCGCTTTTTTAGAGCTAATAAAAATATCCCCTTTATCAGCGTTGATAAACGGTATATTTCATAAAAAATATTTATCATTAAAAATCATATATTAATATATAAGTATTTTTATATTGATATAAATATAATATATTTTATAAAAAATGATTTGCATAAGGCTAAATACACATTTATACTTAATATATAAGATATTTAGTGAAATTTGGATTGTAAAATAATTAAAAATATAATATTAATTAAGATTTTGCTAATTATTATCAAGTAATAGTCATTTAAAAACAATTGGAAAGTAGCGGGATCCACCCGCCTTACTGGGTCGCCTAAATTCATCTGGGCGGGCAAAATGAGGCGCGGCCCAATTGCTGACGGATCGCTGTGACGGACCATCGCTGTCGGGCCATTACCCTCTGGGACGCTCTGTCGTCTCGGGTGGCAACGGCTCCTTCCTCGGCTGGGGCGCTACCTCTGGGTACTGACCTCTTCATGGGGAGGGGGGTTCCTCTCTGTGGAGGGTTTGAAAATGTCACACAGGGGCATTCCCTTTCTAAAAAGAAAGTATAAAAAATCAAAAAATTAATAATCAATCTAAAAAAAGTTGAAAACATGACTCGAACTTCAAACGGTCATAACTTTTGATATGAGTGCTCGTTTGAGCTCTACCACATATCAAATCGTAGCTCTCGAAAAGATCTATTTCATAATGTTCGGGGAAACCCCGATCATGTTTTTTGAGGCCAAAAAGAGCCTAGAAGACCTTTAAAACTGAGTTTTTAGTTGGGATACCCCGTTTTTTAACATTTCATGGAATTTCAGCATCGCTTAAGGGAGTCTTATTGTCTTTTTCGATGGAGACTGAATTTATTCATAGGTCTTACATTCATATTGATATTATGCTTTTGAAATTTTATCATTTTTTATATTGTATTGTTATTTATAATCAAATATATAAAAATATATACATATTTTTTTCCTTTAAAAAAACCATATCCAAATAAAAAATAATATATATTTTATTATTTAAAATAAAAAAGTATGAATATTTATATATCTACATAATGTGTGTATATATATATATATATATATATACTTTTGTGTGTGTCTGTATTAACAAACTGATATATATTATCTATATATTCTAATATATGCATATAAATATTAATATATAATGTCTGTAAATATATATAAATATGGATAATTATATTTATAGATACACACACATATATAAATATATGTATGTATGTATGTATGTATGTATATATTTTTAAACACACGCACACATAAAACATATTTTATGAATGTAATTAAAAATAATCATATAAATATATATATAAATATATATAAATATATACATAAATATATACATAAATATATATATATATATATATATATATATATAAATTGAGTACAACCACGAAAGCGGCACACGACGCAACAAAGAAAATGCAGATAAACTGCTGGTCCGGGGACTTGACCCCGCGACCACGCCCCAAACCCATCCCCCAGCCGAGCGCGGGGGTATATATGAATATATATATCATAAAATATAGAACAAAACAGTATAGACGAGTGGAAAATATGCAAGCATGTGGGGGGTCTCAGGTTCCAAACTTTTGGAGGCAGGGACGCACGCTAGAGGTTATAGTGATGTTAGAGGGGGTGGGTGCTTCGAGCGCTGCTAAAGGGGTGGGGGTGCTTTAAGCGGTTCTGAGGGGCAAGCGTTGTTAAATGGGGGGTCGACCATCGAAAAAAAATCTTTTTAAAGATTTATTTTTTTGACTTTTATCAGCGTTTTTTAGCCCTGATAAAAGGGACCCTTTTTAACAGTGCTTCAATTATCAACACTTTTTTAATGTTGTTGATGGCTTTTTTTTAGCGGTGTTAAAAGCCTGTTTTGTAGTAGTGTCGAAAGAATATCTCTTGTTTTCCATCAATGTGGTGGGGTTGCGTATATAAAACCATCTTATCTAGAGGCCATCTTCAGAGATTTTATAGAACCAACCCCTCATCAAGAAGTTGTGTGGATGTTGCGGCTCCCAAGGGGTCTTAGGTGCAATCAGATGATTCCAAAGAAATTGGGTCATGACCATATGGACATAGAGGTTGGAGTGGATCATCCTATTGGAAGATTCAATTGAGGTTCAAGCCTCGGTCTATGATATCCATCATATGCACACCTTAGTTTATGATATTAATGAACCGTACAATACGATTCGACCCTTTAAGTGCATATCCAACACGAAATAACCAGCATTATTGAAAGTAGTATTTTTAATAAAAATATGTTATTTATATAAAATAAGCTAATTTTAGATAAAAAGGTAATTTTAGATATTGAAAAATGATAAAACTAATTGTGACCTTGAAATCTTAGTTTTTTTATATTTTATTTTTTATATTGCACTATAATTGACTTTTAAATGTGATAATATGTCAGCGATATATTGGTTATACCATTTTGACTTTAATATTTTATATATTTGAAAATTTATTATATATTTCTTGAAATTTTGGAAATTTGTATATTCTTAAATTTTGAAATGTAGGTTTTTTAATATAGTTTTGAGAAATGTGGCCACAATTGTATGTGAATATTAAAAAAAAACCCAAACCGTTGGTGATAGTAAAATTAATTTTTTTTAAAAAAAAATATACTAATGTTAATATTAACACCTTCTAAAACATCCTTTATTATGGATTTCTGGCTACTCTTTGGTGATGACTATTAAAATCCATATTTCTACTTATGATAGAATCTATATAATTTCACACAAAAAAAAAACTTTTAAATTATCGACAAAAAAAACACGGATGGCTTAACAAGATAGTTGGATTAGCTATAGTTGAAATGTGGTGGTCCGTACAATTTGTTTTTATTTTAAGATATTTAACATGATAATTATCCAGTTATTGATGGGGGGACAGGAGAGGGAGATGGGGTCCGCCAATGGGAAGGGTTGTGGTCTGTATTCCCCCGGGAGCTCGGGTTCCCCGAAACAAAAGGAAGGGCCTTTTTTGTTTTCTTCATTTAAGATACCCACCCAAAGGGCTCCGTAGGGCCAGGAGTGCCCCGCGGCGGAAGCAAGTTGGCCGCCTTCAGATATTTTATTCTCACTCGGCTTTGTGGCCGCCCACCCTTCACCATATCCATCAAACCCAGAATCAAAGCAAGGACGGAGCTGGGTTACCAAACCTTCATCCAATCACTTGCAAGGTATGAGTAGAAAAATCTATACTAGGAACTGATATCAAGAGATCAATTGCATTGATATGTATAATTTATTACAAATATTACATTTTAAAACAATTTCAAAATCACTTTAACATGTAGCACACCGAGTGGCCCCGTATTTTGATGGCCTTGAAACCAGCTTCTAATAGAGTCTGATTACACTACTAATTTAAGAACATACCACCCCAACTCAAACAAAAGAAGAGTATACCTGTAATAAAAAACAATGATTACGATAGTAGTACTATAAAGATACAAATGAATCATAAATATAACACATCAATGCATTAATAATTAATAAATTAATAACGAGAGCATGACAACTAAATGATAATAAATAAATAAAATGGATAACACAATACATAAAACATTTTGCAAAGTAATACGACACTCGCAAAACATTTGCAATATTATTAGAATGCGACGCACTTTCACTCATTCCGGTCACACTGTGTCTCAGATTGACGTGAGGTTGATTTCTAAACATCATAGATGAATTATAAATCTTTGTCCTAAACTATCAACAAAAGCCAAGTACGTTTGCTCATTTTTGAGTGCACGACACGCTTTTTAAATTAAAATGTCATTTTTAAATGAAAACACGCATATCCAGTCATGTTGGTAACATCGCCTGTTGAATTAACGTGTGGTTGATTCTGACACATCAGAAATGAATTATGCATTGTTGTCATAAAGTATCATGACAATCAAAGCGTGTTTGCTCGATTTTAACTATATGACACGTGTTTTGAACTAAAATGTCATTTTTAAATGAAAACAAACACTTTCAATCATACCGGTCACACGATGTGACGCGTGGTTGATTCATACACACCACAAATGAATTATAGATCTCTTTTATAAAACACAATGACAATTCAAGTATGTTTGCTCGATTTTGAGTGTGTGATGCATGTTTTGAACTAAAATATAATTTTTAAATGAAAACACGCATTTTCAGTTATACCAGCCACACTTTGTGTCGGATTGATGTGCAATTGATTCTCACACATCAAAAATGAATTATGGATTGTTTTTTCTAAAGTATCAAAACAATTAAAGTGTGTTTTCTCAGTTTTGATCACGTGACACACGTTTTGAACTAAAATGTCACTTTTAAATGAAAATACACTTTCAATTATACCAGTCACACCGTGTGCCATATTGACATGCATTTGATTCATACACACCACAAATTAATTATCGATATTTTTTCTAAAATATCAAGGCAATTAGAGTGTGTTTTCTCAGTTTGAGCGTGTGACACACATTTTGAATTGAAATATCATTTTTAAATGAAAACGTACATTTTCAGTCATACCAACCAAACCGTGAGTCAGATTGATGTGCAATTGATTCCTACATATTACAAATGAATTATAGATTGTTTTTCTAAAGTATCACGATAATCAGAGCGTGTTTTCTTGGTTTTGACCATGTAATGCACGTTTTGAACTAAAATGTCACTTTTAAATGAAAACACGCACTTACAGTCATACCGGCCACACCATATGTCAAATTGGTGTGTGATTGATTCCTAAACATCAAAAAATGAATTATAGGTCTTTTTCCTAAAATATCAAGACAATTCGAGCGTGTTTACTCAGTTTTGAGAGTGTGATGCATGTTTGGAACTAAAATGTTATCTTTAAATGAAAACACACACTTTCAGTCATACAAGCCACATTATGCGTCGAATTGATGCACAATTGATTTATATACATCATAAATGAATTATGGGTTGTTTTCATAAAGTATCAATTTAATCAGAGTGCATTTTCTTGACTTTGACTATGCGATGTGTTTTTTGAACTAAAATGTTACTTTTAAATGAAAACATGCACTTTCTATCATACCTATCAAACTACACGTTAGATTGATGTGCGGTTTATTCCTATACATCAAAAATGAATCATTGATATTCATCCTACAATATAAATACATTTCGAGTGTTTTTTAGGTTTTGAGTGTGTGACACATGTTTTGAACTAAAATGTTTTTTTTAAATAAAAACACATACTTTCGATCATACCAGCCACACCATGTGTCAGATTGACATGCGGTTGATTCATACACATCAATAATGAATTAAGGATTGTTTTCCTAAAGTATCAAGACAATCAGAATATGTTTTCTTGGTTTTGACTATGTGATGTGCGTTTTGAACTAAAATGTCACTTTTAAATAAAAATATGCACTTTCAGTCATACAGACCACTCCATGCGTCAGATTGATGTGCGGTTGATTCCTACACATAAAAAATGAATTATATATCTTTTCCTAAATCATTAAGACAATATGACTGTCTTTTCTTAGTTTTGAGTATGCGATTCATGTTTTGAAGTAAAATGTCGTTTTTAAATGAAAACACACACTTTTGGTCATACTGACCACATCATGTGTCGGGATTAATATGTTGTTGATTCTTGCACATAAAAAAAATTATGGATTATTTTCCTGAATTATCAAGTCAATCAGAGCGTTTTTTCTTGATTTTGACTATGCGATGCCCATATTGAACTAAAATAACACTGTCAAATGAAAACACATACTTTTAGTCATACTAACCACACTGTGTATCAGATTTACCTATGGTTGATTCCTATACATGAAAAATGAATTATAGATCATTTAACTAAATATCGAGACAATTAGAGTGTGTTTTCATGGTTTTGAGTGTGTGATGCATGTTTTGAACTAAAATGTCATTTTTAAATGAAAACACATGCTTTCGGTCATACTGGTGATACAATGTGTTAGATTGATGTTCAGTTGATTCCTACACATTAAAAACAAATTATCATTTTCTTTACTAAAGTATCAATACAATTAGAGCGTGTTTGCTCGTTTTTGATTATGTAACATGCATTTTGAACTAAAATGCCACTTTTAAATGAAAACATGTACTTTCAGTCATACCGGCCACATCATGTGTCGAATTAATGTTCGGTTGATTCTTAAACTTTACAAAGGAATTATAAATATTAGTCTGAAAATATAATGAAAATACGAGTGTGTTTTCTAGGTTTTGAGTGCGTGACACGTGTTTTGAACTAAAATGTCATCTTTAAATGAAAACATGCACTTTCGGTCATACTGACCACACCATGTATCAGATTGATGTGTGATTGATTCTTATATGTCACAAATGAATTGTGGATTGTTGTCCTAAAGCATAAAGATAACCAAAGCATGTTTTCTTAGTTTTGACTACGTGATGCGTGTTTTGTACTAAAATGTTAATTTTAAATGAAAACACACGTTTTCAATCATACTAGTCACACCGTGTGTGAGATTGATGTGCGGTTGATTCATACACATCACAAATGAATTATAAATCTTTTCTCGAAAATATCAATACAATTATAGTGAGTTTTCATGATTTTGAGTGCGAGATTCATGTTTTGAACTAAAATTTCATCTTCAAATAAAAATATATACTTTTGGTCATACTAGCAACACCATATATCGGATTGATGTGAGGTTGATTCACTCACATAACAAAATAATTACAATTTTTTCTAAAGTATCAGTAAAATTAGACGCATTTTCTTAGTTTTGACTACGTGACACACGTTTTGAACTAAAATGTCACTTTTAAATGAAAACACACACTTTCAGTCGTACCGACCACACCATATGTTGAATTAGAAAGATGTTGATTTCTATGCCTCAAAAAGGGATTATTGATCTTATTCCTAAAATATTAATACAATTCAAGTGGTTTTTCAGGGTTTTGAGTGAGTGGAACACATTTTAAACTAAGATACCATTTTAAAATAAAAACACGGACTTTCAGTTATACCAGCCACGCCATGTATTAGATTGATGTGTTGTTGATTCCAATACATCAAAAATGAATTATGGATTGTTTTTAAAAAGAATCTAAAAAATCATAGTATGTTTTCTCAATTTTAACTATGTGACATGCATTTTGAACTAAAATGTCACTTTTAAATGGAAACATGCACTTTTAGTAATACTGGAAACACCGTGTGACGAATTGATATGCAGTTTTCTATATGTCACAAATGAATTATAGACTTTTGTACTAAAATATCAATATAATATGAGTGGGTTTTCTCAGTTTTGAGTGTGTGATACATGTTTTGAACAAAAATTTCATTTTTAAATGAAAACACACACTTTTGGTCATACCAGTCACACCATTTGTTGATTGACATGCAGTTGATTCAGACACATCACAAAAGACTTATGAATTTTTTTTCTTATAGTATCAAAAGAATCATAACGTGTTTTCTCAATTTTTGACTATATGATGCATGTTTTGAACTAAAATGTATCTTTTAAATGAAAACACACACTTCTAGTCATACCTACCATACCCGGTGTTAGATTGATGTGTTGTTGATTCCTACACATCACAAATGAATTGTGGTTTTTTATTATAAATTATAAATACAAACCAAGTTTGTTTTCCTAGTTTTGAGTGCCTGAAGACTTGCACTTTCAGTCATACCGCCCACACCGTGTGTTCGATTAACACGCGGTTGATTCCTATACCATGTGTTTTCTCAGTTCTAAATTCAATATATTCATGGTCAATTTTATTCCACTAAGGAGAGTCTATTGGGTGACTATTTTTCCTATATTGAATTATTGTATCTGTGTTCCACGTCAATTGCCTTGCAGTCTCCTCACTCCCATATAGGCATTTAAACCTTGAAATGTTGGGAAAATACCATACAACTTTTGAAGGACTTGATTTATCATTATTTTATTGATACACACCACACTTTGGGTAACATAAAAATATTTTATAATGTATCTTCTTTAAATAATACTATAATCAATAGTGTGTGTTATAGGAAACACCAAGCTTAAATGAATTGTGATATACTATAGAAATATTGTTATTGAAATATGACCGTTACAACATAGCTTCTTGTTTGACAGGTATGAATCAGAATCATCATATTATGAAATATATGTAGAAATTTTTTCCATAATAAAATGAATAATCAATCATATATTTATTATCAATTGGTTAGAAATTAAGATAAAATCTTTTGTAGGTAAAAGATATGTTTTTCTTAAAACCGTTTTTATGGGGGGAATATTTTTATTTTATTTTAATAGATTAACTTAATCATTATTGATAAATGATTCTAATGAAATAAGCATATTATATATCCAATCAAATGACTTAACATTTATTTAATTTAGGTTATTAGGCAAGGAATGAGAATAAAGTCATTTTATGATTCAAAAATACATTTTCTTAAAAAATGGTTTTTATTTCATTTTACGTGCAGATATTATAATTAATTTATTAAAATTTTATAAATTTTATTTTACAAAATGAAAATATTTTTTGGATTTTTCATATCAAAATTATAATAGATTGAAGTTTTAGGATTTTTTGAAAAGATTTACTTTTGAGCGAATAATAAGAAATGATGATTTTTGAAAAACTCTTATTTCTTTTCTTTAAATCAAGTAATTTAAAAGTCACATTATGTTTTTTATTTAGTTATAAGGTAATATCCCTTTTATTAAACATAATATAATTCCATAGAAATTAAAATTATACTTTATTTTTCTATAAGTTTATTTTTATTCTTTAAAACACATTTTTCTAAAAATAGTTTTTTTATTACGTTTTGAAAACTTATATTAAAATTAATTTATTCCACTTATAAAAAAAAATCTTGAAAAATTTATTTCACATTTGTAATCTATAGTGTAAAATTTGGTAATATGGTCAATTTTATTTTTACTCATAATTAATAGTAACCATGGTAAAAGGTCATCACCGAGGTAAAGGGTAAAACAAGTTCATCAAGGTTAAAACTAATTGGTAAGGTCACACAAGCTCATATTAATTACTTTTGGATGAGAATATTTCAAAACTTATCATCTTATATTCTAAATTTTATTGAATTTGTGCCACTTTACCATGAGTAAGACATTTATAATATTTAAAAGTTATGAAAAATTATAAGTGTTCCACTCCCCTCACTTATAAAAGGGGATCACCTCTCCTCTCTTACTCACACTTCCTGAGCTATTTATCTCAAAAAATACCTTACTAACCTTCCTACCCATGACCTATGTGATTTTTTTCTCATCAAAATACCAGCTTAGAAGGCTCAAGGTGCAATCCAAAGGAAGTTTTCCAAAGAATATAAACAACTCTTAACCAAGTTCTTTCATTTTATTTCTTCTTATACTTTCTTAAAACCTATTATAGTCATGATGATATAATAACATAATTATCTCAAATATAATTAAATGTTATTATATTTATTCTATAACCCTTTTTCATCTCCTTTTCCATCCTATGGGAAATGAAAACATCGCTCGTGCGTAAGTGTAGACTACCACATCCACCGAGTGATGTATTTCATTTTCCATCAATGATTCATATAGTTGGTTATAATGATAGAATTAATTAATGAATATATAACATGTTTATAAAATAATAATTATCCTATAAGGATATTATATTACTTAACTTCTTACCCTTCTATTCATTGGAAAATAATAATGTTTCTTGTGCGTACATGTGGACTGCCACCCCTATAAAGTAACGTGATTTGTTTTTCATTTATGATTTTTATGGATTGTTATAAAATTTTATTTAATGTATAAAAATTATAATTATTTAACGATTAATATTCTGAATATGATGTAAAAATTACCCCTTTGACCATGGCTAACCTACAAAATTTGCTTTGAGATTATGAAATGAATGTCCACAAAATGTCCAACATGAATTTAGCCACTTTAGAAACTAAATAAAACTTGGTAATAAATGAATTAAAAAGAATAATAATAAGGTAATAAACTTGAAAAAGTTTCTTAATCAGGTATAAAATTAATATAATTTTATTATTCAATAAAGTAAAATATGTATGTGGTGATTCAAGAGATGAGGTAAGGGATTTATAGTCTTAATTTCAATTCTTCAAGACTTATTCCATTCTCACCGCATGTCTTATTTTGTGTGGTGAATAAACTTTCATATGGATGTATTTTATCAAATTTGACTTAAATTAAAGTTTTTTATAAATCTATTTCAAGTTCTAAACTTCAATGTCCCTTTGATTCAAAAGTTACTAAAGTGGTGAGTGATTTTTGTTTAAGACATTTTTTTAAAAGTTTTAAACTCTTTATTTCCCATATCCATGTTCATAAAAATGTTTCAATAATGTTCATCACTGTATTAAAATTAATTTTTTAAATTAATTTTCAACTATCCTTGATTTTTTAAACAAGTTTTATAATGAAATATTTTAGAAATTTTTCATACATGTCACTTTTGACACTTTTTACCAAAGTGAAAGAGAATGTTTTTTTTAAATTTAGCACATGACCTCATTTTACATCTATCATATATATTATTAATCAAAAAGATTCATCTATAATTTTTCATGGGGTTTTAAATAAAATATTATTTCCCATTCTTCAGGTAAATTTTTGTTTTAAGATTTTTCAAAGAAAATATATTTTTATCCTTATTTTTACGTGAAGCCTAAAAGTGTTTCTGTATATGTATCAAACAAAATATTTTATGATATTTGATAAAGGAAATTCAATATATTATTTATTTTTCTCATGATATGGTTCTTTTGAATTTTTTATGATAACTAGTGAGCCCGATATTGCTTCGATAACAAGTGAGCACAATATTGCTCTCCAATGCATTGGGTAAAGTGACGAAGTTAATGAGAATTAAGTTAATACTAAGTGATATTCATTAATTAAACATTATGGTTATTAATTTTTAAGGGTTATTATAAGGGTTAATGTATGGATAATTTCCCAAGATACCAATATGGGTTTCAATGATTTGTATGGGTTTTAAAGGAAATATTTTGATTTTATATGGTATACAAATGAGTTTGTGATTAATAGAAAGTTTATGATATTCTAAAGGTGAAAGTTTTTTTTTCATGGGTCCTCATGTTTTCCTAATTAAATTTCATGAATATGATTTACCTTTATTCTTGGTCACAAATTTATTTATGATTTTTTTCTTTAAAGTTGATTTCATGAGTATGTAATTATTATTTTGAGCTTAAATTTTATTATGTAAAAATAAAAATTTCCTTATGAGTTTTCATGAATTTTCAAAAGGATTAATGAGTTTCCTTTATGTATATATACATTAACAATTTTTTTTCCTCATCCCACATTTGATTTTTTTTTTATAGGGATTAAAGATGTGTTAGGATTATAGCAAGGTCAACGATGACATGTCCCGAATAAAGAAAATGTGTCATGAATGAAACAAGCGTGTAAACATTAGAACCTATTTTTATGGAAAAAATATACATTGTGTGAAAAATTATACTATGTTACGTAATTATTTTTATAATTCTCTTAAACTATAAACCTAAAAGATCCTAGAAATATAAAAAAGTAAAACTGTTGTTATAAATCACGTAATTATGGGTTGATTAAGTTATAGATCACTATAGTTGGTATCAAAGGAAATATTTATATAACTTTATAGGCAAGGATTTCATTATATGAATACAATTTAAAATATTTAGAAGCCTTCAGTGGTTAGTATGTTGGTTTGGGGTTATTAGTTTGAATTATTCTATTACTTTAATGGTTAACATGTTATAAATATTTATGATTGAATCTGAACAATTGAATAAAAGATGACATGGTGAAGGATATCTTAGTTTTTGTTCTTTTCGTAATATGGTTTATTATAATTTTATGTTATATACCCACTCTAACTATTTTTAGTTTTAGTAAATGGATGAAACCAGAAGGAACCATCTTAGCAATGGATGTAAAGAATAATGTGGTGGTTGTATAAAGAAGAAAATGAAAGGGATAATAGGTGGAGTGAAAACTATTGTGGTTATTACTAAAAAACTATCTTGGGTTATTATTAAAATTCATAACCTAAGTAAGTTTCCCAAATCTAAAAATAAGAGAAAAGTAGAGTTTCATAGAAGTTCAGGTGATGAAGATCATGAAGGGAAATGGATTCAACTTCATACATGACAAGAATGCAGAAAGAAGCACCTAGGGAAATGTATCAACTGAATATGAATATGTTTCATATGTGGTAGATGAGATAATGGAGGAATAAATTTCATAGGAAAAAATGAAGAGTTTGTCTAACATAATTAAGGGAAATAAAGTTCTTCCAAAAGGTAATAATATAATGTTTTAAATGTGGTGAGTATAGTCCTTATGAAAATCGATTCCCTAAAATAAAAGACCAGGAAGGGGATCAACATGATCATATGAATAGAGTTTTAGAATTGTCATATTCCAAAGATGAAGAAACATAAAATGAGATATAAAAGGTATGAATTATATTTTGAATTATATTTTGGGATTCATAAATCTTAGGACATGATTCATATTTTTTATAGTAGGAAGGAAGTATTAAGGAATAAGATGATAAATCACGATTATAGGTTTATGAATAAAGTTAAATGATTGAGGTGTTTATATATAGGGTTACAAGAGTTATGATGTGGTGTTATTTTATTTAAGGGTTTATAAACTTAAGGATACTCATAAGGCATTGACACCCTTTTAAAGTTTTATTTAATGGGTGTTTAAAATGTTTAAGAACACTCTAGGAGATATTTATTAAATTTTAATAAGTGATTGAGGTATATGAATCATTTAACATTAAAATGTGTTTGAGTGAAAAGGTTATTTGATGAAGAATGATATTATATTTTGTGGAAATAAATTTAAATGTATTGATAACATTTAGGTTTAATATTATCATTGATGTTAATTTAATTATGGTTAATCAAGATAAAAGGTTATTTTCAGAACATATATTTTATCATATAGATAATCATGGGATTGAAAAATAATTTGTTGTCTATGTGATTAAAGTTATTTTTGAAGAAGTTCACCATATTGGGAACATTATATAATTAATGTAAACAAAATATTATTAGAAAAGATGAGATTTTATTTTAGGAATATAGGTTGACTTAACCTTTAGAAGCATAAATGATTTTATTGTGGATTTATGGTGATTATGTTTATTAATAGAAAAGATCATCATATTTTGTAGAATATATGATTAGGGCATATAATTTTTTTTGTATGTGACTTTATGAGTGATTAATGTTATTTGGAGATAAATGTTTGGTTGATATTGAAAGAATATGTGATCGAATAATTCTGATTTTTTTTTGTTTTAGAATTTGGCCATACATATTTTGAAGTGTTTTAATGTTAGTTATTTATAGAATGATTTAAGTTAAATTTTTGGTGTTATTATTGAGGTTTTAGAGATTTATGTATGGAGGTTTATTCATATTAAATATTATATTACCTTGTTTAAACCATTTTGATTTTGGTAAATTTCTAAAAATGGGTGGAATAGAAATTTATCCTTTTGTGTATCATACAATCCATTTAAATTTAATTTTAGTGCTTTAGGAATAGAAAATTCATAATTTATAATACGAGAAAAAGAAGAGATACAAAGTTTCTCAAAACACAACCATAGAATAAAGTTTTTCTTATGGAATGAAATGAAATCAAGTAAGTATATTATCTCATATTCTCTATATCGATGGTAAAATAATTACTCAACTCAAGCAAGAGGAAGATAAATCAATCTACTATCAAGGTATGATTTTAGAATCTCATTCACACGTATGAATCTCATAATGATAAATTCACGGTTTATGAAATATTTAAGAAATGATAATTTTCCTACTCTTAACATAAGTATTAAATTTATTTTCAAAAGGAAAATATATTGATATGGATTAAAAGGTATTTCTTTCAACTTGTGTATATTTATCTTCCACTCCTTGGATTTGATTTTGAAAATCTTTTAAAACTTTTCTATTAGCCATGAGATAAAGTTACAAGGGAAAAATTTCTTTAAGGGGGTAGAATGAAGCACACCAAGATTTTATAATTTATTTTATTTAAATAATACTATATTTCATAGTGTGTATTAGATGAAACATTGTGTTTAAACTAACCATGATATATGACAGAAATATTATTATTTAAATATGACTATTATAACTGAGTCATTAGTTTAGAAGGTATTAATAGGAATAACAACATTATGAAATATATATAGAAGGGGATTTACTTAATTAAATGTATAATCAATCATAATTTGATTATAAATTGGTTATAAATGAGGACAAAATCCTTTATAGGTAAAGGATATATTTTTCTTAAAACTATTTTTATGTTCCCAATGTATTTTTATCTTAATAGATTAAATTAATCAATATTTATTAATGATTATAATGAAATAATTATATTATATATCCAATAAAATAAATTAAAATTAATTTAATTTAGTTTATTATGAAAATAATAATATTAAAGTCATTTTATGCTTTAAAAATACATTTTCTTTAAAAATGGGTTTTATTGCATTTCGTGCGCATATATTATAATTAAATTACGATACTTTAAGAAATTCTATTTTAAAAAATTGAAATCATTTTTGGATTCATAATATTGAAATTATCTTAGAATAAATTTTTTATATTTTTCTGAAAATATTGATTTTTGAGTGAATAGTGAAAAATATTGATTTTTACAAAACTGCCATTTCTTTTCTTTATATAGAGAAATTTAAAAGTACCATTCTATTTTTTATTTGGTTTTAAATTAAAATGATATAATTTTTTTAAAAAAATAATCTAATTTCATATGAATCAATATTATATTTTATTTTGGTATAAGTTCATTTGTATTCTTAAAAATGAATTTTTCTAAAAACATTTTTTCGTTGCGTTTTACAAACTTATTTTAAAATTAATTTCCTCCATTAATAAAAATTTAATTTTTAAAAATATATTTAATATTTGGATTTATTATTTTAAAATTTGGTAATATACTCAATTTTATTTTTACTCATAATGAATAGTAACCATGGTAAGAAGTTGTCACTGAGGTAAAGGGTAAAAAAAACCAATTAAGGTTAAAACTAAGTGATAAGGTCACAAAATATAATCTTAATTATTATTGTATGATAGTATTTTTACCCTTATCACCTTATATTAAAAATTAGATTTAATTTTTACCACTTTCCCATAATTAATACATTTATAATATTTAAAAGTTAAGAAAAATTATAAGTGTACCCCTCCCCTCACTTATAAAAGGACACCGCATATCCTCTCTTCCTCAAAATTATTTATTCATTTATCTCAACCAAAACCTACCCAAATAATTTTTTAACCTTACTAAACATGAACTAGAGGGTATTATCTCACCAAAATATCAACCTAGAAGGCTTAAGGTGTAAGCTAAAGGAGGTTTTCCAATGAAGAGTCATAACTCTTAACTGAGTTCTTTAATTTTAATTATTCTTATAATTCCTTAAAACCTATCATGACCATAATTATATAATAAAATAATTATTTCAAATATAATTAATTTTTATTATGTTTATTTTAGAACCATTTTTCATGTCCTTTTTAATCCCATGGGAAATGAGAATATTGCTAATGCGTATGTGTGGACTACCACCTCTACGACGTGATGTATTTCATTTTACATTACTACTTCTCATGGATGGTTATAAATATGGAATAAATAAATATATAAGGTATTTATAAAATAATTATGACACTATAAATATAATATATTACTTACTTTCTTATCCTTCTATCCTTTGAAAAATGATAACGTCGCTTGTGCCTACGTGTAGACTACCACCTTCACAAAGCGATGTGATTCAATTTTTCATTTCCACTTTTAATAGATTTTTCTAAAAATATATAATGTATAAACATAATAATTATGTATTGATTAATATTATGGATATTAAAGGAAAATAATCACCTTGACCATGGTCAACCTACCAAAGTTATTTTTGTATTATGAAATGAACATCTATAAAGCATCCAACATGAATTCAACCAATTTAGTATCTAAATAAAACATGGAAATAAATGAGATAAAAGGAATAATAATAAGGTTATTAACTTGAAAAGGGTTATTAATCAATTGTATAATTATTATAATTTTATTATTCTAGAAAATAAATATATATGTGGTGATTCGGGAGATGAGGTAAGGGATTTATCATCTCAATTTCCTTTCTTTGAGACTTATTCCATTGTCACCACATGAATTATTTTTTGTAGTGTATAAAAAACCATATGGTTGTTTTTTATAAAATTAAATTAAATTAAATTGGTTTAAAAATCTATTTAAATTTTTCTTCTTCAATGAACTTAAGATTCAAAAGATAATAAAGTGGTATGATATTTTTCTTTAAAACATTCATTTAAATGTTTTAAACTCTTTCTCTTCCATATCCATGTCCTTTAAAATGTTTAAATATGTAAGAACCCGGACCTTCTTTTCAGGTATGTTTTTCCTTTTTCTAGAGTTTTTGAGAAAAGAGGAGTTTCTGGAAATTTTTGAAGTACACGCCATGTACTCCCTTGTCACGCGAGGTCGTGTGCTGGACATGTCCGAGCCACACACACGACCATGTAGGGATTATGTGGAGGCGGCTTAAAGCGGAGTAAGGAAAAGCCTAGTACACTCCATGTACTCCAAAAGTACACGCCATGTACTTTTTTTTCATTAAACGCACCGGGGTCGCGTCTAATCGACAGAACACACTTCTTCTCCAGCTTCTTCGACTAAGAGCATCCCGTACGGCCGCGAATATCCTCCGATCCCCTGAGCCTCCATCCATTCTCTGAATTGATTACCGTCGATTGTGTTGAAACCACAGTGGTAAGATTTTCCATCTTCTAGAGCATCGTTTTCTAATTCCTCATCCTTTTCAAGTTATAGTGGGTTGAACGTTTTGTGCATTTTTATAGATCTACAAAGTTATAAGAAGATTCAAGCCTCGTGGTTCAAGTATATCGATCTTCTAGCATCAAGGTAGGTGGTTTGTGCCTTTCCATTCAAAGTTATTGAGTATTATGTGAAAATTCCACCAATACCCTTGAATGGGGTATTGCGTGTATACTGTTTTGCCCCTGTTGTTCTCCTGACTAGATTGTATGCTTGTGTAGAGGTAATTTTGGTTATGTATGAGGATAATTGCTATTCTTGGATGTTTTTCCCATGCCTTGTTCTGGTTATGACCTTTTGGTCTTGTTCAGCCTTTGGCCGTTATACCTGTTTTCCATACCTTATGACCGCAGGATGGAGTGTTGTTTCTTGACATGTTTGAGATGATATAGACTGGTTATCCAAGTAGATATATAGGTTTACTTTGTCCATATAACATTATTATTCACTGACTAGCATGGGGCCGTGAGAACCTGGTGCTATAGACTATAAGGGGATAGACCAAGTGAGCTTCCTCAGAGAGTCTTGGACATTATAGACTATAGGGGATAGACCGAGTGAGCTTCCCAGAGAGTCTTGGATATTATAGACTACAGGAGGATAGACCGAGTGAGCTTCCTCAGAGAGTCTTGATATTTATAGACTATAAGGGGATAGAATGAGTGAGCTTCCTCAGAGAGTCTTTGATTTGTTTGAATTTCCTTAAACCATTCTAGGCTATAGGAGGAATTGACTGAGTGAGATTCCTTCGAGAGTCTATGATAGAACTGAGGATATAAGAGTAATTTACCGAGTGATCTTCCTCAGAGAGTCTCTATACCTTGAGTCTATAAGGGGAATTGACCACGTTATCTTCCTAAGTGATTCCCTGACTACCTTAGATTATAAGGGGAATTGACTGAGTATGCTTTCTTAGAGAGTCTTATAATTTTGTATGACCAAAACAGAGGGGTTAGGATGAGTTTACTGCCTAGAGGGTTGTTGGTATTTCTTGGATAGGACCGGAGGGGATGGCTGAGAGTACTTCACAAAGGGTTTCCTATTTGTGGTTTTCTGTTTTCTTCCTTGTTGCTTGTTTGACCTGCGGATTGTTTACTGTTGTGTATTATCATGTTTACTGCTTACTGCTTACTGCTTACTATACTTTACCTGCTATATAATCACTGACTGTTAGGTAAAGATCTTCGGGTGGTTGCCTACTTGGATTTAGTCTCACACCCTGTTTGGGTCATGCTTTTGGGCCCAAACAGTTTATGTTGTTTCAGGTATAGATAAGGGCAAGCACCCTACTACTTCAGGTACTTGACTTGCTGTGGAGCTGGAGATCATGGGACCAAGCTATGGCTTGGGATGCTAAGGAGTATCTATTTACTTTTCTTTTGTACTTTGGTATAGTACAGTATTCAGCATTGTAACTTGTTTGGCTACTTTCCTAGACATATATGTGTCATGCATCATTTCATATATATATATATATATGTGTGTGTGTGTGCTCCAGTTGTTTACTGTTTAGTCTTCCACTGTTTACTGTTGTTAGATATTTATTACTTCTGCTATTGCTTATGTTATTTACTTCTGCTGTGTACTCTGCCAATGAGGGCATAGTTTCTCCACCATCACACCTAAGGCCCTCGCTGCTAGTTGGTAGCCTCTGACATTCGGGGAAATGCACTTGAGGCTATGTGAACAAATGGGTACAGGGCGCCTCTGGGTGGCTTCTGGAACCGGGACGTTACAAAGTGGTATTAAAGAGATTCTTTTCTCTTGACTTACTGTTTGGAGCCTATAGCTAGGGATAGAACGGAATAGGTACTTGGTAATAAGCTGTGCACAGGAGTAACTAACCCGTGTACAGGGAAAAGCCAATCTACCTCATTTATTTCAGTTTCTTCAGGTTTTGAAATTTTTACAGTTGATATGATTTCACCTTGAGTGACTCACATGATTTGTGCTGTTACTGTTGATATTATTGAGGTTCTATTTCTGTTTCAACCCGATGAGATGAGGGTGTGCCATCTCATGCATCATATAGTCACTTTCTAGGAATCACATGTCATGCATTTTTGCCATGCCATCTAGGATTCATTAGTGATTGCATGTTGTTGTGATAGATGAGGTGAAAAATATGCATGTTGTTGTGATAATTTCCTTGATAGAAATACCTGCTATTTGATAGGGTATTGTTTGTGTAGAGATTTACTGTAATGAACGCCAAATTTTGATTCTTGAGGTGTTATGGGCCCTCATTAATTGGAACTTGGTGGATTATTGACTTGTTTCCCTTGTATATGATATGTAATAGATTCCAAGATTTGATTCACGGGGAGTATGGGCCCACACAGATCGGAATTTGGCACCTTCATGCTTGTTTTATGTGTTTTATGGGCTTCGAAGCAGTTTCTAAGCTACTACATAGAAAAACCCAGAATACACGATGTGTACTTTAGGAATACACACCGTGTAGTTTTTAAACCGTGTCACTGACTGTGTGGGAAGAAACACAGGGTTGTGGAAAATCTTTAGGAACACATTGTGTATGGTAAGTACAGACTGTGTTGTAGTGACCGTGTGTCTACCATGTGACCAACGACATGGATGGATGAAACTTTGACTTTACACGCCGTGTCTTGTTTTCACACGCTGTGCCTTGTATCCTAAGTACCCAACTGTGTCACGAACAACACAGGCCGAGGAAAGACTTCAAGTATACACCGTGTTCCCATGGAACACTCCATGTAGAGTGAGTCATGTAGCCGACCGTGTAACTGACAACACGGGCCATTGAAACCTTATCTAGTACACACCGTGTGGTGGTAATACATGCCCTATAGTCTAGGATTAAGGGGAATGTGTGGGTTAGCCGTGTGAGGAGACTCAGGCAGGGGAATAGAGTTCAAGTACACACCGTTTGTAGGGACAACACGCCGTGTGGTTTGGGAGTTACACGACCAGTTGTGGCAGGAGTACATTCCCATTTGAATGACTTAAAGGGACACGTTGTGTAGTTTTTATACACGCCATGTAGTCATGTTTTGTAAAAATTGAATGTTTCTTTCTCCTGCTCCCCTCTTGTACTCTTGTGTTATTAGTATTTATTAATCCTGATCTAAGGTGTGCTTTTGACCTTTCAGAGTTATGCCACCAGGACGTCCTCCGGTTGTACGTCCGCTTCCAGACGATGATCAGACACCGGATATGGCTGATCAGGGACCTCCTGCAGATTCTCTTGCTGTGCCAGCCTTAGCACCAACAGTTATACCAGTTGTAGGCATCGATGCACAGTTTAGGGAAGATTTTCTGAGGATTATACAGACTTTCCAGGGAGCGCCGCCTCCTCCCCCGTCGATGGCAGAATTGACGCGGGTTTTCCAGTAGTAACATCCTCCTACTTTCTTAGGTGAAGGAGGACCTCAGGCTACAGAGTCGTGTCTAGAGGCCACAATGACAATTTTCAAGCATCTGGAGATACCTCTAGAGAAGATGGTGAAGCTCACCACCTATATGATCTGAGACTCCACCAAGAGGTAGTGGGAGGTGATCTCACAGTCAGGATGCCAGCAGAGTATGACTTGGGATGAGTTTCGACGCATCTTCTATGATTACTTCTACCCAGAGACTTTGAGGACCGATCGAGCCCAGGAGTTTATGAATCTAGAGCAGGGTACTCTTTCTGTTATGGAGTACTCGTCTCGCTTTACTGAGCTGGAACATTTGACACCTATTCTAGGAGGCGATGAGCTGTTCCTTGCATAGAAATTCGAGGATGGTCTGAGGCACAACATCCAATCGCAGGTGAACATCTTCAGGTTGACTTTGATATCCTCTATCGTCAACCAGGCGCTGATCACTGAGTGCAATATGAGGGATTCTGGAGTAGTGAGCCGGGTCGGTTCGATATCCAGAGCTAGTGTTCCTCCTACTGATAGCAGGAAGCGCCGCAGGGAGTCTGCTCAAGGAGATCAAAGTAGGCGGAATGTATCTTCGGGCACCCAGATAGTATGCTACCAATGTGGGAGGAGTGGGCATACTAGGCCTCAGTGCCAGAGAGACCCGATGGAGTGCCGATCTTGTGGCAAGATGGGCCATCTTTAGCGTTTCTGTCAGTTCTTATCACCTACAGATGGTGGTAGGGGTTCTTATATGACCCCACATTCAGGAGATGCATCACCAATTTCTCACCAGTCTAGGAACTGGAGTTCTCATGACCGTTCGGGCCAAGGTGGAGGTCGCAGCCATGGTATTCGGTCACCAGGCTATCAGCGACAACAGAGTGGATCAACTCAGAGTGGTCAGGTAGGGTCACAGGGCTGTGGTATAGGCCATACTTTTGATATAGAGAAGACCCATTAGGAGTAGGATCCTGACCCTTCTACAGTTTGAGGTACGATCTTAGTATCCTTAGTTTTATCTTCAGATCTTTTCGATACTGGTGCTATGCATAGTTTTATCTCTATTACTTTTGTGGAGAGCCTTGGGCTCTGCATCTTTTCCTCTGCCGATACTTTGACTCTAGACACACTGTTGGGGACTAGAGTGGTTAGTGTACATCAGTGCAGAGAGTGCCTTCTTGAGGTTGCAGGGTGTCACTTCTTATGGGACCTCTATGTCCTAGAGATGACGAGCTATGATGTCATTCTAGGAATGGACTGATTAGTTATCTTCCAGGAAGTCGTCGACTGTTATCACCACAGAGTGAGCTTCGTATCACTAGAGGGTGGATCCTTTCTTCATAGAGGCGAATGGGATGTCTAGGCGAGCAGAGCGTGTCCAAAGCATCATGGGTTGGGAGGAGTTATAGCCCAGATCACTAGTCTTTATCTAGATGACTAGGGGACTTCATAGTTAGACTTTCCTCCAATGATATATCATTTCAGAGACATCTTTCCAGATGAATTTTTAGGTTTGCCTTTGGAGCATGAGGTATAATTCTTGATTGAGCTCGTGCCAGGAGCGGCACCGGTTTCCATTCCTCCTTATAGGATGGCTACACCTGAGTTACAGGAGCTCAAGAAGTAGTTGGAGGAGTTGCAAGCGAAGGGTTTTATCCGACCCAATACTTCTCCTTGGGGTTCGCCTATTTTGTTTGTGAAGAAGGCAGAAGGTACCCTCAGGCTCTTTGTGGACTATCGGAAGTTGAACCAGTTGACGGTGAAGAACCAATATCCCTTACTGAGGATCGATGATCTCTTTGATCAACTTCGAGGAGCCCGGGTATTCTCAAATATTGATTTGAGATCCGGTTATCATCAGTTGCACATTAGACAATCTGATATACCTCTTATAGCCTTCTGGAGCAGGTATGGTCTATACGAGTACATGGTTATGCCGTTCGGTCTCACAAACGTGCCTATAGTTTTCATGGCGCTAATGAACCGAGTGTTCCATCCATACTTATATTCCTTCGTGGTTGTTTTCATGGATGATATCTTGGTGTACTCTCACACTCTACACGACCATGCTACCCATCTTGAGATCATTTTGAGTACACTGAGAGAGCATCAGTTATATGTTAAGCTCTCAAAATTCCACTTTTGGATGGACCAGATTCACTTCTTGGGTCATGTTATCTCAGAGGTAGGAGTATCAGTAGACCCAGAGAAAGTGAGAGCTGTAGTTACCTGGGAGTAGCTGAAGAACATCTTTGAGGTGTGGAGTTTCCTAGGGCTAGATGGATATTACAGACGTTTCATACAAGACTTTTCATGCCTAGCAGCACCATTTATAGGTCTGACCAAGAAAGGGGCAAAGTTCATATGGTCAGATTCTTGTGAGTCAGCCTTTCAGGAGCTAAAAGGGATGTTGACTTTAGCACCGATAATAGTCTTGCTAGAGTCAAGAAAGAGCTATACCGTTTACGGTGATACTTTAGGTATCGTTCTGGGATCTATACTTATACAGGGAGATGGAGTCATTGATTACGGGTCTCGGCAGTTAAGGCCACATGAGAGGAATTACCTGACACACGATCTGGAGTTGGCAGCTGTTGTTCATTCCCTACGCTGTTGGGGAAATTATCTTCTGGGAGATCACTTTGTGGTATTTACTGACCAAAAGAGTCTCAAGTACACATTCACTCAGTGTGACCTGAATCTGAGACAGCGAAGGTGGGTTGAGTACCTTCAGTATTTTGACTTTGATCTTGCCTACATGCCTCGGAAAGGCAATGCTGTGGCTGATGCACTAAGCAGGAGGACTCAGATACGGGAAATTCAGGAGGCCAGTAGTGAGTGGCGTCTTATGGCTATGTTCTCTGAGATGCATTTAGAGGTGCGTGACAGTAAGGGGCAGACCTTTCTTTATTCTGTGGCTGTTACATCTACTCTTCTTGATCGGGTACGAATGAGGCAGCTATTAGGTCCTGAAGGACTAGTCCTATGGGAAAGCGTGTCAGGAGAGGACCCTATTCCTAGGTGGACCATAGGCAAGGATGAAATCTTGAATTTCCAGGGATGCGTATGGGTGCCAGCAGACATACGCGAGGAGCTGATGCGAGAATTTCATTCCTCAGTTTGGGAAATTCATCTAGGTGTCACCAAGATGTATCGTGATCTACACTGTCAGTATTGGTGGCCAGGTATAAAGAGGGACGTTGCTGGTTTCGTCATGAGATGTTCCACTTGTCAGCAGGTGAAGGAGGAGCATTAGCGACCAACAGGGCTTTTACAATAGTTATCCATTCCCGAGTGGAAGTGGAATGACGTCACAATGGACTTCGTGACTAGTTTGCCGAGGTTGCCTCGAGAAAATGACACAGTATGGGTTGTCACTGACAGACTCACGAAGGTTTCTCACTTCTTAGCGATCAAGGATACCTTCAGTGTTGATGAGCTGGGGTAGTTGTACATCCGAGAGATTGTACGTCTGCATGGAGTTCCGCACTCCATTTTTTCAGAAAGGGATGCACATTTCACTTCTCGGTTCTGGCAGGGTCTTCAAAAGGCTTTGGGTACACAGGTAATTTTGAGTACAACTTACCATCCCCAGACATATGGCCAGTCCGAGTGTACGATTCAGGTGCTTGAGGATATTATCCAAGCATGCATTCTGGATTTTAGAGGTTATTGGGAGAAACATATACCTCTTGTAGAGTTTTCCCACAACAACAGTTTTTTGGAGACTATTCAGATGACACCTTATGAGTATTTGTACAGTAGGACATGACGATCACCTTTATGATAGCTGGAGGCAGGAGAGGCAGCTTTGCTGGGACCTCGTCTTATTCAGGAGACCTCAGAGCAGATAGAGTTGATTCAGAAGAGGATGGATACAACACAGTCTCGATATAAGTCTTATACTGATCAGCGGAGATAACCTCTGGAGTTCGAGGTTGGGGATCATGTTTTCCTGCGTGTTGCATCGAGGTTGAGGCACAAGAGGATTTGGAGACAGGGTAAGCTTTCACCGAGGTACGTCAGGCCATTTGAGGTGTTGGAGAGATTTGGGCCGGCTTCCTATTGGTTGTAGTTAACTCATAGGTACCGGGATATGCACAACATCTTCCATGTTTCTCAGCTCCAATGTTACTTTTCAGACCCGTCTCATGTCTTTCAACCTGAGGAGGTTGATCTCAAAGTGGATGCATCATTTGAGGAGCATCCTATCTGTATTGTTGATCGTAGTACGAAGTTTCTCCATGGCTGGTATGTTCCTCTAGTACGGGTGCTATGGTAGCACGAGCGAGTACAGGACGAGACTTGGGGGAGAGAGGCCGATGTACGATCGCAGTGGCTGGAGTTGTTCAGAGTTTCTTCTTCTACGCCTCGCTAGGGAAATTCTGGGACAAATTTCTTTAAGGGGGGAAGTTTTTAAGAACCCAGACCTACTTTTCAGGTATGTTTTTCCTTTTTCTGGAGTTTTTGAGAAAAGGGGAGTTTCTGGAAATTTTTGAAGTACACGCCATGTACTTTAAGAGTACACGCTGTGTACTCCCTTACCGCACGAGGCCGTGTGCTGGACATGTCTGGGCCACACACACAGCCATGTAGGGGTGATTTGGAGGCCACTTAAAGTGGAGTATATAAAAGCCTAGTACACGCCGTGTACTCCAAAAGTACACACCGCGTACTTTTCTTTTTCATTAAATGCACCGGGGTCACATCTAATTGACAGAACACGCTTCTTCTCTAGATTCTTCAACTGAGAGAATCTCGTACGACCAAAAATCTCCTCCAAGCCCCCGAGCCTCCATCCGTTCTCCGAATCGACCACCATCGATTGCGTTGGAACCACAGTGGTAAGATCTTCCTTCTTCTAGAGCATCGTTTTCCAGTTCCTCCTCTTTTTCAAGTTATTGTGGGTTGAACATTTTGTGAGTTTTCGTAGATCTACGACGTTCTAAGGAGATTCAATCCTCTTGGTTCAAGTATGTCGATCTCCTAACATCAAGGTAGGTGGTTTGTGCCTTTATGTTCAAAGTTATTGAGTATTATGTGCAAATTCCATACCCTTGAACAAGGTATTGCGTGTTTAATGTTTTTCACATGTTGTTCTCATGCCTTGCTTGTATGCTTGTGTAGAGGTATTTTTGGTTATGTATGAGGAAAATTTCTATGCTTGGATGTTTTGCCCATGCCTTGTTCTGGTTATGACCTTTTGGTCTTGTTCAGCCTTTGGCCGTTATACCTGTTTTCCATACCTTGTGACCGTAGGATGGAGTGTTGTTTCTTGACATGCTTGAGATGTTGTAGACTGGTTAGCCAAGCAGATCTATAGGTTTACTTTTTCCATATAGCATTATTATGCACTGAATGGCATGGGGCCGTGAGAACCTGGTGCTATAGACTATAAGGGGATAGACCGAGTGAGTTTCCTCAGAGAGTCTTGGACATTATAGACTATAGGGGATAAACTGAGTGAGCTTCTGAGAGAGTCTTGGATATTATAGACTACATGAGGATAGACCGAGTGAGCTTCCTCATAGAGTCTTGATCTTTATAGACTATAAGGGGATAGACCGAGTGAGCTTCCTCAGAGAGTCTTTGATTTGTTTGAATTTCCTTAAACCATTCCAGGCTATAGGAGGAATTGACCGAGAACTACCACAAAAACAGTTTTTCCCGGTGCCAACCTTTATCAGCACTTTTTTTTAGCGCTGATAAAGGTACACCCCTTTATCAGCACTTTTTTTAGCGCTGATAAAGGGACCCTCTTTATCAGCGCTTTTTTTAGTAGCGCTGATAAAGGGGGCCCTTTATCAGTGCTTTTTTAAAAAGCGCTGATAAAGGGTTGACTTCAAAAAAAAATTTAATTAAAAATATTATATTGATATATAAATATATAAATATAGTTATATTTATAAATATAATATATAATTTTTAAATATATTTTAGATAAGTATAAATATACATTTAAACTTAATATACTTAATATATAAGATATTTAGTGAAAATGGCTTATAAAAAATTAAAAAAATATTTTTAATTAATAATTTGCTAATTATTATGGAGTAATAGTCATTTAATAACAATTTGAAGACTAAACAAATAAAAAAAATTAAAAAAGATCCAAAATATGTTGAAAACGCAACTCGAACTTCAAACGACCATAACTTTTGATCCGGTTGTCCGTTTGAGCTCTACCACATATCAAATCAAAGCCTACAATGAGCTCTACATCATTTTCACCAGGGATAATGTGGTTAAGCTTTTTTCAAGTCCAAAAAAGGTCTAGAAGGCCTCCAAAACTGAGTTTTTAGTCGGGGTACCCTGATTTTTTTAACATTTTGTGGATTTTCAGCCTCATTTAAGGGGGTATTATTGTTTTTTGGGTGGGGACTGAATTTATTACAAGGTATTAAATTCATATTGATATTATGTTTTTGAAATTTTATCATTTTTTATAATTAATTTCTATTTATAATCAACTATATAACAATATATACATATTTTTTTTATATATTCACACATAAAAATTTAATTATAAATATAAATAATAAAATATATTTACATATAAAATATATTAGATTTATATAAATAATAACTAATATCCATTTTATTTAAAATAAAAATATATGAATATTTATATACCTATATATTAATCTAACTATATATATATATATATTAATCTAACTATATATATATATATATATTAATGTAACTACATATACATATTAATATTACTATAAATATATATATTAGTATCACTATAAATATATATATTAATATAACTATATATATATATATTAATATAACTATATATATATATATTAATATAAATATATATTACTATACGAAAAAATATAACTAAAAATATATATATATATATAAATAGAGATATATATTAATATAACTATATATATATTAATATAACTATATATAGATATATTAAAATAAATATATATTACTATACAAATAAATATAACTATATATATATATATATAGATATCATGAAATGGAAAACAAATCAAAATAGAGGAGTGGTAAAGGCTTAGGCATGCAGGGGGGAGGTCTCGAGTTTAAAACCTGGTGGAGGTAGGGGTGAGCGCGCATGGGGGAATATGCGAGCTAGCACTGATAAAGGGTGGAGAGGGTGCGTTGGGGCGCTGGAGGGGGGGTAGAAAAGCACTGTAAAAGGGAGGGCTCAAGCGCTATAAAAGCCCACCCGATTGGCAGGATTTTTTTTAATTTTTTTTAATTTTTTTAATTTTTTTTTAATTTTTTTTAATTTTTTTTAACTTTTATCAGCGCTTTTAAAAAAGTACTTATAAAAGGGGTCCTTTATCAGCACTAAAAAGAAAGCGCTGATAAAGGAAGCGCTGATAAAGGACCCTTTTATCAGTGCTTTGTTTTAGCACTGATAAAAGACCCCTTTTATCAGTGATTTTTTTAGCGATGATAAAAGGTGTCTTTATCAGCACTTTTTGGAGTGTTGATAAAGGTGAACCCCCTTTATCTTCGACGACTTTAACATCCCTTTTCTTGATCTGATAAAAGGGGTTTTTTAACACTGATAAAAAGGGTATTTGTAGTAGTGGAGTGAGCTTCCTCAGAGAGTCTGTGATAGACCTGAGGCTATAAGAGGAATTGACTGAGTGAGCTTCCTCAGAGAGTCTCTAGAACCTGGGGTTATAAGTGGAATTGACCGCGTGATCTTCCTCAGAGAGTCCCTGACTACCTTAGACTATAAGTGGAATTGACTGAGTGTGCTTCCTTAGAGAGTCTTATAATTTCATATGAACAAACAAGAGGGGTTAGACTGAGTGTACTTCCCATAAGGTTGTTGGTATTTCATGGATAGGACTAGAGGGGATGACTGAGAGTACTTCCCAGAGGGTTTCCTATTTGTTGTTAGCTGTTTGCTTCCTTGTTGCTTGTTTGACCTGCGGATTGTTTACTGCTGTGTATTATCCTGTTTACTGCTTACTGATTATTGCTTACTGTACTTTACCTTCCATATACTCAATGACTGTTAGGCACAGATCTTCGGGTGGTTACCTACTGAGATTTAGTCTCACACCCTGTTTGGGTCATGATTTTGGGCCCAAACAGATTATGTTGTTGCAGGTATAGATAAGGGAAAGCGCCCTTCCACTTCAGGTACTTGACTTACTGTGGAGTTGAAGAGCATGAGACCAAGCTATGGCTTGCGATGATAAGGAGTATTTGTTTACTTTTCTTTTTTACTTTGGTTTAATACTGTATTCGGCATTTTGAATTGTTTGGATGCTTTCTTAGAAATATATGTATCATGCATTATTTCACATATATATATATGTGTGTGTGTGCTCTAATTGTTTACTGTTTAGTCTTCCGCTGTTTACTGTTGTTGGATATTTACTGCTTCTGCTATTTCTTATGTTATTTACTTCCACTGTGTACTCTTCCAATGAGGGCATAGTTTCCCCACCATCATACCCAAGGACCTCGTTGCTAGTCGACAGCCTCTGGAATTCGGGAAAATGCACTTGAGGCCATGTGACCAACCAGGTATGGGGTGCCTCTGGGTGGCTTCCAGAACCGAGATGTTACAAAATAGAATTCTTTGATATAATTAATTTTTTTTTAAAATTCATTTTCAGTTATCCTGGACTTTTTATAATGTTTTAAAAAGTAATCTTTTAAACATTTTCTATATGGGCCACTTTTATCTTTTTTACCAAATTGAAAAAGAATGTTTTTGATTGTTTAATTCATGAATTCCTTTTCCAATTATCATATACATTAATCATTAAAAATATTCTTATAAATGTTTTCATGGTTTTTTAAATAAAATCTTATTTCCTATTCTTCTAGTAAACTTTCATTTTAATAGATTTTAAAGAAAAAGGATTTTAATCCTTATTTTTATTTAATTCCTGAAAATGTTTCTGTATATATTTTAAAACAAATATTTTTTGAGTTTTCATGATGGAAATGAAAGATTTTATGAGTTTTTCTAATTATATGGTTATTTTAAATTTTATACAATAATGGGTGATCCTGATATAGCTCTGATAATAGGTGAACCCAATATATCTCTCTAATGTATTGAGTAAAGTGATGAAGTTAATGAGAATTAAGTTACTCTGAAGGGATATGTTGGAATTAAAAATGGTGGTTATTCCATTTTAAGGGTTCTTATAAGGGTGAATTTTAGGATAATATATAGAAATACTTACCTGTTTTTTAAATTCTTTCTATGAATTTTAAATGTAATCTTTTGATTTCATATGGTAAGAGAATGAACCCATGATTAAAGAAAATTTTATAATCTTATAAAGGTGAAATATTTGTTTTCATGGGTTTTAATGTTTTATTAAGTAGATTTCATGATTATGATTTTTCCTTTATGCTTGATTAATTTTTTATGAAATATTTGGGATTTTAAGTTGATTTAATGAATAAATAATGATTATTTTGAGCTCAAGTTTTATTATGTAAAAAGGTAAATTCCTTATGAGTTTTCATGATTTTTCAAAAGTATTATTATGTTTCCTTTTATTTATACCCCTTACTAAGATCTATTTTTCTCATCCCAAATTTTCAAATGTTTTTTCATAGGTATTGATGATGTGTAGGTATTATATCATGGTCAATAGTGACATGTCATATATGAAGAAAAAGTATCATGAATATAATAGGAGTGTAAACATAAGAACCTGTTTTTGTGGAAAAAAATTTACACTGTATGGAAATGTCCACTATATTATGTGATAGTTTTTATAATTATCAAAAACTATAAAACTAAAAGATATTGGAAATGTAATAATAGTAAAACCTTATTATAAATCATATAATTATGGGTTGATTAAGTTATATGGAATTATACTAATGGATTTTTTTAAGAAATTTATGGTCTTTGTAAAAAAATATACAATCATTTAGACATGCATGCATTCTTTCTGAGATCATACCCATTGAACATGAAATTCATTGAACATCATATGTTTGGTAAGGAAGCTCATTATATTCTGATAGCATATCATTCAAGAGAAAAATTATTTCTTTAAATCTAGTTTCACTCTATTCATTTCCAACATTCAAATTATATAACTTCAGTATGGATGACAATGTTATAATTAAGTCTTTGCAAAACTTGTTAACTTCTAAAAGAAATTAGACAATCATGAAGGACATCTTAAACTATAATTTTAATTTTCTCAATACAATATTCATAATCATTTTTATGACTCTAGACATAACAAAAGTTCCTATTGGGTCTATGGAAACTCAACTTTTTTCAGATTCAACGGATCATTCGTAATGTACATGATGATGAACACCTTAATCAACAATTTTTTTGAAGAATATAGACAAATGTTTTTTATATAACTAGTAGTGGATCTTTTAATGCTAATTTATAATTAATTTAAAATGAAATAAGAAATATTACCTTGGTCTTGATTTCTTTCTTCATTAATAGTGTTGATCATTTGAACCTGATCGATGTATAATTATTACGCCATGGGAACCCAAATTAGAGCCACTCTAGTGGTGATCCACACATAATCCTTTGATCCATGAACAATGTTGATGAAATGGAAGGTGATAGCATGACTGATTGATCATCTTTTATTATTTCACTTGATCGCTTCATGTTCCTTCAGGATTGAAGGAATCTCTCTTATTCTTCTCAGTTTGGAGAGGAAGAGATGAGGAGGAGAAAGGGGATGATAGAAATGTTATGCACAATGATTAACTCTTTATAAATGAAAAAATTAGTCTATATATATATGTAAGGTTATGGTTTAATATTTAATTAATTGTACAAATGCCCTTAATAATATATTAAATCCATAAAGAACTCCATGTCATGTAAAAAAATAATAATATTATTTTATCTCATGATGTGTGCAAACTCAAACAATGATAAATATCATTTTATAATTTGGTAAATAAATATTTATCCCCAAACTAAATCTAGTTCGTTCTCCCTCCTAAACATTTTTTGAATTATTAAATAAATAAATATTATCCATTCAATAAATAAATAAATAATATTCAATAAATAAATAAATAAATAAATTTTAGATTCACAATATGGTGAATAAATATTTATTTTAATATGCACATAATTAAATAAATTATTTATTTAATTAATAAATAATTATTTATTATCATATGAATGAAAAGCAATAAATAAATATTATATGTTAGCATAGTTAAATAGTTACCTCATGAATAAATATTTATTTAATATTTGTGATCGATTAATTAATCCTGGATAAATAATACTTCTCATTCTCAAGAATATTATTTATTCTAACTATTAAATATAAATAATATTTAACTGAGATCAATGAAAACACTTTTTGTGTGACCCTCTAAGCCTTCTTCTTAGTGGAATTAAGTAGTCTCGCCTAAATTCCAAGATTATTTTCTAGAAACAAGTCAAATCACCCATTGAAAAATAAGATATATCGTAATGAAAACAAACACATAAGAATATTCAAATTATAATATAAACCCTTTCTCATGATATCTCATCAAGCAGGTTGCACACCCATGTCATCAACCTATATGCTTGATACATATTTCTTTCAATACCTGAAATGAACCCGTCAATACACTATGAAAATAGAATTTATTTTGATAGTCCCATTCTAATAAAATTTTTGAGATTACCAAGTGCAAACTTAATGAGATGAAGCCTCATATACTTATGAGTACTTTCACCAGATAGTTAGTTTGTTATATATCCAATAATAGAATGTTATCTAACCATAGAACAATATTTATGAATATTTTTATATCATTTCATGGTTCTCATAATAGTAGGTAACTTCTATGACCTTTTCAATGTGATAGATACTCTAATCCATTATTATATTATATTCATGAAGAACAATAGAAAATATGTAATAATATGTTTTATTAATATTCACTTATTCAAACAGATGTTCAATCCAAAGTATAAATAGTTGGTGATAGGAATCCAACTCTAGAAGAATTCAACTTGGACTACAACTAATTTCTAATGAATTTTATTATGCTAGATCTCACATGATGATCATGTTTCTATTGAGTTAATGATTTAGTTAAGGGGTTCACCACATTGTCTTCTATGGAAACTTTGCTCACTATGATGTTAAATTTCTAAGAAAAATCCCTCAATAGATGATATTTCTGGATCATGTTCTCCATACACCGATGTGACCTTATCTCCTTTATAAGAGCTACAACTACAATATTATTACAATATAGTGTGATAGGATCTTGTTAGGTCCACTAGGTCAAATACCCTGAGGGGGGGGGGGGTGAATCGAGGTATGAAAGATTAAAACTTTCTCCTTTTTGGATCTTGTTTCGTTGTTAGAAAAAACCCAATTCTCTCTTCCTCCTGTAGCAACATATGACCAGATATAAAATCATGCACAGGACACAACAATTTTTACTTGGTTCACCCTCACTGGGCTATGTCCAAGGAGAATAAAATGACGATGTGCTGATGTACCAAATTCACTAGGGTTCACAACCGATAATGAGTAAAATGTTCAGGAAAGATATTCTATGCTCAGGCTCAATACCATTACAAGTTTTAGGGTATACTCACTGCATTACCAAGGGTCACTTCTTATGCCTCTTTCTCTAGCTCACTGCTGCTGGAAAGGGTCACTGTCTTCCTCTTCCCGCGCTCACTGCTCTTGGAAATGAATCTAAACATAGTTTATCGACTTGTAGGTCAAACATGATTTATGGACATATAGGTCCCTTCATTTTTATGAATTCATACATCCTCAATTATAAGTAGATGCACTGTTGAAGTTACTTTTTCACCCATAGATGAAGTCCACCTTCCCAAGTACTACTAGGTACCAGATAATAATTTCACAAACCGAATTAAAGTTTTTACAAGATTCCTTGTACAAATATTGAACCACCTTCCTCTCCTTCATACTAAATACTGGGTTTAGTATGAGGAACACATCCTTAGCATACCGCTTCCGCTTATGCAAACCTCCCTTCATCCACGGACCGCCTCCGCCTTCGATATCGTGTACCACCTCTACGAAACCCCTCATATCTGTGAACTATTCTCTATTCGTGGACTACCTTCACTAACCACCTACGTACCACGCCTTCCTCCTCCACATACTGCATCCTTTGCAGGTTACAATTCTCCACAAAAACCTTCAGTGGAATTTCTTCTGCGCGAACTACTTCAGCCTTCGTGGAATTATCCATCACGAACTTCCTTCGGACTTTGCCGAAATACCAAATCAAAAAGATGTTCTCTAATTATATTCAATATCACTTCTAATCAATGGTATTATCTATTCTTATATAGGCAAAGATATCCACAATATCCACTAATTCAAGATTTATCAAATCTTCGATCCACCACATACCGATCCTCATATCGCCGCAAACCGTACCCATTCTAAGAACCATTTTTCCACATCGGTCTGCATAAGGCCATTTCTTATACGTAGTTGATATCCTCTACCGACGATAATCCATCTGCACACCAAACCACCTTACACCATGAACCGTTTTTGGTTTTGCGAATTTCTCCCACGTACCGTTCCCCCTACCTGGTACGCAACCGCATACCCTTCTCAGACATGGTACACAATCCATGTCCTAGACTCCACATTTCTCTTCCTTTTCTAATTTGGTTCACCACTCTTCACACCATTCAGTACTATGAATAAAACCTTACATTTCCAAGCGAAAATTCTTGATTTTGAGGCCCAAAAATTTGGAAAACACTGGGAAACTACGCCACCTTAAAAACCTATTTTCAGAAAACACCACCATACTCATTCATAGTCATCTAGATTTTTCAACAAACACAATAAAACACAAAACACACCAAGAGGACACATCAAGGGATTTTTTCCCAACAATCCCCCCTTTGGGTTTTTTAAAAACTATTTTCATAACAATTCTTCACATTTTAATACCTCATTAAAACTCCTTCCATATTCATCCACAATTCACTTTATATGATTAAGATAGAGATCAAAGATTTACTCAACATATAATCTAAGCCCACATAAGCCAAGCTCGGTGTGAGAAACAAGAGTACAATGCAAGTTTCATCAATAAATCACTTCATTGCTAATCACCAATTGTTGATACCATACTGATACAAATAAACTTCTTTCATCATGAACCTCAATTGTTGTGATATCTAATCTTTGATTGAACACTTCAATAATATTTAAATTTAATAATCCCTAATCTTATAAATCCTCCAAACAACTTCAGATCAACTTCAACTCCCCTATATCATTGCTCCACTTAACTGCTTATCCCCGTGTCTTTTCTCCCTCTATAATATTCACAATTTCTCCCCCTTTGTCAATGAACCTAAAGGGCACGTCAAGGTTGTCTGCAACAGGGTGAAGAACACATATAAGTACATCAGGGAAAAACACATCATACCTCGAGGAGAGGGGGACCCACATTCACACTTTTTCAAGTGTGGGAATTCGACTGGACTCCCAGAGCCAATCGATTCCTTCCAAATTCTTCTTTGGGTAAGGCCTTTGTCAGAATGTCCGCAACCTATTGTTCTGTAGGCACATACTCCAACTTCATAAGCCCTTGCTCCACTTTCTCCTTAATAAAATGATATTTGATTTCAATGTGCTTTGTCCTTGAGTGATGTAATGGATTTTTGCTAAGATTTATAGAAATTTAATCTTGAGTAGCCGCAATGTATTTAGCTTCTATGGTGCTCAATGAAATGAAATCTTGTTTCTTGCTTAACCAAGAAATACACAACCCTCCAAGATAAAAGGAACATCCTGATGTTGATTTCCTATCATCTGCTAAACCGGCCCAATCCACATCTATATATCCTAATATCTCTGTCTGAGATTTTTCATTATACATTAGGAAAAAATCCACAGTTCCCTTGATATGCCAAAGTATTCTTTTCACTGCAATCATGTGGATTTCCTTGGGATTACTTTGATATCTCACTGCTTGGAATGTGTCAAAAACAATATTAGGCCTTGTTACTATTAGGTACAACAGACTTCTAATAACTTGCCTATATTCTTTGATATTAACTACTTTTCCTTCATCATCCCATGAAATTTTCAACCGGGTAGAAACCCGAGTCTTCATCTCTTTGGAATTATCCATTCCAAACATTCTTAAAACCTACTTGGAATATTTAGATTGAGAAATAAAAGTTCCATTCCTACCTTGTGTCACCTATAATCCAAGGAAAAATGTTAGCTCACCAATCGTCGACATTTTGAACTCGCTTTTCATGTATTCAGAAAAATTTCTGCATTGTGCTTCATCTGATCCACCAAATTTTATGTCATCGACCTAAACCAACACCATAATCCTTTGAATGTTTCCATTATTGAAATAAATATTGTAATCAACTCCACCACATTGAAAATTGAGCTTCTTTAGAAATTGATCATGCCTTGAATACCATGCTCTTGGTGGTTGCTTCAAACCATATAATGCCTTCTTCAGCCGACAAACCCTATTCTCATCATCATGGATAAAAAACTATTTGGTTGCTCAATGCAAACTTCTTCTTCTAGAACTCCATTAAGAAATTCTGACTTAGCATCCATATGAAAAACCTTAAAATTTCTTTGCACTGCTATGGCCATGAATAATCTGATTGTATCTAGCATTTCAATAGGTGAAAATATTTCATCGACATCTATACCCTCTATTTAAAAGTACCCTTTGCACACAAGTTGTGATTTGTTTCGAATCACAACACTATCTTCATTCATTTTGTTGTGAAAAATCCATTTTGTTCCTACGAAATTCTTGTATGTTGATCTTGAAACAATCTCCCATGTTTGATTCTTTTCAATTTGGTCAAGTTCTTTATTTATGGCCTGAACCTATTTCTCATCTCCAGTAGCTTTATCAAAACATTTAGGTTCCACTTATGATATGTATGATGCTTGTTTTAGAGTCTTCATCCTCTTTGTCTGTACTGGTGCTATCTGATCACCAATTATGTTTTGCCTATCAATTTCAACTCTTCTCGCTGGTCTCCCGATAGACACTGATTTATTCTCATCATCTAAGTTTTCTTCTGAATCATCCTCTGGAGATAGAGCATCTTCTGATCTACTCATCTCTTCATCAATATCCTCCTAAGTTTGATCAAGTATTTTCTGAATATTCTATTCATTATCTACTATAGTCACATCACAAATTTCAACTATCCTTTCGAGCCACTTATTGAAGCATTTATATGTTTTTCTCTTCTTTGAGTAGCTAAGAAATATCCCCTCATCCCCATGGGATTCAAATTTCCTATGTTTCTATTTATTATTGAAATGACCCGAAGGCCTTCATTTTTTTATTATTTTTGATAATCCACCTTTCAAGGGGTGAGGTGGAACCCTTACAAGGCCTGAAGGCTTAGAGACAATTACATGACTCATAGGTTTTAGAGGGAATCACATAGACAAGACAATTTAGAACTGCTTTTCCCTAGCATATGTCATGATATCAGCACTCCACCTTCATAGGGCTGGTTGGATAGTTGTCTTATGAAAATATGCCCAAGCCCAGTACCGATGGAAATGCCATACCCTCTCATTCTTCCAATTCCGGTTAGCTCTACTATAGTGAATGCGCCTGACCTAAATCCTCATTTGAAACCGTGTCCCTTGTATTCTAACTGGTACATCTATATAATCATGTGTCATGAAGGACTTTTGGGTGCCTCTAAGGCCTTAAGGTGGCCTGAAGGACTTGAGAGACAACTGAACCAAAGGCCTTGGGTGGCTTGAAAGCCTTGCAGGACCTGAGGACCAAACTGGTGGCCCAGAGGCCCAAATGGATGAATAGTTCTGGCTACTACAGTACTGAATAGTGCCTACTACAGTACTGATACAGTACCCCCAGAAATATTTCTTCACTTGGATTTGATCTCGAGTCTCATGGATGCACTTGCTGAGTCCTCACCAACCGGGATGAGGCTCATGTGATATGTTTCTCTTTATTGAGAATGAAACATTTACTTTAGAATATTCAAAAGTACTTCAATGATGGATTCTTTTCATACCATAAATCTTATGAATTCTTCTCCTATTTTGGACAAAGTAAAGCTCTATTTGAAGTGTATACTGTTATCATCACTGCTTCTTTCCAAAATTTCTCTAGAAGGTCTTTCTCAATGAGAATTATTCTACCTATGCTGTTGATAATCCAATTTCTTCATTCAACTACTCCATTATACTCTAGAGTTATTACTACTGAAACTTGATTACTTATCCTGTGTTTTTTGAAATAATCCTCCACTTGTCTATTTTTGAAATCTATTCCATCATTTTCTTGAATCGTCTAGATTTTATGACCAAGCATCTTTTCACATTCCTGTCGATATCTTGTAATGAAACTAAACACTTCATATTTGTGGGTGATTTTTGAAAACCATACAATTTTGCTATAGTCATTAATGAAGAGAACATAATATCTCCTCCCATCAATATCCCTTGGTGAAATTGGCCCACATACATCAATATTCACCAACTCAATCAATCTTGTTGAATTTTGATCTTTTGACTTATATGTCTTTGGAACGATCTTCCCATGTCGGTAGGCATCGCATGTATGAGTACGATCACGTGATAATATAGGGAGATTTCATACTGCATCATATTTCAAAAGATCTTCCAAGGAACATTAGCTTATGTGGTCAAAACGCTTATGCCATAACTTGTTTTATTTATTCTTGGATAGAAAGTGCATATCTTCTTCTCCACTCACAAGGTAGAGATTTCCTTTCGTATGATTTCCTTGCAAAAAAAACCATCCTTTTCTTTGATGATACATAATTTATTGTAAAAACTTATGTCATGTCCTAAGTCACACAATTGACTAACACTAAACAAGTTATGACTAATCCCCTCAACAACCAAGACACCTGCTCGTTTCATGTCTTTTCCTCTAAACTTGGATTTTACTGAACCAATAATTTTCAATCCCTTATCACTACCAAATCTTACGATACCTTATTTTTCATACCTAATTCCAATCACTAGATCCTTATTTTTCATCATATAGGAAGTGTATCCACTATCAATGATCCATATTTCAGTGTGATCTGATGCCTTGAATACAATTTCTACAACCACTTCCTTATCTACCCTTTTCTTTTTGACCTAAGTATTTGACTTAATATCTGACATGGAATGATAATCTTGATATTTCTCAGTATATGATGATCCAGCTTCAACCTCTAGAGATGTAAATCGATTTTAAATTTTCAACTCAATTAAAGATACATTTGGATGCTTCTCATGAACAAATTCAGTCTGCCTTGGTACATTCCTCTGCATTATTTATGTGCAATATCTTTCCATATGTCCAAGTCCTTTACACCTAAAACAATGACCATCAAATGATGACCAGAAATTTTGAGCTCTATACGACCACCTCTACTGGTCTTGTTCCCTTAGGTGCATCTTTTCTATGGAACATAAATTTTGAGAGTGTCCCATCTTACCACAACAATATCATCTTATGTGAGGTACATTCTTATGTGGAAATGATGCACCACTAGTTGTGCCTTGGGTTCTCTAAATCTTATGATTATTCTTCATACCCAAATCAATCTTCAATCTTGAAGTGCGTTCTTGTGGTTTGACTTGAACCATAACTGATTTCTATTTTAGATCAAGCCCCATACCATCCTTATCATTCAAAATTGATTACTGATTTTGTTCTGATGGACCACTTTGCTCAAATATCATATTATATGTTGCTTATATGATCTTATTTTCTAATGTCGAACTGAGAGTTAGCAGTTTCTACTGATCTTCATTTGTTTGTCATAGACTAATGAATTCCTATTCTAGTTGTTCGATACATTTGATTTGATCTTTTCAATTTTCAGTCAAACAATCAATTTCTATTTTATGTTCTTCAATTTTGAGTTTGTACTCAACCACCTTTTCTAAGATTTCTGGCATTGAATACCTTAGCTTTTCAATTTCTGCATTCAGCTTAGAATTCTATTCTACCTAATACTGTATAAATATTTTGGCATTACAAACAAATTTGTTAGATTTTTTTGTTTTGGATCTCAAAATATCTACCTCTTCAAGGGAATCTTCTAATTCAGCCTAAAGATCAACTCTTCCTTCAAATTATCCTTCTTCATTGTCACTTTCCTCTCTTTTTAATGAATTTCTGACAACTTCCACCAAAGCATCTACTTTATGATCCTTGTAGTCCTCCAACTCTTCTACCTCAGATTATTCCAAAATTTCATCCTCTTTTGAAAGTAGATTCTTCTTTTTTAAGAACTCTCTCCTAGTACTTCTCATCCCTTTATCATTTGATGAATACTTATTTTGGGGAATTTCATCACTTTCTTCATTTTCATCATCAAACTTCTTAGGACACTTTGCTTCAAAATTCCCAATCTTTCCACATCGAAAGCATGCAAATGGAAGTTTACCTTTGAACTTCACTTTTCCCCTTTGCAGATTGGAAGAGAGAAATGACATGACATCATCCATATTTTCCCCCTCAAGACTATCTTCAACAGAGATATTATTCATAGAGTTTAATTCCACTTCCTTAGAATTCACTTTTTTCCACTGCATCGTTATCATCACTTATCATTTCATACGCTAAAAGGGTACTTTTTAGGTTATCTAGCGTCATCTATTTTGGGTCTTTGTATTCTAACACTGAAACTTTCGGATTGAATCATAGTGAAAGTTTCCTCAAGATACATTTCACAATATTTATATCTTCAATTAATTCTTCAAGACCCCGCATGTATTCCAAAATAATATTTATTCTGTCAAAGAATGCATTAACAGTCTCATTGGGATTCATTCTGATATCCTCATACTTGTTTCATAAAACCTAAAGCTTTACTTATCATACTTTTGTGTTGTCCTCATAAATGTTCAACAATTATTTCCACATTGCATGTGATGTTTTAAAGGATATCACCTTAGTATAAATTTCATTTTATATGGATCTCCCTAAAGAATAAATCCCTTTAGCATCAACATCCAACTCCCTTATTTCATCTTCTGATAGAGCAGAACTACTATTAATGTCAGCTAATATTCTATGCATAGCTGATGTGAAGGCATCCATACCTACTGATCAGACGTAGTGCTGCATCTGATTCTTCCATAGTTGAAAATTATTTCTATTAAAGATCATAATTCCTTTATGATTGACCACATCCATTTATTTTTCTTGAGAGATAACCAATGAATTTCAACCTTTCAACCTTTCTCTCTGATACCAATTGTTAGGTCCACTAGGTTGAATACCTTGGGGGGGGGGAATCGGGGTATGATAGATTAAAACTTTCTCCCTTTTGGATCTTGTTTTGTTGTTAGAAAAAACTCAATTCTCTCTTACTACCATAGTAATATATAACCAGATATGAAATCATACACAAGGCACAGCAATTTTTACTTGGTTCACCCTCACTAGGCTATGTCCAAGGAGCATACAATAGCGATGTGTTGATGTGCCAAATTCACTAAGGCTCACAACCAATAATGAGTAAAATGTTCGGGCTAGATATTTTATGCCTTGGCTCACTACCTTTACAAGTTTTAGGGTCTTCTCATTGTATTCCCAAGGGTCACTCCCTATGTCTCTTTCTCTGGATCACTGCTGGTGGAAAGGGTCACTATCTTCCTCTTCTTGCACTCACTACTCTTGGAAAAGAATCCACACAAAATTTATCGACTTTTAGGTCAAACAATGTTTATGAACATGTAGGTCCCTTAATTTTCATGAATTCCTGCATCCTCAATTATAGGAAGATTCATTGTTGAAGTTATTTTTTCACCCATAGATGAAGTCCACCTTCCTGAGTACTGCTAGTTATCGGAGAATACTTTCACAAAATGATTTGAAGCTTTCACAAGATTCCGTTTGCAAATCACGAACCAACTTCCTCTCTCACATATTGAGTACCAGGTTCGATACACGGAACACCTCCTTATCATACCACTTCGACTTTTGCGAACCTCCATTTGTCCACAGACCGCCTCCACCTTTGCTATTGTGTACCACCTTTGCAAAACCCCTCCTATCCGTGAACTGTTCTCTATTCACGGACTGCCTCAGCAAATCACCCTATTTCTGTAAACTATTCTATGTTCACGGACTACCTTCACTAACCATCTGCGTACCACACCTTCCTTCACCACGTACCATGTCCTTTTTGGGTTACAGTTCTCTGCAAAAACCTTCAGTGGAATTTCTTCCACGCGAACCACTTCAGCCTTTGCAAAATTATCTCTCACGAACTTCCTTCGGACATTACCAAAATACCGAATCAAAATGATGTTCTCTAATGATATTCAATCTCATTTATAATCGATAGGATTTGTGATTCTTATATAGGAAAATATATCCACAATATCTGCTAATTCAAGATTTACCAAATCTTTGATCCACCACATACCGATCCTCCTTACACCATGAACCGCACCCATTCTGTGAACCATTTTTCCACACCAGTCCACATAATACCTTTTTTCCTATGTGGTCGATCTCCTCCACTGATGATAATACATCTTCATACTGCACCTCCTTCCTCTGTGAACCATTTTAGGTTTCGCAAACCGCTCCCACGTACTGTTCCTACTACCTGGTACAAGGCTACGTACCCTTCCTAGACATAGTATGTGATCCATGTATTGGTCTCCACATTTCTCTTCCTTTGATGATTTGGTTCATTGCTCTTCACACCATTCAGTCCTATGAATAGAACCTTACATTGACAAACACAAATTCCTGATTTTGAGGCCCAAAAAGTTGGAAAATATTGGGAAACTGTACCACCTTAAAAACCAGTTTTCTACAAACACCATCCATACTAATTCAAAGTCATCTGGATTTGTCAAAAAACACAATCACACCCAAAAAACACCAATAGGACACATCAAGGGATTTTTTTACCAACAAATCTTTATTTCACGATATCACATTAGGCTCTTAGATGAAGTTTTGTGTCCAAATCACTTATTTATCAACTTTAGAAGTCACAATATAATTATACTCTACTATATAATTGGAAACCATGACTTTATTTGAGCTTTTTCAGATCACATAATCTCTATTGAGAGTAAAGATATATCTTGACTATGATTTCAAATCATCTTGTTCTATTTATAAACTAGCATCTATATATTCCCTAATGACTAGTTCTTCGTCTCTTTCATAAACCAATAAAATATCCTTATTATGTATCAGATACTAAAGGATGGCCTTGACTACCATCCAATAGCAGTCACCCAGGTTAGTTTGATATCTCCATACCATGATTAAGGTGTATGGGACATTTGGACTATTATATAACATAACATACATGAATAACCCAATCATTAATGTATATGGAATCCTTTCTATCCTATATATTTCCTCATGTGTCTGAGGACACATTTTCTATGAAATATTAATGCCATGTGACACTTACCACAATCCCCTATTGGAATTTTTCATATTGAATCTTTTCAGTATCATGTCAATGTACATACTTTGACTTAGTCCAAATAGCCACTTGGATCTATCATTATGAATCTTGATCCCAAGAATATATACCACTTTATCTAATTCCTTCATGGAGAATAAAGTGTCTAACTAGGCATTAATAGACCATAAGACTGGTATTTCATTTCCAATGAGTAATATGTCATCGATATAAACTATTAGAAAATTGAATTCACTCCCACTAAACCGATTATAGACCCAAGTATCACATTCATTCCTTATAAAACTAAATTCTATTATGCATTTATCAAACTAAATGATCCATAACTTGGATGATTACTTTAATCCATAAATAGATCTCTATAACTTGAAAACTTTGTTGGAATCCTTTGAAGTCTTAACCCAATATGGTTGTGTCATATAGACATATTCCTAAAGGTTCCCATGAAGGAAATATTTTTTGAAATTCATCTACCAAATATAATAGTCATATAATGTTGTAATGGAAATTAGAATTATTATGGATTTCAGTATGGAAAATGGTGACATGGTTTTCTATTATTTCTCATATTCCTATTGAATACCCATTCGAAAAAAATGGGATTTACATTCACTGAAGGATATACCAATATCCAAATGGAATTTTGGTATATGGAATCCATTTAAAAATTCATATATTCTTTCCATTTGAGAGATTTTGTGCCTCTCACTACTTCCCTAATTGTTATAATATCATTATTATCAACTAATAATGATTAACTATCCTTAGTGGCTAGAAAACTATATCGTTCTGGTTAACTAATCTCTCTTATAATACTATGAAATAATTGTATCTCTAGAACATCTTTTTCCATGAGGATTTTTGGTATCTTTTCTTTTTACAACTCATTTGTATCTTGATCCACAACTTCATCAAAGTTTATCTTTCTTCCACTATCTCTATTAGACATGTGCTCTCTCTAAAGGAATATGGTGAATCTTTCCACTACTAAATTTTAATTTGAGGGTCTTTATATAGGTAATATACACTTATTTCCTTGGGGTATTCTATAAAGGTACACTTTGTTCCTTTAGTGAAAGTTTTTTACTTGAAGAGGCCTTGAAAAATTCTTCACAATTCCACACATATAAATCCAACAACACAGATTTCCTTCCACACAAAAGTTCATATAGAATACCACTTGTCAATTTAGTTAGAACTTGATTTAGTATATTCCCTATTGTCTATAATGAGTATCCCCAAAATGGTAATGTAATACTTTCATGACTCGTCATTTATTTCACAATGTTTCGTAGTGTAACACCCCAAAATTCTAAAGTAAGAACCTTGTATTCAATAACATGAATGACACACGAAACCAAGTATATAAGGGAATATAATATCTAGAGAATTTATAATATATTTACTATTTTAAATAGATTCAATATATTATATATATTTTAATGCATGCAACACCGAGTTAGCATGTGTTATATGCCAGAGCAACATTCTTCGATGGCTTGCATTACATGCAAGATTGAGTTTTACCAGACAACAATATATTATAATAATATTATTATTTAATATAAAATAAACTAGATGTTATAAATAGTATTAAATAACTTATGTAAATATTATTTACAAAACTAATTCATTGGTTACAAATTTATTATAAATGAATGTAAGATCCAATTGAAAATAAAGGGATATTTTATAGAAAACTATTTTTATGCTCATAAAGATAATTTACCCTAATAAATAAAATTAATTACAATTAGTGAGTGATATTAATGTATTATATTTATTATATATACAATATAATATTTTTTATATTCATCCAATATATTTTATGATCATAAGATAAGAACAAACTCAATATTTATCATAAAAACTAATATTTTTATTAAGGATTTTTTACCGCCTTTTAATGGAAAACCTATTTTAAATACAATTTTGGAAGTTTTATAAACCTTATATGTAAAAATAAACTTAATATATGAAATTTAAATATAAAAATTAGGATAAAGTGATGTTATTTTTATTTTTTGGTGAAGTTTCATTTTTTAATGAATAATGAAAAATATTGAAATTTAATTCAAAACTATTTTTTCATCTAATTTATTTATAAGGTTAAATTATATTTTAATTTTTTTTCAAGTTTAATTAGATCATATTTTTATCAATTAATAAAATATAGGTCAATTAAATCAATTTCACTTTGAAAGTGACAATAAAAACATAGAAAACTTTTGGACGTTTTTACTTTAAAAAGCCGTATTGTCACCCTGTTTGTGGGATTAAACTTAAATCAATTTATGCCACTTATGTGATTAAAATTTAGAAAAATGGATTCCATATTTTTAATCATAATAATTTATAATGTTTAATAAGGTCAACTTAGTATTTTACCAAAAATATTAGTGAAAGTAATGAAAATTATTTACAACGGATAAGGTAAAATTAAGATTAATAAGGGACTAAACCTTAATACTAAGGGCCCAAATGACCTAGAAACTTGTCCAAGATCCATTGGATATCCATATTTTGACCTTATCCTCCATTTTACAAAAATTGGACCATTTTTATTTTAGAAAAGCAAGCAGCAGGGCTTAAAATTATTAAAAACAGAGTTATAAGAGTCGGAAGGAGGGAAATTTACATTTATCACGATGAAGGATAGGCATTAACTCACAGGGTATGATGGAGTAGTGAAATCAATTACTTTAAGAGTCCCATTTTTTATCAAGACAATCATCAAGTTTATTCGATTCACGATAGATGTGTGTGATGATGTGGTTCATTGAAGAAAGAGTGCTCAGGAAAATTTTCCATTTGGTTGTGAGCTTCCAAGCAAGGTGAATCTGACCCAGCCTAACTGCTTGAACAATTTTGGTTGAATCAATTTCAAACCAGATAGAGTTCCAACTTCTTCTCCAAGAAATTTATACTTCTTTAATGAGTGATTTCATTTCTTCTTTAAGAACTATAGCATGACCACATATACCATGTTCCCCTCTAAAAAATCACCATTGTGGTCTCTGAAAGCAATTCCATAGACAGTGGGTCCTGGTTTTCCCCTAGAGGCTCTATCCATATTTCATTTTATCCAAACTACAAAGGGATTAAACTAGAAAAATTCAACTATAAAAAGGGGTTTAGGGAAGTTACCTTGAAGGCGAAGCTTCCTCAAGACAGCAAGGTCCCTGACTGAGTTTTCACAACATTCAGCATGTAAAGTATTATCCCTTTGAACCATAAGCAATATAGAAGAGAGAGAATCTTTGTGATTGAAGATAGCTTCACCATGCATGAATTTATTTATTTTGGTCTAGAAAGTGTGTATAAACTCTACACAGGCCACCAGAAAGAGGATACAAACCTACTTCAAAAGCTGGAATGCAAGAAGATCTATTAAAAAGTGTGAAATAACAACAGTTTGTAGAGATTGGAGATCAAAGATATTAAACATGGATTTCTAGAGGGATGTAGATGTGTTTCAGAAAAGAAACATATAATTAACTTCCTCCCAGTGTTGTTGGCATAGGGTGCATCTAGAGTACAAGGTGATGCCCACTCATTGCATATTCACCTCGACCTAATCTTTTTGAGATGGAGGCGCTAGAGCAGTGTAAAATGAGATAAAAATAGCCATTTTTTACTGATATCTTCCAGGACTATACTATCACTAGGAAAGAGGTAATCATAGTAACCTTTAGAGTCCATAATTCTATTTGTACTTGGTTCCCATAGAAGTAAGTCATTACTATATAGAAAGTCATAATTATCAACCATGAGAGAAATGTGAGATAGGAGATCATTACCATGTTCAACCTGGTTCTTAATGGAGGAATCATAATCAGCTTCCGAGTCATTATTTCTAACATTTTCAATAAGTGTAGATCTATTCCAGTTGTGCTTTCATAATTTGAGAGAGGATTGAGTACTAACCATCCAGTGAGAGTGACTATTGATATTATGGAAAATCCTTTTCAGACCAGGCCAGATGAAAGATTTTATATATCCCATGTTCCCTTCAATTATCCTTTTGAGGAGTTTGGATCTTAGAAAATACAAGGACCGTGACTGATCATTGATGAGCCTCAAAATAAATTGGTCCTATAAGGACTGATTAAAGATCTCGAGGTTCTTAACTCCAAGTCCTCATTTATCATGAGGCATACAACACCTCTTCCAAGAAGCAGTAATAACTTTCCATTCCAAGATACTTCCAATCCACACAAAGTGTCTCATAAGAGAGTTTAAATACTTGATAACTGAGGTGGGCTAGGAGTAAACCATAAAGGAGTAGACCAGTTTTGATATGGACACATGTTTAACTAAACAAATCTTTCCTTTAATTGAGAGATACTTTCCCTTTCAGGAGGAGAGGGTCCTTCTAACTTGTCTCATAACTTCCAAAAAGTGAGAATAGAGAGGACTTCCAAGAAACATAGTGAATACAAGGTAATTTAAGGGAGATACCCTTCCCGAATGCCAAGATAATTCATCATGCATGATTTACTTGAGGCAGAGATATTTTTCCCAAAACAAATAAATGATTTCCTCCAGTTCACCTTCTTTCCCAAAACACATTCATAATAGAGTATAAACTTCTTGATATTTTGGATGTTTTTCCTATCACCCTGAGTAAATATGATGATATCATCAACAAAAATAAGGTGAGAGGGGATAGATATTCCTCTTTCTACCCTTATTGTTCTGAGATCACCCATGCAAGTCATGTGAAGGAGAAGTCTACTAAGGTAGTCTTCTACAATCGAAAGAATAATGGTAGAGAGAGGGTCTCCTTGCCTCAATCCTTTGGAACACTTGAATTAACCCTCTGGGGATCCATTAATAAGAATGGAAATATGAGAAGAGCTAATTAGAGCCTTGATCCATTGGATGAACCTCATGTTAAATCCAAACTCATAGAGAATACATCTGATGAATTTCTAATCAATAGTGTCAAAGGCTTTTCTAATGTTTAATTTGAGAGAAATGTTACCTCCCCTAGTAGACTTCTGAAGAGTATTCATGCATTCAGAGGTAGTTATAAGGTAATCTTGAATTTTATGCCCTTTGACATAACCAAATTGATTCTAAGAAATAATTTTCCCAGAAACATGTGCAAGATGATTAACGATTATTTTTGTGATGATCGTGTAGATGGTGTTGAAAAGAGAAACTAGTATAAATTGAGAAACATCGCTACCATTTTACACCTTAAGGATTAAGGAAATAAATTGATCATTGAAGCTTTGAGAGAGGGAGCCTTATGTGAAAAAGTTTTTAACCAGTGTACAAACATCAATGTTGATGACATCCCAACAGAACTGAAAGAATTGATTGGTAAAACCATATGGTCCTAGTGAAATTCTCTTATTGATCCCAAAACAGCATCTCTAGTCTCAATTTCTAGTGGGACAGAAGTAATAATAATATTATCAGCTTCAGTGACAATATTGGGGATGATGCCTTCCATGATTTCCTCATTTCTTCCAAGACCATTTAAGAGGTTCATATAGTAAGATACAATGTAATTTGAGACTTTATTTATCATCCAGAACGGTGTCTCCATACTTTATTAGAAATAAGGGCCTATTGAATTTTTTGAATATTTTAAAGGAATTGAATTTTTTTGTATTATGATATCCATCTATAATCTACTTTCAATGTGAAAAACGTGTATGTAATTCTTTTTTCAAAATATTACAAGAGTTCCACTCCTCCTCCACTATAAAAGGTACCCTCTCCTCGCACTTCCTCACACCTCACAAACCACTTTGGATAAACTAATATATTCCAAAATATTTCTTCAACATCCCTAAAATCATCCTAGAATCCTCCCCTTGGGAATAAATGAATCCAAGGAATCCCTTTGGTGCAAACCAAAAGAACTTACCCGATTAAGAGGTAACATCTTCCCGTAATCTCTTTAGTTTTATTTTCATTCTAAAACCCATAAAATATTATTATTAAATGATTTCATAAAAAAATTGTATCCTAAATATACTAGTATGTTTTCATGATTATTGTTTTTACCTAAACTTATACACACTTCCATCTAATGGGTAACAAACATACCCTTTATGTGAATGATGAACTGCGACCTCACGAAATGACGATTGTTCATTTTTCCTTTACTACCTCTCATGGTGGACATTATGATGGAAAATATATTTATATGTGTTATATATGATATTTATTATGTCTATATACTTTTTTTAATTCTTTTATAACACATACTTTTATGCACTCTATTTTTGTGGGAATACGATAACATCCTCTTTGGAAGTGTGGACTACCGCCTCCTTAAAGCGATGTGATTTGTTCACACTATACATGGAACGTATAAAGAATGGTTTTAATAAACCTATATAACATATATAACATATATATGATACTGTAATTATAGTATACATATTTATCATTTACTTTTCATTCTTTTAACATGAAAAAGAAATGAAAGTAGTGTTCATGCATACGTATGACCTACCGTCTCCATGAACGGTGCGTTTCACTTCTTATCTACAAAACTTATAGATTATTATAAATGAATATATACTGAATATATATTATACTAAAATCATGGTTTACATTATATATATTATTAAACCATTATCTAATTAATAGTAATAACAAATAACAATATTAAATCCGACTCTAGAAAACTAGGCAATTAACTCTCAAAATAGTTAAAATAATGAAAGGTTATTAAAAAATGGGTAATAAAATATTACTATAAGTTAATATGTGGTATTATAAATATAATTATGCTTCTGGTATAAGTTATTAACATGTTTAAACTCCTTATATAGGAGGTTAAAATATATTCACCCGAAAGGAAATGCAAGGTAAGAGATTTTCATCTCACTTTTTAAATATGTGAGATAAATGTTATATTCACCACTTACTTCTTTGTGTGGTGTATCTAATATCCATTTTGATATATTATATCATGAATTATTTTATGTTAATTTTATTTAAATCTTTTATTTATTTTTATTCCTTCATGGGGCTTATTATTTAAAGTATTTTAAAGTGGCATGGGACACTTTGGGATGTTTAAAGATTATTTTATTCAAGAATAATTCTAATGATATTTCAATAGTATTTACATTAAAGAAAATTATATGAAAATTGTTTTATAAACCCTTTAATTTTCCTCTCCTCTGGTTATTCATGACCTTTTTCAATTATTAGTACAATATTTCCACTCTTTTGTACTCAAAATGTTTTAGAAAATGTTTTTAAGAAAACCGGACTTTATTTCTCTATTTAGTTAAAGAATCCATTTTCTTCTAAAAACACCATTTTCTAAATAGGTTTTAAAAAATGTTTTTAACCTTCTAAAAATTATTTAATAAATACATTTTTACCCCCTTTTGTTCTTTTATCAATGTTTTCAAAGGAATATTCTTATTGCAATCTGAACAAGGCATTTTTATAACCTTTTTACCGTGCAAAAGGAATGATATTTTTTCCTTGTACGAAAAATATGTATTTACCCACCATAATTTCTTTAAAGATTCAATTTAATTTTTAAAAGTTTTATTTTTAAATAAAATGTTTTAAAAGGTGATTTTCACAAAAAAATTTTTTCAAAACAAAAGGATATTTTCCTTAAGAATGCTTTTTAAATAATTTTTATAAAATTTATATTAAACAATAACAACCATTTTTTTTACTCCAATTGGGATAAATTGTGTTGATACCATTATTATTCCTACTATATATGGTTTTTGATTAATTTTTCTAAGTAAAGTATTGAAATTAATTTCTTTGTTTCATTTATTACTCCCCTTGAAATATTCAATCTCCTATGATCATTGAACATTGAATTTTCCCTAAATTGTCCTTTTAATTTATCGTGGATATTACTATTGACTAAACTATATACCATTTTTCAGATGGTGTATAATTTTATATTTATTTTATTATTTTGGGAAATATTGATAATTCTGTGTTCTATAATCAATACAGATATTTGATAAGGCATATTATTTATTATTTAAATCGATTACTCGATATGAAGAATGATTTGGAGATTCAATAACAGTTGGAGCCCAGACTTTATATAGATCCTCAATTCATTGATAGGTTCCCATGAGACAAATAAGATGTGAAAATTAAATGGGATTCTATCCATAGTTTTAAAATTTTTGGAGGATGGATTTTGAAAGTAGAGGTTTTCATGTGCTTGATACTTGATGACCAATAATTAAGCATTGACTTTATTTTGATTCATTATTTATTATCCATGGGATTTTTACATGATAAAATCTATGGATGCATTTAATTCTTAGTTTATTGATTAAATGACATGTTTTTTCAGTTTCTTACCTTTCCATATTGATTTTTCCTTATCTAGTTATTTGAGTAGAATGTGTTTCTATTTATTAAATTTTTATATTTTTATGAACTTCCTTCTTAGTTTTTTGATTATATGGTATTTTTGTTCAATTATTTACCATGCCATAATTATCATTATCATAAATTAATTATTTCTCCCACTATACTCTAACCTTACTAATAATTTGAGCTCATCCTTATTATGTTTATTTTCCCAGGATTACAAGAAGTGTACTAAGAATAATTTACAGGGAAATATAGGATGGAATAAAGTTATTATACTTGAATTTATTTAGAAAAAAAATTATGTTGTAATTAGTGTATTTATTTTTAAGATAAGAATCATTTGTGTATCTAGTTTACCAAGACTACTAAACTATTTGGTCCATTAAGATATGATTTACTTATATCTTAGGCCAAGTAATTGATAGTAGACACTGGCTTTGGGATTCCTAGGGTTGGGTCATTATAGTTGGTATCAGAGCAAGTTTAGTGTCAACCTTGGGAACTAGATTTAGGAAAACCTAGATTAGATAACATAACCCTAAGGTATACTTTGAGGATAAGTTTAGAAGAAAATCATATAATTTTGATAAGGTAGATATTATGTGGGTATTACTAGAAATAAATCCATGTCTGGATATTATAAGTGGACGTGAATATAACATAGATTTATCTAGGAGTAACAACTTTGACAAGGCGTGTCAGGCTTGACTCAGTGTAACCTAGTATATGAAAACATGCCTTACTGCACAATAAGTTTGACACTCTTGGGGGATATTATTAGGATAATTCACATTATCTTTACAAGGAATGTAGAGGGAGGAACCCAAGAAAGTGTCTCAATGGATCAAGAAAATGTTTTTTTTGTGTGGGAAAGAAGGTTACAGAGCAAGGAATTGCTGAGAAAAAAATGAATAGTATGATGGAAGAAAATAAATATCATCATAAGGATTCATTTATAGTTTTTTTCATAAATGTGGGTAACCTATACACTACCTGAGTTAATTCCCTATTCTAGAGGATAAAATCTAAACCAAGAAAGGATCTATATGAAAATAAGTGAATGAAGTATCACTACTGGAAAAATGACCTATATCCATGTTTTGATAGGTCTGTGTCCATAGCTTACTTTATAGCCACGATTTTAATTAAAGTCATGGATGCATTCTTGTTTAAACCCACAGAGGGATTAAATCCATCATGTGATATCCCTAACCCCAACCCATTACCCTCACGATCCCACCTATTACCATCGTGACCCCTCCTCTCAACGAACCCCTCCTCTAGACAGCTACCTCTCCTCTCAGCGGCCCTCCTCCACCCTCACGACCTCACCTCTTAGTGACAACCTCTCCTCTCAGTGGAGACCTCTTGGTGGTGGCCCTCCTCCACCCTCACGACCTCTCAGTAACCCTACTCCCCTAACGATGACATCCAACGTGACCACCCCACCTCCCCACCGACTCATGCCTATCTTAGGTAAGATCCTATCCTATCTTATTAATTATTCATTAACTTTATCCACCTCTAATTTCATTTTTTTAGTTAGGGTTTTGACTTTTTATTCCACAAGAGTATGGTGGGATCACTTCTATATGATGGGTATTTCATGTGCGACACATAGAGAAGAATTAAAAATCTTGAAATATCATTATTGCATGTCATTTGAGTTTAGGTGTACTACTCAATGGATTTATTTACGGGTTTTCATGAAGTTTGATGAAATTTTAAGTTGTTTTGGGTTGATAACTTTGATTTTATGTGTTTCTTAGGTCTAGGTGGGTGTCTAGAATTGACCCCACACTTGTCTTGTTGCCTGAGTGAAGTATATTACCTAGCGTGTTTAACATCAATCATACTGATTGTAGTTCTAATTTTAAAATGTTTTGTTGTTTGATTCATATGAATTCATAGATGATACAGGGTATAAAAGGATCATTGGTGGTTGGTACAATCTTGAGATCAATGTATGAATTATCAGTTGAGGTAGGTATCCTTTATATTACTAAGTCTCTTGATCATTTGGATTATATTATTTTTGTGTAATCATTAATATTATCCTTGTAATGTGGATTGAACTTGTATAATATTTCCCATAAAATAGGTTGGTATTACTTCGATATAATAGTCAACAAGGAACATAGAACTTTCTAAATGATTCATTTGTGGCACCATGGTCAAACAAGTTCCAGTTTCCCATCATATGGGTTGTTTTGGTGGTCTGAATTTTATTTTTTAAGGTAAATGTGATTTCCTTATTAAATTGTATTTAAAAATGGATTTTTTTAAATTGAAGTATCAAGGAAATATTGTGTCTTAATGAAATGTTTTTGAAATGGTTTTTCAAAACAAAGGAGGGGTTCATCAAGAGGATATCAATGGGGTTTAGACTAAGGGATAACATGAGTAAATACAACATGTACTACCTTTTTCATGTGATTCATAAATAAGGGTTTGAATTGGATTTTAAAAAATCCATGGGGGCTAGTTTTAGCACTCATTTTGGTTCCCTTGACCTTGTGAGTGTTATGATCAATTTTCTAATGTTTTGTTACTTGTAAATTACCCTATTATTTATGGTTTAATTATTTGTTATATATTATTTCACAATTATTCATGTAAGTGTAATAAAAATGAGAGAGACCTACCCTTGTGTGAATGGTCAGTTAGATTTGTTTGGGATGTTGATTAGGTTTCCTTTTGGTGAGGGTTTATAGGAACCTTGGGATTCCCTTGATATGGGTGTGAGTTATTGTGATTGATTAGGAAATAGGTTATATGTTCATTATTTCGATTTAAGAACATATTTAAATTTGGTATGGGTTGTATTTACACCCTAGTTTTCTTATGGGAGAGCCTCATGTTTGACCTCTATTAGGCCCACATGAGTCTTTTTTGAGAGATACCCTAAGGGGGTGGGAGGTGGGATGAATTAGGGTATAAGACCTGTTCCAATTTCATTACTTAATCCTTAAACCCTCATTATCCTAAATGATCTTGACCTCACTATTAATAGGTTCACTCTTATGTTATTCTTTTAATGATGATCTGATTGATATTTCTATTACCTTTACTTTAATGCAATTTGATAAATGATTAATTAACCCACACACACCTATTTATGTATTATAGAAAGTAAGTAAACCATGAATACAAGACATAAATATTTTAATTGGTTCACCTATACCGAGTTAATCTATAGATCATACAACAACACTATTCCCATGTCCCAAATTCCACTAAACTGATTGTTTTGTAGTGGGTTTAGGCTAGGGAACTCCAATCCAAGGGTCACTCCCCTTACAATGATTCATGGATAGTTCACTACCTCCCCAGTTTCACTACCATATCAATGATATAGCGTCTTATCAATCCTCACCCATATGAACACTCCCTCCTTCCTCTCTTTTACTCACTAATAATAGAGGGATAACACTTTGTCACACATTCCATGGCAAGGATTCACTATCTCTGCACTGTACCAAGTATGGGTAGGTTCTCATTGATCTTAAAAATAATATTTTGCACATGACATGTGAAATATTCCATGAAAATAGTTTCACTTTCCTTAATGATATTCTATGTGTCTTTAAGGAAAAATTCATAATTTTCAAGGCCTTTAATGAGTGCTTATTCACTTTCCTCATTGTTCACATAGTGTGAATACCCAATGTACACTTTCACACAACTTATATTTATGTTAGTATGAAAATATAAATTTATATACAATAACTCAATAAAGTTTAGTTATTTTGTGATAGAATATTCTCCACACAATGAAAAGGGTCACACAAACAATATATTCACAGAACTCAGTGGTTTTCATATGTAACTTTCACAACATAATGGTTCATGTAACCCTTTTGTATAACTTCCCCTTTGATAAAATTCAAGTGTTTGGATCTCTTAGTATGTTCACCAAAAATCTATTCTCTATATCTATTCAGTTCTCTATTAAAGGATTGTTTATTTATAAAAAAACATAACCCTTTTCATGTTGTAAAACCCTTTCTTCATGAAACTCTCTTTCATGAAAACTTTCTATTTCATTAGTGATTTTATTTCAAAAAAATAAATTAATTCACAAAACTACAAACTTATATGAGATTTATCCTAGTTTTCACAAGCATTTTTTCTTTACTCTCCATTTCTATGAAAACTTCATAAATAACTTCAATCACCTCTAAAAACCACTATAACAACTTATTCATGAATATTTCAAGTTATTAATAATCCTAGAACTTTATTATCATATATATATGCCAATAATTTATTATAAGTGTTCCTTAAACACCAATTTTCATAAAATTTCCATTTCACTAATGTCAATTCATTTGTGAAACTCCAAAATTACACTAGCATTCATTTGGTTTGTGTGAAAATTATTTATTTTCATCGATTTTTTTGTAAAAACTCTGTTAATAACTTCCATCGCCTTTAAAAAATGTATAGTATTTTAGAAAACCATTACCTTGAGTAAGGGGGTAGGGGGAAGTGGGGGTGTAGGTGGGGGGGGTGAAAGGGGTAGGTTGGGGGGGGGGTAGTGTGCAGGGGGCAGTGGGGGTGAGGGGGGGGGGATCAAATGAGTAGGGGTGGGGGATGTGGGTGAAGGGTGGGGGCGAAGGTGGGGGGGGGGTGTACAGGGGGTGTAGGGTGGGTGAGGGAAGGTGGGGGGGGGGAGTGGGTGTGTAGTGTGGGTGGTTGTGGTAGGGGATGTAGGTGGGGGGGGGGAGGGAAGTGTGGGGGTGAAGGGTGGGTAGGGGAGGTAGGGGGTGCAGGTGGGGGGGGGGGGTAGTGGGGGTTAAGGGTGGTGGGGGGGGGGGAGTGGGGGTGCATGGTGGATGGGGGAAGTAGGGGGTGCAGGTGGGGGGGGGGGGCAGTGGCGGCGAAGGGTGGGGGGGGGGGGGTTAGTGGGGGTTAAGGGTTGGGGGGCAGTGAGGGTGTAGGTGGGGGGGGGGGGGTGAACGGGGGGGGGGGGGAGTGGGCAGGGGGAAGGGGGTGAAGGGGGAGGTGGGGGTGGGGGTAGTGGGAGAGGGAAGGGCGATGCAGGGTGGGTTGGGGTAGTGGGGGTGAAGGGGGTAGGTGGGGTGAGCCAGGGGATGGGGGCAATGTGCAGGGGGAGGTGGGTGGTGAATGGGGGGGGGGGGGGGTTCAAAGGATTTGGGGTGGAGATAGTGGGGGTGAAGGGTGGGGTAAGTGGGGGTGAAGGGGGGTAGGGTGGGGGTAGTGTTTAGGGGGAAGGGGGGAAGTGGGGGTGCATGTGGGTGGGGGAAGTAGGGGTGGGGGGTGAAGGGGCAGTGGGGGTGCATGTGGGGGTGGGGGGTTAGTGTGAAGGGGACAGTGGGGGCGGGGGGTTAATGGGGAGGGGGTTCAAAGGAGTAGGGGTGGGGGTGGGGGTGGGGGTGAAGGGTGTGGAAGGGGGCTGTGGGGGTGGGGGTGTATGGGGTAGTGGGGGTGAAGGGTGGGGGGGATATTGAGGGTGAGGGGGGGGGGGGGGTACAGGGGCAGTAGTGTTTTTATTAGAATAAAAAACATGTTTACATTACTCCATACAACTTCTTTTGGCTTAACAAATGTATCCAGACACTTTTGTAATTTTGGCTTAGTTTGTTCATCCAGTTCCAATCACATTTCCAGAATTCCATTGATTATTTAAGATATTGTGTAAATATTTTGTTAGTTTCTACCTGTCTTCCCTAGCTCCATGAATTTCTTGAAACAAAAAACTAAAGATGAATGTATTTTTTTTGGTTCCCCATTGTATATGCTTTAATTTTCTATTTATTTTCTATTTTTTGGTACAGGGGGTTGGGGGGGCTGATGCATGGGGGAGTATTGAAATAATATTTTGAAGGGGGGGGGGGTGTAATCCCAAGATCCCAGAGACTTATTCATTCTTGATAAATATATAATTATAGATAACATTAAAGTAAAATGAAAAATTATCACTTCCTAATTCATTTATGGTTTATATTCTACAATTTTATCAAGCTTGATTGATTATAAAACATAATGGGGGGATAAAATAGGCTTGTACTAGATTTTTTTGATGTGGTTTTTGAGTTGAGGTCCATTTCATAAAATTTATTGAAAATCAGGTTTTACATCCCCTGAGAAGAGTAAAAATTAAAAATTTGAGTTGAAAATAAGTCTAAAGTGGGAGATTAAAATTCACTTGGGTTGAAGTTTTTTTTAGTTAATTAGATTTTTTTTCAAGGAGATTAATATAGTTATGAAAAGGTAAAGTATTTGGTGATGGAATGATTATCAACCCACTAAATATGAATAATTTACTTCCATGATTAATACATGGAAAAGTAAACAACACTAGACAATTGTATAGATGGTCCTCAAGTTTCATGAAAAGTATTGAAGTGTGAAAATTCTTGTCTATAATAATTTTAATAGAAGATCTGATAATGGAATATATATACTAACTTTTGTACATATTGGATAGATTTCAAAGTTTTTATTATTAAGGTTTTAATAAGTTTAATGGCTAGAGGATGCCAGGCTAGAGTTAAAGAATCCATCTATAGAGTACTTAGTATATTGGTTACTAAAATAAGTTTTTAATGTATCTCAAATGATATTTTAAATGAATGAAGTGAAATATGGAAATTTAGGGTTTGTGGAGCTCATTTAAATACTCTACTTTAGTAGTTACATGATGATAAGGTCCTTAGAAACTTTTTTAAAGATTTTGGATTTATTTTAATAATTCATATAATTATTTGGAGAAATTATGAGGTGATTTGAAATCCTTGATCAGGTTTATAGTGGATTTGAATAAGTTCTAGAGTAATCTAAAGAATCATATAATATTAGGAAGAAAATCACAAAAATAAAAAATTCATGAAGTCTACATTGAGTGGAAGAACTTTAAAGTCCCTGCATGAGAAATTTAGCTGGTGTATAACTTTGGAAGTCACAATGTTTGACATGGTGTGGAAATACACATGACTTTTCTAATGATCATATGACTTTGAAAGTACCACTATATGAGGGAAATTGAAAAAATAAATTTTCATTACATTATAAATTAAATAAGGATTTTTCAACTCGGGTGATGAGGGAATTTAAACAAAAAACCTTTATTAATGATTGTGTTATTTAGTATTGGGATGCACATATCAATATAGATATTATTTTTTCACTGTTGGTTATGGATTCATGTATCATTTATCATGTACAATTGACACATTGATCACATATATATAAGAAGTCATTATATCTCATTTCTTTTCCCACTATTTCTTTATAGGTGGTTTTTTTATGATGAGGCAGTTCTATCCACCACCATCTAAGATAGTGAGTTAAACATCAGATTTGGGTAAGGTATATTCCATTTTTATTCTCTTGCCCAATTTTAATTAGGGATTTTTTTTTTATTTTTGGGTTTCTTATATTTTTGTAGTTCATTTTGGATCTCGTTGAGGTGGATTCGATTCACCCTTAACAAAGGATTACATGTGTATTCATAGGCAGGTATATACATATATAATTTCCCCCTTTATATATATTCACTCATGGTAGTATGAATATATATATTAGGGATAGGTGTTCTTATATACAGATATGAAAAATGAATACATGTGTAAGTGTAAAGGGGTATATGCAAGTATAAAAATATATCTAAGGACCCCCTTGTACATATTTGGCCATGAAAATACGTACATAGGGGTTAGGTGTCCTTATATATATATGTGAAGTTTCATATGCGTGCAATCAGAAAATAATGAAGATTTGAGTTGCCTTCATAAAAAGAAGCGTGCCTTGAGGTTGATGTAGGTTCCCTCTACCTAACCCTTTAATTTGAATTCTATAATTGCTTGATTATTTTAAAAACTTGTTTCCATAATTCATTAATTATTATAAAAACTAGTTTTCTAATAACCACTATATTTTTTAAGAAAATATATATTTATGAGTTACAAGTGTATGTGATTACTAGTTTATGTAATGTTCTCTCCTATAGTCTTAAACTAGGAAAACCCATTATATTTTCCTCTCTATAGCCTAATATGTAGAACATACACTAATATAAGGACAACACATAGCTTCATTGATGTTCTCATAGGATAAAAAATTATATCTTGATCCAAATTATCTAATCCTACTCCTACTATGAACACAACATTTATTAAATTCCCAATACCATATAAGAATTTAGGACTAACACTTAAGGATGGGTTCTCCCCAATTACTCCAGTGCTATGGTGTCAAAATACTTTAGTTCGGGGGGGGGGGGGTGTAGGGGGTGCATGGGGTGTGCTGGGTGCTGTGCTGGGGGCGGGGGGATGGGGGTGTGCTAGGTTCTATTGCATGGGGTGGGTGGAGGGTTAAGAGGGGGCGGAAAGGGTGTGTGTGTGTGTGTGGGGTGGGGGGGGGGGGTCCATTGGGTGTGAAGGGAGTGGATGGGGTGTTCAAGGTGTGTGTGTGGTTCTGTTTCAAGGGGCAGGGGGTGTGCAGGGGTGTGCGTAGGGTTTTGTTACAAGGGGTAGGGGAGGGTGCATGCAAGGAGTGTGTGCTGGGTGCAGGGGGAGGGGGTGGGATGGGTTCTATTTTAAGGTGTAGGGGGCGGGTGTAGGGGGTGTGCTGGGGAGGGGGAGGGGGTGTGCTGGGTTCTATTACAAGGGGTAGGGGGGCGGGTGCAGGGGGTGTACAGTGGGTGCATGTGGTCTTCAGGGTGGGGGTAGGGGGTGTGATGGGTTATATTTCAAGGGGGAGGGGGGGGGGGGGGGGGTGTTATTTCTTGCAATGTTGTGGATAACTCTCAACACAATATTATTCCTCAAGAAAGGATCTCAAAGAGCCATATTTTTTTTCCAAGTTCAAGAGTTATCCATTTCTAGGTAGATTTCCTTTTCACAATTATGTATTTCAATAATTCCACTTGATAATGATGACTATTCAAACCCTTCCATATTCTTGATTTTATATTTTCCAGAATTGTGTTAATGTAAACATCTCTTCCACTAGCCACATAGTCTGAGAGTTATGTCAAGATAAATTATTCATTTTTAATAACTCTTCACATACTCAGGGTAACTAGGGTAATCATGATATATCTATTACACATGCTAATTTAAACTACCCATCCATATTTATCCTTTAGATTGATAGTTTGAATGTATGGTGAAGTTATATGTGGGAAATTATCCCTAATGAGAGTTTCTATGATGAATTGGATAAGGATTTCTATATTATTCATAACTGCACTAAATTTTCTAAATGATTTTAGGTCATTGGATTTTATCAAGCTGCATGGGTTTAACAATTTTAAATATATCCACCAATCCGGCCCATACATTAATTTATTAACCATTGATATTAAAATACCAATACATTTCATCTATGAAATGGTGAGGTTAAGATTGTTTTGTGGGATATATATCAACTAGGAGGAATCTTGATCCCTAGGGAGATGTATGATATGTTTATCATTATTTCTAACACTTGGGTATATGTTGAATAGATATATCCCATGGAAAATAAAATTCTTAACTATAACATATAAATCATTGGTAACCCTCTTAATAAGTGAATGAGAATCATGTTTCTTGACTGGGTAAAAATATTCTTGCAACCATGTGGTATGAGTTCATTTACAATGAACAAGATTCTAGAACACATACCTATAGCATCGAGTGAACTTAGTTGATATCCCAACAATGATATTAAAATATATATTGAGAGGAAATAGGCTTGGTTCCATGTTTTTACTATTATCATAAATACTTATTTATAGAATATCATTAATAGTGTATAATGTATCTATCACAATTTCCTAGACTTGGCTGTGGGTGGGTTTTACTAACAACATTTTCACATCCTTATTCACTAAGTTCTTATCTCTCTAGAGGAGCTAGCTGGCTAAGAGTGATAACATATCCAATTTGACATTGCTTACTGTCATGCAGAAGGTCTGGAATATAATGCTGTGGAGATTCATAAATTGTTTACTAAGGAATCATAACTCAATGATTGGGTCACAGAACAGAATATGTAACTATGAGAATATGAGGATCACATAGAAAGTGTGAATGAACATTTATCATCTAAAAAAACTAGGCTGAAATCCATCAGATATATAACCCAAGGACCATGTGATTATATTGGAAAAACACACCCATTAGATGAGGCAAAATATGATCAAAGAACCAACATTCATCGATCCCATGATATTTCTCATCAAATGATTGTTGTTCATTTTGATAAGACAAATCAATGATTATTGTATCAGTTTCACTTGTTTTCCATTACTCATGATGTTAAGGGGGGAGGGGTAGGGGGCATGGGACAGGGTGGGGGGGTGCAAGGGGTTGTACAATGAAAAGATGGAAAGGGGGGAGGGGGTGGGGTAGGGGGGGGTCAAGGGGGGAGGGGTGGGTGTGTTTAGGGTGAGGGGGAGAGGGGTTCAAGGGGGTGTGCAGTGAGAATGGGGTGGGGCAGGGTGTGTGCAGGAGGAGGGTTGTGCAAGGGGAGAGGGGAAAGGGGTATGAAGGGTGATGGGGGAGGGAGGGGTGGAATGGGGTGTGCAGGGAGGAGGGGGTGGGGTTGGGGGTGTGCAGAAGTAGGGGGAGAAAGGGGGGAGGGGGGTGGAAGTGGGGTGTGCGGTGAGGAGGGGGCAGGGGGGTGCAAGCGGCAGGGGGAGGGGTGTAAGGTGGGAGGGTGAGGGGGGGGGGGGGTGCAAGGGGGAGGGGAGGGGGGGTTCATGGGGGGAGGGGAAGGGGGGTGTGAAGGGGGAAGGGTGAGGGGGGAGGGAGGGGTGTAAGGGGGGTGTGCAAGAGTTGGGGGTGCAAGGGGGGAGGGGCAGGGGGTGTGCATGGGGTAGGGTGAGGGGGGAGGGAGGTGTAACGACCTAATGTTTTCTTAATGGAAATTCATTTCTTATAATTATGTCATATAATCACATGAAATAACAATACAATGAACTACTAAGTAATATGTGACCTTTAAACATAATTTTAACACTTATGTGATTTGAATTTCGAAAATCCGACATACACGGTTGTGATCAATAAGATGTTTTTAGTCTGATAAGGCAAACTTAATTTTTTTTTGTGAATAGTAACTGACCCTTATGAATAGTAATTCTACCCTTATGAATATTAATATGAACCTTATGAATAATAAATTTCTCAAAAGAATATTAACCTCACCCTTTAATGTATAAATAAAATGTAGGCATCTTATAAGTGATAATATGACCATAGTAAAAGTATTGGTATTTTTATAAGTCATAAATAAATAATTAAAATTAATTAATTAACCTAAAGGAAAATTTATTTTCCTAAAAGGTGTTCATAAATTAAAATTTTTATTTCTTATGGTTTTAAGATAATTTTATAAGACCTTATGTAATTTTTGAAAGCATTATAAAATTAGTTATAGTTTTAAAATTTAAAATTTTCAAGTAAATTATTATTTCAATTAAAAATTAAATTAATAATGTTTATAAAATAATTTTTTAAAAATGGAGTTCATTTTTTGATTCTAAACATCGAAAAATGGTTAGGGTAAATTTTTGGTATTTTTCTAAAATACACGAATTTTTGGTGAATAGTAAAATACATTAATTTACCGTATAAATACATTATAATTTAAATCCACTATTCCTGACATCATAAGTGATGTTAGAACCAAAATCTAGAACTCAAATTCACTTATTACTATTCTTGTTCATGTAATCATCACTATTTCTTGTCTTATTAAAATATAATAAACTAATGATTAAAATATTAAGAAAACCCTTCTCCCCTCCCCCATAAAAACCGCCCACACTCCCCTCTTCTCTTAACTCCTCTCAAGCCTTATACCTTTCCTAAGTTCTAACAAAATCACTCCCCAAGATCCCGAACACTTCAAAAATCCGTTGTTCTCCTCAAAATACCAAATCCTCTCCCCTTAAGAGGCTCTCAAAGGAGATAAACTCAAGAGGCAAATTCCTCTTTCCGATTCTTTTATTTTCTTTCAAGTTATTTTATTTTCTTGTTTCTTTACTCACCTTACTTCAACCAAATGACATGATAACTCCATTAACATAAATTTACATTAATTATATTATTCTAATGGGATATTTTATCATAATATCTCCCTCCACCTCTTTTTATTCTATAAATGAAAATACTGTCCGAGATGTGTTGATTTATCACATTCAAGGACGATGGGTTTTCAATTTGCAGCACCATATTCTAGACTGGTCATGAAACAATTTTAATGGATGAACTAGATAATAATAATATATATATATTTATATATATTATCTTATATTATGTTCTTTAATACTCTTACACACCTGATGTAAAGTAATAATACAAAACAAGTTAATTATGAACAAAATTGCCACGTTAATCCAAGCATTTAACATTAATGTTTTATATAATGATTCACCTTAAATTGAAATAACCAAATGAATTTTAAAAACATGTAACATTATATATTTTCAATAATAAAATATAACTCCAATTTTGTACAAACATCCCTATTTTACATGATTCTCCATTCATGAAAATAAGTAAACTGATCGTAAAGACAAAGAAAACAAATGGGCCCAAACAATGAAATTGAACCACTTAACCCATAAAAAAGGTCATAAATAAAATTATAAAGGTTATAATAAATATTTTAAACATAAAATAGGTTCTATAATTATTAATTAATGAACCTAATTTGATTATTCATGTCATTAAGTTCAAGAAAAAAACACCATCATACTTAAGCTAAGAGATCCTATCTATTTCACTTTTATTCAAGAATGTCTTCTAAATTATTCCCTTTTATGTGTAATTAATAATTATGGGGTATGATTTAGCACCCCCCATACTTACCTAATGATTTATAAGTGATGATAAACCCCTTTATATCTCATTAAACCCTCTTAAGTACACCCGATACCATGCTGATAATCCGTAAGGGATTCCACCTGAACCTCCTTTGTTCCTTCAGGTTATCTTATCTTTGTTTTACCAAAATGAAGTTATATTATCTTTTATGTGAATATTATAAATTATATGTAAATTTAAAAAATTAATTTATCAATACCCATTAATTATTCTCTTTTTGGTATATACATGTTTTTAAGTGATTCCCTCCTCAATACCTCTCGATAAGAAAACCTGTTTTGAGAGAACTTCCCAAATTCTTACCTAATTTCAAGTGCACTATATCTTATATTTTAATCCACCATTGTCTTTATAAAATCATATTTTTTATGAAAAATATCTTGGTTCACTTATGTTTTTATATAAAGTATCGTTCCTTTTTCTATTTTAAAGGCTCAATAGTATTTTCCTTAAAATTCCACAAAAATGTTTTATTGCTAAAATTTCATAAATAATTTTCAAAATGTTGTCAATTATACTTGAAATAAATTAACATGATACATGCCTATTTTTACTTATTAATTTCCATGTATATTTTAGTTCCTTTCTTCATGGACACTTTTATGATATGCCCATTTGTTATACTTATTGACATGATTATGGTGCATGATTCTTTCCATGGGTAACCCTTATGTTTATGTAATATTGATTATGTATGATTATTTATTCAGAAAATATATTCATGAAAAGTTAATATGGGTGCACCCAGATAGAGCTCCAATGAATTGGGTGAATTTGAGTCTCATGAGATGTTATGTGTGACGGTCTTGGCGGTTAGCCTTGGCTTGTGCTACCATGTGCAACAGTCTTGGTGGTTAGCATTGAATCATGATAAAGACATGTTTTATGTTACTGAAACATTACTATGACTCCATGTTTATATGATTCCATGTTTATATGTTATTATTCCATATTTTACATTCTTTTTATATCATCATGTCATGCCTTCTATCCCATGTGCTAATGCTTTGTTCTTATGGTTATTCCCTTACTAGGATTTTTATCTCATCCCTTTGTTAATGTGATCCTTAGGGTACCCTATGAAGATATAAGGGATCAAAGGAAGTTAGTATATCTTTATAAAGATTAAATAAATAATTTTTTTCTTTTATTCCCATGTTTTAAGTTTTATGTTACTAGTCTTAAAAGACACTATACTTTATGATCCTTGGATTGTAATCTGATGTATAATTATTCTTAAAATCATGTAATGTTATATGTAAAAGGATAAGGTCACTATAGTTGGTATCATAGGATGGTTTAGTTATTTTTGGAGATTAGGAATAGAGAAATTTAGTAAGAACCTTAATTATGAGACTAAGTATAAGAAAACACTCCTAAATTATGATAAGTATAGATTAAGTGATTTATGAAGAAAATACATCCCTATATATATAAAAATAGGTAGAGGTGGATCTGGAATAGATGTATTTAGGGGTAAAACCCAAAACACCACTTTGAGCAAGAATCAAATGAGAATTAGTGCACGACAACAGACCTTGTTTTGCTCTTGGTATGACACTCTCAGGGGACATACTTTGGTAAATTCATGATATTAGTACAAACCATTATTAATGGAATAAAAAAATATCCTACAAGAATATAAGATAAGAAATAGATCAAGGATATCCAAGATTTAAACCTAGATAATCAAAAGTTAGTATATACTTATCCTTTACAAGTTTATCCTCTTATGTTCAAGTTTCCTTTTTTTATGATCAATAGATTACTATTCAAGCCATATAATTGTATGTTATTTTTCTTAGTTAATTTTGGGAAATAGAAGAACATGTTACAACAATAAATGTTATAGGGAATGTGAAGATTTCCCCAATGCTATGCCTGATATGATAGGAATAGATTCTCAAAACTTCATGATAATACTTTATCATCTGAATCAAGTTATGAACAATAACTTGAATCATGTGAAACAACCTCCTCCTCCAAGGAAATATCAAGTTACCATTGAATCCTTCATATGGAAAATGACTCCCATGTTTAGAGTATCTTTCAATACCCTCCTCATGGAATAGTGGATTAACTCCCTTGAAAAGATATTCTCTATCCTCTAGTTCTTAGAAGAAGAGAAAGTCATACTAGAAATCTATAATTTTTATGAGAAGATGATCAGTGGTGGACACTGATAAAGAATATGAAGCCCCAGAAGAAAATTGATTCCATGGATTGAGAGGAATTCAAGAGAATGTTTTTCAATAAATATTTACCCCAAACCCTCCATTTCAATATATAAAGAGAGTTCCTCAAACTCAATCAGAAGGAAGATGAGTCAATTGGGGCGTATGAAACAAACTTCAAAAGGATATTAAGGTACACCTATGACTTTTTCATGAACACTGAAAGCAAGGTGGATCATTTCTTTAGCGAACTAAAGCTAAGTCTATGAAAAGAGTTGGCGATTTGAGACTTTGACAGATATGAGAAGATTGTTCATTGTGCCCTTAAGGTTGAAATTGAGATTGGAGAATCTCAGTGGTATTGTGGGCCCAATGAAAAGAAGAGGAAAATAGAATCTAATGTGGGACATCCAATAAATAAATTCCATGATGGAAAGAAGCCCGACCATCCCACATGTAAAAATTGTGGGATGAATCATCTTGGGAACTGTCTAAAGGGAACCATGAATTGCTTCAAATATTTAAATTAGAGACATTTGGATAAAAACTGCCGATGGGATATAAAGAATCTCGCTAATGTGGAAGAATAAAGGAAGGTTTAGATAAACATTCAGCCTATAGTGCATTGTTATAACTACAAGAAGCATGGTAATTATGAGAAAAATTTCCCTAAGCCAATGGCTGTCTGAGTTAATCAACAACAACATACAAGGAAATAATTCAAGACTCATACTATCAATAATACTAAGGTAGATCCATAAAATGATGTAGTGACATGTATGGTAGTTATTCATTCAAGAATAATGAATGTACTATTTGATTCTGGTTCTATACATTCTTTCATATCTTGAAAGTTTAGTAGAACTATTTAAACACCACCTCAAAATATAGAGGAAAAGTTATCTATGAGAACAACAAATGAGGAAATCATTACATCCATGGTTGATAACTCCTTTCTAGTTAACATTTGTGGAATGAACCTCCCATCAAATCTCTTTATACTTCCTTTAGTAGAGTTCGACGCTATCTTAGGCATAGATTGGCTATCTTTATAGAAAGAAAACATCAACTGTTGGGAAAGGGAGATCACTATTCACATTCCAAATCATCCTATAATTATTTACAAGTGTAAGGAGAAAGATGAATCTAATTTTGAATCAGTGTCTCAAGTGTGGATATTAATTCATTATGATCGAGAATTTCTAGCTCAATTGATTGATACAAAAGAGGGAATCATGCTTGAAGACATTCCCATCGTGAGGGATTACACTGATGTATTCCCAGAAGAGTTTCTTGGTATTCCTCCTGATCGAGAGGTTGAGTTCCCAATTGAACTTATTCTTAGATCTCTACCCTTATAAAAGACACCTTATAGAATGCCCACTGTAGATCTAGAAGAGCTAAATAAGTAGTTATAATAGAATATGGAGAAGGTTTTTATACACCTGAGTGCTTCACCATGGGGTGCACCAATCCTCTTCATCAAGAAGAAGTATGGATCAATTCACCTATGCATTTATTATCATGAGATCAATAAAATCACGATAAAAAACAAGTATCCACTTCCTTAGATAGATGACTTGTTTGATCAACTTTGTGGGGTCAGTTATTTCTCTAAGGTGGACCTACGGCCAGGATATCACAATTAAAGGTGAGGAAGGAATATATTCCTAAGACTACCTTTCAAAAGAGGTATGGACACTATGAGTTTATAGTTTTTCCCTTCATACTCACTAATTCTCTATCGATTTTCATGGATTTAATGAATATAGTCTTTAGAGATTACCTCGACAAATTTGTGGTAGTATTTATTGATGATATTATAATATACTCCAAGAGAAAGGAGGAACATGAGAAGCATTTGAATACTGTGTTAAAGACTATATGAAGAGAGAAGTTGTATGAAAATTATATTAAATGTGAGTTCGAGATGGAGGAAATATCATTCTTGGGGCATGTTATCACCAGCAAAGGGATATATGTGGACCCTTCTAAGACAAAGGCAATTGAAGAGTGGCCCAGGCCAACATTTGTAATGAAGATCCATAGCTTTTTGGGTATAGCTAGGTATTTACGTTTATTTGTGAAGAACTTTTCATGATTTTCAAACCCAATGACCAAGCTGACATGAAAGGGAGTGATGTTTTTATAGACTCAGTATTGTGAATATTTTTTTAAGGAGTTAAAAAAGAGGCTAATCACTGCACCAGTACTCACACTCCTAACAAGTGGATAACTCTTTGTGTTATATAATGATGATTAAAATAAGGGGTTAGGATGTGTGCTGATGAAAAATGATAAAGTGACAGTCTACGCCTCAAGGCAGTTTAAAATCCATGACCAAAACTATCCTATGCATGATCTGGAGTTGGTGTGTAACACCCGAGACTTTTATGAGAAATATTTTGTTTTTAAATCATCAAAGGAATCTTTCACTACACACAACACTATATTGGCTTGCTTTACACGCAATCACGGCCTTCCTCGATATCTTGCGTCGTACGCAATACCGAGTTTCACTAAACAATGATATGCTATTAAAATATTATTAAAACTAGGCATTATGAATAGTAATAACCACTTTTTGAAATTTTATAAATTTTATTTTTCAAAATGGACTTCATTTTTGGATTCGGAATATCGAAATTAGCCTAGGGTGAAATTTTGGTTTTTTTCTGAAAACTTTCAATTTTTGATGAATAGTGAAACCACTAAGTGGTAGTTAAAAAAACTGAATTTTTCATAAAACTTAATTTTACCGCTTCTGTGAGTGGAATTTAAAAAATAATAAAGACACGGTTGATGTCAGTAAGTAAAATGTGGTTTAATGAGATGAAAATAATTTTTGGTGAATAGTAACTTTTTACTTTTATTTACCACGGTTAAAAGTAAATAGGGTAATTAAGAGTAAAAATGATATTATTATTACCCTAAAAAAAGTCATAATTCTATTGGATAAGTGTAATTCGACCAAAAACAACCTTAGGAATAAAATATGACCATTTAGGCCCACTTGGATTAGATTAGGAATTTATTATCAATTTACTTAAAGAAGGGTTAAAATAGTTAAAATCAAAGTTTAATAAGTAAATAATTTTTAATATGGGCTTATATATAAGATAAATTCGACTATAAATATTCATTAGAAAGATAAAATATTTCCAACATAATAGTATTTTATTTATAATTTTTAAACATTAAATAATTTAATTTATTTATGACACAATGATGATGCAATAATTATCTTATTAATGAAATATTGACATAATTGATGTTATAAATACCCAAATAAATGTAATTTGAGATTTTTTATAAATTAAACTAATTTTATAGGTTAATATAACATGTTAGTATTTATTTAATTAACTTTTTTAGAATTAATCATGCTGTTATGATTTTCAAAAAAATAAATTACTAAATAGTGTCAAAATTGACATAAAATAGTTTTTAAAATAAATATTATATTATTAATTGTTATTTTATTCCTAAAAATCTAAGGTTCGGAAAAATGACTTAGATAAGGTTATATATATTAATAATAAACAACTTGGGGTTCGTTTGGCTTGTTATAGTAAGTTTATTAACCTTATATTGTAAGAAAAAAAAAGACACGGTAAAAGTAAAATTATCTAACTTAATGTTAAATATAAATGATAAGGTTAAAATAGGAACCTAAACTTGTCTAAATTCTATTGGATGAGAGGATTTAGACCCATACCCACCTTATATTCGAAATAAATCAATTTGGATCTATTTAAAACTGAATTTGACTTTATAATAAAATAATATTTTTAGTTATTCCAAAGGTACCCCTCTCCTCCCTTATAAAAGGGCACCTCATCCCCCTCTTCCTCACACCACTTTGAGCCTTCAAGCTCGGCCAATCCCTGACAATTTCTTCTCTCCACTTATATAGAGACATCCTAGAGGTCCTGGTCTTCTTCAAAGACCAATTTTAGTTCCCTAATAGGAGGTCTCAAAGAAGCGTTTCAAAGAAGAGGTAATGTCTGTTAACGATTCTTTCATCTTTATTTCTTCTTCCACTTCTTCTTCTTTAGTTGTTTCATTATGAAGTAATAACATCAGTATCACTCATATACTAATATGTTATTATAAGTATGAAACAACCCTATTTCACCATCTATCCATCCTATGAAAAATGAAATCACCACGCGTGCGTACGTACGGAATACCGTCTCCACGCCGTGGTGTAATCTATTTTCCACCACCACCTTACTTGGATGTATATAATGGTGTAAATAATAACTATATATTATTATTGTAAAGTTATATTAATTCTAAAATTGTATATATACACTCTGTTACAATTTCACGATCATGGGAACGATATCATCGCTCGTGCGTACGTACGGAATACCGTCTCCACGATGTGATGCGACTCGTTCTACATGATCTTAATTGCATAATGATTATATAAATGAATTGAATGAATGAATATGATATATATTACACTAATACCATTCTGGAAATGAGGTATCTATAACCTAAAAATAAGAATAAGAATTTATTCGACAAAACACGCATAAGAACAAAAAGTAATAAACACCCGAATAACAAGTAAAAATGAAATATTACTAATAATAAGATAAGAATATGACCATATATGATATCATAAAAATGAGTATGATTCTGGAATAAGTCAATAACATTATTTAAATCATTATACAGGAGGTTCAGACACTTACGAAGCAAATTGGACCTAAGGTAAGGGAAATATCACAATCTCATTTTATCCGAGATTATTTATACTTTGGTATTTACTGGGGTGTATTTTATCATCCACATCCATGTTCCCTCAATATGTAATATTTTTTCCATCCACCTATAATTTTTTAAATCCAATTTTACCCTTCTGTGAGTTTTTAGTAAAAGATATGAAAGGAATATTTTGTCGTTTTTCGTACGAGGTACTTTTTGACTTTTCCGACAAAAGTACGAGAAGAATGTTTTTTTTAACTTATACGGCATGAATGGATTTTTAAAACATTATTTCCAAGAAGATTCCTTTATAAGTTTTCATGTTTATTTTTAATCAACTTCTTTTAGTTTAAAATTGTATGACATGTTAAGAAAGGAAAAAATGTTTTTGAAGTAAAAATGATATTTTCCTCAAGAATGGAGTTCTAGTGTTTTATCAAAATTATTTTCCATCTAAGATAATAAAGGGTTCTGTTTCTATCCCTATTATTACATTGATTTTATTATGTTGTGATGGAATTATTTTCATGAATTCTTTTATCTTATATGAATTTTTTTATGATGTCATGTTGTTTAAGAATCCCATTTTTATTACATGAGTTATGCAATGATGTATGATTTTTGATTTTGTGGCACACATAATAATGGTATCATTATGAGATGGGTGGGACCTATATCTCCCTCCAATGCATTGGGTAAAGATTTTATATCTCATGAGATAGACATGGCTGGAACGGAAGGTTAAACCGGTTCAGTGAAACAGGACTGAAACGGGGAATGAACTCGGTTCAAAAATGGACTTTGTCCACTAAGATAGTCTTGTCAAAGAGTATTGACTAATAAGAAATGATTCTCTATGATTATGTGTGTATGCCACAAAGTTTCATGTTTTAAGTTATGATTTTTGGGATTACATTTCACTACTATGATTTATCCCATGTTATGAAATTATGATCTGTTTTGCAGGTTAAGATTTCCAAAATTTATGTTCTTATGTATATGATGTGATTGATATTTCTTTTGTTTACCCTTAATGAGCATTTGAGCTCACCCTTTTGTATGTTTTATTTCCCCAGGTTAGGGAGAAGGTTATTAAGTAGGATATGCCAAAAAGGGACTCTAGATATGATGAAATAAATGGGAGGAAAAGTAGATGCTTTATGAACCAGTTGTTTATGTTTCCCAGTTTCTAAAGTCTCTATACCTATACGGTCCTTTCCTGGATTTGTTATATGTTGTAATAAGTGTGATTTAATTTTGAAGTAATAATAATGTATGTAAAGTATGGGTCGTTATATAGTGGCTGTGATCTTTACATTAAAAATCTGGAAACATTATCTCTATGGGGATAAGTGTGAGATATATACTGATCACAAGAATATAAAATATAAATTCACACAAAAATAACTTAATATGTGCTAACAAATATGGATAGATCTCATAAAGGATTATGACTACTCAATCCACTACCATCACGGTAAGGAAAATAAGGTAACAGATGCTCTAAGTAGAAAGGATCCTGCATCTTTATCAATGATATGAATTGAAAATGATCTAATATTCTTATATTTGCAGAGGATAGACATGGGAATCATTAAGGAAGGAAAATCATCAATCCTTTTTCAAATTATTTCTCAACCATTCCTCATGGAGAAAAAAAGGGATGCTCAAATAAAAGATGTAGAAATTTAGAAAAGGGTGGAAGCCATTAGAAATGGGAAATCCTATGAGTTCAAGATTGATGAGAAAGGAGTTATAAGATTTGGGTCATGATTATGTATGCCATCTGATCTAGAGATAAATAAAGATATTTTGAATGACGCACATAGCCCGACCTTCTCTGTCAACCCAGGGAGCACAAAGATGTATTGAGATCTCTAAGAGAACTTTTTATGGGACAATATGAATAAGGCGATTTATGAGTATACATCAAAGTTCCAGGAATGTCAAAAAGTGAATGATGAAAGATATAATTCTAAGGGTATGATGAAACGAATCCCCATACCAACATGGAAGTGGGAGAACATTACCATGGACTTTTTCACTAGACTTCTAAGGACATCCAGAGGAAACAATGCTATATAGGTCATTGTGGATTGTCTTATAAAGATATCTCACTTTATTGCAATTTGAGAGGACTTATAATTGGATCAACTTGCACGGATATATATCAAAGAAGTGGTAAACCTAAATGGAGTACCACTATCTATTTTTATCAGATCGAGATCTGAGATTCATCTTGAAGTTCTGGAAAAGTCTCCAGTATGCTATAAGCACTAAACTGAACTTCAGTACGGCCTATCATCCTCAAACTGATGGCCAATCTAATCGAACTATTCAGACACTGGAAGATATGTCGAGATAATGTTATATGGACTATAAAGGATTATGGGACCAATATCTTCCATTGGTTGAATTCACCTACAACAACAGTTTTCACTCGAGCATCCAAATGGAACCATACTAAGCCCTTTATGAGAAAAGGTATAAAACACCGGTGTGTTGGGATGAATTTTGTTAGTGTAATCTACTAGGACCTGAAATGGTTGAAGAAATGGTAGAGAAGGTGAAAACCATTTAGCAGCACATCAAGGCAGCCCAAATTCAACAAAAGAGTTATGCATACAATCGTTGATGAGACCTTCAGTTCAAAGTTGGATGCATGGTATTTCTACTCATATCTCCATGGAATAAGGTCATGAGGTTTGGGAAGAAAGGAAAGTTAAGTCCTAGGTACATTATCCCCTTATAGATTCTTGACCATGTTGGTGTTGTGGCCTGTTGACTATCACTTACACCTACCATGGCCAAAGTACATGGTGTATTCCATGTATCCCTCTTAAGGAAGTATATACCAGACCCTTCACATGTACTCTCTTCATAGGTGGTACAGTTGAAGAATGACCTTTCTTATGAGGAGTATCAAGTGAAGATATTGGATCGTAGAGATAAATTTCTACGTAACAAGACTAATCACCTAGTCAAATTACTATGGAAGAACCATAAGTATGAAGAGGCAACATGAGAACTGGAGGAGGCAAGAAGGAAAAGTACCCACACCTGTTTATGACTTAGAATGTAAAACAAAATTTCCAGGGAAAAATTTCATAAGGGGGGGGGATAATGTAATGACCGAATGTTTTATCAATAGAAATACCTTTATTATAATTATGTCATATAATCACATGAAATCACAACACAATTAACTACTAAGTACTATGTGACCTTTAAACATAATTTTGACACTTCTATGATTTGAATTTCGAAAATATGACTTACATGGTTGCGATCAGTAAGATGTTTCGAGTCTGATAAGACAAAATTAATTTTTTGTGAATAGTAAATGACTCTTATGAATAGTAATGTTACCCTTATGAATAGTAATATGTTCCTTATTAATAGTAAATCAATCTAAATAATAGTAACCTCACCCTTGAATATATAAATAAAATTTATGTATCTTATAAGTGATAATACAACCATATTAAAAGTATTAGTATTTTTATAAGTCATAAATAATTAATTATTTAAAAAAAATTCTTTTCCTAAAATGTTTTCATAAATTAAGAATTTTATTTCTTATGGTTTTAAGATAATTTTATAAGAGCTTTTGTAATTTTTGAAACCATTATAAAATCAGTTATAGTTTTAAAAACTGTATTTTTCAAGTAAATTATGATTTTAATTAAAAATTAAATTAATCATATTTATAAAAATATTTTCTAAAAATAGAGAATTTTTGGATTATAAACATTAAAAAATGGTTAGGGTAAATTTTTGGGATTTTTACATGAATTTTTGGTGAATAGTAAAATACATTAATTTACCGTATAAATACATTACAATTTAAACCCACTATTCCTAAAATCATAAGTGATGTAAGCACCCAAATCTCAAACTTACATGAATTTATTAGTATTATTGGTCATGGAATCATCACTATTTACTATCTTATGGAAAAATAATAAACTAATGATTAAAAAATTAAGAAAACCCTCCTCCCCTCCACTATAAAAACCACCCACACTCCCCTCTACTCTTCACTCCTCTAAAGCCTTGTGACTTACCTACGTTATAACAAAATTACTTCCCAAGATCCTCCCCCATGTCCAAAATACCTTGGTATCATCAGAAGAACAAATCCTCTCCTCTTAAGAGGATCTCAAAGGAGATAAACTCAAGAGGTAAATTACTCTTTTCGATTCTTTTATTTTCTTTCAAGTTATTTTCTTTTCTTGTTTCTTTCCTCACCTACCTTCACCAAAATGGTATGATAACTCCAGTAAAATAAAATTACTGGAATTATATTATTCTAATGGGATATTTTATCATAATCTCTCCCACCCCTCCTTTTATTCTATAAATTAAAATACCGTCTGAGATGTGTTGATTTATCACATTCTAGGACAACGTGTTTTAAATTTGAATTACCATCTTCTAGACTAGTAATGAAACCATTTTAATGGTTTAAATGGATCATAATATATTTATTTTATCTTATTTTATGTTCTGTAATCTTTTTTCACCCATGATGTAAAATAATAATACAAAACAAGTTAATTATGAACAAAATCACCAAGTTAATCCAATCGTTTAATATTAATGTTTTATATAATGATTCAACTTCAATAAAAAAAATGAATTTTACAATAATGTAACCTTATGTATGTTAAATAATAAAATATAACTCCAATTATGGAAAACCATCCCCATTTTACATGATTCTCCATTCATGAAAGTAAGTAAAACGATCGTAAAGACCAAGAAAACAAATGGACCCAAACAATGAAATTGAACCAATTAACCCATAAAAAAGGATATGAATGAACTTAAAAAGGTTATAATAAATATTTTAAATATACAATAGGTTCGGGATTTATTAATTAATTAACCTAATTTTATTATTCAGTTCATTAAGTTCAAGAAAAGAACACCATCTGACTTAAGGTAAGGGCTCTCTATTTCACTTTTATTCAAGAATGTCCTCTACGTTATGCCATTTTATGTGTAATAAATAATGATGGGGTATGATTTATCACCTCCAACATACTTCCCTAATTATTTATAAGTGATTATAAACCCCTTTGTCTCTCATTAAACCCTCTTAAGTACACCTAATACCATACTGATAATCCGTAGGGATTCCACCCGAACCTCCACTACTGGAAAACTAACATATACCAACGGTTTGGAGAACCGTGGCCATGTAAGCCGTTGGGATAGGTCTATACCAACGGTTTTCCCAAAACCGTTGGTATAGACCTATCCCAACAGTTTTGGAAACCGTTGGTATAATCAATATGAAAATCTTTACCAACGGTTGTGGAACCGTTGGTATATGTATTTCAAAAAAAAAACATTCGCTGGGATTTGATCCCAGCACCCATGGTTTATTATTGAACGACTTAACCACTAACCTAACATGACTTTTGTGTATATAATTACATAAATTTATATATGTATTCTCATAATTATATTAAATTTTGATTTATATAAATGTTCTGGGTAAGAAGAAATGATAAAAAATCAAAAGATCTATACCAACGGTTGTCAAAACCGTTGGTATAGACCTATACCAACGGTTTTGGCAAACCGTTGGGAAAGATTTTGAGCCTTGATTTGATTATGGGTGAAGTTTGATCCATGGGGGGCCTTTCCCAACGGTTTTGGTAAACCGTTGGGAAAGGGTATACCTTTCCCAACGGTTTGCCAAAAAGGTTGGGAAAGGGCCCCACAATGTGGGCTTTCCCAACGGTTTGCCCAAACCGTTGGGAAAGGTGGCCTCAAAGTGGGATTTCCCAACGGTTTGGCCAAAACGTTGGGAAAGGGAACATATACCAATGGTTTTTATGAACCGTTGGTATAGAAGCGTTGGGAAATGTCAGATTTCCAGTAGTGCTCCTTTGTTCCTTCGAGTTGTCTTATCTTTATTTTACCAAAATAAAGTTATATTATATTTTGTGTGCATATTATAAATGATATTTACATGTACCAAATTCATTTATAAATACCATTTCATTATTCTATTTTGGGGATATACATTTTTTTAAGTGATTCCCTCTTCAATACCTCCTGATAAGCAAACCTGTTTTGAGGGAACTTCCCGAATTATTAATTGATTTCAAGTGAACTCTATATTTTGTTTTAATACACCATTTTACTTATAAAATAATTATTTTTTTATAAAAACCCTCTTGGTTCAATTCTAGTTTTAAATAAATTATTGTTCCATTTTCTATTTTAAAGTCTCTATAGTATTTTCCTTAAAACCGCACATAAATGTTTTAATGATAAAATTTCATTAATAATTTCCTTACATGTTGTAAATTCTACTTGAAATCACTTACCTTGGTACATGCATATTTTACCTTATGTATTTTCATGTATATTCTAGTTCCTTTCTTCATGGACACTTTTATGATATGCCCATTTTTTATGCTTAATGACATGATTATGGTACCCAATTCTTTCCATGGGTAACCCTTATGTTTATGTAAGATTTATTATGTATGATTCTTTATGTGGAAAAAATATTCATGAAACATTAATATGGGTGATACTAGATAACTCTCCAGTGAATTGGGTAAAGTTGAGTCTCATGAGACGTTATGTGCGATGATCTTGGCGGTTAGCCTTGGCTTGTGCTACCATGTGAAACAGTCTTGATAGTTAGCCTTGACTCATGATAAAGACATGTTTTATGTTTCTTACATATTATTATGACTCCCTGTTTATATGATTCCATGTTTATATGTTATGATTCTATATGTTACACGCCTTTTTATATCATCATGTCATGCCTTTTATCCCATGTTCTAATGCTTTGTTCTTATGATTATTCCATTACTGGGATTTTTAGCTCATCCCTTTGTTCATGTGATACATAGGGTACCCTATGCAGATATAAGGGCTAAAAGGAATTTAGGAGATCTTTATGAAGATTAAATAAAGAAGTGTTTTCTTTTAGTCCCATGTTTTATGTTTTATGTACATAGTCTTCAAAGACACTAGACTTTATGATCATTGGCTTGTACTATGATTTATTATTATGCTTAAAATCATGTAATGTTATATGTAAAAGGATAGAGTCTCTATAGGAGGGGTGAAAGAGGGTGTTCAGTGAGAAGGGGGTGGGGAAGGGGGTGTAGAGGAGCAGGGGGGTATAAGGGGGGGGTGCAAGTGGGGTGTGTAGTGAGGTGGGGGCAGGGGGGTGCAAGAGGAAGGGGGAGGGGTGTAGGGGGAGAAAGGGTGAAAGGGGGAGGGAAAGGGTGAAAGGGGGGATGGGGTTGTGTAGGATAAGGGGGTGGGGGGTGCTGGTGTAGGGTGGGGTGAGGGGGGACTTGGTATAGTCCTCTTAACAGCCAACACGGTTCACCATGCTATTTTTTTATGAAATAGGAAGGCCTATAGCCACAGTTTGAAACCATGGTTATAGGATTTGCCCTATAGACATGACAATACTAGAAATGGTTCATTAAACTATGGTTATAAACTATATACATGGTTTTTTGGCCTATATCCACAGTTCCAAACCATGGATATAGCCTTGTTTTTTAGTAGTGTATTTATTTATTAGGGTTGTATTGAAAAACTTTGTTAAAAGGATTTTTAGTAATTAAACTTATTTCAAGGACGTACATCATATTTATTTTGGAAATTATATTAACATGGTTTTAGAAAAGGAAAACTTGTATTTCAGGTGACAACCCATCAAATTCGGCAGGGCTGTGGGACTTGAACCCATGACCGAAGGACGATAAGGGTTTGATGCCAACCACTGACCTACGTAATGTCTTGGTTAATATGTCACTGTTTTTAGTCGAACAACTTTATGAATAAATATTAATGATAAAACAGTAGTGTTGTGTTTTAGGTTTAGATTTTAATGACCTTACCATATTAGTTTTGTGAAATAGTTAGAGATAAATAGTTAGTCTTGTCACTCTTTTTTGGGCCTTAAGATCCTTTAGAATTGTATTTTAGTGCTTCACGCATCAAAGTTGATTTTTGGATATTCATTTCTTGAAGTAAGGTATGAACTAGAATTTGATCGAAGCATAACAATGGATGAAATTGTGTCTATATAAATATATAAATTAAGTATACATAGTTAGTAAAATAATTACTCAACATTAGGAAAATAATAATTTTTTTTGTCCTAATACCTTAATTTCTGTTGAACTGATGGTCTTCTCAATCAATGCAAATTTATGGCTTCAAGGACCTAAAATTTCCATTGAAAATTCACTTGTTTTTTATTTACAACATCAATAACTCCCAATAAATATTTATACTTTTCCTCTAAGTACGTTTCTCTACTTACCACTAATGTTCTCTTACTTAGAGATCTAGTTACATGTTAGTCCACGTGACCTTTGTAACTACCATTATCTCTTTTCTAGAATATTTCATAAGAACCATTCTCATGATGTTGGATTTAAACATAGGAAATATCTAACAATATATTTCCAAGATCAGTTTTAAATTTTGAGGACAAAATTTATTTAAGGTGGGGAGAATGTAATACTCTGAAATTCTAAAGAACTTTGTATTCAATAGCTTATATGACACACAAAAACAAGCACATAATGGAATATAATATCTAGATACTTTATAATATATTTACTATTTTCAATAGATTCAATATATTTTATATATTTCAATGCATGAAACACTGAGTAAGCATGCATTACACACAAGAGCTACCGTATTCGATGGCTTGAGTTACACGTAAGATCGAATTTTATTGAACAATAATATATTATTATAATATTATTACTTAATATAATATAAAATAGCTGTTATGAATAGTCATAACTAACTTATGAAAACATAGATTAAAAAACTAATTAATTGGTTACAAATTGATTCTAAATGAATATAAGATCCAATTGAAAATAAAGGGAATATTTTATAGAAAACTATTTTATGCTCACAAAGCTGTTTTACCCTAATAAATGAAATTAATTAAAATTCATGAGTGATATTAATGTATTATATTTATTATTTATTTAATATAATATTTTTTTATATTAATCTAATAGATTTTATGAGAATAAGATAAGAACAAAATCAATATTTCGCATAAAAACATTTATTTTTATTAAGGCATTTTTACCGTCTTTTAGTAGCGAACCTATTTTAAATATTTTTTTTGAAACTGTTATAAATATTTTATGTCAAAATAAACTTAATATTTTAAATTTAAACATAAAAATTATGTTAGGGTGTTTTTTTGGTATTTTTAGATGATGTTTTATTTTTAATGAATAGTGAAAAATACTGAAATTTAATTCAAAACTGATTTGTTGTATAATTTAATTACAAGGTTAAATTAGATATTAAATTAGTTTTAAAGTTTAATTAGATAATATTTTTATAATTAAATCAAATTTTGGTCATTTTAATCAATTTTACTGTAAAATTTACAACAAAAACATAGCAAAACTTTTGGACGGTTTTACTTTAAAAACCAACATTGTCGTCCCATCTACGAGATTAAATTTAAATAAAATTTTTCCACTTATGTGATTAGAATTAAAAAAAATGGATTCCATATTTTTAATCATAATAATTTATAATTTATAATAAGGTAAAATTAGTTTTTCACCAAATATATTAGTGAAAGTAATTAAAATTAATTATAGCAGTTAAGGTAAAATTAAGCTTAAAAAGAGACTAAATCTTAATCTTAAGGGCCAAAATGACCTAGAAACTTATCTAAGATACATTTTATATCAATATTTATACCATATAATACCTTTTACCAATAATTGTTTATTATTGGATCCACTTTAAATGTGAAAAATGTGTATGAAATTCCTTTGTCAAAATATTACAAGAGTGACATTCCTCCTCCACTATAAAAATACCTCCTCTCCTCACACTTCCTAAAACCTCCCAAGACACATTGAATTAACAAATAAATTCAAAAATAACTCCTAAAAATCCCTAACCTCGTCCTAGAATCCTCCACTTGGTCATAAATCAATCCAATGAATCCCTTTGGTGCAAATCAAAAGGAGTTACCCGATTAAGAGGTAACATCTTTCCTTAAGATCCTTAGTTTTATTTTCATTATACAACCCCTAAAACCATATTATTATATGATTTTATAAAACAAAGTATCCTAAATATACTATTATGTTTTTATGATAAATTTTTTACCTGCACTTACACACACTTCCATCTAATGGGCAACAAACACACTATTTATGTGTACAACGAACTAGTGCCTCACGAAACAAAAATTGTTCATTTTTTCCTTTACCACCTATCATGATGGAAATTATGATGGAAAGTATGTTTATATGTGTTATATGTGATATTTATTATTTATTTATACTTATGTAATTCTTTTATAGCACATACCTTTTTGCACTCTATTTTTTGGGAATACGATAACATTGTCTTTGGAAGTGTGGACTACCGCCTCCTTAAAGCAATGTGATTCATTCACACTATACACGGAATGTATAAATAATGGTTTTAATAAACCTATTTGACATATATAACATATATATGATACTTTAATTATAATATAAATATATATTATTTAATTTTCATTATTTTAACATGACAATGAAATGAAAGTAGCGTTCATGTGTATGTTAGACCTACCATCTCCATGAATGGTTCATTTCACTTATTATATCCAAAACTTATATATATTTTAAATAAATATGTAATGAATATATATGATATTAAAATCATGTTTTAAATTCTGGATATGATGAAACCATGATCTAATTTATAGGAATAACAAATAACAAGTCAAAACTTACTCGAGAATACTAGACAATTAACTCTCAAAAAAGTTAAAATAATGAAATGTTATTAACAAAATGGTAAAAAAATATTATAATAAGTTAAAATATTGTATTATAAATATAATTGTGGTTCTGGTATAAGTTAGTGACATGTTTAAACCCCTTATACAGGAGGTTAAAGGACGTTCACCCGAAAGAAAACATAAGGTAATTGATTTTAATATCACTTTTTAAATCTATGTGATAAGTGTTATATTCACCACTTAATTATTTTTGTGGTGTATATACTATCCATTTTTATATATTATATCATGAATTATTTTATGTTATTGGTATTTAAATATTTCATTTATTTTTATTCCTTCACGAGGTTTATGATTTAAAATATTTCAAAGTGGTATGACACTTTGTGATGATTAAAGATTATTTTCCTAAAGAATAATTCTAATGATTTTTCAATGGTATTTAAATTAGAGTAAATTATATGAAAATTGTTCAATAAACCCTTTTATTTTACTCTCCTTTGGTTATTCATGACCTTTTTCAAGTATTTGTACCATTTTCCCACTCTTTGGTACTCAAAATGTTTTAGAAAATGGTTTTATGAAAACCTGACTTTATTTATCTCTTTAGTTAGAGAATATGTTCTTTTATAAAAAACCCATTTTCTAAAAAGGTTTAAAAAAATGTTTTTAACCTTCTCAAAATGGTTTAATATATACATTTTTACCTTTTTTTGTCTTTTATCAATGTTTTCAATGGAATATTCCCATCACTTTCTAAACAGGTCATTTTTCTAACCTTTTTTCCGTGAAAAGGGAATGTTCTTTTTACCACATAATACAAGTAAAAATTTACCTACCATTATTTATTTAATTCTTAAATTTAATTTTTAAAAGGTTACTTTATAAGGAAAATGTTTTCAAAGTTTATTTTCAAAGAAAATGTTTTTTCAAAACAAAAGAATATTTTCTTCAAGAATGATTTTAAAAGAATTTTTATAGTATTTATATTAAACAAAAAAAACCCTTTGTTTTTAATAAAATTGGGATAAGTTGTGTCGATACCATTCTTATTCATCCCATGGATGGTTTATTTATTTATTTTTCTAAGTAAATTATTGAAATTAATTTCCTTGTTTCATTTTTTAGTACCTTTAAAATATTCAATCTCCTATAATCACTAAACATTGAATTTCCACTAAATTATCCCTTTAATTTATCATATATATTAATATTTTCTAAACCATATAAATTTTTTTATATGGTGTATAATTTTATTATTATTTCATTATTTGGGAAAATATTTATAATTTCATATTCTATATTCAATACAGATATTTGATAACACACATTGTTTATTATTTAAATTGATTACTTGATATGAATAATGATTTGGACATGAAATTATGGGTGGATCCTGGACTTTATATAGCTCCTTGATACATTGATAGGTTCTCATGATAAAAATAAGTTGTGAAAATTAAACGGGTTTCCATAGTTTTAAACTATTTAGAGGATGGATATTAACAGTAGAGGTTTTCATGTTCCTGAGACATGACATCCAATAATTAAGTATTTTATTCATTTTGATTTATTATTTTTTATCCACAATATTTTCTCATGATAAAATCTATAGATGCATTTCATTATCAATTTATTGATTAAATGGAATGTGTTTTTAGTTTCTTACCTTTCCATATTGATTTTTCCTTATCTAGTTATTTAAATGGAATGTGTTTCCATTTATTACCTTGACATATTGTTTATGAACTTCCTTTTATTTTTTTTATTATATGTTATGTGTTTTCAATTATTTACCATTCTATAATTATTATTATAATTGATTAATTATTTCTTCCACTATAATTTAACCTTACTGGGCATTGAGCTCACCCTTATTATGTTTCTTTCTTGGTGATTCTAAGAAGTGTAATAAGAAAGATATGTAGAGAAATACAATATGGAATAAAGTTATTATCCTCAAAGTTATTTTTTAAAAAAATTATTTTGTAATTAGTGTAATCATTTATAAGACAAGACTGATATATGTATCTAGTTTTCCAAGACTAATAAACTGTTCTGTCCAATGGGATGTGATTTACTTGTATCTCATGCCAATGTAATTGATAGCAGATGTTGGCTCCAGACTTGCTAGGGTCGAGTCGCTACAAGTAGGGTATAGTTCCTACTTTTAACTTACAATATTTAATTATGGAGTATAAGGAGTATTTTGTTGAGATAAAATCTAAAATCCTATAAATAATCAACGAAGTCTTGATTAAGATATTCTTATCCATAGTTTGATCAAAGATTATATATTTTCTTACCAAGTTGTTTCTTAAATTAATTCCTATAATCCTTAAATATATTAAAGGAATTTGACTTATACTACATTAATCAAACATATCCATATATAATAAATTCATCAGTAAAATTTATGAAGTATCAGTACCCACCCTTAGTTTCAATTGGAAATGGTCTTTATACATTGGTATAAAAAAATCATGGAGATTTTTGGACTTTTCATATTTTTCACTATATGGATATTTTTTCATTTTTCATTGCAAACACGCATGACATACATTGATGGGTTTTAGTTCAAATGACTGATTGACTGAATTTTTTTTTAATTGAAATAAACCCCCTTTTTAGGGCTGAGGGGAAAACCATCAAAACATCAAGACTTAAACAAAATAAACGAGTCTACAACGGACCGAACCTAAGATCAAAAGAAATGCTCACTACAATATAGAAGCTTCTCCCAGCAAAAAGAACCATTAAGACCAGCTTGCATTGTCTCATCGCAGTATGACTAGATGTCCCGTGCCAAAGAGCACGGGCCTGGTACCGATGGCCAAAGCCATACCCTCTTAAACATCCGATTCTGAAAAGCCGTGAAACAATGAAAATTCTTTGCCCTGAACCTCATCTGGAGCATCTTCTTGTCAATGAACGAATGTATAATACTTTGAGACACGGTCCATTGAGACCATAACTTCCATCAAACGCCATAAAAAAGTCTATTCCAAACTGAGAATCAACTGCCGCATCAAAGTTTTTCCAAATTCAAATACTTCAAGAAAGACAGCACGGGTCGTGCAAGCTCAGGACGTCCGAACACCGCACCCCAATCCGCATCCACCGCAGTGCAACCAGGAACAAATCAACACTCCGAGGACTAGAAAACCGCACCAAAAGAGAATCTCACCAAAACCAAATACACAGCAACAACAAAAATCACCCAATAAAAACATGAAATCAAAGATAAAATCCCATCACCAAGCTTCCGGAAATCAGAGGCGATGCAGGAGGGATCTTCGCCGCAAGCAGACTGAAACACAATGAGGCCCATCGCCACCATCACACTCAAACGAGAAGGCCATAGGGCCACCCAAAGCATCACATGTGGAGAACGCAGTAGCAACCTCAGCCCACAGCAGACCAGAACTCGATCTCGAACCAACATCACGCCTCCATTGAAGCCGATCCCACTGAAGAACACGACCATCGGCCTTCTCGAACGCCATAAGAAACCACGAACCCTCAAGATGAAGGGAATCGACCTGCAACGCCGATGAAGATTGGATCTCGAATTGACTCCACCACAGAGAGAGGATAAACCTGCAAGACCACCGAGAAGCATCGAGAAGCAGGACCTCCATTGCCCAAGGTAGAGGAGATGGCGGCAACAGGGAAACCCCAACGCCGTGGAGCCCTTTACGGGCGCATCTCACTAGACCATTTTAGTTCAAATGAATCTAAATATCTATATCAGTGTAATATGTTCAAATGATTCTCATTTACTTAAGTTTTTTGGTGATTCCATTTTTGGGTATGAAATGAGTCATGTGAACTATTTTTATTATCGATTTCCATTACTTAGTTTGTGTAAACCAATAATAAAGACCATCATTTAAATATTCCTTACCATAATAAATGATTTCTTTGTAAAATAAGCAACACGTATTCGCAAATTTAAAAATAAATCCATCTTTATAAAGTCTATACATATAAATATTTTTTTTGGTAAATTAAAGAACACAATAAAAATCTTTTAGAACTAAGATAATTCTAGTTAGCAATGTGAGGTGGTAGTGTCCAATGGTCACAATAGCAAGTCTAGATTCATTGGATTCTCCACCTCACCATAAGAAGTCCTCTTGAGTCTAATTGGTTTCTAAATTTGAATAAAAATGCGAGCATCACATGCTGTATTCAATACCAAATTTGTAGAAATAGTAAAATTTCACTCAATAACAAATTCACCTGAAGATTCCCCTTACTTATTTTTATGGGTTCAGTTTTTCTTCTAGTATACCTTCTTGACACATTTGAAATAGATAACATATTATTCCATTTCTATCCCCTTTATTATCCTCTTCTTGGAAGGGTGTTGTGAAAAATATTTAGACTTGTATTTAGTCTTAAATATCTTCTCTTGGACTTTCTTCTAATTCACTATATAAATAGAAGGATTTTTGTATTTCACATCCTTGTAAACTTAGAAAAGTTGGGAGAAACATATCTATGTTGTTCATATGTAAATTAACAATAAAACCACAGAATCTCTGAGGAAGTGATGAAATAATGATATTGATATGCAATTCATTAAGTATCTTGAAACTAGAACCTCTAAGTGCTCAATATTTATAATAAATTTGACCATGTGAGGCCCATCTAGAATACCCTCTCTAAGTTTTATTATGAAGAGTTCCTTGGAGATCTCATACCATTCTAGTCTGGATCATGATAAATATCACGGAGATGATAGATCATGGTATAAGATTCCACATTTTCATGCAACTTCATGAGTTCGAAATACATAGATAATAACATCAAGCATTGAATATATAGTTCATCATTCATATGTTTTCCAAATACTACAAGCTCTTCATCCCCTACCTCTTTTTCAAGTAGCTCAAGGATTAAAGATTATGGAATGTGAGACTTATGTTCATGGTACAACACAACCCATAAATGTTTGAACCATTCCTAGAAGTTACTTCTAATTATGAGATGAAAGTTCTCTAGAATTGATTGCATGGACAACATGGTTGGTAAACTTTTTATTATTCTAAAATAGTATAAAATCAGATTATTATAACTTTACTTCATTACAAATTTGTTTGAGACATAGTAATTTAAGTATCCCATTATTTTATCAATTCTCAATGAACCCCACCATTGAACTTGGAATGTCCCATCATATGGTCATTCTAGTATCTAATATTCATATTCTCCTTCTCATAACCCAAGAAAGGGATTAATCAATTACTTAAAGGTGTTTAGGTAGGTGGAATTTCCAACTTTAGTCTTGAAGTTCCAAGAAATGTTGAATGGACTTTCCAATCTTGAAATCCTGACTTGAATTTCCTTAATAATTTCATCCAAGATATATCAAGTCTAGAAAGAGATACTCCAATTGATGACAAATTGGTTAATTTAATCCCAAAACCATCATCAGAACTTCTGGATAAAATTAAGTTTCTAGAAAAGGGTTAGTCAAACACTTATTTTTATGGTTCCATTCTAAATCTAATAATAGAGGGAATTTTTGAATCAATATTAACATGAGGGATTTTTGTTTATCATGTGTAAAATTTATTATTTTATCTATCACATGTCTTGTTAACATTAAGTGTAATTTAATTAACTGATTAACCTCATCACTATAAAATACTTATGTATAATCATTTTCTTTTAATTATATCTTTACATATAAATCCATTTATTTATATAATCATGGTATTGAATCCATAAAAATAAATCATCCCTTAGACACAAACAAAATAAATAAAATACAGTATAATCAGGAGCTTTAATTAGTGATTTTATTATTGAGCGGACAATAAACAAACCATTGACCCTTGGGGAAAAACTCATTGAGCTATCCTAGGATTAATTTTTAGTATTATACCTTTTTCTTGTGAATATACATGGTTTTGTTTCACTCGACTCCATCTTGAACCAACTCTATGTGCCTGTGAGCTCCATCCTTATAATGAATTTTACTTCTCACTCACGTGAAAGGAATTGAAGGGGTGTTTTACATAAAAGAAATTATGGGAACACATTATTATAAAAAATAAGAAAAGAGGGATGAATCATAATGTAAAGACTCGGAATTTCCATGTAATTTTTTTAAATATATGGGAATTTTACGAGTCCGCAGTTTTTAACAGCGCGCGATTCCGAGGCCCGGAGTGCCCGGAATGATCTGTCAAAGTTATGTTAAGCTTAAATTAACGCGCGTATAAAGTTTTCCTGAAAAAGTGGAATAACTCTTAAACGGTTACTCGGATTAGAAATCTAAGGCCACCGTTGCGCTCAGGATGGCGGGTTTACCCTAGGCGTGAATTAAGTTTAGTCGGTGCGTGCCTCCTAGGAGAAAACCCGAAAATGGCATAACCATAAATAAAATAATTAAATAAAGTTATTTTATTTTCAAAAGCTTATAACTCACAAACTGTAACTCAGACTAAAATATGAGACCACCTCTGAACTCGTGAGGGTAGGCTTTCTTTAAGCAGATACTAATTGGGTCGGCGAGGGCCACCAGAGAAAGTTAGTTTTTGGACGCAAATAAAATAATTAAGTGCCAATTATTTTATTGTAAAATTAATAAATTTTAAACAGTAACTCGGATTGGAAATCCAAGGGTACCGTTGGGTTCGTTGGGGAGTGTTTCACCTAGGCAGAGCCTAACCTCGACTGGTACAGGTCGAGGGTGACTGATAATAATTTTTCGAACTTTTTTTCGGGTACGTTCAGTGAACACAAGAGCAGTGTTTTATAACTTTTGAACCGGTGTTCAGAATTAAAATCCGATGGCACCGTTGAACTCGCAGTGCCGGTGAATACTTAGTGAGACCTTCACCGTAGTTGCGTTCTGAAGTGGATGGAAGATAGTTTTCGGGGTTTTAATTTTAGTTGGATAAAAATAAAGTGATAACTTTATTTTTATTGGTGGTGGTTAAAACCACCAAGTGGTGGTTGGTGGTGGGGGCCACCACACCATAACCTCCCATGAGAGGTTATGGTGGTGGGGCCCACCCAAACATATCCTCCCATGGGAGGATAATTGTGGTGGGGACCACCTGGGCATAAACTATCCATTAAATTAAATGGGTGGGGACCACCCAACCCCTATTAATGGAGGGGGATAAAAACCTCCTCAACTCCCCATTAAATGGGGAGAAACTCCTCAACTCATCCACTTAAAGTTTTCCAAACATTTATGGGGAGCCTCTTGACTTCCTCCCCAATTAATGTGACACCACACAAGAATTAAATTGGTGGAGCCGGGTTTTAATTATCTCATTTGAATTTTCGTGCCAACATTAAAATAATAAGAAACTATTATTATTTCATTGGCATAATTCTCTTTGGTGGGAATTTCTTTTGTGGAGAGCCAATGAGAGGAAAATATCCCAACGAAGAACCTTTATTCCAGCGAAGAACGTGAAGAATGCTCCTTCCACCGAAGATCGACGCCAACTTTATCTTTCTTCAATCAAGGCAAAGGAAGGGGAGACGCCGCCCGCGAAGAACATCACCAACGACCACGTCACATCCTCCCGACATTGACGAAGCAACACCACCATCACGCGACTTCGTCAAACGACACCGATTACAAGGTAGGGGTTTTTTCCTTTAAAGTACCATGTTCTTCCTTCTTTAAACGAAGAATGTTGTTGTTTACCTTTGTGGGTGGGGTGTAGTGTTTCGTTCTTGAGAATATATTGCTACCACTATAAATGCGGAGGGTGCGGGCCAAACCAACATGGCCTGACCCCTCCGTCATTCTTTTTGTGATGACTCCACGATGGCATGGAAATGAGGCAACAACGATGAAGACGGCGAACAAAGGCTGCTCTACCCGTGGCATCTCTGAACTATGCCGCCCCCGCTGCGCCCCAGTGCGCTACCCGCACCCCCACGCTGCCCGCGCCTTGCCTGCGTGCTGCCTGCACCACTCCGGCACGCTGCCCGCACCCCCTGGCGTGTTGCCGGCCTGCCCGCGCCCCCAGGCGCGCTGCCCGGCCTCCCCGGCGCTCCCGGTGCCCCCTGCGGCACACTGCCCGCGCTGCCGGCGCCCCGCGGCGCCCTATCCACGCTGCCCCGGTGCCCCCGGCACCCCCGCGGTGCCCTGCAAGCGCTGCCGGAGCCCCGCGGTGCCCGACACTCACCGACGCCCCCCGGCGCCCTACCGCGCTGCCCGACACACCCCGACGCCCAGCCCGCGCTGCCCGGTGCACCCCGCGGCGCCCAACCGCTCTGCTTGGCACCCTGCCGCGCTGCCCGGCGTGTCCCCGTGCGATGCCCGACGCCCTGTCAACCTTCCCGACACCCCGTGGCGCCCTTCCGTGGCCTACCTGACACCCACGCAAGCTGCCTGGTGCACCCGCGCCCTGCCGGGCGCACCCGCGGCCTGCCCGAAGGCCAGCCGGCCCGCCCGCACCCTGCACGGCCTGGCCGCTGGCCTCTTGGACACCGGCCCACGATGCCCCACGACGTCGCTGGTCGAACCAGACCGGTCTCCCGGGCCGATTTACTGAGCTGCCTACGTGGCGACTATCAGGTCAGACCGCCCTCGCGGCCCGCTGGGCTGAGCCCAGCGGACCGGGTCAAAACTTAGCGGGCTGACCCGCCCAATTGGTGGGGTCAGAACCAGTGAGTCTGACTGGGTCGATCCAGACCGGGATGGCTCAGACTGGGTTGGGCCGAGTCGGTCCGACCTGGTCGAACCGGACCTGGGCCCATTTCTGACCCTTTACCTTCTTGGGTCATATCTTTGGCACCGAATGTCCGTTTGACGAACCTTCAGCGGCGCGGTATTCTTGGAGCATAGCCGTCCCTTTGATTATACCCCATGGGAGTTCGGGGTATAGTTTTGATATAGTCAGGTTGGTTCGTACACGAATCCAACCGGGCCCTTGGGACTAAAAGGCTAATAACTCACAGTTCGGGCGTCCGATTGACGCGCCGTCTGTTGCGTTGAGACCCCTATGACATGGAGGTCGTTTGAGATACTTCCACATGAGACTTCATGACACTTGGAGTATTGACCAGTAGCTTGTGGAGCGGATCCTTCTGGAGATGAGCGTACGGAGTGCAGAGACCTAGTAGCTGTAGACTTGACGACTGCTTGACCGATTCGACTCGAAGTTATTCGACTAGCCCAGTGTATGGAGCGCCCAGTTTGGTGGTAGAGACACGTCAGATGGAGCGCCTGGTTTGGAAGCAGACCTGTGGTACTCGATAGGAGAAGTACCTCTGACGGCTATTAGGGGGAGCGCCTGGTTTGGCGGCAGACCCACAGCGGACAGAGTGCCCGGTTTGGCAGTAGACCCGCGGTACTCGACAGGAGGAGTAACTCAGCAGTCTAAGGTTAGTGAGTAGTGCCTCAGAGTCGCGATAGGGCCACTGTACTCGACAGAGGAGTTCTCCAGCAGCCCTGATTTCGTTAATGAAAATCCTGGTTTGAGCTAAGTCAATGACCTTTGTGTTTTCCTCATGATTGAGATGAGTTAATTGATAACTTAGGTATATGTATGGACATATACCTAAGTAATGGTTATCCGTTGAAATATTACTTTGTGGTTTATCCTTGTTGAATTTTTGTGAGACCTTGAGGATCTTGGGGTCCCTACTGAGTATCCTTATACTCACCCCTACACGGGCTATGCCCGCACCTCGTTGTGTTGGCTGTAGACGACAGATAGTGCTGACCGAGGCAGAGTGTACGAGGACTGGACGGTACCCAGAGGTTGACCTCACGACGAGACAGTATCCGGAGGAGACAGACGAGCATGGAGCACTGAGGAGGCTTTCTATACCTGCCCTTCAGGTAGGATCTGTGGTGGACGATCCAGGAGCTGCTAGACACCTTCCAGCTATTTGTCTTTTAGTTGTACCTGTTTGTCCTTTCCTTGTACTTTACAGTTGGGCTTGTATTTCCAGCCCCTTTACTTTCAGCATGCTTGTTACACAGTTTTTACTTAGTGTTTTCTTCCGATTGTACTCTGGTTGAGTGTGTTTACAATTTATAAGGGAAACACCTTCCCAGTTTTGGGGAATTACGCCTTTGGTGCTAGTCTCCAACCATTGGCCTATGGAAGGAGGGCTTGGGGTAGTCATGATGCGGGCCTTGGGGGACGGGTCGAGACGAATAGGTATCAGAGGAGTTGATTCTACCACAGAACTTAGGACTCTGATATTTCTTTTCTGTTAAGCAATAGTGTTAATATTACTAAGTGTGGTTTTCAGTCCAGGGAGACCCGTGTTGGTGCAGGCGGCCGATGTATCCATACACGAGGAACCTGACTTCTGATTTTCGACTTAGTGCACAAAAAAACTGATTGCATGTGTGTTTTCAAAAGTTTTTCTTAAGTCAGCTCAAACCAGGTCAGCTCACCAGGTATAGTCTTTTGACCGTGTCACATCTGTTACTTTCAGGATGCCTCCCCGCGGACGACCAGTTAGATCCCCGAGAGTAGTACGTACTGACAACACACCGTGCGATGAGGCCTCAGTGCAGGGCCCCATCACAGCGGAGGCACCAGCGGTACCATTACCCACTGGGCTACCGTTACCACCAGCCCCGACAGTAGAGGGTGCGTGTCGCTTGAACACGTTACACGAGTTCCTACGACAGAGGCCTCCGAAGTTTTTAGGCGAGATGAATTTATAGAAGGCTGGGTACTGGATGGAGTTTTTAGCACGAGTTTTCTACACAGTTGGGACACCCGTTGACTTGATGGTGTACCTAGATGTTAGTCTCTTTCAAGGAGCAACTGAGAGGTGGTGGTTCTTGATGCTCCAATTTTACAACGAGGCGACCATCACCTAGGGAAACTTCGAGGGTCTTTTCAGGCTGGAGTTTATACCAGAAAACCTACACTCTATGCGTGCTCAGGAGCTGCTTCTCTTACTGCAGGGATTTCCTTCAGTAGCTGATTCATCTGTATCAGGCAGTAGACAGATGACCCGGGGGCATGAGCAGGTTAGACCTACTATTAGATGACCCCAAGATGTGGCAACGGGGCTGCAGGGCACCCGAGGCCGAGGGAGACCTAAACAGAGAAGAGTCTACTATTACTGCAGGGAATGGGGTCACAAAGTGCGTGACTATCCGACTCCCTGCACAGTTGATCAGCGGGTGTTGGAGGAGCCACCGAGATAGAGGCAGTGGCAGGAGCTTGAGAATTAGCCGAGCGGTGGACGAGGCAGTGGAGCAGGTCCTTCAGTGGATGGTGGTTAGAGTCATCAAGCACTACTACTCCCACCCTGATACGGTTCACCTAGAGCTCCGGAAGTAGGTGGACAGAAGCAGTACTAGCTCCAGGCATAAAGACCTTTGTTCATGATACTTCTAGCTTCGCTGATGTCTTTGTTTGTGGTTTTGTTTTGTCTTTGTACGTTGAGCTTTAGTAATAAAAGACACTTGTCCTTGTGATGTTTGATTTCCTGCCTTTTGTGTGGTTAATACTAAGAGGTTTCTGTTAAAACCATTAACTTGACCCTCACATTCGAGATTCCTACTGGAGGAGACCCAGTGACCACACACTGATGCCGACAATGTGACTTGACACTTGGAGGCGAGAGTAACGTTTGGATATCTTGGTAGTAGCATCGAGGCCTTACGACGTCATCCATGACATTAATTGTACTGTTCATGTCAGGATTGACTTTATTAGGAAAATGACGTGTTTAATCCAGGGGATGAGACTAGATTTCCCTTTTCGGCAAAGGATAAATCTAAGCAGCTCTTGTAGAATATAGGCGAAGAAGGGTGAAGTCGAGTTCTTACAATTGGCTATTCTCACCCATAGTTCGTTGAGCGAACGGTTTTCGGTTTACTATAAACTCAATAGTCTCAGGTGTGTATTCTCACAGAATTACCTGAACCTGAGATATCGGTGATGTCTTGAGTTCCTCTAGTACTATGACTTTGAGATAGTCTATACTCCTGGGAAGGGGAACGTTGTTGCTGATGCACTCAACAGGAGGACTGGTATTCAACTGCTAGGAGAGGCGACAGAGCAGCTGGCCACGTTGAAGACATCCTTTGTAGATAGGGATGGAGTATCCTATATACAGTCTCTTACAACCACTCCCCCAAATCTTCAGCGAGTCAGGGAGGCACAACTTGGGGATGATGACTGCAAGACACGACATGCTCAGATATCCATAGGACAGACACCTGATGAATTTTATAAAGGTGGGGATCACATCATCCTCTTCAGAGAATATACCATGGTACTAGTTTCACTTCAAGAGGAGGTGTGGAGGGAGTTCCACACTTTCCCTTTAGCGGTACATCCAAGTGTGGCGAAGATGTACCAGGACCTCAGACGACAGCACTGGTGGCCCGTTATGAAGATGGTTGTAGCAGAGTTCGTCTCACGGTGCCTCACTTGTCAGCAAGTGAAGGCAGAGCACCAGGTACCAGCAGGTTTGGTTCAACCTTTAGAGGTCCCAAAGTGGAAGTGAGATGAGATATCCATGGACTTTGTGACAGGTCTTCCACGTACATCTAGGAGATGGAGACCTATGGAGTTTGAGGATGGAGACCACGTCTTCCTACATGTCTCAACTCGACGAGGTCTACAGAGATTTGGATGAGGTGGAAATCTATCTCTGAGGTTCATTGGACCTTTCTAGGTCCTCAGCAGAGTAGGCGAGGTGGGTTACCACTTGGCACTTTAACCTCAGTTACACCGGGTGCACGATGTCTTCCATGTATCCCAGTTGAGGAGATACGTGCATGACCCATCCCACATCATCAACCACGGGAAACTGGATATCGATGACGGGGTGACTTTCACGGAGGTTCCAGTGGAGATTAAGGATTGATAGGAGCAAGTCCTACATGGATGGTCGATACCTCTGGTGCGTGTTTTCTGGCATCACAGGAACCTCCAGGAGAGCACATGAGAGCGGGAGGCTCAGATGCGTGCTCAGTACCCCCATTTGTTCCCTTAGTTTGAGTTGTAGCTTATGGGGACGTAAAGCCCTGAGGTGGGGAGAATGTAAAGACCCAGAATTTCCATGTAATGTTTTTAAATATATGGGAATTTTACGAGTCCTCAGTTTCTGACGGCGTGTGATTCTGAGGGCCGGAGTGCTCGGAATGATCCATCGAAGTTATGTTAAGCTTAAATTAATGCGCATATGCAGTTTTCTTAAAAAAGTGAAATAAATCTTAAAAGGTTACTCAGATTAGAAATCTGAGGCCACTGTTTCGCTCAGGATGGCTGTTTTACCCTAGGTGTGACTTAAGTTTAGTCGGCATGGGGCTCCTGTGAGAAAACCCGAAAATGGAATAACTGTAAATAAAACAATTAAATAAACTTATCTTATTTTTAAATGCTTATAACTCACAAACGGTAACTCGAATTAAAAATCTGAGACCACCACTAAACTTGTGAAGGTATGATTTCTTTAAGAAGATACTAACTTGGGTCGGCGAGGGCCACCCGAGAAAGTTAGTTTTTGGCCGCAAATAAAATAATTAAGTGCCAATTATTTTATTGTAAAATTTATAACTTTTAAATAGTAACTCAGATTGGAAATCCGAGGGTACCATTGGGTTCTTTGGAGCGTGTTTCACCTAGGTAGAGACTAACCTTGACCCATGCAGGTCGAGGGTGACTGATAATAATTTTCTGAACTTTTTTTCGGGTACGTTCAGTAAACGCACAAGCGACGTTTTATAACTTTTGAATCGGTGCTCAGAATTGAAATCAGAGGGCACCGTTGAACTCACAGCGCCGGTGAATGCTTAGTGAGACCTTCACCATAGTTTCTTTTTGACGTGGATGGATGATAGTTTTCGTGGTTTTAATTTTAGTTGGATAAAAATAAAGTGGTAACTTTATTTTTATTGGTGGTGGTTAAAACCACCAAGTGGTGGTTGGTGGATGGGGCCACCGCACCATAACCTCCCATGAGAGGTTATAGTGGTGGTTCCCACCCGCACATAACCTTTTTTGGGAGGATAATTGTGGCGGGGACCACCCGGACATAACCTCTCCATTAAATTCTAAGGGTGGGGACCACCCGACCCCTATTCATGGAGGAGGATAAAAACCTCCTCAACTCCCCATTAAATGGGGAGAAACTCCTCAACTCCTCCACTTAAAGTTTTCCAAACATTTATGGGGAGCCTCTTGACTTCCTCCCCAATTAATGTGACACCACACAAGAATTAAACTGGTGGAGCCGGGTTTTAATTCTCTCATTTGAATTTTTGTGCCAACATTAAAATAATAAGCATATCTTATTATTTCGTTGGCATAATTCTCTTTGGTGGGAATTTCTTTTGTGGAGAGAGAATGAGAGGAAAATCTCCCAACGAAGAACCTTTCTTCCAGTGAAGAACATGAAGAACTCTCCTTTCACCAAAGATCGACGCCAACTTCATCTTTCTTCAATCGAGGCAAAGGAAGGGGAGATGCCTCCCGTAAAGAACTTCGCCAACGACAATGTCACCTCCTCCCGACGTTGACGAAGCGACACCACCATCCCGCGACTTCGTCAAAAAACACTGATTACAAGTTAGGGGTTGTTTCCTTTAAAGTACCATGTTCTTCCTTCCTTAAATGAAGAAAATTGTTGTTTACCTTTGCGGGTGGGGTGTAGTGTTTAGTTCTTGAGAACCTATTGCTACCAGCCTAAATGTGGAGGGTGCGGGCCAAACCAACATCACCCGACCCATCCGTCGTTATTTTTGTGATGACTCCATGACGGAATGGCAATGAGGCGACAACGACAAAGACGACGAAAGAAGGCTGTGCTACCTGCGGCCTCCGTGAACTGTGCCGCCCCCGCTGTGCCCCGGTGCGCTCCCAGCGCCCCCGCGCTACCGGCGCCTCTCCGGCGCGCTGCCCGCGCCTCGCCGGTGCGCTTCCCGTGCCCCCTGGCGCACTGCTGGATTGCCTGCGCCCCCTGGCACGCTGCTTGTCCTACACGGAGCACCCCGGCGCCGCCCGTGGCGCCCTGCCCACACTGTCGGTGCCCCGCAACGCCCTACCCGCGCTACCCGGTGCACCCCGGCGCCCTGCCCACACTGCTGGAGCCCCACGGTGCCCTGCTCGTGGTTCCCGGCGCACCCCAGCACCCCCCGGCGCCCTGCTGCCCTACCCGGTGCGTCCTCACGCGATTCCCGGTGCCCCGACACCCTGCCCGGCACCCCACGACGCCTTGTCGTGGCCGACTCGGCACCCACGTACCCTGCCTGGTGCACCCACGCGGTCCCATAGGCCGGTCCCATCAGACAAGGTCAAAACTTAGTGGGATGCCCGCCCAATGGGTCGGGTCAGACCGAGTGAGTTTGACCGGGTCGACCCAGACGGGGTTGGGCCGAGTCGGTCCGACCGGGTCGGACCAGGCCCAGGCCCATTTCTGACCCTTTACCTTCTTGGGCCATATATTTGGCACCAGACGTCTGTTTGAAGAACCGTCAGTGGTGCCAATATTATTGGAGCATAGCCTTCTTTTTGAGTATACCCCATAGAAGTTCGGTGTATAGTTTTGATACATTCATGTTGGTTCATACACGAAACCAACTGGGCCCCCGGGACTAGAAGGCTAATAACTCATAGTCCGAGCATCCAATCGACGTGCCGTCTGTTGAGTTGAGACCCCTATGACATGGAGGTACTTTGAGATACTTCCACGTGAGACTTCGTGACACTTGGAGTATCGACCAGTAGCTTGTGGAGCAGATCCTTCCGGAGATGAGCATATAGAGTGCGAAGACCTAGTAGCTGTAGACCTAGTAGCTGTAGACCTGACGACTGAATCGAAGTGATTCGACTAGCCCAGTGGACGGAGCACCTGGTTTTGCGGAAGATCCACGGCGGACGGAGCGCCTAGTTTGGTAGCAGACCCACGGTACTCGATAGGAGGAGTACCTCTGACGGCTATTAGGGGGAGCGCCCGGTTTGGCGGCAGACCCACAGCGGGCGGAGCGCCCGGTTTGGCAGCAGACCCGTGGTACTTGACAGGAGGAGTACCTCAGCAATCTAAGGTTAGTGAGTAGTGCCTCAGAGTCGCGACAAGGCCACTTTACTCGACAGAGAAGGAGTTCTCGAGCAGCTGTGGTTTTGTTAATGAAAATCCTTGTTTGAGCTGAGTCAATGACCTTTGTGTTTTCCTCATGATTGAGATGGGTTACTTGATAACTTAGGTATATGTATGGGCATATACCTAAGTAATGGTTATCCGTTGAAATCTACTTTGTGGTTTACCCTTGTTGGATTTTTGTGAGACCTTGAGGGTCTTAGGGTCCCTACTGAGTATCGTTATACTCACCCCTGCACGGGCTATGCCCGCACCTCATTGTGTTGGTTGCAGACGACGTACAACACTGACCGAGGTAGAGTGTATGAGGACTATATGGTACCTGGAGGTAGACCTCACAACGAGATGGTATCTGGAGGAGACAAATGGGAATGGAGCACTGAGGAGGCTTTCTGTACCTACCCTTCAGGTAGGATCCATGGTGGATGGTCCAGGAGCTACTAGACACTTTCCAACTGTTTGTCTTTTAGTTGTACCCATTTGTCCTTTCCTTGTACTTTACTGTTGGGCTTGTATTTTCAGCCCCTTTACTTTCAGCATTCTTGTTACACGTTTTTTACTTAGTGTTTTCTTCCGCTTGTACCCTGGTTGAGTGTGTTTACAATTTATAAAGGCAACACCTTCCTAGTTTTAGGGAATTACGCCTTTGGTGCTAGTCTCCAGCCCCTGGCCTATGGAAGGCGGGCTTGGGGTAGTCACGATGCGGGACCTGGGGGACGGGTCGTGACACATAGGCCATGAAACTAATTTAATAATAATAATTGAAAAATACCATGAAATAATTAAATTAAAATAAACCATGAACATTCACAGGTTAGTCCTATATCATGATCATCAACTTGTGCAATGAGTATGCATTTAAAATAACATGACAAAATTAATTTTGATTCATTATTTTATTAATATAAAATACACATTAATTAATATGATTAATTATCCAATTAATAAATTAATTAATTTTATCTTAATCATTATCCAATTTTTCCTAGAGATACCCATTCATAGTGATTTTAAATAATTTAAATACATTAATATTATTTAAAATTTTATAAAATAAGTACATAAATTTCACTTGGAAGCAATTCGGTGAGTACCTATTCGAACTAATCAACATTTATCGATATCATATACATTCTAATAATGTGGAATATAGTATACACATTTTTGAAGGATATATTTCCTAAAGACTTGTATATATTTGATATATATAGGAAATATCATATTGCATGCCAAATTTTCATGTATGATATATCGTTCCATGAATCTTAGAGAAAAAATGTTAAATTATTATCATTTATTTTTCTCCCATGTAAGCTCTTATTTAAAGAAACTGTATCATTAGATTAAACATACAGGAGAAGTATTATCCATATGATGGATGCAAGAGTTGGCTAAAGTGGAAATTTACTCATTCATTATAAATTCATGAGTCAATGCAGTATCCTAAGAATCATCTTCATGGATTTATATATTAATTCCATTTTATAGAAATAGTGTGGGGTTTTCTAGGTTGAAACTCCCATAACCCAAATCTCTCTTTATTGTTATCCATTGCATTAGAGGCTCTAATAGTCCATGGAATAAATATAGATCCCATTCATATGATAGATGATTTAGGTAAAACTCATGGATACTCATAGAGAGAGGATGCATTTTGGATTATCTTGTATTGATATTTATCAAATATATCAGAGAAATATCAATGATTATAGATGATCTTCAGTGTATAATATGTTTTACAACAGGTTCTTCATTTTTGTTTGTTGTTTTTTATTTTTATTGTAAGGGAGATCCTCCTAGAATGGTTTGAATTGCTTATATTTCTTATGGTAATGGTTATTATCCTTGATAGAAACCCTTCATTAGTATTAGAGTGATCCCATGATTTATATGTATAAAATATTTCATTGGAAATGAAGAAAATAAAAATAGGGCACCATGTCAACCATCACCATGACTTGGCCAACCTATCACCACAATATAGAGTGCAACTTTTTAGACCATTTTTAATTGTTAAGAAATATAAAATGGTCACTCTTCATTCACTATGTAATGGTAAAGAAACTATTTCGATTCATGTGTTAACTATTAAAACATGCAAAACAACTATCCAATCTTCACTAGGTCATATCATGGATGTCATTTTACAAAGGTGTCACGATTCTTTAAAATTTCTTCTGAATGAACACTAAGATAGAGTGTACATCATAGTGGAATTATTTATCCTTATACAACCTAAATATATAAGGTTAAGTGACCATGACTACCACTATGACCTAGAACAAGCCATGTTACTTCAAAATGGATCAAAAAAGGACAGAATGATGTAGAGCAAGACGTGGTGCTAAGGAAAAATAGATTTTACCAAAATTTTCTTTTTTGAATTAAATTAATAATTTATGAATAATTTAAAAATTATAATAATAGGTATTTTAGGGATATTTTTTAATTTATAAAATAATTTTTAATTAATTATCTATAAAATTTTTATAATTATTTAATAAATATTTATAAACATTTAATATAAATATTCCTTAAAAATATTAAATTATAATATTTGAAATACCTTTTATTTATATGACATGTTTTATGGATTATAAATAAAAGATTTTATTTTATAATTCTAAAAGTGTAATTTCTATAATGTTTATAAATTATATAAATGAGTCTAGAATATAAAATTGTTTAAACTTTAAATTATGAAATGTTCATAATTTTTCCAAATTTTTGAAAATTAATAAGGCCTTATTTGAAATTATGTATAACGAATAATATGAAATAGTTCATATTTAATATTAATATAAAGTAGTTATATTCATAATTATGAAATATCCACAATATAAAGCTAAAATTATAAAAGTTTTTATAATTAGATTTTATTTATGAATTGTTCATAAATAGTTATCTCATGATTAAGTACTTGAATTTTTTATTTATTTAAAGGTTATTCCATAATTTTTCATAGTTATAAATTATTTATATTTTGAATATTTTTATGCCAAAGTTTATAAGATAATTTTTTTCTATGATAGAGCCTTGCATTTTCATGATATGAATGACTCCATAATGAATTTTGTTTTTCTTATACCTTGACCTCTGTTTGTAATTGAAGTTATGTGTATGAATTTGGTTATGAAATACAGTTTTTTCATATTAGGCATTTGAGTTATGATGAATTAGATTCTCTCTTGAGTGAAGTATCCCTAGATAGAGGGACTTTGGGTCATACTACTAACCCACCTGGAGGCCTATCCCTTGTCTTGGATGGTGAATGGGGTTGACTATCTATCACTACGAGATTACTCATTTAGATATTATCAATCTCATATAACTCTACACCTTTACATTAAGTGTTCGTGTTTGTTTTTCATATGTTGTATTCATATTTTTATGAATATATATGACTTCTATTTTTATGCGAGTAACCCAAACTTGTGTATTGTGGAAAGAGTTACACATTAATATGGTTTGAAGATATTGATTTGGAGAAGGGAATTGGTGTAACATCCCATTACCTTCTTTCAGGTATTGCATGACCCTTTTTGATCTCCTTTAAGCTGGGTCTTGTTTTGGGATCATTCTAGGAGAAATGGAAATATTTTTGGAAGACCAAGGGGCTGTTCTTGGTTGGAGCACAGTTAGAAAAAACTTTTCAGTTTGGCCCAACACACTGTGTTCCCTATTGAAAGCCACTAAAAGAGAGTGCACAATTTGTCGAAACCATGTATCCACCCATCCAAACCATGCACCCCATGGATAGTGGGAGATTCATGGTTGGTGCAAGGTTAGTTTAACTGCGTAACCAAACTATACAACCTATCTAAAAGTTTAGTAGGGGCCCAAGTCAGGGGACACAAGTTGTTTAACTATGAGACCCTCTATAAAAAACCATTTTCATGGTTTTTAATTAATCTAAAATTTATTTTAAAAAAATTGAACCCCCAATTTATGTTTTTAACCCCCACATTCGACCCTAACATATATTTTTTGGATCTTAGAGGCTCTCAAGTGGTGAAATTAATGCCTCCAAACCCTTTTCTTAGTGGATTGATGCAACATTGATCTCATTCGATCTCTTCTGGCTAAGTAAATTTCCTCATATGTGATTTCTTCTGATCTATATATCTCCATTCCTTATATTTTGATTAATCATCATGTAATTGATGGATATAAATGCCTTTTTGTTGGATCATGATTCTAGGTTGTGTTCCTAGATATTCTATGTCTTCATTCTTCATTGGCATTTCCCATTACAAGTGTTGATTTTTGAATATTTGATTAAAGGTAGGTGGTTACATAATTCCTTTCCCTATGATTGAAACCGTTAATTTCTAGATTAAATTGAAATTATTATTTTTAATTGATTTAGAAACATTGATTTTAGATGATTCAATCATTGATTTGAAATGGGTATGGAATTGAGAAAAAAACCAATTTCAGCGGAATGAAATTTGTTGGGTAAATTTGTGAAAAATGATGGATTAAATTTGAATTTTTTTAATGAAATGATTTGATGTTGATGTTGATAAAATGGATTAAATTGAAAGATGATTTTAGATATCATAAAATTAAAAAACCTATTATTATTTTTAAATGAAAAAGGGATGTTGAAAACTGAAATTGAGAGATTGTATTTTGGAATGTTTGGAAATGTTTGATTTCAAATTTGATTGATTTATTAATTGTTTGATCGAAGAAAATGGAATCATGGGTAGTTAGTAGGTGGTTGGGGAAATCACACTAGGATATTGATCCCCTAGCACTGGATTTTTGATGACAATACTAACTAAACCAAGTCATCCCAAGACACTTGTGATGAGTTCCCCTATTAGGGTGTAGATTAATTTCCTATAATTGGTTCCTATATTGGAGTGTTGATTGTATACACACACTATTTATAAGATGTGATCCCTGATGATATGTTTGAGAATCCTATAGTCATTAACTTACATACTGCATGGTGTTTGACCATGATGTTATGAGTTGTTTCATTTGATATACATTACATTTATTTGTTTTACTGTTTTATTCATTCTAAATGATTTATATAATCCTTTTTATATAAAATTTTCATTTAAGCCTATTTGAAAGATATTTTGCTATATCTTCTATCCTTTGATTATGAAATCAAGTTTTGATTGAAAATATTAAAATTAAATTCCATGACTTGTTTTATTTAAATTGATATCATAAATGGTTAATTGTTATGGTATTGATTATTGAACACTTGGTGAGACCCTACTAGGATTTATAGCTCACACCCTACATTTCTCTTCAAGAATTTTTAGACTTTCCAGGTCTGATAAAAGATAAATCCCCACTTTTAAGTGGTGGATGTTCTTGATCCTTTAGACCTTGGAGTGGTGATGGGGACTAGTGGAGCTATAGTCCACTTATTACACAAAAGTTTTGAGACCTTTTGTTTGGTTGATGTTTTCATCTTGGGATGATGTTTCCTTTGAGATGTTGGTCTTTATATTGGGTATTGTATTACCTATTTTTTCAGGTAATTTATCATTTTGGAGTGTTGAGAGTACTAACTTTCATCTTTTATCTTCCACTATTTTACATCAGAATTGCTCCCTATTTGATATTGTATGATACTGGGTGCTAGTTTCCAACCTGTGAGGACTAGGAATTCCCTTTGGGATATGTCAAATATGGATCAGGTGTTAGGGTACCAGGGTATCTTGATTTGTTTTTGACAAAGTGGTATCATATGTGAAGGTTAAGAATCTTTACTTAATGTCAATATGCAGTTTGGGTTGTCCTAGTAAATATGAGGCCGGATTGTCGATAATTAGGAGCTATTTATGAGCGAGTGATTGACCAGATCTCATCGTAACGAGACTTAAGTGACCAAGGGCATTTGGGGAAAGGGTTCTTGAGGAATAATTTTTTATGATTCTAGTATTTTCATTTCCTTTCAAATGGGTTTTTTGAAATCCAAATCCTGTAATCTTATCTAATGGGGTTGATATTCCCATTGTTCCTATTGTTCTTATTTGAGCTATTAATTTGAGTAATCTTTTGATGTATTCAGTTTTGTCTTTTGATGTTGTGTAGCATCATGCCTCCGATAATACACATGAAAAGACCCTAGGAGGAAGCCACTGGTAAAATATAATTAGATGATCCTCCCATAGACCAAAATCATGTTGAGATTATTGTGAGCACTTTTCAAGCTCTGGGACTGACACCTTCATCCTATCCTAATTAGGATCCAATTGTGGAACCTCAAAGGGATGAATCTTGAAATTATGGTCAATAGTTTCTTCAAGAGAGGCCACATACTTTCCAAGGAACTAATTATACTCAAGAGGATAAGGATTGGTTTAATAATACTAAGTACATTTTTGACTTCCTAGAAATTCTTGAATCTATTAAGGTGAAATGTGCTACCTTTAAGATACAATGGTCTTGTAGGAGATGGTGGGGTTCTATGGTAATGGAAAAAATCACTAGGGTTTAGAGTGGGAGGACTTTAGAGTTCTTTTAATAGATAATTTCTATCTATAATATATAGTACTAGATAATTAAATAGAGTTTTCAAACTCCAGTAGGCCAAAAGGACTGTGACATAGTATGAAAACCACATTTCCAATCTTGTTCAGTCTTTACCTAAGGTTGTATCAAATGAGAAGTTGAAGGCTCAATTTTTTGAGATGGGTCTCCATTAGGATATCCATTCACATGTTTTATTACTAAATATCACTTCATATGATGACATACCAGATAGGGTGTTGATGGTTGAGCTTGACCTGACTGGTAACTTAGGGTTAAAGGGAGTTCCTTTTTTACTTAGTGTAAGTTATTTGAGTTCCTTTAAATGAAAGAGAAATTATGATGAGTATTTTGTCGGTTATTGACAACATGAATCCTCTAGACCTCCTACAGTGCCTATCATAGGCCCTTTAACTTTCTTACAATATGGAAAGATTAGGCATTTGAGACATGTTTGTACTGAGGTTCCAAATATATAAAGTTCTTATGGATGCTTCAGAAAACTATAGAAATTATACCATTTATTTTATGCTCTGAGTATTGGCATGGGCTCATGAACACCTAAAAGTACTACAGTTCAATCAGATGATTTGAAATATAAGGTGTTCTAGCCACAATAATCTAGATCAATGATTCTTCACATAGTATAAGATTATCCATAGAAAATTGATATAGGTACAATGACTATGAGAGATACCATCACTATAACTTCATATTTAGAGAATAATTTATTTGATTATGGTGAATCTAAATAATTTATATCGACACATATTGTAAACCTAAAAAATATTCCTATAGAGATTTTATATTATGCAATGGATATTACTAGGCCCTTCAAAATGAAAAGAGAGAGAAGGTTCTCCATTGTTCTGCTTGTGTCTTATCCTTATCAGATATTTATTTTGATTAGAATTTTTTGGTTCTTGGTATGAAACCTCTTGATTTCATCCTTGGTATGAATTGTTTCATTTCTAATAAGGCCGGAATTGACTGTTATCTTCGATGAGTCTCTTTTTTTGTGCCCTATGGGGTGTTGCATTTCTTTCAGGGAGAATGGGATTTGAGTTTGAGTATATTCAAACCTTCTTATCCGGAGTTGGGGAAAGTAATATCAATGTATTATCTTGATCTGTAGAGGGAATATTTGAGTGATGATCTCCCTATAGTTGCCATCAAGTTTCCTGATGTGCTTTCTTCTAATTTCTCTAGTCTACCATAGGTAATAGAGGTAGAGTTATATATTAATTTATCACATGGTATTCATTCGGTATCATTCCTTCTTACCACATGGAACCAGTTGAACTGAAAGATTTTTAGACTTAGTTGGATTATTTTTTATAGCAAGGATTTATATGTCTGAGTGTGTCACCTTGGGAAACACCTGTTCTGTTTATAAAGAAATCTATTGGAACACATCAAATCTATGTCGATTATTGAAAAATTAATTGAGTTATGGTAAATAAAAAGTATCTGTTACCATGGAAAAATGATATGTTTAACCAGCTAAAAGGGGGAAAAGTGGTTCTTAAATATTGATCTTTGATCTGGTTATCAATAATTGAGAATAAAATAATCTAACATTAAAAAGGCTGCCTTTCAGAGATGGTATGACCATTATTATTTTCTTTTCATACCATTTAATCAAACTAATGATCCTAAAGTATTTATAATGTTGATGAATAGAATCTTCCATGAGAATCTTGATATATTGATGGTGGTCTATGTGGCTGACATTCTAATTTATTCTCAGTCTGAGGAGGATCATGTGTGTCATTTGAGATCTATTCTAGAAATATTTAGAAATCACTAACTCTATGACAAGCTATCAAAATTTTATTTATGGATTCAGGAAGTGAAGTTCTTAGGACACATGGTCTTGGAACATGGAATTTTATTTGACCGTGAGAAGTTGAAAGATTTTATGACATGGGAGAAACCATATAATGTTTTTGATATTTGGAGCTACTTAGGTTTAGTAGGGTATTATAACAGATTTATAAATTATTTCTCATTATTGGATTCTATGATAAATTCTCTCACTCCGAAGGTATTTCAGTTCTTATGGAATTAAAAATGACTGATTTATTTTGTTGAGATGAAACATATTTTGAATTATTCACCAGTGTTGACTTTTCCAGAGGCTAGGCAAGGCTATGTGGTTTTCTGTGATGTGCTAGTTTTTGAGTTTGGGATGTGTTATTATGTAGGGTGATGATGTGGTAGCCTATGATTATTGAAATATAAGGACACAAGAGAATAATTATCTACCCCATGACCTTGAACTAATATCCGTGATGCATACACTTAAGAGTTGGTGACATTACCTTTTTGGAGAAAGGTTTACCATTTATTATAGCCACAAAATAATGAGTTATTTATTCTTTCAAAAATATTTGTTCCTCTATTTTAGGCATTGGGTGGAGTACCTAAAATATTTTTATTTTGAAATTAACTAAACCCCAGGGAGGGGAAATGTCACTACTGATTCTTTGAGCAACAAACATCTAACCTAGTAAATTAAATAATCATTAGAAGAGTGGAACTTGATGGGTAATTTTTTACTGTTTCATTTAGGATTTCAGGAGGAAGATTCAAAGGTTTCCTTGATAAGTGTTCAGTTAACCCCCCATATTCTCAAGATGATTATTTAGTAACAATAACTAAATAATGAATTCCATGACATTAGGGACTCTATTTATGGTTGGTATACTTTTAGTGAGTGGACGTTCTCTTCTAAGGTTATCTCATGTATCTAGAATTAGTTTTTTATAAATTTATTTGTAAGGAATTTATTAATGGTCGATTTCCATAATTTCTAGTGGGAAGTGAACCCTAGAAACACAAATATGTTTTATGATATGTGGAGATAATTATATTGGCCAAGTATGAGACAATACATTGATAAATTTGTTTCATGTTGTTATACTTTTTGGGAGGTCAAAGTTGAAAACCAGTGACCTTCAGGTTTTCTTCAGACAAATCCAATGCCGACTTAGAAGTGAGATGATAATTATCTATAATTTGGGGTTCTGTTTCTTCATAACCATTATAAAAATAATGTGATATGGGTTATTATTGATCAACTAATGAAATCATATCACTTATTACCTACTTTATACATAACCAAAGTTTAGGAATTGGGAAATATCTATGTGAAAGAAATTGTTCATTTTCACAGAGTTACTTCACTATAGTCTCTAGTAGGGATCCTTATTTTAATTATCAATTTTAGAGAGTCATATAAGAGGCACTGTGTTCTTAGGAAAATTTTATCATGGTATATCATTCACAAACAGATGGACAAATAGATAGGGATATACAAATTGTTGAGTACTTTCTTCATTCCTGCTTCCTCGATTTTGGTGGAGATTGTGATGTCCATTTGGGATTGGTTGAGTTTTATTATAATAAAAGTTACCAATCTATAATTTGGATGGCTTATTTTGAGGACTTTTATGGAAGGCCTTTAAAATATCCATTATGTTGGTTAGAGATTGGTGAAAGTTCTTTGGTTGGGCCGAGCTTGGGCTTAGCCACGATAAAAAATATTCAATTGTTTTTTCAGAGAATGTTGATGGAGCAAAGATGGTAAAAATATTATGATGTCCATTTTAGGAGAAATTTTGAGTTCTAAGTTGGTTTCTAGGCGTTTTTGAGAGTTTCAACTTATTTTTGTCATCAATGGATTGAGAAATAGGGGAATCTTGCACCATGGTTTATGGAACCTTTTGAGGTTGTTGAGAAGGTGAAGGAAGTGTATTACCGTTTAGTACTTCCAACATAGTAGATGTAAATACCTAATTTGTTTCATGTATCAAAGCTTCAGAAGTATATTTATGACCCATCTCATGTATTTAGTTGAGAGGATCTTGATATTGAGCTAGATTTATCCATGAACGAGCATCCAGTCAAGATCCTTGATCTTGAGACAAAGTTACTTTTTAAGAGGATGATACCTTTGATTCATGTTATATAGAATCATGGTTATAATTAAAATTATAATTGTGAGATTGAGATACTGATGAGAGAATAGTGGCCTCATCTCTTTATTATAGAAACTTCTTGATAGGATTTTTGTGGAAGAAAAGTTTTTATGGTGGAGAGGTTGTAACATCCCGTTGCCTTATTTTAGGTATTCCTTGACCCTAGTTTTGATATCACTTAAGTTATGTATTATTTTGAGATAATTATTAGAGAAATAAAAAAAAGTTTATAATCCCAAGAGGTTGGGTATGGTTGGCATATGGTTAGGAAAAACCATGCGGTTTGTCCCAAAAAACCGTGCGCCCCATTGAGCATCACTGGAAGGGGGTGCACAATTTTTCGAAATCATCCAAACATACCTCTAAAACATTCACCCCATGGAAGGTGGGGAATGAATGGTTGAAAAATATTTTGTTTAACTATGTAGACAAACTGTGCACCCCATCCAAAAGTCTAGTAGGGGTGCATGGTCAAGCCCCATAGTTTTTCTAACCATGCAACACTCTCTATAAAACAGTGCACACAATTTTTAATTCTAGTGAAATTTATTTAAAAAACCCAAAACTCCCATTTTAAGTTTCTAATCACCCCATTCGACCCTAACACATTTTTCTATCTATTGGATCCTCTCAATGGATGAAATTCACTCATCCAAATCCTTTTCTTGGTAGATCAAAGCAGTGTTGATCTTGTTCGATCTCTTCTAGGTAAGTGGTTCTCCTCTAATGTGGTTTCTTATGAAATATCTGTCTAAACTCCTTATATTTTTACAGATAATAATGTAATTTATAGATCTAAAGTTGTTTTTATTAGATCATGATTCTAGGTTATGTTATTTTATCTTCTATGCCTTCATTTTTCAGTGGCATTACCCATTGTGGGTGTTTATTTATAGATCTTTGATTAAAGGAAGGTGGTTCCATAATTAATTACCCTATAATTGAAACCTTAAATTGAAAGATTAAATTGAAATGAGTTTTTTAATTAATTTAAAAACATTGATTTGAGAATATTAGATCTTTTATTTGAAATGGGTATGAAAATTTATAAAAACCCAATTTTAATAGAATTTAAATTGTGGGTTGAATATGTGAAAAATGATGGCTTGATTTTGAAATCATTTTGATGAAATAATTTGATATTGATCTTGATAAAATGGATTAAATTGAAATATTATTTGAAATGAAATGAAATGATGAAAACCTATTATTAGATTTTGAAATGAAAAAGGATTGTTTAAAAATGAAATCGGGAAATTTTATTTTAAAATGTTTTTAAACTATTGATTGATTGATTGATTGAATCACATAAGATATTGGGTTGTTATTGGTGGTTGGGTCAAGCATTATTGGATCTTGATCCCCTAGCACTAGATTTATGATGAAAATACTAACTAAACCAAGTTAGTTTAGGACCCTTGGGACGAGTTCCCAGGTTGGGGTGTAGATTCACTGCCTGTAATGATTTCCCCCATTGGGGTGTTGATTGTGTATACACACTATTTATGATCTATGATAATTTATGAGATGTGTGAGGATATTATAGCCAGTAACTAATGTACTAAATGGTATTTGACCATAGTGCTATGATTTTTTTGATTTGATAGACATTCCATTGATTTATTGATTTGTTTTATTCATGAAAACTGATTTATATGAGTAGTTTTATATAAAATGTTCATTTAAGACTATTTGAAATTTGTTTTGATATATCTTCTATCCATTGATTATAAAAGAATGTTTTGGTTTAAGATATGAAAATTAAATACCATTACTTGTTTTATTTAAACTAACATAATAAATGTTTAATTGTTATTGTATTGATTATGGAACACTTGGGAATAATATTAACAATTTTTATAGTACTTTATCCTTTGGTAGAGTTGAGCATAACGACTTATAACTTTTATATTTCGCTATTTTGTGAAAAAATATTCCCTTATTTGATCTTTCATGATGCCAGGTGGTAGTTGCCAACCTGTGGGGATTAGGAACACCCTTCAGGATATGTTAGAGATGGATCAGGTATCAGGGTACCATGGTATCTAGGATGGTTCGTGAAAATAGGATTATAAACTAAATTACTATAAGAATGAATACATAAAGGGACTAACATGAGATGATATGTTGAGATTATATCATATTTGAAATAATAAGTATGATATTTCTTCCAAAGGGGAATTTATCCAGACCTTGATCATTCAACTAGGTAGGTTATTCCCTATAAGGGTTCCCCTAAATTATATTTTGTAAGGAAATAAAGAAATAAATAACACTAGATAATCATTGGGTAGGTTCTTACTAAGCAGGGAACATTTGGATTATCTTTTTTAGTCTATTCCTTGAATTTTCTTAGGTTACACTTAGTTTGGAAACCATTAAGAAGGATACCCATGTAATAAATTTGAGTGAATTAATAAAATTGATCAATATAATGATTTATCCACTCAAATTTCCAAGAGTAAAAACTATTATGATTGGGAAGTTTCCCAACATAAATTATTAAATGGTGATAGGAACACCCTAGAGAACTCATTTATTACTAAAATATGGATCTTGGTTCACGAAATGGATATAATGTTTGAGGTCATCATTTTAGTGGGGGAAAATTTAATAAAATTACTTTTTAAGTAGTAATATAACATGATACTCATATAATAAAAGATTTTGTTATAGATGAATACCATTATCATCATAAAACTATAATTTGAGATTAATTATTGAAAATAATAATTTAAGAAACTCCTAGTACTGGTGGCTTAATAAAAGTTATCAAGAAAAAGAAAATTCCTTGTATTAAATCACCCAATCCTTTAGTAACCAAGTGTTGAAATTGTTCAATAGGTGAATCAAGATGATTATGGAAGCCTAAAGTGATTCACTTAGGGTTTAAAATTTATTATATGAAAAAATGACCAATGTAATCTTAGTCTTTATGAATATACTCAATATGATTGGGTATGACATTATTTTAAGTAATTTTAGTTACATATACTAAATATGACCAGGAATGGAAAATGATAATCTATATGATTGAATATGTTTATGAATTAGTGAGACTAAAGGTTTCATTAAATATTTATTAGTTATAGAATTAAATTCTATTGTTCTGATAGATATATAATATCAAATTTTTGTTTTATAAAAACTTGTAATCATAAAGAAAGTTAGAAATAGAAAATAATTAAAGATTATATCCTGATGAAATATAGTAAAGGGGATACTACTTGATAATCTGGATGCTTTAAGCTCATACGAACTTGTCATAAGATGTGTATCATGTCATTTTATCATGAGAAGAGAATGTAAATAATTATTTTTTAAATGATATGGGTGTTTTTTAATTCACATAGTTTATGATTTGTTAAATACTATATAATGATTTAAAGGGGGAATGAAATAACTTTTTTTTAGTTTGGGAATTAATTCTATTTTTATTTATGGAAATATTTTTACAAAGTGAATGAATTCAAGAAATGTGTACCCAATATTCTCAAAGTATTTATAATAAATGAAATGAGAATATGATTTCATGGTTCTAAGTGCTGTATGAATCAAAATAGTGGGTAAAATTTCAAATCAGAAGAAGAAAATTTAGTTGAAAAGTTCAAAAATGTTTATTTAAGAAGCTAGTCGAGGTCATTGAAACCGAGATTTGTTATGGATAAGGAGAAATAATTCTACAAGATGGATTATCAATATACCTAGAGGATTTTTTGGTAACTCCATGGTTTGTCCATGTCTAGAACACATGGTTATATAAATCAATTATTTCATTTTGAAGTGTTTTTATGCTAACTGTATATTTTAAAAGTGTTTTAAATATATAGAAGTTAAAAATAAATTAAAAAATTGATATATCTTGTAGTTTGAATTCAAATTGTGAACTAAAAAAGTTACAACAATAAATATGTGATTGTAAAAGATTTTATCAAGTTCATATAAATCTGTGTAAAGTATTTATATCTTCATATCAAGTATATTATATGATAAGAGAAGTTGTTAGATAAAAAATTTTTGTAATGAAAAGAAAAATACGATACACATAGTTTATGATTCATCAATTTCTATAACATGTTTTGAGAATATAAGGATAAAAATGGTTTATCTAGGATAAAATGTTTATCAAACAATTTGTTAAAATATGATGGAATGTTATTATTTCCCTTTAGTGGTTTATTTTAAAGAATAGTATTTTTTTTAATAAAAATTATTCAAATACATTGAATGCCATATATGATATAAAGACAATAACTTATTTTTTAAATATTCATACTAAAAGAAATAAGTTTTATTTCCTAATACAAAAGGTTTTTTCATTCCTTAAAAAGGTATTCTAAAAGAATATAGTATCTAAGAAGCTAGTGAGAGTTTGTTTGGACTTATAAAAGTTCAAAGTTAAAAAATAAAAGATTAAACTAGTCTAAAATAAAAATATTTTTCACTTAATATCCTTAAGTTTTTAGGATTTGTGATGATAAATAAAAATTTAAATAGTTAGATTTAGTTATTATGAATAAGTTAACATAACTCTTTACCATAAGATTATGCTAGTCAAATTAGAAATTTAATTACTATGGACATCCTAAGATATTTTAGGGTATGTTGGTAAAGAAAAATGTAAATGGATACATTAGTTATCATAATAGATTAAATGTCACTTTTTCCTAAAAGGTTTTAGGATATTCTGGTAAAGTATTAATGTAAAAGTTACATTATTTGAAATATTTAAATGAATTTATTTGATGTAAATATTTACAAAATATGATGATGATTCACTTACAAATATTTTTTAGTAGAAAATATAAGTAGATATGATAACATTTTGTGTGATGAAGTTAAGAAGTTTGAGTATGTTCAAGGTGTTGAACAGTTGGGAATATGATTTCTAAATCACACCATTATTCAAACCATATTACTACATAGATGTTTCTCACTAAAGAGTTAGTGATAGAGTTTTATTATATGGTCACATAGATATGTGATAGGAATCACATGAGATGTAATGCGTTAACAAAACCCCTAAAAGTGAAATATACATAAGGATGATATAGAAGTCTTTCATATATGATATGATTTATGGGTTCTTATGTTGGGTTTGTTAAATATTATTAAAATTATTTAGAAGTATATAAATGTATCATAATAAAAGGAAATATCCATTTTATCATTCTTTAAAATTATCCACATAAATATATATATATATATATATATTCATGAAGTGTAATGATGATTGAACTCTCAAAGTACAACTTTGAGTTTATCCCTAACCAATGTTCATTATATAATATTATAGGTTATGATGAATTTATAAGGTCAACATGAGTAGTATTCTCCTATAAAGGTATAGAATATTCTCATGAGGAATTAAACAAAGAATAATATTCTTTATGTGCACTAGATGGCCCGGTAAGTATAAAAATTGATTGTCTTATAGATGTCTTTGGTATACTAGGTGTATATGGATCATATTTTAGTGTCCATTACCTATGTTTAGAGAGATACTTAGCATTATAACCTTCATACATTGATACCCTACTTTCAAAAGTTAGTATATTGACTTAACTAATACGGGGATGGTTGGGTATGTTGCTAATTATGTCGTCGGTTGGATCTTAAACCAGATGAGATTTTTCCTCTTGTATGATGAGTATGAAATATAATCCATCGATTAAGGTAGATTGTGGAATAATGTGTCTACACTTAGATATTATATTGCTATCCTGATAAGAGACATGTGAGGTTCTTATTAATAAGGATGAATAACATGTGATGTATTTATTTATTTAATCAATCTATATTATGATAATTGAGAACAGATGAGTTAGCTATATGGGATTGACAAACTCTGTGTCCCATGGTCACTCAATTTCATGGAAAAAGATAAAATATGATAATGTGCATTTTTATATAATGTAGACTGGTGGATAAATGTATAGGGATACATGTGATTGATGGAGAACACATTATATCCCTTTATAGTTTGTGTAACATTTACTATTTTCTATATACTAATATTTTCTTACATATATGGGTCCGTAGATTCATATTTGTCAAAAATTCTATAATGGATAATGTGGTCACACTTCATGGTTGAATGAATAAGGATTAAGTTTGAATCAGAGATCCACTCTAAATTGTTTTATATTTACTAAAAAATTGTTTTTGGATGGGTATTTAAAAGGTATTTCATATGATGTAATACAAGTTGAAGTAAATGGTATCTTTTCGAAAGTGTTTTGGAAGAAATACAAAATAAATTTTGGACATGATTTCCCAAGTTATTTCATATGATAAAATATATTTGAAATGGAAAGAATATTTGGATTTAGTGAAAGTGAGATATTGAATGAGTTATGCTTTAAATCCTTGTTTATATATAATACATATGTTGTTATTCTCACAATTCTTTAATTTTAATTATTACAAACACTCTTAAAGTTTTTAATATTTTAATTTTAAATGATGTGTAACTAGATTGATGAAATCATGATAGAACTCCTTAAAGGATCCTTGTACACATGTTAATGAATGTTTAGAAGCCCTAAAATAAATATTTAATAACCATGGAGGCACATTGAAGGAAGGTGGGAGGCTAATTTGTGATGTTCATGAATAAAGAAAGCACTAGCCAACCAGTGTAGTTTCACTGGCCAACTGGTGGAATGCCCAACCCCTGCCCCTTGTAGAAGAACCCTACCAACCACATGCTAGAATATAACTAGGTAGAAAGTGCTAATAGATAGTGAGTATGTTTTGTACATGATACCACTGACCAACCATATTTAGTAGATAGATCCCATCAAGTTCCATGAAGCTCATTGACTACCCAGTGGAGGCTTCCAGATACTCCATGGAGTCATCCTAGTATCTCAAAGAATAGAATTTATTTTGGTCAAAATTCAATTAACTTGGATGTATCTGACTTATTTACCCCTAAATTATTCAAAAACATTTCTGAAGGATTTTGAGGCTATAAATAGAGACCTTGGGAGAAATTATCAATCTAAAAAAAACTATCATTGCTCTTCCGATTTCCAACACCAATGTGCTACATTGTTAAATTACTATCAAAAGTGGTATCTCTTTCTAAATATCTTCCCCTTATATAGTGTCAAAAAATTGAAATATCCAATCAATCTATTATATTATTCTCATTCTCTTACAACATTCATCATATTCTTTAGGAGTATTGATATCAAGATTCAAAGCGATTACTTCATAAAAATCTCCTCTTTTACTTTTTTTCTATATTTGGTGCTTTTTACCATTAAATTAAGGACCATGGTTTTGTTTCCATTTCTTTTAAAAAGCAAAGGGAATAAAATTCTTGAGTTTTATATATTTCCCATTAAAGAGTTAGTGTCATTTATAATTCCAGTTTCTTGCTATAACCTAAAAAGTAATGGAATGTTTTAATATATAGGCCTCTGTTATTAATACCAAGGGAATAATATATTAAATCCTAAATATATTGGGTTAGTAAATGCAGGGGAAATTTTTAAGATCTATTTCCAAAATTCTATACCAAATATCTTGTGTCTTTTACTTTCCATAATTTTAATTATTTTTTGATTTAAATTATTCATTATTTTTTTAATTCTATCAAATAATGCTAAATAACTTAAATCATTTTTATTCGAATGACTTAATATTTTTTTATATTAAAATCACATTAAATCACTTTTTATTCTTTTCATATGTTATTATAATTATTTTTTATGCACTTTCAACTTTGATTATTTTTTTTATCTTCAATTTTTTTTAATTTCATGAATCTTTTTAAATTAAGTTTCATTCTTGGATTTTTTGTTCACTTTTTTAAAGGTAAATTCACCCCCTCTTTCTATTTTACTCATATTTGACATAAATTTGGTATCATAGGTGTTTTTATTTTTCAATTTATTTGTTTTAAAATTCTTTCAAAGTTTATTTTTATTTTTCAAAATCTTTAACCAATTTTTCAAATAAAGATTATTTTTAATGGATTTTAAAACACTCATAGTGGTCCATAATGGAAATCCTTTGGTTGTGATCCATTTTTTGATGGTGGTAAGTATGGTTATTGGAAAAATTTCATGTTGACTTTTCTTAATTATATTATATATCTTTTTTATAAAACTACTATACGTGGATATACTCCAACATCTAAAAAAGAAGATATGTAGAACCAGGATGATATTTATTCTTTGGAATTAGAAGGTATATTTAAGAATAAATTGCATTGTGTATTAGAAAAAAATGAATTTAATCATACTTTTAAATGAAAGACGACTCATGAAATTTTGAAACCTTTAGAATTAACTCATGAAGAAACTAACAAAGTTAATGATACCCATTTAGATATGTTCAGACAAGACTTTGAGAGTTTCTCCATTCATTATAAAGAATCTATCAATGAAATTGTTAATCAATTTAATGATATTTGTAATAGGTTAAAATATCTTAGTGATTATCTTTCCACAAAAACTATATTCAAGAAAATCCTGTGGGTGGTACCAAGTAATTGGGAACCTAAATTCACTATAATTCAAGAATCTAACAACATGAAAAACATGATAGTTGATGAACTCATTGGTTCTCTCATAACATTTGAGATTACTATGATAAGTAAAGAGAAAAAGTAAGCTAATGAGGTCAAAGAAACTAAAAATACTATTTTTTTAAAGGAAAAAAACAACAACTCTTATGGGATGGACTTTTATGTTACAAACTTTACTAATATAAGGGAAAAGTATAATAAAAATAATAGATCCACTCTAAACTTAAAAAATAAAAATTAATAATTCAAGGTAACTTGATTTGTTTGAAAAAAGGGCCACATCGTCAAAAGACAAGAAGCAATGTAAGAAAGATATAAAGGTCTCAACTTGGAGTACTAATGAGGTCTCAATATCAATATAGAAATCAAGTGATATAAGTTTCAAGTGCTAAATGGCCAATGTCAAGGTATGTGAAGAAGTAAACTACACATGTTCTAGTTATTATTATTATACTTGATCTAACCATTTTCTAAATTAATAAGATCTTCTTCATGATAAATATTAAATTCAAAATGGTTTTTATAAACTTTTTTGAAAATTCAAATACCATAAAAAAACACAAACTTTTTTTAAAAAAAGATCAAATTTTAAAGAAAAAGAGGATTTGTGTTTAAAATTAAAGGATCAACTAAATGTTAAAAATTTAGAACTTAAAATTAAATATCTTAAATACTCTCTTAATCATTTTAACCAAGGGTAAGAAAATTTAAATAAGATTTTTTGTTCTAAAAAACATATTATAAATCAGTATGGTTTTTTTTCAAAACAATCTAGTTTTCCCAAAAATCTAAAAGAACTACTTTTATAAAGGTAATTTCTAATTTTTTTTAATTATTGAAATAAATATGGACATATAGTTTATGAATGTAAATTTAAAAATTGTAGATATGGTAGGCCAAAAATCATTCATTTTTTAATATTTCAAATAAATTTTCTTGTTCTAAATAAGTGTGAATCCTAAAATATTTATTAGCTAAATTAAGTAAACCCATGATATGGTACTAAAAGATATAGTTTCTTAATCTTTTATAGAATAATAAAAAAACCTAAGAAGTGACATGGTATATGGATTTTGGGTGAACAATATATATGTGTGGTTATTCTTCCGAATTCAATCATCAGGAATATTTTGAAGGAGTACATGTCACATTTGGAGACTATTTAAAAGGTAAAATTACTTGTATAGGCATGATTGGTTTAAGTAAATCTACTCCATTTAAATATGTTTTAGTTGTTAAAGAAATGGATCATAATTAACTAAGTATTATTCAATTAGGTGATCAAGGTTTTAAAATTACCTTTAAAAATGTTTTTTATAATGTTTTTAGTTTTATAGGAAATATTTTATTTACCATATCTCATTTTCAAAAATTTTATGTTATAAATTTAAAATATCTTCTAAATCAAGAAATTAAGTGTTTAAGTGAAAAATATAATGATTCTAGGATTTTGGAATAAGTGACTTATCCATTTTAATATTCATTCTCTTGGAAAGATCAACTATAATGGACTAAAATGAGATTTACCAAAATTTTATTTTAAAGATAACTTAGTTTGTGAACCTTGCAGACTTGGAAAGAAACACAAATATTTTTTCCATCCTAAAAATCTTATTTCTCATTCTAAATCCTTTGAACTAGTTTAACTTGAACCTTCTGGGATTATTGAACTTTTAAGTATCAGAGGTGAAAATTACACCTTTTTAATTTTTTATGACTTTAATAGATTTACTTGGGTTTTATTCTTAGCTCACAATAACAAGTCTTATAATGTACTTATCAAAATTTCTAGTAAACTTAAAAAATGAAAAATCATAAAAACTCTTTCCCTTTATAAGTGACCATGGTGGATAATTTGATAAAAAATAATTTTATGTGTTTTTTGTTTCTAAAGGTTATCATCACTCCTTTCCTCCCTGATAAAACCTCAAAAAAATGGGGTTGTTGAATGAAAAAATAGTATCCTAAAATAAATTACTATGAGCCTCCTAAATGAGTTTTCCCTTCCTCAATTATTTTGGTCTGAGGTAGTCAATACCACTTGATTTATCCTAAACCATGTCCTCAAATAAATCCTTCCACGTCCTCAATAATTGGGCCAAGACCATCAAAGAGTCAATTCACATCAAATTTGATGAGAATCTTCCTAAATCACATCCAAAAAGTGATGATGATGTTGAACAACCTTGTTTGAACCTTACTAAACCTAAATATTTTAAATTAATTGAAGATGATCCATAATACCTATCCTCTCCTTTACCCAAGTCTTGGATTCAATCCAAATAGCATATTCTTGATAATGTTATCAGAGAATTGCAATATAGAACTCATTCTAGAAGGTTGATATTAACAGAGGTTGAACATCAAGATTTTCTCTCTAAAATTATACATCATTCCCTTGATTATGCTATTAATAACGAGAAATGGATACTTTCCATTCAAGAGGAGTCAAACTAGTTTCAAAAAAACATTTTTTAGAATCTCATGGAACATTCTGATAATAATATTATTGGAACCAAATGGGTTGTTTAAAACAAACATGAATACAAATTTATCTGTAAAAAGGATTGAATTATTAATAAATCTATAATCAATAAGAAGGTAATGATCATCATAAAACCTTTACAACTATTTCTTGACTCAAACTCACTTGAATCTTGTTAGAATTAACCATTCATTTTAATTTTAATTTTTTTAAATGGATATGAAATTTGATTTTCTAAATGGTTTTATTTATGAAAATGTTTTTGTGGACGAACCACCCAATTTTGAAAATCCAGAATTTCTAAATTCCATTTTCAAGTAAACTAAAGATCTATATGGATTAAAATAATCCCCTCAGGATTATTATTATAGGTTAACTAATTTTTTTAATCAAATGATTTTAAAACAGGAAAATTAAAATCCACACTTTTTATCAAAACCTTTTCAAATTAGTTATTAACCGTTCATATTTATATTGATGATGTTATTTTTAGATCAAATAAAGAATTTGTTTTCAATGAATTCTATTATTTGATGAGTACATATTTTGAAATGAGTCTTATGGGAGAACTTAAATTATTATTTAGTTTTCAAATTTCCCGAAAAATTCAGTGGAATCTTTTTAAACCAATGTAAATGAACTAATTAACTTCTAAACAAGTTTTGTATGGATAATGCTAAGGAAATTATAATTCCCATGAGTACAACCTATAAGATAATGTTGGTTGAATCTAGTTAATCATTCTATTATATGATTTATCGAAGTATGATTTGGAGTCTACTTTACCTGACAACAACCCATATAAACACCATTTTCGGTGTATTTCTTTGTGTTCATTTTCAATCTAATCCAAAGGAATCACATTTAAAATGCATAAAAAGTTTTCTTTGTTATTTGAAAGGAACAAAAAGCCTTTAATTATTTTATGCCAAGTAAACCACTTTTATAATTTATTATTTTTTAGATGATGATTTTGGAGGATTTCAACTAGACGGTAAAATTACTTGTGGAACATTTTATATACTAGGAAAATCCCTCATCACTTGGAATAGTAAGAATCAAAATTCTATTACTATTTCTATAGATTAAGAGGAATACATTACCACTAGGAGTTTTTTTCCCATTTTGTATGGATAAAACATACTCATTTAGACTTTGGGATAATATATTTTACTATCCATATCAAGTTTGAAAACACTAGTGTGATCAGTATCTCTGAAAATCTTATCCGATAGTCTCACACTATGCATAGTGACTTGAGACACCATTTTATACAAGATCACTTTCTAAAAGGTGATATAATCCTTGAATTTTTTGGAAAAACCTTCAACTTACCGATATATTCATTAAACCCATTCCTCTTGATCACTTTGACTTCATTAAAGGGGAGTTGGGAATTATTAGCTTGTTATTATTATTACTCAATCATGAAAAAATTGATGATTTTCAAAAAAAAAATTCATTTTTTTTTATGAAATTAATTTAAAATTATAAAATGTTTTCAAAACATTTCAAAATTTTGGAAAAGTAAATTGAGCATGATACTCTAAGTAAAATATCCCAATATGGATACAAATAAGTGGGTGTGATTTTAGTGTAGATGATCCTTGAGATTTATCTTGAAAATATTTGATTGTTTTTTTAACCCTTTATCCATCCTAGGTATGGTGAGTGGAACTTCACTTCACATATTATTTGATAATCCCAAGGATTTTTTATGGTTTATTAATACAATATTTTCTAGTATTTAATAATGGAATGATTTTAAAAAATATTTATTTTCTAAGTATTTTATTTCTTTATTTTATTTTTATTTAATGGTTGTGATCCCTTTTAAATCTCCTAATTCATTAATTGAGGGGGATCCAATATTGTTAATACTGAAATGATCCTAGAAGTGTCATATTATTTTTCGAAGTCAATTTCCAAAATTTAATTTTTTTTGTCACAAACCATCCTAGATACACTGGTACTCTAATACCCAAGGCAGAACTGACATAGCCAGAAACACGTTCTGGATCCCTAGGGGTTTGAGACTAGCACCTGTAATCATACAATATAAAATAGGGAATAAATTTTCAAAAAAAAAACAACAAGAGATAAATAAACAAGTCAGTATGCTAAAAAACTATACAAGAAATAGTTACTAGAATCCAAACAGGTATATCAAAAAACTAAAATATAACATCATCCAACTAATCAGAATCTGGAAAGATAACTCAAACATTCTGAAGGATACAAAAATCAAAATTCTAAGGATCAAGAACATCCACCTCCTCCAATACACTCTTTCCCTCTGCTCAGATATGGCAGAAGGAAATATAAAAATTCTTTAAGGTAAAGGTAGGTTGTGAGCTATAAAGCCCAATAGGGTCTCACCAAGTGATCCATAAAAATATGTGATAATAATAAACCAAATCAATCTTTGAATTAAAATAAACCAAGGAATGGTATTAAAATTTCATATTTAAAACAAAACATGATCTAATTTAAAAAGTATGGAAAACATTTCAAACATGGATAAATAAACACTTTATATAAAATATATTATATAAATCAATAGGCATGGGTAATACAATTCTATATAAATGGCACGTATATATAAAATAATCACAATAATAACCATGGTAATATTCCCTATGGTATGATAGTTTTTAGTCATAGTATCCTCACACACTCATATAAATGATCATGGAAATATGTGTACACACATCCATCAGGATCAGGCTGAATAAGACTCATTAACATCCCATTGGATATATGATCTACCTAACTAGTTTTTTTAAAGTTTTCTTCTTCAATCCATTGATAGGGAATAATCATCATATAATGAATTTCCTAAATAACCTACTCACTACCTAGGCTCACATGTGCTCAACCAATCAGTTGAAAAAGGGAAAATCATTTCATTTCAAATTCACAATCATCATTCAAAATAAAATTACCCAATTTTCCTTTAAAAAAATCCAATTCACTTTCAAAATAAAAACATAGGTTTTTCATAATTTCATGTATTTTTAATAAAAAAAAATCCCAGGTTTTCATCAATTAAATTTAATCCATTTTTTAAAATCAATTCATAAATAAATTTACAAATTCCATCAATTTCTAAAATACGCCCAAATTTCAAATTCCATTGGAATTGGGGTCTTCTACCAAAAATCCTTTCCAATTCAAATCAAAATTCCATTTAATATTGAAATTAGGTTTTTATAAATCAATTGAAATAAATTTAAATAAAATAATAAAAATCAGGGTTTAATGAAATGGATAATATCAAATAGAACCACCTACCTTTAATTATGGAATCAAAACTCAACACCCATAGCGGGATTTTACAATAAAGAAAAATTAAAATGGATATCAAGAAAACAAAACTAGATTCAAGATCCAAAACAACATGGTCTAGATCAATAAAATACATGATGATTTATCAAACTCTATAGATGAAATAAAGAGAGTGTGGGAGAAGACACATAGGAGGATAATCACTTACCAGAGAGGGATCAAACGAGATCTTCTACGCCCTGATCCTCTAAGGAATGTGTTTAAAGGATCCAAAAAGGGTTATTGAGAGCCTTAAAGACATAAGAATTCGAGATATCTCGAGTTAGGGTTGATTGCGGACTTCAACGGGGGGTTTGAATAATTTTAAAATAATTTTCAGAATTTAAAAGTCCCATTTGCACGGTTAGATGAACAAGACCACATGGTCAGAAAAGCCATGAAACCTAACTGTATGACCCTCTACTGGGGTGCATAGTTTCCATTAGGCGGGTGACTAATTTTCTAATCCATTCACCAATCATGAAAACCCCAACTATTTAAGGTTTCATATTTTTCATTTTTAGGGTGCACAGTTTAGGAAAACTATGAACCATCTATGAAAAACCCAAAGAGACTCTAATTTGTTTTCCCAAATTTGACCTGAAGCACCCCTAAAAAGACCCAACCAAAGAATGATCAAAAGGAGGGTCTATGAGTAATTGAAATCTAGTAACATGATTTTACAAAATCAGCACCATAGAAACCTTTTTTCTAGAAAATTCCTATCAAGAAGTTTCAATATCAAAAAAATGGGGCCACTACTCTCTCATTAGTGCATCACAATCCCATGTCTCATGTGAATTAGAACCGTGATGCCATATAACTTAAATCAAAGTTATCATCATAAGTACCTTGGTCTCAGAGTCAACTATCCTGACTGGATGCTCAGTCAAGGATAAATCAGGGTCAACATTAAGATACTCTAGATCAAAACATGAGATGGATTAGAAAGATACTTTTGTAACTGAGATACATGAAACATATTATGTATTAATGTCAACTATGGTGTAAGTGATAAATTGTAAGACACTTTATCCAACTTATCAACAACCTCAAAAGGTCCCACAAAAGAGGATCAAGCTTCCCTTTCCTCTCAAGCTGTTGATGACCTAAAAGAGGTGAAACTTTCAAGAACTTATAATCACCAACTAAAAACTTCAACAGTCTATGACAATGATTAGAATTAGATTTATACCAGTTATGTGCTATCAAAATTCTCTGATGAATCAACTGAATCTTTTTCAATGACTCCTAGGGAAATCTTGGTCCAACTAAGGAAATTTCACCAATATTTGACAACACAACAAAGATTTATAAGGATGACCATACAAGGCCTCAGATATATCCATTATAATTGCAGAATGGTAACTATTTTTGTATGAAAACTCAAACAATCCCAAATGGCCAGCCCAAGATCCACAAAAATCAAGGATGAAGGCATGAAGAATGTCCTGAAAAATTTGTATATCCCTATTTATCTAGCCATATGTTTACAGATGGTATACTGTACTCAAATGAACCTAAGATCCCATTTCCTCTTGAAGGCATCTCCAAAAGAGAGAAGTAAAATGAGGATATATATTAGAGACTATAGTAGATGGAATACAGTGAAAATGAAAAATCTCTTTCACATAGAGATTTCCTAGCTCCTCAATTTTTTTTTGTATCATGAATGAGTATAAAGTGATCCATTTGGGTCAACCTATCAATAAAAACTTATATAACATTATTTTTCTTATGAGCATGTGGAAAACCAACCAAAAAGTCCATATAAATATCATCCCACTTCTAAGCCTTCACTGTAAGTAGATGATGAAATCCCGAAGGTCTTTGGTTCTCGACCTCGATCTATTTAAAAGTATAATAATGAGAGAAAAAATCATCAATGTCCTGTCTCATACCTAACCACTATAATCAACATTGTGTGTTATAAAACATTTTTGTGGTTCCTAGGTGCATAGCCCACTAGGAATTATAGAAATACCCCACCATAGCTATTCTCACTAGAAAAGGTACAAATTACCAGTTATGGAAACATATGATACCCTTAATGGATAATGACCACTCAGTAATGGTATCCACACCATAAAGAGAGTCCATAATGTTATGGAATTCATAAAAAATATGTTGTTAATGAAGAGGTCAAACAAAGACTAGCTAAGACAACCTTGACCCCTATTTCTTGAACTACTATATGAAACTATTCAAAAATATCCATAAAGTTCCACTCTTTTGATAATTCTTTTAAGGATTAGGTTAGATGTTTCCTACTCAAAGAATCTACAATGAAATTCCATTTCCCTAGGTTATAGGTGATATAAAAATAAAAATACTGTAGGTAATCTACCCAATGCCTCTAGAAGAGATTTAAATATTTTTTAGAGAAGATATAACTCAATCACTTTTGGTTAGAGTACATGGTAAAACTTTATCTAAAAATATAATTTCACCAAATATTAAGTGCATGAATCACAACTACAAGTTCAATGTCATGGGTTGGATAATTCTTTTCATGTGTACTAAGCTTTCGAGAGCCATATGATTCTATATAACCACCCTGAATGAGAGAACAACCCAATCCCAAACATGATACATCACCGAAGACCACATAGCCCTACCTGAACTCTAGAAGAGTCAACACCAATACAGAAGTTGAAAGATCATTCATCTTAACAAAAGTACTCAGAAATTCATCATCCCAAGAAAACTTCACCCCTTTTGGAGTGAGAGTAGTCATCAAAGAAGCTAGCTTATATAAATACTTTAAAAATATACATAATACCATGATAAACCCAAGAATCTTTAAATCTCAAAAAAAATTATGTGGTTGTTACCATATCATAAAAAAATTCAACTTTTCAGGATCAGTTAGAATACTATGTTTCAAGAGAACTTATCATAATAAATTCACTTACTGAATCCAAAAATCACATTTCAATTTCTTATCATAAAGTTAGTGATTTCTCAATAATTCCAGAACTCATCTCAGATGACATACATGATCCTCCTTGTAGTTAGAGTAAAATAGGATTTCATCTATAAATACCACCACAAAATCATCAAGATACTCATGGAATATCCTATTCATCAAATCCATAAAGACTATAGGAGAATTTGTTAGACCAAATGTCTTTAAAAGATACTCATAATGGCTATAACTTCTACAAAAGGTGGTTTTATGAATGTCAGATTCTCTTATTCTCAACTAGTGATAACCAGATCAAAGATCTATAATTGAGAACCACTTTGACCCCTTCAAATAGTCAAAAATATCATCAATCCATGGAAACAGATACATATTCTTCACTGTAACTCAGTTGAGTTCCTGGTAATCAACACAAAGGTGAAGTGTTTCATCAAATTTCTTATAAAAGAGAATAGGCACTGATTAAGGTGATACACTTGAGTGTATAAATCCTTTCTCCAGAAGATCATCCAACTGAGTCTTAAAATCTTTCATTTTAGCTGTTTCAATGTGGTAATAAGGAATGGACACTAGTTGAAACTAAATCAATAGAAAACTCTACCTCCCTTACCATTGTAAAACTAGATAAGTTATAAGAAAAAAAATTAGGAAACTTGACGAAAATTTGAGGGATATCATCAGTCAAAGATTCTCAATTCATATAAAAAGTGAACACTAATATTAATTTTTCCAAATCTAGATAAAAAGGTGTATCTCTAATAAACCTTGGGTCCCAGTCTCTCTTAAATATATGAAACACCCCATCATTCATATTAAAGGTAAACCATCATAGAAAAAATTTAGTCTAAGATTTATTAGAATTAATCCAATCATTCCTGAAAATGAAATCAAGATGTTTCATGTTGGGAACCAGAAAATCCCATGTAAGATCAATTTTTGATAAAGAGAATACACAAGTAATACAATGAAGACTCTGATCTCTCTTTGTTCCAAGGGGTGTAGTAATATCCATCACATATGATAAAATCTCAATAAAAAGATTTGGAAAGTTTGCAATATGAGTTGAATTGAATGAATAAGATGCACTAGTACCAAATAAATTATGAAGCTATAGTGATGGTACCTCTCACAGTGACTGGATCTGTATTAGCTTCCTTTGGAGAATCCTCCACTATGTGATGAAGCTTTATTCTAGATTCACTACGAGAAAACCGCCGTTTAGCGGCGGTTTTTTCACGGCGGTTTTAAAAACCGCTGCAAAATGCATTTCGGGCCGGCATTTCGCGGCGGTTTTAAAAACCGCCGCTAAACGACAAAACAATTTGTTTTTTTTATTTTTATTTATTTTTTTATTTATTTATTTTTTAATTTTATTCAATGATTAGCGGTGGTTTTTTTAAAAACTGTCGTGAAATAGCGGCGGTTTCAGTAAAACCGCCGCGAAATGAAATGAAAAAATAAAAAAACACGAGAAACCCCGAAATCACTAAAACGACCATAACTTTTGATCCGGGCGTCTGTTGAAGCGCCACGACCAGTCAAATCGAAGCTCATGAAGAGATCTAGAGGCACATATAATCAAAACTGTGAGACAGTCTAAGGTGCGGAAGATATTAGAGTTATAAAAAAGTTGAAAAAAGTTCTCCAAATTCAAACGACCATAACTTTTGCTCCGAGTGTCTGTTTGGGCTCTACCACATATCAAATCGAAGCCAGCGAAGAGAGATACTCACAAAATCAACAAAAGATGGCTTCTGTCGTGTTTTTCGACCCCAAAAACCCCTCCGAAGGCCTCTAAAACCCTGTTTCTGTCACCGGTGTCCCGTCGAACTTGTCTTCAAACGGACCTAACTTTCGATCCGCGTGTCAGTTCGGCCTCCTCCACCTCCCAGATCATAGCTCATTCCATGAGCTTCAGTTTGACTAGTCGCGGCGCCCACATGCACTCCTAGATCATATGTTATGGTCTTTTTAGTGGGTATCGGGTTTTTTATGTTTTTCAATGCCTCGTTTGTAGCACCCGTTCCCCGTCAGCTTTTTTTTAAATGGTTGTAACTTCCGATCCGCCTGTCCATTCGGACTCTTTAACCTTTCAGGTTGAAGATCGTTTCAGGATCTTTGATTTGACAGGTCGCGGATCTAAAACGGACTCTTGGATCATAAGTTATCTCCGTTAATGTGAGTCCAATGTTTTTGTCTCTTTATGACCGTTTTGACGGGTTTTAACGGTAGCTCCATTTATTACTGTTTATTTGGGTTTCCATGACTTGTTATCTTTATCAATGGTTTTTTGTGGGTTATTATGATGATTATGTTGAATTATTAAGGAGTTTTCCAGAGTTGTCACGAGTTTTCATGCGTTCTCATTCTTTCTAATGTCTCATTCTTCATATGTTTCTCCATCCTTTTTCATGCGTTTTCATGATTTTTCATCCCTTATCACATCTTTTCATACTTCTTCATGTGTTTCATTTATTATTTATTATTTATTTTTTATTATTTATTATTCATAATATACTTTAATTTATTTATTATCTATTATTTGTAACTCGTTATTTATTATTTATTATTTATTATTTATTATTTAGTATTTATTATTTATTATTTATATTTATTAATTATTTATGTTTATTAATTATTAATTATTTATAATTTATTATTTATATTTATTTATTAGTTATTATTTATTATTTATTATTTATTATTTATTATTTATATTTATTTATTATGTAATATTTATTATTTATTATTATTTATTATTTATTATTTATTTATATTTATTTATCATTTATGTTTATTTATTATTTATATTTATTTATTATTTATTATTTATATTTATTTATTATTTGTTATTTATATTTATTTATTATTTATTATTTATTATTTATTATTTATTATTTATCTTTATTTATTATTTATTATTTATTATTTATTATTTATCATTATTTATTATTTATTATTTATTATTTATTATTTATTATTTATGATTTATCTTTATTTATTATTTATTATTTATTATTTATTATTTATTATTTATATTTATTTATTATTTATTATTTATATTTATTTATTATTTATTATTTATCTTTATTTATTATTTATTATTTATTTTTATTTTTTATTTTTTATTTATATTTATTTATTATTTATTATTTATTATTTATTATTTATTTATTATTTATTATTTATTATTTATTATTTATTATTTATTATTTATTATTTATTATTTATTATTTATTATCTATCTTTATTTATTATTTATTATTTATATTTATTTATTATTTATTATTTATTATTTATCATTTATTATTTATTATTTATCTTTATTTATTATTTATTATTTATTATTTATCTTTATTTATTATTTATTATTTATTATTTATTATTTATTATTTATTATTTATTATTTATTTATTATTTATTATTGATTAGTTATATTTATTTATTATTTATTATTTATTATTTATATTTATTTATTATTTATATTTATTTATTATTTATTATTTATTATTTATTATTTATTATTTATCTTTATTTATTATTTATTATTTATTATTTATTATTTATTATTTATATGTACTTATTATTTATTATTTATTATTTATATTTATTATTTATTTATATTTATTTATTATTTATATAAATTAAATAAAAATAATACGAAATAAATAAATAAATAAATAAATAAATAAATAAATAAATAAATAAATAAAATAAATAAATAAAATAAATAAATAAATAAAATAGATATGAAATAAATAAAATAAATAATAAATACGAAATTAAATAAATAAAATAAATAAATAAAATAAATACGAAATAAAATAAATACGAAATAAAATAAATAAAATAAATAAATACGAAAAATAAATAAATAAATAAATAAATAAATAAATAAATAAATAAATAAATAAATAAATATGAAAAATAAATAAATAAAATAAATACGAAATAAATAAATAAATAAATAAATAAATATATAAATATATAAATATATAAATAAATATATAAATATATAAATATATATATAAAATTAAAAATAAAAAAATAAAAAAAAAATAAAAAAAAATAACAAAAATAAAAAAAAATAAAAAAATAAAAAAACCGCCGCTAAAAAACCGCCGCAAAACGTTCTGCGATGGTTTTGAAAACCACCGCGAATAGTTTCCCGACGCACAATTTAGCGGCGGTTTTTGAAAACCGCCACCAATCGATTTGGCGGCGGTTTAAACCGCCGCGAAACGAAAAACAAACCGCCGCTAAATGCCTTTTATGCCGTAGTGATTCCTGTGAGTGGAACACCTTTTTTCATGAAGCATATGATTGAAACATAGTACTTTTAAGTGTAGATGATCCCATGCTACTATATAGATATTGAAGATATAACATAACTTCTGAAAGTGACATGAGCGTTTGAAGGAACTACATACCTTGGGTGCTTTAGCTAAAACAAGTTTTGAATGCTCGGAATTTCCACACTAGGAGCAATTCAAAGGGCCTCTTCTAGGAACTGCAGGAGGCCTGAAAGAACCCTATTGTAGAGAACCACCATGAGACTCATAATGCTTCCTATCACCTTTAGGGGAACTCACATAACTTACACTAGGAGAAAAAGGAACTACCATCAACACTAACTTACCATCCAGGTCAAGTTCAACCATTAAGGCCCTATATATCACATCAGCATAAGAAGCATGCTTCGGTAAGAAGACCTGAGAATAAATATCCAATCAAAGACCCATATCAAATGGTTGAGTCTTAATCTTATCATTTGATATAATTTTAGGTAAAAAATTTACAAGCTCAATAAAGTATTTTTCATACCCTGTTATGGTCCAATAATCCTGCTTGAGTTTGAAAAATTGATAACCTTATCAAGTACCACAGACTCTAGATAGAACTGGTTTGTGAAAATAATCATGAATTTATTCCACTATAAACCCTCATGCTTCTTCACCATCACCATCAAGACCCACCATCTTCTACTAGGCCACTTTATCTTAAAGGTGGCACAATTCACCTTAATCGAATTAAGAATTTCCAAGAACTCAAATAGAATCTCTCTCATTCTTAACCAATCCTCAGACTCTTGAGGATCATTATAGACTTGGAATGTAGGTGTATTATTGAAAAGGAACTCCTGAGAAAGATTTTGGGATTTATCCCTATGAGGTTTCACACCTGGAGCTTGAATGGGAATGGGTGAAGGTGCCAGTCCCATTGCTTGGACAACACACACAATAATATCAACATGATTCTGGTCAATAAGAGTATTCTCTCACTATGGTTCATTATAAGCTTCCACCTAGTTCCTATTCACATGTCTTCTTAGATTCATGATGCAACACAACCTCAAAAAAAACATTGAATACATCACAAGATTCGTGTAAGAACCTATAGAGGAATAATCACTCCTGATCGCGTGCTCCCCCATAGAAACCTAGCGGCAGCTCGCCCCTTCAGGCGGCAGTGATGGCCATACCACCCTCCCTCCTTCTCTAGTAGCGCCACTCCCCATTCTCTGATCCATCCCTTCTCCCTGACTTTCCCCAGATTCATCTTTGCCCTAAAGTTCTGACACTCCATCGAGGGCCCCCTTCTCTCCCCCTCTCTCTCCAGGAGTTTTCAGCGACATCTTCTCTCCATGGGATCTCTCTAATATCTCGTTTCGGCCGAAGACGTCCTTTTCTCGATAGTTTTTCCCATTTCATCAATGATTCTTGGTCTCTACAAGATCGTGTAACCGTCGGGCTCCTCGACCCTCGACACTTCCATATGCGGTTATCCAATGATGACGATCTCACCACTGTTTGGTCCAAAGGCCTTCGTTCTTGTGAAGGGAACCACTTCTTTCTTATGTGATGGAGCTACGAGTTCCATTGGAAGAGGGATTCCCCCTCTGCGGCGATCTAGGTTAGATTTCTGAAACTTTCCCTACCCTTTCAAAATCCAGGTATCCTTCAATTCTTAGGCAATATGGTCAGAAGGTTTTTGGATTTCGATGAGCGTTCGAGGACTTTGTGCCATCCATTTGAACCCCAGATTTGCATGGAAGTCGACGTCTCCAAAACCCCTATTGAAGAAGTATGTATTGAGGTTGAATACGAACCCCGATGCCTCCATCCAGTGGTTTTTGAGAACTGGTACGATTTCTGTGCTTCGTGTTGTCGCTTGGGTCATCTTCATCAAGAATGTCATTCATCGCTTCATAATCCTTCTTATTAGGTTGATAGTGGAAGGGTACCCTGAGGTTTGTCTGAGGATATTACTGCGCCTTCAGATAGTGGGGCATGCAATGAGGCTCCTAAATCTTTGGGTGAGGATTCAATTCCTTCAGTTGAGATAACATTGGGTTCACGACAGGGTATTTCTTCAGGTGCGGTGAAGGGAGAAAAGCATAAGGTCCCAGAGCCGAGGGTTATATAGGTTTTTTCCTGTTTGAGGCATGATCTGTGTGTTACCCCCTTGTCAAGTAGTGCAGGGAAGACTGCGCAAGTCTATGAGTTCCAGGATTTTCCCTCCACCTCAATTGCAGTTGAGGGCCATTCAGTGACCTTGGATGTTGTTCCGGCCAGGCAGCTTGTTTTAACTGAGGTGTGTAAGGAAGCCTGCAATGCACCGGGTGTTGGTTCCCTTAAAATTTCTGTTTGGGAGGACACTAACCAGTAGACCCAATTCATGGGATGTGGATTTGTGAAGCCCATAGGTTCAGATCTGTCTAAACTAGAACTGTTGGAAAGACCATCTTATGCCGAGGCAGTGAAGTCAGGAGGAATGGCTATTCAGTCCCACAATCGATTCACAGTGCTGGGAGAGGTGTGTCTTGCATCGGAGGAAGGGGATGATGTGGAGGATTCTCAGGAGGATAAGGATTCTGATTTGGACTCCATCGTTGAGTCCAAGGAAGTGGACATTGCAGAAGTCTATATTAGATCCTCTTCAAGGAAGGGTAAGAACACCATTATTGATTCAGATGGGTTTCTTAAGAACTCTCAGAGGCCGCAGAGGAGGAAATACTATTCCTCCTTACCAAGTACTCCTGTAACTAGATCCTCAAGTAAATTTAATCTTCCCTCGAAGGGTCCCAAGTAAGTGGAGGAAAAGTCTACTAAGGAGCTTGATCCATCAGTAGGGGAATATTCTGTCATTGACCCGTCATATGCTGGAAAGGAGCCTTCTGAATCCGATTTCCAACCAAATGGGAGGGAAATGATAGAGTGTGATGAGTGGGATACCATCATCGATGGAAATGAATAATTCTCCGAAAGAGGCTTACAGGTCATCACTACACAAGAGGAGTTTGATAGGCTGGTTGTCAGGTGCCTTCAGGGTAACCTTTCCAAGGAGCAACATGACTGGTATCAAAAACAACTTGGAATACTAGCTCATGGATTCAACGAGAATAAGATATCTGTTGAAGAGATCATTATTACCTGGGACAAGATGGAATAAAATTATGAAAACCTACTCAAAGAGGATTTAGATAAGAAGACTATCGTTCCTCAAAGGAGTCTTCATAGAGATATGATCTCTAACATGCTAAAATTTCAAATCCTAGATTCGGCCATGACTTATCATGTTGACTGATTGTTTTGTGTACTTGAATTGTTTCTCACTTTTCCTTAAAAGTGTGTTCTTAATAATAAAAAAAATATTTTGAGGACATCACAAGATTAATCATATCAACACTCAAACAAGAGAAACCGGGAAAATTAATCCCATCAGATAAGATAACGAGATTCTAATTTCAATATGTCCAAATCAAAAGCAGGAAAAATACTAAAACTAGATCAAATATTCATTAAGAAACCTTTACCAAACCACCCAAAGTGACTTAAAGCTCATTATGATGAGAGATGTTTGGGAATTCACTCACAACTTCCTCCTAAGTCCCAAAAAGATATTCCAAAATTCATACTAACATCAAGGAAAGTTGATCAACCCTCACCTTTGATATCACATTATCACAAAAAAACTCAGATTCCCAAATACTATGATACCCAATTCATAACTAACATATCCCAAAGGAAATTACCAATCCCCATGGGTCGTAAACTATCCTATGCATCATACAATATAAAAGAGGGAATGAATTTTCCTCCAAAATAATAGAAGATAAAGAAATAAGTCAGTATGCTTAGAAACTCCATAGGGATAAAGTAACAAAATCCAAACAATTATATCAAAAACCAAAAATATAACATCATCCAAGTAGTCATAATATTACAAGATAACTCAAATTTCCCTAAGGATAAAACACTCCAAGCTTAAAGGATCACAAACATCCACCTCCTCTAAGAGGTACTTTCCCTTTTCTCGGACCTGGTAGAAGGAAATCTACAAATTCTTGAAAGAAAAGGTAGGGTGTGAGCGATAAATTCAAGTAGAGTCTCACAAAGTGTTCCATAAAATCATTCCATAATAATTAACTGAATCATGCTTTCAATTTAAATAAAACAAGACATGGAATTAAAATTTCATATTTAAAACAAAACATGCTTTCATTTCAAAATTATGGAAATAATTTTAAATATGGATAAATAAACACTTTATATAAAATGGTCAATATAAATAAATAGGCATGATTAAAGTAGTTCTATATCAATGGAATGTATATATCAAAATAATAAAAATAAGAATCATGGCCATATTCCCTATGGTATGATAGTTTTTAGTTATAGGATCCTTACATTCTCATATTAGTAACCTTGATAATATGTGTACACATGTCCCTTAGGCTCAGGTTAAATAGGATTGATTAATATCCCATATGGGATAAGATATTCCTAACTCGATTTTTTTATAGTTTTCATCATCAATCCATTTCTAGGGAATAATAATAATATGAATGTCCTAAATAACCCACTAACTACCCAATATTTTATGTTGTCAATCAATCCGTTGAAAAATGGAAAATCATTTCATTTCAAATTCACAATAATCATTCACAATTCTATTTTCCACTTTTCATTTTTAAAATGCCAATTCACTTTCAAAACCAAAACATGGGTTTTTCATAATTTCATGCCATTTCAATACAAAACCAATCATAGGTTTTCATCAATTCAATTTAATCCATTTTCTGAAATCAATTCACAAATTCCAGCAATTTACAAAATACACCCCAAATTCTAATTCCATTGGAATTAGGAGGTTTTACTGAAATTCCTTGCTAATTGAAATCACAATTACAATTCATCTTGAATAGGGTTTTCATAAATTAATTGAAATAAATTTAAATCAAATCAAGAAAATCAAGGTTTAATCAAATATCCAATCTCAAATGAAACCACCTGCCTTTAATCACACACTACCACAAAACTGGGCAAGGGAAGCACTGCCCTTTATCAGCGCTAAGTAGAAAGCACTGATAAAGGGGAAGGTCTTTATCAGAGTTAACTAAAATTTCTAATAAATGTACCCTTTATCAGCACTAAAACAAGTGCTAATAAAGGTGTACCCTTTATCAATGGTTTTTTTAGCACTGATAAAGGGTACATTTATCAGCACTATTATTAGCGCTGATAAAATTTTTTATTATTAATTTATATAAAATTATTATATTTATATTCAAAAAAATGTTTCTTTGAATACATTAAATATAAATAAAATTTTTATAATTAATATATATTTTTTAATAATTCAAAACAAAATATATAATGTTTTAATTGAAAAATTATTTCTAAGATTATAATTATATATATATATAATTAAATAATTACAAGATTATAATAAATTACATTAAATAATAAATATATTTATTAGATTTATTATATTAATTGGATATTTATTTGATTTATTAGATTAATTCATTGTATTTATTATATTTGTTATATTTAATATATTTAATATATTTATTTTATTTAAAAATATATAATACTTTTTAATATATATATTTATAATTAAAATTATTGAATATATATGTGTTTTTCAATGAATTTGGTAAACTAATATATGCGTATATGTGATATATCATATGGATGAATGTTCATTTGTATATTACATGGTGTAGTGTATTGATTAATTCTTAATGTTACTCATATGAACTATATATGTTCTAAAAAAGGTACTTATAATATTACATTAAATATATTTAAATAATAAATATATTTTATTATATTTTTAATGATATATATAAATACTTTTCAAATACATTTGTAATTATAATTTTATTAATATAAATATATTAACAATTATATAAGAATATTTATAAATATATACTATTTATAGTTATAATTATTAATAAATAAATAAATATTTATCCTATATACAATTTTAAATAAATATATAAGAACATAAATAAACTATTAAAATGATACCTTTATCAGTGATTTTTAGTGCTGATAAAGGCATATATTTATCATCCCTAAAAAAGGATAATAAAATAAGTATTTATCAGTGCTATAAATTTAGTGCTGATAAATAGTTGTTTTATCAGCACTTTTTGAGTGCTGATAAAGATATGCCTTTATCAATGATAAAAAATCTCTGATAAAAGACCTATTTATCAGCGCTAAAATTTTAGCGCTGATAAAGGCATATCTTTATCAACACTTAAAAAGTGCTTATAAAGGTATGTTTTATCAGTGATTTTATTTTATCACTGATAAAACATACCTTTATCATCGCTTTTATCTAGCACTGATAAAGGTTCCAGTGTTTTTTATAAAATAAACCTAGCAGACCCCTCCTCCCTCAAAACCGTTAAAGCCTTCATGGAAGCTAAACCATGTGATGTTGAGCTCTCCTCTACCGCAACCCCTCCTCCTCCTCCTCCACCGCCACTGCCTTTTCCTCCCCCTCCACCATGACCATCCTCCTCCACCTCCACCACTACTACCTTCTCCTCTTCCTCCACCACGATCCCTCCTCCACCGTAACCCTGCTTCTCCTCCTCCACCTCAACACTACCTCCTCCTCCTCCTCCTCCTCCTCCTCCTCCCACTGATTCATCCTCCTCTACTGCGGCCTCCTCCTCCTCCTACTTCACCTCCTTCTCCTCATCTTCTTTGCACGATATTCTTGTCCACGTGACTTGCTCTGGCGTGCCCTTCTCATCCAACGAATGTCCTGACAGTCTCCTCTAAAACGCATGGATTCCCCCCTGTGAGTCTCTTATGTAATGAATTTTTACTCTTCTGCATTAGAAAGACAGTTGGTGTGCAGAGTTAGGTCTAATGGACCCTATAGTGGAATTGGTTCATGTTATTAATTACTAATATCCTAGGTTGAAACTGTATGAATGGGATTATGATCAATCTTGTTGTAAGGGTCATGGGTGGAGGTTTCTATGAGGGAAGAATTATGGTAATAACATAGAAAGGGTCTTTATATGGATTTTTAATTAGGGTAGAGTGATAGGGATGTGAAATTTATTGGTAAAGACTATGACTTTACTAGATATTTGGCTATCCAGAGTTGTGGGGCTTTGTGGTAGTACAACATAGTGTGATTAGGGGGATGCCTTGGTGGGTACTAGTGATGGAATAACCAATGGGTAGGTTTTTGTGTGATATATATCAAGAATTATTTTAAATCTTATATCATGTTGAGTACAAGGTTTGTATTGATTATCCGACATAAAATATTTATCATGGATATATAAAATTGTGACATCTCCCTTAGAACCCTCATAAGTATAGTACATCGAAAGGGGTTGATAATGATGTTAGTGGAAATAATAATTTAGTTTTTTGATGAACTTATGGGTTGGGAAATCCACACATGGGGTGGTGTAGGTTGGTAACTAAATATGAATAAAGATATTTCATGTTGATATATTTTTACCTATAGGTCTTCGGATCCTCATGATATATTTTTTAACTACAGGATATGCTAATTATGGATACGTTTAGTGAGGCTGATTAGGATGGGTCATGTATGGGATCCTTATGTAATAGCTTATTTCTTGATGCTAGGTATCAATTATTGGCTAGCTAAGATCTAGGATAAGTCTTATCTTCCATTCTTGTTCATTATATCTTAATAGTTATTATAGATCTATGATGAGGATGATGCCTAGAGACCTTGGGATTGAAATGTAGAGATACACCACGAAGGTGAACATTCTTTCAATTTTTTTAAAGTTTATGTTTGGATATACATCATGTGGTATATGTGATTTTCCACAAGATGCAAATTATTTTAGTGGTTCAAATTGTGTTGAAGGTTAGCTATGTTATACCCTCCCTAGGATCTGCTTTATGTATGTTCTTTTAGCCAAGGGATTCATCTTACATTGGTAGTCCTTATCAGGCAGTAAGTTGGATATTTTATGACCTTCTCACAATCCATTTCTAGTATATCTTATTTTCCATGCAGAATACCTTGTATTAGTGATTTAGATTATGTTAGAGGTTAGATTGGTTATTCCTCTTTAGGTCCTTCTTTATGTATGTGAGTTTATCCATGGGAGCCGCCTTATGTTAATGGTTTTGATCATGTGGGAGGTTGGCTATGTTATGACCTCCATACTGTTTGTTGGGGGATGGATGTTATTTCATGAGGCATATAGTCACATCACAATTGATGATCAATATTTAATGGTTCTTACTAGGGGATGAGTTTTTTAGTGTATAGCTTGTGGTAATTTAATAATGTGACATCATAGGGTGCCCTATGCAATAGACCCTTAGGCTAAACCATAATGTATCATATTCTTGAAATGAAAAGATATTTTTTAGTCTTTTTAATGAGGTTACCCTATTACTTTATAGCCACTCGACCCCATCACCCAAACAACTCTTCCCCATAATTTTTACCTCGCATAATTCACTCTTTAGGATCCCTAATGGTCATTTCATAGTGGAAAACCCACCCCCTTCCCTAGACAACCCACACCCCTCCCCCAGACCCCCACCTGGACAACCCACCCCCCTCCCTAGACATCCCACACCCCCTACCCCGCACCCCTACAGCCCCCTACCCCCCTCGGACATCCCACCCCGTCCCCTTTGAACCTTTTATGTTTTACTAGATTTTTCCTCTTTTCTCATATAGAACCCCTCTGTGCTATGCCACCCTCCCCCTCTTCTTTTCTTGGGTGGTTCTCCCTTACCCGAGGTATGTTTCATCTTTAATCACTTGTATTGGAGAGACTAGGACAATTTTTACCTCTCTCATTCCTTCTATATATTAGTGTCTGACCCCCCCCCCCCCCCAAAAAAAAATCCTATATTTAAATGGACCTGGGTCAATTACAATTGTAAATGTAATGATATGGTCCATAATGGTATCATAACCAACAACTGACCTAAATTTCCACTAACCTAAGAGGCGTTCATGATCCATACGATATATAAACGATCCCCTGGGAAAAAATAAAATTAATGTGGAATATTTTACCCCTAAATTAGAGTAAAATAAAAATTATCTTTATCTTGAAAAGCAGACATGTCCCATTCATAAGTTGAACATCTAGGAAAATAGTAGATACACAAAAAATAAATAATTAGGAAGAAAATATCATAGATGGAAAATAAAATCCCACTATTGACCAATATTTTTTTTAACATGTGAGTTCTCATTTTATGTTTTCTTTTCAATTGGAAATCTCCTCTACTGCGTGCCTCTCCTCTACCGCGAGTGCACCTCTACCGCATGCTGAACGACACCTTCACAGTGAGTTTTGTACTCTTACTCTTTGGTTACCTCTTGTCTTCCTATTATTAATATTTTATATTGATGGTTATGTTGTGAAATGTATGTGCTAAACACCCCACTGAAAATCGTGGCCGTTGGTGGTCCTTGTTTGCGCACTAAATAAATTTCATGTTGGTTGGTTCCTGTTGCACATTTGAATATAAAAATTGGTAATTTATGTATACTTGAATAATGAATGAATACCCCAGTATGATAAAACTTAAATGATAAATTATGTATAATTTTAAAGCATGTGTAACATTCCAAGATTTCATAGTATGTTATTTCATCAAAATAATTCAATAACTTGCGCAATACGCAACACCGAGTTTGAGCGCACCACAACTTACCAAACTAGCCATTAAAAAAGTGGTTATAAATAGTTTAAACTTAATTTTTAATTTTATATAATCTATATAATTTTAGAATCCATATTATGTGTTTCTTAGACATAATATAAGAACAAATTCATTTTTTCCAGATAAAAGAAGTATTTTTCAAAAAATGCAATTTTACCACATTTTAATGGAGAAGCCTTTCTAAACCCAATATATAACACTTTTATATATTCAAATTGAAAAAATAACCTTTTTTTAGAGTCATGACATAAACATTTCATTTCGATGAATTTTTGGTGTTTTTCTGAAAACTTTCATATTTGGGTGAATAGTGAAAAATTCTAAATTTTAAGTGAAAACAACTTTTTTAATCAAAATAATTTATAGTATTAAATTATACATTTGAATGTTTTGGAAGTACAATTAGATTATATTTTTATCAGTTAATATAATTTTGGTCATTATAATTTATTTCATAATTTAATTTGACATAAACACCTATCAATCTTTTGATAGTTTTTACTTTTAAAAAAACCCACTTTTTAGTTTTGACAACGAGTATTAATTTTAAATTAACAAATTCAACTTATATGTTTTGAATTTGGTAAAATATAATTCCTTTTTTAATTCGGAATATCAAAATTATCTTAGGTGAATTTTGGGTATTTTTCTAAAAACATTCAGTTTTTGATGAATAGTGAAAACACTAAATTTTAATTAAAAACAACTTTTTTAATAAAAATAATTTATAGTGATAAATTATAATATTGAGTAGTTTTAAAGTATAATTATATTATATTTTTACCATTTAATCAAATTTTGTTCATTAGATGTAATTTCACAATTAAACTGGACATAAACAAGTGTCAATCTTTTGATAGTTATTATTTCTTAAAAACACGCTTTTTGTTTTGACAGTGGGAATTGATTTTAAATTAATTTATTCCACTTATGTGTTTTGAATTTTGAAAAATGAATTACATATTTGGAATCAAGAGTTCCAAATTGTGTAAATAGTAAACTTTTATTTATAGACATTAGGAATATTTACTTTAGTAAATATTTTATTTACTACGCTTAAAAGGGTAAATCCTGTAAATAATGTTAACAAATAATATTATAATAATATTAAATTACCCTAAAACGTGTCATAACCCTTTTTTATGATACATTTCTAACCATTATCTTATTTGGGTCGATTTTGGGACCCCATGGAGCCACTTGGAAGTGATAATGACATTATATATTAAATAATTTAAAGTAGAGACAAAAATAACTAAAGCAAATATATTTTAGTAAAACAATTTTTATATGATGTTATATAATTTATATATTCAACTATAAATAATAATTATAAAGATAAAAGTATTTCCTACCTCATTATATTTTATTTATAATTTTTATACATAAAATATATATATTTATTTATGACACAATGATGATGCAATATTTTCTTTATTAATGGAGGAATCAAATAAATGGTATTATAGATGTTAAAACAAATATAATTTGAAAGTTTTGATGCCATAAAATAATTTTATAGGTTAATGTGACATATTAGGATTGATTAGATAAATTTATTTCGAAGTAATAATGCTGTTATAAATTTAGCAAAAACAAAATACCAAATAGTGTCAAAATTGACAAAAAAGAGTTTTTAAAAAAAATATTATATTATTAATTGATATTCTTTTCCTAAAAATATAAGGTTCACCCAAAAGACTTATATAATGGTTGGTGTATCATTAATGAACCACTTGAGGTTTTCTTGGTAGTATATAGTAAGTTTATTAACCATATAATATAAAAATACAAAGAGACATGGTAAATGTCAAACTATTTAACTAAGAGTTAAATCTAAAAGATAAGGTTAATATAGTGAAACAAACCTGTATAAAACCTATTTTTTGAGTGATTTTCTACCCATAATTACCTTATACTTTAAATAATCCATTTTTTAACCATTAGAAACCGAAAATTATTTTATTATAAAATAATATTTCTAGCTTTTCCTAAGGTGCCTCTCACCCCTCTTATAAAAGGGCACTCCCCCTTCTCTTTAATTCACACATTAAAAGCCATTTGGATCTTCCAAATCCTTCCCAAATACCCTATAAAATATCCTACCTTAATCCTAAAGGCCTTAGTTTGATTATAAATCCAACCTAATGAGCCTTTTTGATCAAATCAAATGGAAGAACCCGAAGAAGAGGTAAATATTACATCACCTCTTTCAACTTCCTTTCTTCTTCCACTTACTCTTTATTTATTATTTCCATTATAAAATAATAACTGCAGTATATTCTATATAATGTTATGTTATTATAAATATGGTACAACCATATTCATTATTCTATCGATCCTTTGAATGACATGTCACCATACGTGCGTACGTACGACTTACCGTCTCCATGTCGTGGTGTAATTGTTATTCAATACATTGTTATTTGGATGGGTATAATAATGATGTGTAATTGATATAAATAATAAATCTAAAATGATAATTATTCTGTATATATGATATAATATCCAATTATATATTATTTTAATATCAAAAGAATGATATTGTCGCTCGTGCGTACGTACGAATTACCGTCTCCATGAACGCGATGAGATTCGTTCCCCATCGTATCCATTCAAGACTAATTTTCTTTAGATGATTAAAAATAATGTTTAAAGACTTAATATAATTATAAATATGAATAATATACATCCTATCCATAACAAACATTACTTACGTAACAAATCATATAAAGGAAAATGAATCAGTTAACACCCGAAATGATGATAATACTAAGATATTATAAACAAAGAAATATTAAAAAATCATATATGATATCATATTAATGTATATGATTCTTTTATAATGTAATAACAATTATTTCACCATTATACAAGAGGTTAACCTACCCCCGACCAAGGAAAATTACAAGTTAAGGGTTAATTTCACAATCTCTTTATTATTCGAGGTTGTTTTTACATAAGTATCTACTAGGAAATACTTATTATCCATGTCCATGTTTCATAAAATAGTTTTCAAAGAGATTATTTTTAAGGTAATTTTTACTAAAACATCATTTTAAATGTTTTAAAGATTTATTCTTCTAAACCATTCTAATTAATGTCCATGTTTTCAAAATGGTTTTAAGGATTTATTTAAATGTACATGAATGTTTTAAAATGTTAATTACATTCAAAAGTTTCAAAGTGGTATGAGAAACTTTGATTCAAAAATTTATTTAAATGGATTCCTATCTAAATTGTGTGAATTTTAAATGTTTTCATCAAAAGGGGATATTTCTCTTAAAGAGTTTTATAAATCATTTTCATCTATTTCAAAAACCTTTAATGGATTTTAAACTTGTTTGAATTTGATTTATTATGATAAAAATCTTCCATATTGTGTTGACGGTTTTGTGATATGTTTGACTACGGATGTGTTATTTTTATACCATTCATGGTTTATGGGTAAAGTATTGACATTTAGTATGCCAGTTTTAATACGAATGTTTATGTTATGTTTAAACCTTTTCATATGAGGAATGCGTTGGACTTAGTATGTGATGGGTGGAGCCTGGTATAGCTCTTCGATGCATCGATAGGTCTCATGAGACAACTAGACGTGGAATTGTCCAGGGCATTTCCCAACTTGATATATGGTTTTCGCCAAGGCCTTAATCATTTTTAGACATCTTGGCTGAGGCCTTGACAAAATGTTTCAGAATTTCCGGCATTATACATTCTCTCATTTTGAAAATAATATTTATGGTTCATGTGGTCATTAAACTAGTAGAATACCCATGATTATGTTTTATTATGGCATTATTTACTCAGCTCATATTCTTGTCATAAAATTATTCATGTTTATTATTGTTAAAGGCATGTGGTTTCAATTATTCACCATGCTTAATATTTATGTTATCTTCCACTGTATTTCTTACCCTTACTAAGAATTTGAGCTCACCCATTTCTTATGTTTCATTTTAACAGGATATGAAGAAGTTATTTATGAGTGACTTGTAGGAATAATCTATGAGGATTGGATGTTTCTAATGGAATAAATTCATGTTATATTGCTTTTCAAGTTGTAAAGTTGAACTAATGTATGAATCTTGTTTCCAATAAAACTAAACTGATCGGTCTTTTGAGACATGATTTCCTTGTGATCATGCCAATGTTATGTAATAATGCATCGACTCTGGGCTTCTAGGGTTGAGGAATAAAGTTGGTATCAGAGGAATTTTAGTACAAACCATGGAAACTAGATTTAGATAAACTCTGATTAGAGAACAATACCCTAAGATAGACTTTGAAGATTAGTATAGAAGAACTTCCTAGAATTTTGGTAATGTATTGATTTTGTGTATTTTACGAGCAATACATCCCTGTCTGGATATGAACAGGTAGAGGCAGCTCTAGCACAGATGTACCTAGGATTAAAAACTCCGACAAGGAGTTTTGGGCTTGACCCGAGGTATCCTGGTACACGACAACGGGCCTTACTGCACTCTTGGTTACGACACTCCCAGGGGATATTCTTAGGATAATTCTCATTTTCTTTACAAAACATTATGAAGGATTTAAGAGTATATACCTACTCAAAGAAAATATTTTTATGATTATGGATTATATCTATAAACTTTTCAATTTATATTAGGTATTTTACAAGATCATAATTATTCATTGCAATTCATAAACTGACCTAGTATATGCCACTGTATAGAAATGGCGCCCAGTAGAAGGAATGTGAATCGCAGTAATACGTATGATCCAAAGAGTAAGAAGGATGATATTTTTCACGGTATTAAGCCAGCATTTAAAAGGTAAATAGTCTCCCATGTATTCTCAACATATGAAGAAATAATATCATGTGTTAATAAGATAAGTAAATAATTCTCTGAGTTCTATAGATTTAAAGGGAAGTAAGAGAAGAAAAGGATGGAAGATATAAAGATGGATAAAGGGAAGAGGGAAAAGAATGATTTTCCCATATGTGATAACTTTGGAAAGAATCACCTTGGTAAATGGTTGAAGGGAATGAGAGTTTTTTATAAGTGTGGAGAAAAAGGACACCAAGTATGTGATTTCAAGGGTAAGAAGAAAAGTTTCAAATGTATAATGCTTCATCTGCAAGGAGTTGGGACACTACGCGAATCAATGTCCAAATCATTAGAGTATACCCCAAATATTGATATTGGATAATAATAAAGTTACTATACTACCGAAGATGAAGATGAATTATTAGATTTCTTACGTTGTTATTAACATATTGTGTCATTTGAGTATTGTATTATTGATTTACATGTTATAAGAATTATAGAGTATATAAGGATTGTACTGCAGTACTATTTAATTAAGGAATTAAGATTGTGTGGAACCAAGAAAAGTGACTCAATAGTAGGTTAATTTTTTTTGGAAAATATATGGTTGAGAGAAAGATAAACCATACTATGGTTCTGGAACTGAGATAGTGATTTTGGAATAATACATGATTGATTTGGATAAATTATATTGGATATTCTTGACTACCATGAAACTAATTAATGATTTGTATATTCCATCATTGTTGGAGTTTACAAAATTTTTGGATAGAAGGAGTATATCCAATATTCTATAATGAATAAGGGAGCATTAATGTAATCAATAAGGTTTTATGATAATTCAGGATGTCACAGTGTTTTAAAAGAATACATGATGAAGGTGTTCACATGTTATTACGTGGCCAAAAGGATCTTCATAGTGTTTACCTTACTTATAAATTTTGGACTGTGAGTTTGGACAGAAGTATTTTGGATAATTCTAGTTCGATATTATTTTTGGATTTCCATAAAAGGACAACCTAGAGGTCAGGCGGCAACCTATTACCTTCGGCAAGGCCGCGAGACTTAAACCCGCAACTGAAGGGTGACAAGGGTGTATCACCTACCACTGGCCCACATGATGTCCTGGATTGAATAATGTAGTTTTTTTATAAGGTCTGGTAGATGAATTATAAATTCATTTTTTTGGAACCCTATACAAATAGGATAAGTAGAATATTTTTTAAGTTCTATTATCTTTTAGAGTGAAAGATGAGTTTGTGGTAGAAATTAGTTAAAGGATGTAACTCTATTTGTCAAGTATATATTTTTTCTTCTCTTATTCTATGAAGAAATTAATTTTTAAACTTTAGGTAAGGGATCTTAAAACTAAAAATGTGTTATCCTAATACCTTATGTTTTGTTGAAAAAATTATATTTTAAATCATCATAGATTGATGGCTTTAAGGCCCTCAATTATACAATTGTTTGTGACTGATGAACTCAATCACTCCATATAAATATTTATGTTTTTCCTACAGTTATTTGTCTCTAATTTCCACCAATTTTCTCCTAATCAAGATCATAATTTGGTAGTGACTTTTTCATTCCCCTTTTCCTCTTTTTAAGACTAAATTTTATTAACCCAATTTCTGATGTGGGTTTTCCCACAAAGGTAATTTCTATTTTCAACATTTTATTTTTGAAGAAAAATTTAAAATTGTGAGGTCACAATTTATTGAATGAGGGAATAATTTAACACCTCAAGATTTCATATTATGTTATTTCTTCAAAGTAATTCAATAACTTGTGCAACACGCAACACCGAGTTTGTGTACACACAACTTACCAAACTAGCCGTTCAAAAAGCAGTTATGAATAGTGTAAACTGAATTTTGAATTTTATATTCTCTATAAAATTTTATAATCCATATTATGTGTTTCTTAGACATAATATAAGAACAAATTCATTTTTTCCAGATAAAAGAAGTATTTTTCAAAAAATGAAATTTTACCGCCTTTTAATGGAAAAGCCTTTCTAAATCCAATATTTGAAACTTTTATACATTAAATTTGACAAAATAACCTTTTTTTATAATCGTGACATAAAAATTTATCTTTGATGAATTTTTGGTGTTTTTCTGTAACTTTTATATTTGGGTGAATAATGAAAAATTCTAAATTTTAACTGAAAACAACTTTTTTAATCAAAATAATTTATATTATTAAATTATAAATTTGAATGGTTTAGAAGTATAATTAGATTATATTTTTATCATTTAATATAATTTTGGTCATTATAAGTTATTTCATAATTAAATTTGACATAAACACATATCAATCTTTTGATAGTTTTTACTTTTTTTAAAAACCCACTTTTTAGTTTTGACAATGAGAATTAATTTTAAATTAATAAATTAAACTTCTATGTTTTGAATTTGGTAAAATATACTTCCTTTTTGAATTCAGAATATCAAAATTAGCTTAGGGTTACTTTTTGGTATTTTTCTGAAAATTTTCAGTTTTTGATTTATAGTGAAAATACTAAATTTTAATTAAAAACAACTTTTTTAATCAAAATAATTTATCGCGCTAAATTATACTATTGAGTAGTTTTAAAGTATAATTATATTTTATTTTTACCATTTAATCCAATGTTGGTCATTGGATGTAATTTCACATTTAAACTGGACATAAACAAGTGTCAATCTTTTGATAGTTATTATTTATTAAAAACACGCTTTTTGTTTTGACAGCAAGAATTGATTTTAAATTAATTTATGCCACTTATGTTTCATTTTACCAGGATATTAAGAAGTTAGTTATGATTGACTTACAGGCATAATCTAGGAGGCTTGGATGTTTCTAATGGAATAAATTCTTGTTGTATTTCTATTCAAGTTGTAAAGTTGAACTTATGTATGAATCTTGTTTCTAATAATATTAAACTGATCGGTCTTTCAAGAAATGATTTCCTTATGATCATGAAAATGTTATGTAATAATGCACCGACTCTGGGATTCTGGGGTCGGAGCTTTACAGCAGGAAACGGGTGGAGTGATGCCAATTTTACGGAACTACTTACTCTCTTAAATGACATGCTCCTAGAAGATAATGAGCTCCCAATCTGAAAATAAGATTCCAACCGAATGCTAAAATTGATAGGTTTGATCTATGAAAGAATACAAAGCTACCTGAATGGTTGTATATTGTTTCACAAGGACCACAAATCACTTAAATAATGCCCGAAGTATGGTTCTTCTCGATACAAGAAAGATGAATCCAGTACTACGAATGTTGTATGGTACTTTCCAATCATTACAAGGTTTAGGCGTCCTTATGGAAGTGAGGAGAATACAAGACAATTGAAAGGGTAGAAAAATACAATAATTAAATATGGAAAACTACGTCACCTGACAAACTCTCCTCACTATAATAGAATTGATCATGAGTATCCTGAATTTGGAAACGATCCAAGAAAACTTCATCTTTCATTATCTACAGATGGAGTGAATCCTTTTGGTTTTCAAAGCAGCAGTAACAGTACATGGCTGGTTATGTTGGTAAATTATAACTTACCATTATGGTTATGCATGAAACAAAAATACATCATGTTATCTATGCTTATATTAGGACAAAAAACAATCAGGTAATGATATTGATTTTTATTTGGCTCCATTGATCAAGGATTTGAAATTATTGTGGGAATCGGGTGTTACATTGTATAATGCTTACAAAAATGAATATTTCACTTTGAGATCCATGTTGTACAGGAAGATAAATGACTTTCCATCTTATAGAAAATTTTCAGGATATAGCATTAAAGGAACTCAAGGGTTTCCCATTTGTGAACAAGGTACACAGTCAATTAGGTTGAAACATTTATCAAAAACTGTGTTTCTAGGACATCATAGATTTCTAACCCGATAGAATAAGTACCTATCTTGGATGACATCATTCGATGGAAGTTCAGAAGAATGTACAACACAGTCTCCCATAACATGTGATCAATTTTTTGAGAAAGTAAAAGATGTGGAAACTACTTTTGGTAAATCGTTTTAAAAAAACCTTACAAAAACTGGTTTGAAAAAGAGATCGTTTTTTTTTGAATCACCATTCTGGAATTGTTTGTATGTCATACATTTTCTTGATGTTATTCACGTTGAAAAAAATGTATGTGATAATGTCATCAACATGTTGATAAATTCACCCGACAAAACAAAGGATGGAATTAAGGCTATATTGGACATGTTTGAGATGGGAATACAAGAAGAGTTGGCACCAGTGAAGGGTGAAAAATGAACATTTCTTTGACCTACTTCTTACACTATTTCCAAGTAGGAGAGATATCATTTTAGAAACTTCTTGAATGACGTAAAGGTTCTAGATGGGTATTCATCAAATATCAAGAACATCGCGTCAATGATCGATTTAAATTTAAAGTGTTTGAAATCACATGATTTCCATGTTTTGATGCAATATCTAATTCCTATATATTTACATTGATTTTTCCCAAGAATTTCCACCATACATTAACGAAGCTCTGTTTCTTCTTTAAAGTTATATGCAGCAAATTTACAGACCTAGCGAGATTTCCAACTATAGAAAGAGAAATTTCCATCATATTATGTGAATTGGAAATGTTCTTCCCTCCAACATTATTTGATATGATGGTTCATTTTATGGTTCATTTGGTGAGAGAGATTCGACTATGTGGTCCTATACAATATAGTTGGATGTACCCCATTGAATGGTATATGAAGATTTTGAAAGGGTATGTAAAAATCGAATTTGGCTAGAGGATTGTATTATAGAGCAATATATTGTTGAGGAAGCCATTTAATTCTGTACCAAATACCTATCTGGTGTGGAAAACATTGGCCTACTGAAATCTCATCACACTGGGAGGCTTGAGGGGGAAGGAATTTCTGGAAGAGAGGTTGTCACAATCAATATTATAGTCAGGGAGGAGGCCCACCTTTACGTTTTGCATAACAGTTTCGTCGTTGACCCATATGTTCAAACCCAAAAATAAATTCTTAGGCATTTGAATCTATATAGGGATGAAAAATGGATATCAGATACACATAATCTACAGTTTATAGGATGGTTTCAGGACTATAGTTTTAAGATGTTAGATGAAAATACAGACTCAATTTCAAAATGACTTCGATGGCTAGCCGAAGGAGCAAGTGTGTATGTATTATCTTATAATGCTTATGTAGTTAATGATTATACATTCTATACTAATGAACATGATAAAGAAAGTACCATGCAGAATAATGGGGTTACACTCATGGATGAGGTGATGCATGTTTCTGGTGCTAAGGGCAGAAATCCAATTTAAGCGAATATGTCATACTTTGACATCATCAAAAAAATATGTGAGTTTGATTATATGAAATTCTAAGTGATGATTTTTCAATTAAAGTGGGTTGATAACAAGAGTGATGTCAAAATAGATGAATTGGGATTCGTGAAAGTTGATTTTAGTAAAGAAGGGGAGAAAGACAAACCATTTATAATTGTATCATAGGCAGTACAAGTATTTTATATTCCAGATCCCGCATGCCAAAACTGGTCAATTGTTCTGTTATCCACCAAAACAACTGAAGGGTCAGATGAAAGTTCAATAGACGATGACCCTTTCATTGGGACTTCACAATCATTTCACAGCAGTCCCAATGTAGATGGTATTTTGTATGTCAAAGGAGACCATAATGAAGGGATTTACATAGTCGATAGAGGGGTCAAATCTCTTCAGCCTTTAAAAAAAGAGTTTAATAATTAGGTTATTTGTTTATTGTAATTTAAATTTGTAACGACTCGTAATTTTCAAGGAAATTTTTTTTCTTAAATTCTTGGAAATTTTACGAGTCCGCAATTTCTGACGGCGCACAATTCCGAGGCCCGGAGTGCCCGGAATGATCCGTCGAAGTTTTGTTATGCTTAAATTAACGCGCGTATGCAGTTTTTCTGAAAAAGTGGAATAACTCTTAAATGGTTACTCGAATCATAAATTTGAGGCCACCGTTGCGCTTAGGATGGTGGGTGTACCCTAGGGGCGACTTAAGTTTAGTTGGCGCGGGCCTCCTGTGAGAAATCCCAAAAATGACATTACCGTAAATAAAATAATTAAATAAATTATTTTATTTTTCAAATGCTTATAACTCACAAACGGTAGTTCGGATTAAAAATCTGAGACCACCGCTGAACTCATGAGGACATGATTTATTTAAGCAGATACTAACTTTGGCTGGCACGAGCCACCAGAAAATTAGTTTTTGGCCGCAAATAAAATAATTAAATGACAATTATTTTATTATAAAATTCATAACTTCTAAACGGTAACTAGGATTGAAAATCTGAGAGTACTGTTGGGTTTGTTGGGGCTTGTTTCACCTAGGCATAGCCTAACCTCGACCGTAGTGGGTCGAGGGTGATTGATAATAATTTTCCGAACATTTTTTCGGGTACGTTCAGTAAACGTACATTTGGAATTTTATAACTTTTGAACTGGTGCTCGGAATTGAAATATGAGGGCACCGTTGAACATGCAACATTGGTAATTTCTTAATGAGACCTTCACCGCAGTTGCGTTCTACCGTGTGTAGGACTTAGTTTTTGGGGGGTTTTTAATTAAATTGAATAAAAATAAAGTGATAACTTTACTTTTATTTGTGGTGGTTTAATCCTCTAAGGAGAGGATGGAGGTGGGGCCCACCCACACATAACCTCCCTTGGGAGGATATTTTTAGGTGGGACCCACATGAGCTTTACCCCCCCTTAAACCCCCAATTCAAGTATGAATAGTGGGGCCCACATGAGCTCTTTAACACCTCTAACCCCCTCTTTTATGTGGATAAAACTCTCCACCTCCCAATTAATTAATTAGACAGCTCTCTCCATTAATTAATTAGAACTACTCACCTCCCCTTATTTGAAATTTGAACCATCCTTCCCATTAATTATATGGGTTTTTTTTATTAACCACAACTTTTCAAATTGTGGTGCCAACAAATAATAGATGTCATTTCCATCTATTATTTGGTTGGCATGCTTCTTTCTTTTTGTCGGGAGAACTAAGGAGAGGGGGAGTTCTTGGAGAGATGCATCTTCCAATGAAGAACACCGACTTCCTTCTTCTTCAACCGGGGTAAGGAAGGGAATGCCTCTTCCACCACTGAAGAACAATGACGCCATCTTCCTCCTTCTTCATCCGCATCAAAGGAGAAGACGCCGCCCGTGAAGAACGTCGCCAACGATGAGTATCTCTCTTCCTCTTCTGACGTTGAAGGAACGATGCCGCCTTCCCACGACTCTGTCAAATGACACCGACAAGCAAGGTAGGGGTTGTTGCATGATGGTGCTTCTCTTTTCTTCTTCTTAGTATCAAATGAAGATTGATACAAAGTGATGTATTTTAATTGTTGAGCTTCGTTCATGTGAACCGAATGCTACCACTCTAAATGTGGAGGGTGCGGGCCAAACCAACATGGCCCGAACCCTCCGTTGTTATTTTTGTGATAATTCTACGATGGCATGGCACTGAGGTGAGGGTGACGAAGATGGAGAACGAAGACCACGCTCCCCGCGACCCCCGCGCACTGCCGCGCTACCCGCCTGCTTGCGCGCTGCCACGCCCCGCATCGCCTACTCGCGCGGCGCCGATTCCTGCGCCGCTGCCCGGTACCCTTGCACGTTGCACGACGCCCCCTTGCGCGCTACCCAGTGCCCCAGGCCCGTCAGCGCGCTGCACGACGCCCCGCGCCCCTACCGGTGCGCTCCCGACGTCCCGCGCCCCGGCCTGCGCCGATGCCCGGCGTCCCGCACCACTGCCCGGAGCCCCACGTGCTGCTCGGCGCCCTTTTCGTAGCTTTCCCGGTGTCCCAACACCCTGCCCGGCATCCCAGCACCCTGCCCGACACCTGCGCGCTCTGTCCGGTGCACCGACGCCCTGCCCGGTGCACCCGCGGCCTGTCGGTGACCAGTCGGCCCGCCCGCGCCCCGCGCGGCCAGCCCGTTGGCCTCCCGACCACCGGCCTACTGAGCAAATCCACGGCACCCCCGCGGTGTTGCTGGCCGAACCGGCCTGGTCTCTCGGGCCAAGTTACCGAGCTGCCTACGTGGCGACAATCATGTCGAACCGCCCTCTCGGTCCGCTGGGCCGGGCCGAGCGGACCAGGTCAAAACTTAGCGGGATGACCCGCCCAATGGGCGGGGTCCGACCTAGCGAGTCTGACCGGGTCGACCCAGACCTGGTTGGCCTAGTCTGGGTTGGGCCGAGTCGGTCCGACCAGGTCAGACCGGACCCGATCCCATTACTGACCCTTTTCCTTCTTGGGCCATATCTTTGGCATCGGACGTCCGTTTGACGAACCGTTAGCGGTGCCAGTATTCTTGGATCATAGCCATCCCTTTGAGTATACCCCATTGGAGTTCAGGTATAGTTGTGACACAGTCATGTTGGTTCGTACAGGAATCCAACCAGGCCCCCGAGACTAAAATGCTAATAACTCACAGACCAGGCATCCGATTGACGCGCCGTCTATTACGTTGAGACCCCTTTGACGTGGCGGTACTTTGAGACACTACCACCTGTGATTTCGTGACACTTGGAGTATCGACCAGTAGCTCGTGGAGCAGATCCTCCCGGAGATGAGCAGACAGACACTACTACAAATACGACTTTTATCAGCACTAAAACTGACCTTTAACAGCGCTAGCAAAGTGCTATAAATGCCAGTGAAGATAAAACAGGGTTCCCTTTATGAGCGCTCCAAAAAGCGCTGATAAAGACCCCTTTTATCAGTGCTAAAAAAAGTGCTGATAAAAGGGGTCTTTTATGAGCGCTAAAACATAACACTGATAAAAGGGTCATTTAACAGCTCTTTTTTAAAAGCGTAGATAAAAGTTAAAAAAAATTTAAAAAAATCCTACTAATTGAGGGGGGCTTTTATAGCGCTTAGCCCCCCTTTTACAGCGCTTTTCTGCCCCCTCCGGTGCCCGCACGCACCCCTCCACCCTTTATTAGCGCTAGCCCCAGATTCATCCATGTGCGCGCATCCCTGCCTCCACCCGGATTTGATCTCGAGACCTCTCCCCTATGCGCTTGAAGCCTTTTCCACTCCCCTATATTGATTTGTTCTCCTATTAGTGATATATCTATTTATTTATATATATATAGTTATATTTATTCGTATAGTAAAATATATTTATATTAATATATATATATAGTTATATTAATATAAATATATAGTTATATTAATATAAATATATATTTATATTAATATATATTTATTTATAGTGATATTAATATATATATTTATTGTTATATCAATATATATATGTAGTTATATTAATATATATATATATATATTTTTTTTGTTAGATTAATATATAGGTATATAAATATTCATATATTTGTATTTTAAATAAAATGGATATTAGTTATTATTTAGATAAATCTAATATATTTTATATGTCAATATATTTTATTATTTATATTTATAATTAAATTTTTAGGTGTGAATATATAAAAAATATGTACATATAGTTATATATTTGATTATAAATAGCAGTGCATTATAAAAATGATAAAATTCCAAAGACATAATATCGATATGAATGTTATACCTTGGAATAAATTCATTCCCCACAAAACAAACCAATAATACCCCCTTAAACGAGGCTGAAAATCCACAAAATGTTAAAAAATCAGGGTATCCTAATTAAAAATTCAGTTTTGGAGGCCTTCTATGCCTTTTTTGGCCTAAAAAAAACCTTGACCTGGGCTACCCCCAGGTCATATCGGTGTATATCTCGTCGCAAGCTTCGATTTGATATGTGGTAGAGCTCAAATGGACACCCGGATCAAAAGTTATGGCCGTTTGAAGTTCGAGTTGCGTTTTCAACATATTTTGGATCTTTTTTTAATTTTTTTAATTTTTTTAGTCTTCAAATTGTTATTAAATGACTATTACTCCATAATAATTCACAAATTATTAATTAATTTTTTTTTATTTTTTTCATAAGCCATTTTGACTAAATATCTTATATATTAATTGTAACTGTATATTTATATTATCTAAAATATATTTAAAATTATATTAAAAAAATATATATTATATTTATATCAATATAAATATATCTATATATTTAAATATTAATATATATTTTTTCATGATTTTTTTGAAGTAGACCCTTTATCAGCAGTTCTAAAAAAAGCGCTGATAAAGACCACCCTTTGTCAGCGCTAAAAAAAAGCACTGATATATGGGGTACCTTTAACAGCACTAAAAAAGCACTGTTAAAGGGGGTACCTTTATCAGCACTAAAAAAAAGCGCTGCAAAAGGGGTACGTTTATCAGCGCTTTTTTTAGCGCTGATAAAGGTACCCCCCTTTACCAGCGCTTTTTCATTAGTCCTAATAAAGGGTGGCACTGGCCTTGCCTAGTTTTGTGGTAGTAAGAGTGCAAAGACCTAGTAGCTGTAGACCTCACGACTGCTTGACCGATTCGACTAGCCCAGGGGATGGAGCGCCTGGTTTGGCGATAGACCCACAGTGGACAGAGCACCTGGTTTGGCAGCAGACCCGCGGTACTCGATAGGAGGAGTACCTCTAACAGTTATTAGGGGGATCGCCCGGTTTGGCGGCAGACCCACAGCGGAGGAGTGCTCGGTTTGGCAGCATACCCGCAGTACTCGACAGGAGGAGTACCTCAGCAGTCTAAGGTTAGTGAGTAGCACCTCAGAGTCGCGATATGGCCATTGTACTCAACAGAGGAGGAGTTCTCCAACAGCCGTGGTTTTGTTTATGAAAATCCTGGTTTGAGCTGACTCAATGACCTTTGTGTTTTCCTCACGATTGAGATGAGTTACTTGATAACTTAGGTATATGTATGGGCATATACCTAAGTAATGGTTATCTGTTGATTTCATACTTTTTGGTTTATCCTTGTTGGATTTTGTGAGACCTTGAGGGTCTTGGGGTCCCTATTGAGTGTCGTTATACTCACCCCTGCACGGGTTATGCCCGCACCTCGTTGTGTTGGATGTAGATGATGAACAATGCTGACCGAGGCGGAGTGTGAGAAGACTGGATGGTACCTGGAGGTGGACCTCATGACGAGATGGTACCCGGAGGAGAGAGATGGACATGGAGTGCTGAGGAGGCTTTCTGTACATACCCTTCAGGTAGGATCCATGGTGGACCATCCAGGAGCTTCTAGACACCTTCCAGCTCTTTGTCTTTTAGTTGTACCTGTTTTTTCTTTTCCTTGTACTTTACTGTTGGGCTTGTATTTTCGGCCCCTTTTACTTTCTAGCACAATTTTTGTTATATAGTTTTTACTTAGTGTTTGCTTTCTCTTGTACTTTGGTTTTGTCTGTTTATGTTTTATAAAGGCAATACATTCCCAGTTATAGGGATTTACGCCTTTGGTGCTAGTCGCCATCCCCTGGCCTATGGAAGGCGGGCTTGGGGTAGTCACGATACGAGCCCCAGGGGACGGGTTGTGACAAATTGGTATAAGAGGAGTCGGTTCTACCGCAGAACTTAGGACTCTGATATTTCTTTTCTGTGAAGCAATAGTGTTAAGGGTACCGAGTGTGGTTTTCAGTTCAGGGAGTCCAGTGTTGGTGCGGCAGCCGACGTATCCATACACCAGGACCCTGACTATTGATTTCTGACTTGGTGCATGAAACACTGATTGTGTGTGTGTTTACAAAAGTTTTCTTTAAGTCAGCTCAAACCAAGTCAGCTCACCAGGTATAATCTTTTGACCATGTCACGTCTGTTCAGGATGCCTCCACACAGACATCCAGTTAGAGTTCTGAGAAAGTACACGATGATGGCCCATAGAGCGATGAGGCTCCGGTGCAGGGCCCTCTTACTACATTGGTACCTTCAGGTGGTGTACCAACAGCACCACCACCTGTTGGGCAGCAAATTCCACTAGCCTCATTGGAGGATGGTGCACGCTGACTGAGCGTGTTGCACGAGTTTCAGCGGCAGAGGCCTCTGAGGTTATGAGGCGAGACATATTCCTAGGCAGCAGAGGACTGGATGGAGGCAATTTCTAGAGTTCTACATATAGTTTAGACACTAGTAGAGCATATGGCGATCTTAGCTACTAGTTTTTCCTAGTGAGTGACCATGAGGTTGGTCCGCATAGTGATGAGGTTTCGGTACTTGGACAATTTTCTGAGATTGTACCTTCAGGTAGTGTGTCAGCTATATCACTGCCTGTTGGTCAAGAGTTTCAACTGGTGGTACCGGTTGATGACACATGTAGGCTTAGTGCCTTACAAGTATTTCAGAATCAGATACCCCTCAGGTTCCTAGGCGAGCCCGACTTACAGGCGGTTGGGGACTGACATGTGGAGGTAGCTAAGAGTTCTCTAGAACTTCTACAGCTTCGGCAGGATGACATGTCGGTAGCTGAGTATTCATCGAGGCGTACCGATCGTTCCTGGTACTCGATGAATATAATACGATCAATGCTTCAGAGCTTGGACCTCCGTGTGAGATGAGTTTAGGGACATCTAAGCCAGCACTTTATTTTTCCTCTGTGCATTCCTACCTATGTTAGGATTCTAGAGAGAACCTTTGCGGTTGAATGTTCTTTGGATGGGCGGATACAGCCAGTGAATTTTAGTAGTGAAAAAGCCAGAAACTAGTTCCACTCTCAGAGACTTGGGCGTGTAAACTGTTTCAGAAAGAGGATGTAACAGGGACATATGAATCTGCAGGGCAACAGACGTGGAAGCAGAGCTAAGAGAGCAGCATGAGGTGATGTACATTGTGACATGTTAAAACCACCCACCTTTGTAGTCCCCACCAGGCTAAGGGATATGGAGTGCATAAGAAGAGAATAGTTGCATGAAGTCAAGGAGTGTGACCCAAGGGATCTAGGAATGATTCTAGGTACGGACTGTGTCTACTATTAGCTTCCGTATCAATGGACATAGGTAACAATCATTCCATCCTTCCACGAATCTTGTCCCAGACCTAGAGTTTCTGGTTAAACCGTTGACTTGACTCTCATGTCTGGAGATACCTTTGGGAGGAGACTCGATAATCACACTTACGCCGATGGTGTGATCTGACCCTTAAGGAGAGAGTTTCGGTTGGAACCTCTTGGTGGTAGCGTCGAGGACTTACGAAGTTAGTTTGGTTATGGACTGGGCAACCACAGTTTATAAACATATTGACTGTATTAGGCAAAAAGGTTGTGGTTTATCTACAACATTGGGATGGGGTTTTCCTTAGTCGATGAAAAAGGAAACCCAGGCAGCACAGGATAAAATCCTTCATAGGAGGGTGTGGCTGATCACTCGTGAGTCGGCCAACCTCACCCTCGTGGAAGCAGAAGTTTTGAGTTTCCAGTTTCAAACAAGAGTAGCAGAGCATGGGGACATCCTTTCAAAATATGTTTCTAGGAATACCACCCTGAAGGGAGGGGGACGACTGCTTTGGCTAGGTACTACTATAGATTTTTTCCAGACTTCTCCAGAGATGGTACGAGCTACCACGAAGAAGGAGAAGATGAAGACTGGACAGAGCAGACAAAAGTCATATGATGTCAGGAGATGGAGACCTCTGGAGATTGAGGATGGTGACCACGTCTTTCTACGGGTCTCACCTCGACGAGGTCTATGGAGATTTTCCCGAGTTGGCAAGTTATCTCCGTGATTCATCGGACCTTTTTAGGTCCTCAACAGAGTAGGCGAGGTAGCTTACCGCTTAGCTCTTCCACCTCAGTTGCACCGGGTACACGACATCTTCCACGTATCTTAGCTGAGGAGATACGTGCACGACCCTTCCCACATCATCGACCATGGAGAGCTGGACATTGATGACGGGGAAGCTTTCATGGAGGTTCTAGTGGAGATTGGGGATCAACTGGAGCGAGTCCTATGTGGATGATCGATACCTCTGGTGCACGTTCGTTGGTAGCACGAGAACCTCCAGGAGAGAACATGGGAGCATGATGCTCAAATGCATGCTTAGTACCCTATTTTTGTTCCTTTAGTGTGAGTTGTGGCTTATGGGGATGTAAAACCCTGAGGTGGGGGTAATGTAAAGACCTAGAATTTACAAGTAATTTTTTTTCTTAAATTCTTTGAATTTTATGAGTCCGCAATTTCTGACGGCATGAGATTCCGAGGCACGGAGTGCCCGGAATGATCCGTCGAAGTTTTGTTAAGCTTAAATTAACGCACCTATGAAATTTTCCTAAAAAAGTGGAATAAATCTTAAACAGTTACTCAGATCATAAATCTGAGTCCACCGTTGCGCTCAGGATAGCGGGCTTACCCTAGACGCGACTTAAGTTTAGTCGGCGCGGGCCTCCTGTGAGAAATCCCAAAAATGACATAACCGTAAATAAAATAATTAAATAAATTATTTTATTTTTCAAATGATTATAACTCACAAACGGTAGCTCGGATTAAAAATCTGAGACCACTGCTGAACTCATGAGGGCATGCTTTATTTAAGAAGATACTAACTTTGTCCGGCACAGGCCACCAGAAAAAGTTAGTTTTTGGATGCAAATAAAATAATTAAATGAAAATTATTTTATTGTAAAATTCATAACTTCCAAATGGTAATTCGGATTGAAAATATGAGAGTACCGTTGGGTTTTTTGGGGCGTGTTTCACCTAGGCAGAGCCTAACCTCAACCACAGTGGGTTGAGGGTGACTGATAATAATTTTTCAAACATTTTTTCAGGTAAACGTACATTCAGTAAACGTATGTTCGGAATTTTATAACTTTTGAACCGGTGCTTAGAATTGAAATCCAAGGGCACCGTTGAACTCACAGCGTCGGTAATTGCTTAATGAGGCCTTCACCGCAGTTGCGTTCTACTGTGTATAGGAGTTAGTTTTTGGGGGTTTTTAATTAAATTGAATAAAAATAAAGTGATAACTTTACTTTTATTTGTGGTGGTTTAATACTCCAAGGAGAGGTTGGAGGTGGGGCCCACCCACACATAACCTCCCATGGGAGGATATTTTTTGGTGGGTCCCACCTAAGATTTATCCCACTTAAACCCCCAATTCAAGTATGAATAGTGGGGCCCACATGAGCTCCTTAACACCTCTAACCCCCTCTTTTATGTGGATAAAACTATCCACCTCCCAATTAATTAAATGGACACCTCTCTCCATTAATTAATTAGAACTCATCACCTCCCCTTATTTGAAATTTGAATCATACTTCCCATTAATTATATGGGTTGTCTTTTTTAATTAACCACAACTTTTCAAATTGTTGTGCCAACAAATGATAGACGTCATTTCCATCTATTATTTGGTTGGCATGCTTCTTTCTTTTTGTTGGGAGAACTAAGGAAGGGGGAGTTCTTGGAGAGCTGCATCTCCCAACGAAGAACACTGACTTCCTTCTTCTTCAAACGGGGAAAGGAAGGGAACGTCTCTTCCACCACCGAAGAACGATGACACCATCTTCATCCTTCTTCATCCACATCAAAGAAGAAGACGCCGCCCGCGAAGAACGTCGCCAACGACGAGTATCTCTCCTCCTCTTTCGACGTTGATGGAACGAAGTCGCCTTCCCGCGACTCCGTCAAATGACACCGATAAGAAAGGTATGGGTTGTTGCATGATGATTCTTCTCTTTTCTTCTTCTCAGCATCGAATAAAGATTGATACAAAGTGATGTATTTTAATTATTGAGCTTTGTTCATGTGAACTGAATGCTACCACTCTAAACGCGGAGGATGCGGGCCAAACCAACATGGACCGACCCCTCTACTGTTCTTTTTGTGATGATTCTACGACGATATGGCACTGAGGTAACGATGACGAAGATAGTGAACAAAGACCGTGCTACCTGCGGCCCCCGCGCACCGCCGCACTACCCGCTTTCCTGGGCGTCACCACGCCCCGCATCGCCTGCCCACGCGCCGCTGCGCCCAGCGCCGCTTCCCGACACCCTTGCGCGCTGTCCGGCACCCCCTTGCACACTACCCGGTACCCTGGGCCCTGCCGGTGCATTGCCCGGTGCCCCGTGCCCTTGCCAGTGCACTCCCGGCGTCCCACGCTCCTACTTGCACCGCTGCCCGGCGCCCCACGTGCTGCCCGACGCCCTTTTCATGGATTTCCCAGCGTACCGGCACCCTACCCATCATCCCGGCACCCTGCCCGGCACCTGCACGCTCTTCCTGGAGCATCGGCGCCCTGCCCGGTGCACCCGCGGCCTGTCGGTGACCAACCGGCCCGCCTGCACCCCGCGCGGCCTGCCCGCTGGCCTCCCAGCCACCGCCCTGCTGACCTGACCTATGGCGACCCCACGGAATCGCTGGCTGAACTGGCTCGGTCTCCCGGGCCAAGTTACCAAGCTGCTTACGTGGCGACAATCGGGCCGAACCACCCTCGCGGTCCGTTGGGCCGGGCCCAGCAGACCGGGTCAAAACTTAGCGGGCTAACCCGCCTAATGGGCTGGGTCAGACCCATCGAGTCTGACCGGGTCGAACCAGATCGGGTCGGCCCAGTCTGGGTTGGGCCGAGTCGGTCCGACCAGGTCGGGCCGGACCCGGGCCCATTACTGACCCTTTTCCTTCTTGGGCCATATCTTTGGCACCCGACGTCCGTTTGATTAAACGTTAGCGACGCTGATATTCTTGGAGCATAGCCGTCCCTTTGAGTATACCCCACTGAAGTTAGGGTATAGTTGTGACACGGTCAGGTTGGTTCGTACATGAATCCAACTGGGCTCTCGGGACTAAAATACTAATAAATCACAGACCTGGCGTCCGATTGACGCATCATTTGTTTCGTTGAGACCCATTTTACGTGGTGGTCCTTTGAGATACTTCCACCTATGATTTAGTGACACTTGAAGTATTGACCAGTAGCTCATGGAGTGGATCCTCCTGGAGATGAGCACACAGAGTGAAGAGACCTAGTAGTTGTAGACCTGACGACTGCTTGACCGATTCAACTCGGAGTGATTTGAATAGCCTAGTGGACGGAGCGCCCAGTTTGGCGGTAGAACCATGTCGGACGGAGCACCTGGTTTGGAAGCAGACCCATGGTACTCGACAGGAGGATTACCTCTGACGGATTTTAGGGGGAGCACCCGGTTTGGCGGCAGACCCACAGCGGAGGAGCACTCGGTTTGGCAGCAAACCCATGGTACTCGACAGGAGGAGTACCTCAGCAGTCTAAGGTTAGGGAGTAGCGCCTCGGAGTTGCGACATGGGCCACTGTACTTTACAGAGGAGAAGTTTTCCAGCATCCATGGTTTCGTTTATGAAAATCCTGGTTTGAGATGAGTCAATGACCTTTGTGTTTTCCTCACGATTGAGATGGGTTACTTGATAACTTAGGTATATGTATGGGCATATACCTAAGTAATGGTTATCTGTTGATTTCATACTTTTTGGTTTATCCTTGTTGGATTTTATGAGACCTTGAGGGTCTTGGGGTCCCTACTAAGTATCATTATACTCACCCCTGCACGGGCTATGCCCGCACCTCATTGTGTTGGATGCAGACGACAGACAGCGCTAACTGAGGTAGAGTGTGAGAATACTGGATGGTACCTGGAGTTAGACCTCACGATGAGACGGTACCCAGAGGAGACAGACAGACGTGGAGCACTGAGGAGGCTTTCTGTACCTACCCTTCAGGTAGGATCCATGGTGGATGATCCAGGAGATTCTAGAAACCTTCCAGATATTTGTCTTTTAGTTGTACCTGTTTTTTATTTTCCTTGTACTTTACTGTTGGGATTGTATTTCAGACCCCTTTTACTTTCTAGCACAATTTTTGGTTATACATTTTTTACTTAGTGTTTTCTTCCGCTTGTACTCTGGTTATGTGTGTTTACATTTTATAAAGGCAATGCCTTCCCAGTTATAGGGATTTATGCGTTTGGTGCTAGTCGCCAGCCCCTGGCCTATGGAAGTTAGGCTTGGGGTAGTCACGATACGAGCCCCGGGGGATGGGTTGTGACAACATTGTGTTATGTTATGTTATTATCTGTTCCCTTGTACTTTTATGTAATCTAAATTAAATATGAAACCACTTCTATAGATAATGAATTCTGCTCCTGCTGATGCGCCAAATCCCGAGGCACAATATGTCCCTCAACCTACTACTACTGGTCAAAGTGTATAGAAACAACATGTTTCTCAACCTGTTGCTGCTAGTCCCAGTGATGAGGTAAAACAGGTTTCTCAACATATTGTTGCTGGTCCCAGTTCCGATGCTAGTGGTCTAGAGTAACATAATGATGATGCTTCTGAGGAAATGGTAAGAAATGAAACCCTAACAGCGCAAAAAAGAACAAGAGTGACGTAGTTTGACAGTGTTAGCCAAAATCCTTTAGAAAAAATAAAAAGTAATAAAATTTGATGTGGGATATAATTAGTGAGGCCAACATGTTAACCCCAACAAAGACATCTTTAGTAGCTACATTGAAATTGTCACTCAGCAACACGTGCCGATGGATGTGCAGTCGTGGAACCATGTTGTCACCGGGCATAAGATACTAATGTGGGAAGAGATTATGGTAACATTATGATATCATTTCTTTAATTTATTATAATAAAATAAAATACTAAAAAATTGACCTACCCTTCATCATCCATTATAGAGTGCATTTATAGTAGATGTCTCCCATAAGGAATATATTTTAAGAGTTTTAGGAAGGATTCATAGAGGATTCCCCACAATTTTAACAAAATATCATCTTAAAGATGCTGAAGGGAAAATCAAGCCGCACCCACCTCCTCTTCATGCACACTTGATATCCTAAGGAGCGTGGGATGCATTTAGAAACTATCTTGGGGAGCATAATTTTCAGGTACATTGTGTCTGGTAATATGTTGTTTGATGTTGCTTGTATTCATCACTTTGATTAATAGTGTTTTATTTATTAAATAGTAACTGATTGCTAAAAAAAAGAATGTGGAACAAAAACAGAGTACCTCTACCATAAAGAGAGGATGTGGTATGCTTCACTTGAGAAAAAATTGGTACATATTGTAAATCTACCGTAATAATTTTATGTGACATAAAAAAACACCATAACCATTTTCCTATATATATATACATATTGATGGATCAAAATCGAAATATACTTCCATCCCACACCATGTGATATGGAAGGAGGCTCGTATAAATAAATAGGGGATACTAATAGATGAAAACACACAAAAAGTGTGGGAAATATGTGTAAGTATGACATGATATAAATTTTATTTTCATTAAATTGTTGTTACATAACAATGACTACTTATTTTTCTATATTTTCTATCTGAAATAGTCACAAGAATCAACAACACCTGCACCGGATTCATACATACTTTCAACAGCCTTGAAGCAGCCAAAATAGTATGGCCACATCAGAGGTGTGGGTTTTGGGGTGACATCCCGAACATATTTTCTAGAAGAAAAACAAGAGGAGGATCAAACCGAGGAAATGAAAAAGATAATAGAAACATCTCAACAAAAAACCGTGCGTGAAGATCCTGCCCCACCCCCACCAACTTTGAGGTAAGCCATTCAACTAAAAAACTTAACTTAGATGAGGTAATCAATGTTATAATAATTGTTTCTGTGAAATGTGAATCACATAGACACTGATACCTTTCCTATACAAATATTATATAGGGTGAACATGACTATGATTTATATCTATCAACTCCTACCTATCGCCTTGTAGTGAGGGCTATGATGTTCAATATGCAGAACGACATGCTACAAAACATAAAACTTCAAACATATCATGTTAGAGTGTTGATTAACATAGCTAATGAGCCGAGTGTTGAGATACATATTCCAAATGATGATGAAGACATTCATATAGTCGAACAAGCTGTTGGAACATTCATCGCATGGCCGTCAATTCTTGTAAAAAAACATGCTTACAAGGAGTTATCCATTTCCAATTTATTTTTCAAGCTGAATATTTCACATTTAATGAAAAAGGTATGAACCGATGAATGTTATTATAGAATGACAAAGAGAATAGGGTTAAATGAAATATCATCTCAAAACTATCTCAAGGATCAACCAACCGATTGAAATGATCTACTGAGAGCACCTTCAACCCACCCGTTCTATATCCAAATTTAATATAATTATAGGCTCATGTGGATACAAAGTTGATAGATGACAATGATAACATAGTTGATTTTGAAAAAAATATGCACGGAGAGGAAAAATTAGATTTCATTATTGCTAAAAATGTAAATTAATTCCTCAAGTATGAATGCACATGCACCTCATTTTTAAATGTATACACAAGGTATGTTTTCATGATTTGATTTTACAAAAGCTAATATACTATGTAAATTTTGACTAAATACATTTCATATTTTTCACAGGCGTATATATGAAATTTTTTAAGGGGTTTCCCTATGAATTTTTTTTTGGACTCATTAGTCCTCACATCACCTATTCAAAAGAAGAAATAGATTCTGATAAAGAGGCTGAAATAATTTCATCCCTGCTCAAATTGTTTGAAAACAAAATTACCAATGACAGAATCTTTTTAATACAAATTATGTAGGGGTAAAACTCTAAAATTTAATCATATCAACTATATTTTTATTTCTTTGATTACTTATTTTTTTGTATTTTTAGGTATCATTGGATGCTGATTGCCGTCTATTTGGATACTCTAAAGATTTATTTTCTAGATTCAATGCCTGGATATATATAAAAACGACCATGCCTGATGAAATTTATCAATTTGTAACACACTAGATACAACAATTTAGAACTAAACATCTAGTTATATAATTTATATTATCTTTTAATGAGGATTCTGTTATGATAGGGCAGTGTATCAATTTCGTCTACTTCATGGAATGAATCCATGGCCTAAGAGAAAGAACACCTACAAGATCTAAAACTAGACAAGTTTTCTGGCATATATAATAATATTACACTATCCAAACACATATAAAAACAAATTACTTATTTTTTTCTATGTTTCTGTAGTGTCCAAAACAAACAATAGAAAATGCTATGGTTATTATGTTTGTAAATTTATGAAAGAGATCGTATTTCATCAAAAAACTAGAATCCCCAAAGAGGTCTTTTTGAAAATAATTATGAGTTCATTTAAAATATTTATTAATACTTTTTGTATTTATATTTTTTCAGTACTACTATGATGCTCGAAAAAAATCATATTCACAAGATGATATAGACGTGTTTAGAAACAAATGGGCGGCATACCTGATGGAAGATTGTACAAAAATAGGATAAAGGTAAATTCCTAATAATTATGTTATCCTTATATGATCATTGATATCTCCCTTGTTTACACTTATTGAGCATATATGATCAAACTTTATTATGTTTTATAAACTTAGGTTATGAGGAATGGTTTTAGAAATGATTTGTCTTTCTAGTAAAGCATAACTTAATGAGAGACTCTTATGATCTTGTTCTTTATGTTTCCATGTTTCCAAAAGCACTATACCTGAACTATTATGTAATGGATCCTTTATATTATGTATTTTGGTCATTTATGCAGTTGTTTCTACGGATGTAGTGTGTTATAAGAATATTGGTTGTGCAACACTCAAAAATTTAATAACAAAACTAAGGATTATTCACTACTGTTGGTTAACTACCACATAGCATACCATCTGATCTGAACATCCGATCCGACATCCCCATGATGCACTCATTTGAAACCATCTCTATGATATCATCATTTAGCGTTCACTTTTCCTTCTCTTCCTACACCCATTTTCTAGGTAAATGGGTGCAACAAGAGAAGGAAAATTTAACACTGAATGATGATATCATAGAGATGGTTTCAGATGAGAGCATCATGGGGATGCCAGATCAGAATTTCAGATTAGATGATATGCTAAGCAGTAGTTAACAAATAATAGTAAAGTTCACAAACAATCATTAGTTTTGTTATTAACTTATATCTGTCCATGTGATATGACTTTTCAAGAAGAGAAACGACACTGTTTCTGCTCAATCATAGAGGTAATATTGATGTTTTCATATTAAAATCATTTTCCATAGATCTTACATCTCAAAAATTGGTTAAATAAACCCAGATCACATATATATATATTCATTCCCATCAAAATCTGGGTGCCTATACACCTCATATAGAAGTTGCATCACATCAATGCCCAGAAGCATACACACCTCATATAGAACCTGCATCACATCAATGATTGTGTCACATAATATTCTTTGTATGAATGCTTTATGTGAACTAATCTTGTGATATCATCACATGATCAAATCACATAAACAAATCATATAATCAATTAAAGAAATTTACTTGAACCATGATTCGTGTATTCTTTTCTTATTTACATGATTTCATAAAGCTTCAAGGGTCATGTAATTGTATAAATATCCTAGGTTCATTTGATCATGTGATCCTATTATGGGCTTGCGATCACATGACTTTGAACAAGTCAAGCACTTAATATGATATTTATAATTAGCCATGTGTCCATTTATTACTCAAGTCCATTTTTAACCCAAAATCATCCATTTTCATTATTAATCTAAATTTTCTCTTTATTATGATACAAATGAATTCAAGAATTGAATTTGAGAAGGATATATTTCATTAAACTAAAATGGTATATACTGTGGAAGTCGACCAGCGCATAGTCATTCAGTCCACTCATGAGAATCTTAAAAGTTTTATGGGAACCAATATCTTGGATTTTCAATTTTCTAATTAGTTTCCCTTATATGGGTTTTTTATTTGAAATGATACTATGATCTATCCACCTCATAAAGGGATCATTCCTCCCTCATACATCCTTAATACTAATAATATGTTTAGGGAGAACATCTCATATGTGGGTAATTTCATCTCCAAAGAATACATCTCAAACGGTTAATTTTAAAGCCTATGTGGATTGATTTTAAAGTGTTATAACATGATTTAGAGATTAAAAACCATATTAATAGATAAAAAATATATAATTCTATATCAAATGAGAAGTTTGGGTGGTTATTTGTTTGGTTTATTCGATCAGGTGGAAGCTTTGGGATGAACTAGGGTTGTCCCTTCTTGGTTTAGTGTACTACCATAGAGTTTGTGGTTGAGCTGAAAAATATAGGATTTTATGAATCTATTTAGGATTACCAAACCCTTACTTTTTGAAAAAAAATTCTTATGGTAGAATTGTTCAGTTTATAGAATCAATACATGAACACATTTCATTTTATGTATGGTGAGTTTGACATTATTATATGGGATATTAAGATGATCTATGGTGCGGTCATTTTGGGTATGATGAGTAAATTCATCCCCCATATACTCAGGATGACATGGAATAGAATCCTCCCATTATGAATAATATCATCAATCTGGATAGAACATCCCTTGGGAAGGACCCATATCTAGGGTTTACATCCCCTTCAAGAAGTGGGATGACTTGTTCATCAAGAAGACTCGACATGAGTGTCTGAATAAGAATACCAAGGCATTTCCATCATGACAATCCTATGGGGAAGAGTGTTATCACTTTAAAATATTTTAAGAGTGTCAATTCAATGACTAGGGATGGCCAGTCACCTCCCAGGACCATCACCTTATTCATCTAGTAATATTCTTAGAAATGTACCTAAGCGTGTACTTATTCACAATGTAGAAAAAGGTGGAGTTATGGTCTTCACCTTAGTGATGGTAGAGGTGATTGAATGTGGTATGATTATCATCTTTTTTGTTCCCATTTTGGCTAAGTTATATTGCCAACTTCACCACATCTATAGGGGTATGCCCCGTTCATAATATTCAGCCCCTTCCAATTGCGGTGGGGTTCGATTGGGCCCACATTGGTGGATATTATTTAATTAATACTCACAACATTCCAAGTTACCAGTTCAGAAAATTTCTATAAAGTATCAGTGGGGTCTGGATAATCACACTAAAGAACTAAGAGATCAAGAGAAAAGTGAACCAATATGATCAGTTTTTTTGTACCATATAGAGCACCAACCTGTGAAATTACGAATAATATAAAGGGTGATCCTATAGCCTAAGCCTATCTTCTATCCATATGTGAGGGTGTTTTATCCACTTGGATTAACTTAAAGATATTCTACGAGTGGTATACATCATACCACTTTGGGAGATAGTTGAGTGCATTCAGATGAAATTCCCCACTCCTCCTCACATCCATTCAGAATTGCATCCCATGGTGGATCACAAATTGTGGATAATATTCGCATGATAGGAAACTTAGGTTCGGGTGACCTTTCCTCTAGATAGTGTGGGTTTTGGCCTCTCCAATGCTTATGTAGATACCTTTGTCCGATCATACCCAAATGGCCAGTTGGCTCCATTGGTGATAAAGAAAATATATATTCTAATAGTGGATGAGGGAAAGGACACAGGGGCTCTAAAATCATCAAAAATTTAGATTAAAAAAAAAACCATGTTCCAAAATACCCACAACTCTCTAGATGTCTTAGAAGAAAATGAGGCACTTAGACCCAACAACATCAACAACGAGGGTGCCAATAGATTTGGTAACAATGTATGGGGTTCCCGTGAAAGAAGTTCCAGTCGGTGGGGGATCTTCTCTAATTATAGTGAGTTATATTATCAAGAACTCCAGGATAGTGTAAAGGAGGTGGTCACCATGAGGGAGAAAAATAGGTTCATCGAGCTGAGAGTATCGATGGTGGAGGCATAAAATTCAGACATTCAACATCACAATGAGGACTTGAATGAAGTATCCACATGTACAATAGAAGTAGAAGCTCATAAAAATTTATTCATTGATAAGAGGTATGAGATAGACAACCTCTAACATGAATTGTATCACTTATAATAAATGATCAATGTTATAGATAAAACAATGATAGAGAAGAATAATCTTATCAATGTGGTAGAAAATTCTATATTTTATGCTGCTAGCATGGAAGATTCACTAAAATATGGTCTATATGTGGAAACTAAATGAGTTGATCATTTGTGAAAATCCATATCTACTCTAGAGAATTGGCTAGCAGAGCTCGAGGGGGTATTATGATCTCATACTATGTTGAGTATTCTCACTTTTTGCTACCCCCATATTTGGGGAGTTATGGGAGAGACTCTAGACTATAGAGATTCCTCTCTTTTTTATTGTCTATAATTGAATCCTTTTGGATTCTATGTTGTTGTTGACATTTATTCATCTTTTTTCTCATCCATGTAATCCTAACACAAAATATTTATAATTCAATGAATCATGTTGAGCCTCTTCTAAAATATTAATTCAATCCAAAGAAATATGGACATGTAAAGGTTGTAACAGGTAACATATCTCATGTTGGTAAAACAACCATATTATTGTCTATATAAAAATATCTCCAATAGAAATGGTTGTAACAAGTAACACATCTCATCACCCTTACACTCCCTTACCACATCATGTCACACAAAATCCGGTATCAAGGCCGCTTACCTACCCATATCAAGGAAATATATCAAGTATCATCTAGTCTTATGGCCCCCTACCTACCCAAATGGGTCTTTTTTTTAAATTGACATTTTATTAATGCATTATTTCATATTAATGTTTAATTTATTTCATTATTATATTAATAACATAATAATTTTTTTCTTCTATAGGTGGATTTTTTTTTTCTTGAGTTCAGATGCTTTGTTTGGAAACTAATACCATGGATGATAATTTTTGAGAGGGGATTATAGATGAAAAAAGGATGAAACATTAATGATTTTAAGTGTGTGTTGGATAATTGTAATTGTAACTATATAAAACATTGTTTGAAATTTATATAGCAGGGTTTTTTTGTAGTCATGATTTCAAGTAAATGTATATAGAATTATTTGGGAAACTCTTATGTGTGCTATTCTGTTCTTCTATGGTTTGTTTGTGTGTAGGTGTTCTGTTTTGTTCTATGTGTATAGGTGATATTTTTTGCTATGTGTATAGGTGCTATTTGTGTGTAGGTGTGAAGGTGTTGGGTTTTCTCATGCAACTTGGCCTTTATCAGTGCTAATTAAGCGTTAATAAATTGGGACTTTATCAGTGCTCAAAATAGCATGAATAAAGGTGTCCTTTATCAGCCATCAAAATAGTGCTGATAAAGGTGCCCTTTATCAGCGCTCAAAATAGTGCTGATAAAGGTGCCCTTTATCAGCGTTCAAAATAGAACTGATAAAGGTGTCCTTTATCAGTTATCAAAATAGAGATGATAAATTGGGCCTTTATCAGCACTTTTTATCACTGTTAAAGGGTACCCCCCTTTATCTTCACCGTGATTTAGAGAACTTTTCTAGCACTGTTAAATTCAGTTTCTATCACTTTTAATAGCCCTATTTGTAGTAGTGACGGAATCAAATCTCAACACCTGCAGTGGGATTTTATGACAAAGAATGATAAAAATAGAGATAAAAAAAATCAAACCTAGATTCAATATCCAAAAAGATATAGTTTAGATCTATCAAACACATGATGATCTATTAAAATCTATGGAGGATAAAAAGAGAGAGTAGGATAAGACACATTGGAGGAGAATCACTTACCATAGAGGGATCAAATGAGAACCTTCATGCTTCAATCCACCAAGTAATGGGTTTGGAGGAGCTAAAAATGGTTCTTGAGAGCCTCCAAGACATATTAATTTGTGATAGGCTGAGTTAGGGTCAAGCGGGAACTTAAACATGGATTTAGGGTATTTTAAAATAATTTTTAGAATTAAGAAGTCCCGCATGCAGGGTTAGTTGGGAAGGACCAAATGATTAGACAAACCATATTCCCCTCTAATAAGGTGCATGGTTTCTACTAGGTGGGAACATGTTTTTTCAAACCATATGCTAACCATGAAAACACTAACTATTCAAGTTTGTATAAAGAGGGAACATAGTTTTGGAAAATTGTGCACCAATCGTGCACAACCCAAAGTGCCTACAAAAATTTCCAAATTTCAAACGAAGAACCCCTAAACAAGACCCAACCAAAGCATGATCAAAATGATGGTCGAGGAGTACTTGGAACCAGTAATAGGATGTTATAGTTTTTTTTCAAAAAAGTTTATTTATATTTTTTAAAAATATTTTTAAATGTTTTATTTAACTTTCAAAATGATTTTTAAATAATTTTTTATTTTTTTATCTTGATCTTTACTAAAAATATCTTTTTCAAAATTTTTGAAAGTTTTTCAAACTATTTTAAAAACATTATTCTAATTTCTCTTAAAATATCTTTAATGATGATAAATATATTTTTAAATATATTATCTTAATTATATAACCATTTTAACCCATTTTTGATAATATCAAGGTAGGAGAGATTTTAGAGTTTATGTTTATGGAGAATTTTTATAAATTTATGTGTTTATAAAATGTTTTGTTTTAAAAAGTAGGGAAAATTTTTTCTTTGTTTTCTAAAGGGGGATAAAATATTATATCTCAGTATCATGATAGTTTTTTATCTTTATTTGGTCATAATATTTTTTAATTTTAATTATTATTCAAGTGTTTGAAATTATAAAAAATGAGGAGATTTTTGAGATTATCGTCGTTATTTGATTTTAATTATCACAAAAACTCTTAAAATATTTAATATTTTTATTTTAGTGGTGTGAAACTAGATTGATTACAACATGATAAAACTCATTAAAGGAACCTTTAACACATATTATTGAATATATAAAATCCTTATAATAAGGATTAAAGAACCATGGAGTTACATTGAAGGAAGGTGATGGGCCAATTTATGAAGTGCATGACCACATGCAGCATCGACTATTTATTATAGTGCCACTGGCCAATCGATGGCAGGCCCAACGCTTTCCCCTTACAACAAAACCCCATTGGCTACCTAATGGAGGATCACCAAATAACCAATGATAATGGATAGTGATAATGTTTTGTACAGGAGACCTCCATCTAGCTAGTGGAGCTGCACGACCAGCCAGTGGTTGCAGACAGAGCCCACCAAGTTCCTAGAATCCCATCAGCTAGCTGATGGAGGCTACCAAGCAACCAGTAGAGTCATCCCAAGATCTCCAAGAGTATAATTAATTATTTTCAAAATTTAAATAACTTTTATGTATCCATATTATAGAACTATAAATGATTCTAGAACATTTCTTAATGATTTAAAGGCTATAAATAGAGACATTGGGAAGCCTTGGAAAATCTCCATGCTTATTCAGTTTTCAATGCCAACATGCTCCATTGATAAATTGTTCTCAAAAGTTCACTCCCCTTATAAATATACTTTATCCTTATAGAGTGTGAATAGATTAAAACATCCAAAAAATCTCTTCTATTATTCTCATTCTCCCCTAGCATTTGTTATATTCTTTAGAATAATTGAATTCAAGATTTAAAGAGATCACTTCCTTGAAATCTCATATCTTCCTATTTATTCTATATGTGATGCTTACAACCATTTAAATAAGGGAACATGATTTTATTTTCATTTCCTTTAAAAATTAAAGGGATTATTATTCTTTAGGTTTCTATCATTCTATTTAAAGATCTAGTGTCTTTTGAAATTTTGATCTCCTATTATAACCTAAAAAGTAAGTGAAATTTTTGGTATCTTGGCCACTGTTAAATCCAAGAGAATAATACAATAAATCCTGAAGAATATATGGTGGTAGACATAGGGGATATTTTTAAGATCTATTTTGGAAGTTCCTTATCAAATATATTGTCACTTTTAATTACTATAAATTTAATTATTTACAATTTATAATTTTTAATTATTTGTTTAATTCCACCAAATAACAATTAATCACTAAAATCATTTTTATCCAAATCACTTTCAATCTATTTTTATTATATTCATCCTTTTATACTATTTTATTATTTTTCTCTCAACATTGATTATTTTGTTTTTTATATTCAAAATTTTGTTAATTTTTTTAATCATTTTATAATAATTTTTATACTTTAATTATTTTCCTTTAATTTTTTAAAGAGAAATTAACCCCTTATTTATATTTTACTCATCTATAAACTATAATATATATGCAATATCACATTTCATGAAAATTATGATTTTCATGCATGTTATATCATTATGTGTATCTTGCATAAAAAATGATAAACCATTATCATTTACTTTTTCCCATATAAGATATCATTTAATTAAATCGTATCATAAGATAAAATGTATGAGAGAAGTCTTATCCAGAATATGGATGAAATAGTATATAAAAAATAAAATTTACTCATGAATTATAAATGAATTAGTAAATATAGTATCTTGAGAAGCTTTCTCATGGATTTATATATTACTGTAATTCGATGATAGTAATGCTGGGTTTTTGAGGATGAAAATCCCATCACCCAAAACTCTATTTATTATTCTACTTTGCTTTAGAAGATTTAAAAAGACATGGAGGAAGGATATATCCCATTTATATGATGGGTGATTCAGGAACAACGCATGGATACACATTGAGAGAGGATGCCTTTTGGTTTCACTTGTAGTGATCTTTATCAAGAATATCAGAAAAAGATCAAATGTTTCATATACTATTCAATGTAGGATATATTTTATAGTAGGTTGTTCATTTTAAATCATTTTTTCCATTTATCTTTCACGGGATATCCTTGAAATAGGGTTTGGAACTCTTTCTCTTTATCTGGTAATCATTATTATAATGGATTGAAACACTTTATTTTTTCACATAATTATTGGGCATGTATGACTCAATAAATGATATACCTAACACATGTTAATTAATATAGAATTTAATTTTTTAATGCTGATGAATTATTTGATATATTAGAACTATACACATCATGTAGTTCAATATTTTATATTGAAATTAATTAAGAATTTAATATGATATAAAACCTATCATATGGAATGTACGAGTCAATAAATGAAAAACAGAACATATAATAATGAGGTTTATGGAGTAATAAATTAATTTTTAATTTTATTCACAAATAGTTTAGGTACACGGTGTGTATTTATAACTAAACTCCATGTATCTTACTCACCATATATCCATGATACATGTTCAGGGACTTGGAAGGTATTTTTTAACATTCATTTCTAAGGTATATAACATGCACATCTAGTACACACTGTGTAACCTCCTAGTTATATGTTTTTTAGTCCACATGTCATGTAATAAATGCATGACATGACTTGGGCTTCACATTTTCCATCGTAAAAACTCTATTGGAGTTGGTTCCCTATAAAAAATTTCTTTGTACTTTATGATAAACATATATTCAATTTTTGAATATTTATAAACTGCTTATCAAACATGATTGTTTTTCTATGTAACATAGTATGTGATAATTTCCTAAGAGTATCCATTGCACTAAAAAGTCATATAAGTTTCCAACTATGATGAGAACCTAGAAATGATACAACACTATTATGGAATATAATTTCTATAGCTAGATGATATTATTTGAGGGACATAATTGATATAGTCTATCAGGGGTGGAGAATCATAGGACTTTGAAATGCCTTCTCATGGTGTACGTCCTTGGTAATATCCTGTATGGATATTATGATAATTGGATCCACTAGTAGGAAATCCACATTTCAATGTGTCATTAGATGTTCCTATTTGTAGATGTGTGTTTTGGTCCTTAAAATTTAAGATTATTATTAATGAGTATTATCAGTCATTCACTTAGATGTATTTATGAAAACTATGACAACAGATGTTCACAGCGAAGTAGGATATATTGGGTGCATCATGAGTAATATTGCATTAATGAAGAATGCGAGAAACGATTTATCTCCTCTATTCATTAAAAAAAGTAAATATCTTAATCCCTTTGATGGAAATGATATAGCCTAAATAAATCCATGGCCATGGTGTTCTATAGGCAAGTTATATTCCTGGAAAGTCAAAGAAAGAGATATCAAGCACATAGGTTAATGGAACTGGAATGAAACCTTCTCTATAATAGATATTGTGATAAAGGGTTTATATTACATGTTAATCATTAATATGAGGTGACATTTTATTGTGGAATTAACTTCTTTCTCTATGGGTGCCTTATTGTGTTGCTAGATGCTAACCTTGGACTTTAGGATGCTTCGCCTAATACCACTGAGAAAGAGGCCTAGAGGGCCACACACTAAGTGTATCCATAATCATAATTAAATAATATATTATTATTTATTATTTAATAGGTTGAATAAATATTACTCCCATATGTGGTTTAATTATTATTCTTGTATGATTGATCAAATATAAATATTTTTCTGTTATTTAGTAAATATAATATTTATTTATTTATTGGCGAATAATTTAGTGACATTTAATTAATTAATTAATAGACATTAATCAAGACCTGATATATATTGTGGAGGAATGGAGAAATGAGTTAAATTTTATGATGAGAAATGATAATATTGAATATTATTTAATTAAATTATATTTAATTATTATTTGCAAGACAGGAGCGTGTCAAGAAATAATAATATTACTATTATTATTTAACATCGGGTTTTTCTAGGATTAAATAATAATAAGGACACTTGTGAAATTATTTTATTTTAACCCTTGAAATATAATTACCCAATTATATTATTTTGTCAGGAGATGATTCAGTTATGCACAATAATTAAAAAAGAATCCTCTCAAGCCTATAGAGCCCCCTTCTCTAAGAATGCTCCAAATAATGATGAGAAATCCTCCTCCACCAAATCAAGGAGAAGGCTTTAGAAGCTATTGTTAAGGAAATCAAGGTAGATGATGTAAGCATAAGGATCTTCTATGGTAGAACTCAAAGACTCCTTCAGCTACATCTGTAGATTTATGGAACACGTGTGGATCACCATTGGAGGAAATCTAAACTTGGTTTCTAAAATGCAATGATGGAACACCACAAATCTGTCATCGAACACATCAAAAAAGAAATAATTTCTTATAGGTAATTATTTATCTAATTAAATTCATTATAAACAATATGTGTTGATCCTTCTCTCTCGGTTCTGGAGCAATTATTCTTTGTCTATTTCTTTGACTCAATTACATAGATCACGATGTTCATCGTCATATAGATCATGGATTGATCATTGATTATGGAAAAAATTAAGGTTTGGAACCACCCATCACACACTTCCTCTATGCCTGGAACCTATAAGTGATATTAGAGAGGACACATAATTGTATATAATTATTTAAGATTGTTGGTGATTTATGCATTCATAATTTAGTTTTTCAATCCAAGTTTAATCATTATTTTAATTTAAATCTTGAGATCTATTTCTTATTCTATCATTTCTCATAGATCTAACATAAATGATTAATTTTATGATTAAAATAAAATCGAGGAACTCATTCAGAGGTGACAAGGATTCTTCCTAGATAACACCGCAGTACACGCCATGTAGCTAAATTTACACGCCATGTAGTTGTGTTCAATGCACTAGGGGTTAATTCAGAAATTACTCAGCCCTTTTGTATTAATGAAACATGATGTAGTTAATTATTACATCACATGTTGACCAGGACAGACTGACGCATGGTCATCCCGACTATATGCTGTGTGGCCCATTGGATACGTCATGTGGTCCCTTTTTATCAAATAAGGGTTGTGTATTCAATACATGGCCTACCTGACGGGTGGTCGTGTAACATGGAGTGAATACGACGTGTGACCCATTGTACAAGCCATTTAATTTAAATTTTCTGAGGCACAAACTACACACCGAGTCCCTAGGTGTATGTCTCAGATAGACGGGGAGAGGCGTACATTCCATGTATATTGGATATACACACTGTGTACTTGTACCAAGTTACAGATATTGAAAATTTATTTATTATCTAAAACTTGATACATGTACTTTCATGTGATCATAAAGATAGGACATGCCATGTGATAGGTTTTAATATGCATAAATATTTAAATGTTTAAATAACATCTATATAATTTTCAAGATGTTAATATCATGTATGAGTCATATTACAGGTTTTTACTCTATGTTCATTGAAGCATAACACATGACTTAAAAATCATGTAATTCTTGTAATCATATATGAAGTACACGTCATGAAAGTATGTGATAAGTTATGTATGCCATATGTAAAAAGATTAAAATAGTTATTGGTATAATACATGTTGGGTATATTTGGACAAGTTCTCCCCATGTTTCCTCTGATGTACATTTATGAACAAGGTTAAACATAAATGAATTTATTTAATTTGTTTAAAATTATAATGGATGATAATATCAAGTAAATTCAGATAATAATTAAGATAAAAAGATTGATTAATTAAATATAATAATTAATCGATTCAAGCATGATTTATATTAAATAATAACGATTAATGAATGGAATGAGAGTTTTATTAAATGTGTATTACGTTGCATGCATATGGATGATCATGATCTAGACCAGACCTTTTGTATGTGATTGGTTTCATTTAATTTATTATTAAATTAAATTGTTGTCTTGCATGCATTCTCTCCTCATTATTATGAAGGGACTGTGTGCCCATGATTTCTTTTATGTAAACTCACTTTCCCCCCTCACCTGTATGTGAGTAAAAGGCATATTTAATGGATGGAGCTCCCAAGCTAGTGGAGGTAGTTCAAGTTAGGATTCAAGGTGAAACCAATCCAAGGAGATACGAAGGTAGACTGGTAGAAAGCTGTAAACATGAACCTAAATTGGTTTAAGGTGTTTCTCCCCTAGTTCAATGGTTAGTTTATAAACCTATATATAAAATAACCATTAGTATATGCTCAAGATTATACCGTTTATTTTATTTCTGTCAGGTGTGTGGTTATTTCATTATGGATGTCTTGTTACGATCACATAATTAATGAATTAACAAGCATACAAGATAGAACTAAAATAAATTTTCTTATGCGTAAATATTATCTAAGACATGGTTAATCACTTAAGTAATTTAACTTAATATTAATAAGCATGTAATAAAGATAATAATTGGAAATTTAAACATGAAGGATAAAATCCCTCAATAAAATATTAAGTTGGTATAGCCATCCATTAATTCGGTTAGAATCAAACCATAGTTTAAAGTGCTTGACTGACCAAAGTTGGGGTGCTTTAAATTATTAGAAAATTATAACTTGAGATGTTTGGTTGACTTAACTTGGTTCACATCAAGGGTTGACTGCTAAAGTAGGACTTGGTGTAACTGAGAGACAAAAGTTGAGGGAATCAAAATTATTGATTTCAGGATTGGAGAGTCCACTTAGTAGATCATGGAACTTTGAGTTAATGAATTTGGGATTTGGAATGCCTACCTAAAACCATTCGAGTTTCTTTACTAACCAAATTTGGGGTAACGAGAAGGGGAATATAGATCCTTGCTACTAGGATGTCCAAACAACTGTTTATTACGAATCCAATGGTGAAGGCTATTGGGTTTCGATAAAATTATGGGAGACTAATAAATATAAAATTTATTTATTTATCTAAAATCATTAGATAAATTACCAAATCTTTGATTATCATATTTGTTGAAAAAATATTAAAATGAAATAAAAAGTATAACTGCGATCCATACTTGATAAGGAAAACCTTTTCATCAGTACTAATTTCCAGGAGTGAAAAAGGTGCCTACATGTCATCCTTCTTCATGAAAGGAAATTATATGTGATGAAAGAACCTTTACCAGTTACATCTAGAAATGAGGTAAATTATGAAGAACTATCTTTCTATGAGAAACATCTAAATGATTCTACAGATGTTCAGTTCTTTATGATATCATCCATGTCCATTGAGCTCTTGAAGTAACATGAGGAAATGGATACATATAGAATAATGTCTCACCTTCAGGATCTCTATTAAGAGAAGGTGAGTCAAGAGAGGTATCAGGTCTCCAATTCTCTTTTTACCACTAAGCTTGGGGAGTCCGTGCCAGCCGGGCCTCATGTAGTCAAGATTATTGGCTACATTGAGTTCCTTGACATCTTAAGGATTAAATTCCTGGATGATTTGTGTATAGATCTCATACTTTCATTACTACACACGAACATCTCTATCTTTATTGTGAATTATAATATGAGAAATAATGAGAAGAGTCTTTCGAAAATTTTGACCTTGATTTTCTAAGTGGATAAGGACATGGGGCATGAAAAATCCATAGTACTTATAGTGAATTAGAAGAGGAAGGACAAGGAAATGGGTACTAAGACTTATAAACAATATAATTCTCCCAAGCACCATCCTACCAAGGAGAAGAATATCCAGAGGTAGGGAAAGGAAAAGGAGGTAGTGTGATTTTCATGTGGCAATCCAGACCACTAGAAGAGGAACTGAATCTTAAAGAATGGGGAAGCTAAAGGTGCATTCATTATCGAGTGAAATCTTTCCATATATACACTTTTGGTGTTATATATAGCTTGTGTTTCTCACATATGTATCAAAATGTAGGAACCAAGTAGATTCCGGAATATTTCTAAAGGAGAGGTGGATCTGCAAGCTGCCGATGGTGTGAGGATGGATCCTCTTTCCATTGGTGACTACCACCTTTCATTGCCAACGAGAATGATTTTTTTATCATGATTTTTATTATGTACCTACTATTACCAAAAACACAATTTTTGTATCAAGTTTAGATACATATGGGTTCATTTTCAAGTTCGTAAATAAAAGTTGTTTGTTTTATAAAGACATCATATGTTATGGTATGCAACATTTAAATAATGGTATATACATATTAAATTATTAAAACCAAGTTTTGGTAATTGACAATGAATCAAGTTCACATGACTCATATAACACCCGTATTTGCAATCACCGTGTTGGTTATATAAGTGAGAAGTGTTTGACAAAGAAATATCAAGATAGTTATTTAGACTCTTCTAAGTTAAAACCACTTGATAGATGTCATGCTTATTTACATGAAAAAATGACCAAACCACCATTTGGTGGACAGGGTGAAAGGTCCACATAGCTTCTTGGATTGGTACACACTGATGTGTGTGGACCATTTCTTGTAGAAGCTAGAGGTGGATATTCTTACTTAATAAATTTTACTGATGAATTGAGTAGATATGGATATATATACTTGATTAGGTATAAGTTCAAGTTCTTTGAGAAATTCAAAGAATTCAAGAATGAAGTAGAGAATCATTTTGGTAAAAAGATAAATAAGATTCGATTAGATTGAGGTGGGGAATATATCTTAACCAAGAGTTTATCCACTTTATATGGGTCTTTGGGATTCTATATCAACTCAATATAACTTACACTTCATAGTAGAATGGTGTTAGTGAAATAAGGAACCGTACCTTGTTAGACATGGTAAGTTTGATGATAATTCATGCATATCTTAAATTATCCTTTTAGGGATATGCATTAAAAACTGTGACATACACATTAAATTGAGTACCAACTAAGGCGGAAAATAGAATTACCTTCGAGCTATGGAGTGGAAAGAAATCCGTTTTGTCGCATACACATGTATGGGCTTGCAAGGAATTTGTTAAGGATTTCTCAGGAAAAAAAATTAACACCTCAAGGAACTAGGTGTATCTTTTTAGGGTATCCCAATGATGGATAAGAACTAGGTTTTAGTAGGTTTGACACAACCCCTCGAGATACTGGAGAGGTAGTGGGATGCTATATCGATAGACTTCATGGAGGTCTTACCATATACGTACACGGGGCACAATACCATTTGGGTGATCGTAGACCGACTCACCAAGTTGGCCCACTTCCTAACCATTAGATAGAAAGGTTTAGTAGAGAGATTGAGACACCTCAAAATGCAGGATATATTTTGACTCCATGGAGTCCCCTCTACGATAGTCTCATATTGTGATGCACACTTTACATCCCGGTTATGGAAGAGATTAAAAGAGGTGTTTGGGACTCAGCTGCATTTGAGTACAACCTTTTACCCACAGATGGATGTTCAGACGAAGTGGACTATACAAACCTTAGAGGATGTGCTTTGTGCTTGTGTTCTTGATTTTGGTCGCAGTTGGGAGGACCACCTACCACTGGTGGAGTTTGTGTACAACAATAGCTACCGCTCCCCCATCAGTATGACATCGTTTGAGGCACTGTACAGATGACCATTAAGATCACCATTATGTTGGATAGACTGAGGGGAGTTAGCACTCATGTGTCCAGAGATGATATAGGCTACCATTGAGAAGGTAAAGATCATCTGAGTGTAGATGAAGACTGCACAGAGCCTACATAAATCCTATGATGATTGGCGATGAAGGCCCTTGAAGTTTGAGGAGGGGGACCACATATTCCTACAATTATGTCCTCGATGAGGGATGCAGAGATTTGGCTAGGGCGGAAAGTTATCAATGAGGTTCATTGGACCTTTTCCAATACTTACTAGAGTGGGTGAGATGGAATACCTCTTAGCTCTACCACTATAGTTGGAGAGGGAACATGAAGTCTTCAATGTATCCCAACTGAAGAGATATGTGCAAGAACATTCTCACATCATCGACCATGAAGAGTTGGATATTGACGACAGAGCTAATTGTGCAGAGTACCTGATGGAGATAGAGGATCGATAGGAGAGGATCCATTGTGGGCGGTCGATTCCTCTAGTGCACGTTCATTGGCAGCATGGGAATCTCTTGGAGAGAACATGGAAGTGGGAGGCTCAAATTCATGCTCAATACCACTTTTTGTTTGACTATAATTTATTTGGATTTCAGGGACATAAATACCTAAGGTGGGGAGAATGTAATATCTCAGAATTCCACGTAATTTTTTTTGAAAATTATATGTAATTATTTAAAAATTAGGCTCTGAGATGGCACGTAATTCCAAGGTCTGGAGTGGCCGGAACATATTTTTGAACTATTTTTAAAGTTCATTAAATAAACATGAAATAGAGTTTTTATAACTTTCAAATCGGTGCTTGGATTAAAGATCCAAGGGAACTGTTGAACTTAGAGCGTCAAGATTCTCTTACAAAGGTCCTAACATCAACTGGTACGAGTCGAATGAAAAAGATAGTTTTTGGAATTTTTGGAAAAAAATAAGATAACTTAAAAAGTTATTTTATTATATTTTATTCTTCATTATGTTGCGACTCGTCAGTGCTGCGGTGCAGCAATGATGTGATGTTGAATCCCATTAATGAACCTCATTAATGAATCAGTATGGAGACGCTGCAACACACAAGTGCCTTCCTTCCTTAATTAAATAGGGAATTTCGGGTTGATGAACAACCATGGAATTATTATGATGAACGAAAAAGGAAACCTCTCCAATGATGAACAACAGTGAATCTAACAATGGAGAAAACACCCTTGGAGAGTAGATTTGGTACTAGAGATCGATGGACGATGACAGCTAATCAACCTTGAGCAATCTCTTTTCCCAGGTAGGGGATTTTTATGAGTGATTTTTCTTGCCCCGTTCTTAAAGTTTAATGATAAACACAGACCAACCCATGAACAGGTTGATCTGCAGTTTGATCGTTCATGCAGGATAGATAAAGATGCGAGTTAAGGGGATATTTATCTTAGTGATTATTCCACATTATTTTTTTGGTTCTCGGTGATCCTGCTAACAAGAATGCATCTAGGTCAACACGAACAAAGGCCTAGATCATTAATTGGGATTTTCTTTTGTTTTGACTCCTTCCCCAATTTCATCTTGTGTTGTCCCCATTCTTTATGGCTCAATGATTAGCGACGATGGCATTTGCGGTCCAGATGGGATCGCAGTGGCGTATCGGCCCACGGTGCGAAGCGGGAAGGGCCACAAACAGGTGGGACACATTATCAGCAAGAGGCCATGGCGTGAGGCTGAAATAAAATCCCAAGGCCATGACACCCAACCACGGTGGCAGAAAGAGACACCGACCCCAAGGCTGGTGACAGGAGGTAGGCGGCGTGTTGGCAGCACGCTGCGATGGAAGGCAGATGCATCCACCCAGCCGTGTCGGAGGCACCACACGACGCAAAGCCATGGTCTACAATGGTTATATGGACAAGCAACAAGTTGAAGATCACATGGAAAACCGAGTCTTGGTGAGCGAACTAGCTGGATGAGGAGGGGATGCCACCCCTGCGCTGTGTGGCTACGTGAATTGGATTCCACACGACGTCTGAAATGAAGGAGAATCAGACCACCAATGTGGTCTGGGATGATGGAATAAATTAGGCCTCTGGGTTGCCCAGGATAGAGGGAACCGACCTGCTGATGTGGGATGGTCCGGATAAGAAACTGGTCCACTCGACAGCTTGGCTGGTCAAAACCGGTCTAACTAAGTGGGATAGGACCAGATGAGAACTGGGTCATTGGGTGACCTGGTGGGCTGGACCCATGGCCGAACCGGGCCGAGTCCTGTAAGGACCAATCTTTTGAGCCACTAGGCCTGGTCGGAACGGGTCGGCACAGACCCAACCAGAATGGGTGAGGTCATTCAAAAATAGGTCAGGTCATACGAGACCCGTAAGCCAGGTTGGTCAGGTCGATCCGACCAAGTCAGACCGGGCCTGGATGCAACTGGCCCCTGTTTACTAAAACACCAATATATTTCAGAACAAGCATCCTATTGGTGCGCCATCTACAACTTTGGTAACCTTGTGATGATTCAGGCCCTTGGGTATACTCTAAGTGAGTTTTCGTGGTATTCAAGACATGACTGATGGATTGAGGTTTAAATTCTAATGTAATTGAGCACACTATGGAGCATGTATCTTATGGATGGCTATGACATGAAGAATATTATGAGTGGGACCTTGGTGGTACAGTAGTCGAGCGGACCTCAGTGGTCCAGTAGATCAGTGGACCTTAGTGGTCCAGTAGGGAAGCATACCACAATGGTCCAACATGCGAGTGAAATTTAGTGGTCAAACTGCCAAGAGGACCTCAGTGGTCTAGTGGCTCAGCAAACCTTAGTGGTCCAGTAGCAAAGTGGAACTCAGTGGTCCAGCAGCTGAGCAGACCTCAGTGGTCTAACAGCCGAGAGGATCTCAATGGTATAGTAGCGAAGCAGGCCTTAGTGGTCCAGTAGCCAAGTGAATCTCAGTGACTCATCAATGATGAGTCCCGCAACAGTACAATATGATTAATATTTACGACTGATAATCTTACTTTCTATACTTCATGTTATACCTGGTGTGAGATGTCTTTGATTTGTGATTTTGTTGTGTGGACTTGCTATGTGATCTTGTTGTGTGGTCTTGCTTTGTGATATTTCCTTTGTGGTTTGGGGTCCCTACTGACTATTGCGTTACTCACCCTTGCATGGGCTTTTTACCACACATGTTGTGTCTCGTGAAGGTAATCGATCCTTTGAGAAAGACCTTGGTGGTCCAGGACCAAGTGGTGCTCAGTGAGATAAGACAGATGGGTGTACTTCTATGGATACAGGTAGCTACCCTTCACCTACCCTTCATATAGGGTCTCGAGCAGAAGGACTATGACAGTTGTACAGTAGGCGCCAAAAATATTCGAAGAAAGGAAAGAAGAAAGAGGCCCCGCACCCTGCCTCGCGAATCCCCGACGCGAAGCCCTCCGAGCAACGCGAACGCCGCAAAGCACCAGAGGCAGTAATGCTCCACGAATGCCCTGACGTTCACGAGACCACCGCGAAGCACCAGAGGCAGTAATGCTCCGTAAACGCCCTGCCTTTCGCGAACCCCCCACGGAGTAGAAGAGGCGGTACCTCTCCACGAATCTGGTTGAAGTTCGTAACCCGCCGCGAAGCAACCGACGCCCCCTTCGCGCCACATCATCTCTACTTCATGGAACCCCTTGCCTATTGATTCTCGCTCAAATTTACCCAAGAGATGAAGGTAGAACGGTCCTTGTAGTTTATCTTGGGTTATCGAACCCTCAGAGACCTAAGAAGAAACCTATAGACACGTACATTCTATAGACTATTTTTGGCTATGAAGTGGAAAAATTGGGTTGATTTTAGATGGGTTTAAATTAACTATAAGAGACTTAAGTGAATTTCATTTAAAATAATGAGTTGATCCTAGGTTATCGCTCGGGGTGGATTGGACGTATTTCCTTTTTAATGATTTCAATTTCTTATATTTGAGATGATTTCATTTAAGGAGATAAAACAACATCCTCACTTATTGGTTTAATGCCTACACCCTTTAATACTAATCACCTATACACTTAAAGGATCAATGTTTTGATCACTTCAAGGTAAAGGTTCGTATTAGCACTTGAAGTGTGTGGCCTTAAATTCAACAAGGACGATGGAGTTTAAAAATTATCAAATAAAAATCTCAATTAAAGAAGTGATTATACATTAATGAGGTGATAAATAACATCCAATACATCCCCTTTCTACTCCCTTGGATCAACCCATAAGTGGGTTATCCCTCCATTGATCCCATGGTTTCAATGGAAGCGTAAAGTAGACTCATGAGGGAGGAAATAGAGAAGTAAAGAAAACAACAAAAAATAAAATGATCACTCCACCATTGTGTGAATAATTTCACAAGGTTTGGTGTGAATAAATTCACACCTTGATCCAACGGTATCAAAGTGATATGAAGAATAATAGAATAAGAGTAGAAGAAGAACTTTTATTAAGAAACTAAAGTGAATTGAACAACTTACATGTGAAAGACAAATTTGAGACAACAAAATTGAAGAATAACATTACAATTGAACAAAGCATCCAAGATTCTCAACTCCTTCACCACCACTGACTTAAATAGGAATTTTGAGCCCTTGTGTAGAGCCTCCAATAGTCCAAGTCTCCTCAATTAGTTGTGGTAAGCCATAGGTGGGTGGAAAGTAAGGGGAGTTGATTTTTCCACCCTTGACCCGAGGTGGCAGCCAGCTTTCCTTCACTGAACAGACGTGCTTGTAAGTCCTTCTAGATGGCCGAATAAGAGTGGTCCATAGAAGAAGACAATTGAGATCCGGATGTCTTCTAGCCACTTGTAAAATTTTGGCTCATTTTGAGTTTTGGATTCTGAGATAGGATCATATTAGTGAGATGTTTTTCTGGGACACATAATCTTGCCCAAAATTTTATCTCTAACTTGGGCCGCCTAAATTGACACCATGGAGGCCGAATTAGCATTGGATTATGAAGAGTGATTTGTTCCTATACATGTCTTATAGAATCCCACGAAATTAGGGATTAATTGGGCATTTATGTTTGGCACCACAGTCTCATCAGTGGGATGGTGTCCAATATGCCTTCTCCAGAATTCCTTCATTTTATTGCCAAATATATGCATCATCCTCCATGAATTATCCACTGATCCCTGAATCAAACATGTTCATATTTAAGTGTATATCAATTTAAAAAAATATAAAATTAAAATATTTATAATTAGATTCCTTAAAATCATATGAATCATTGCGTACTTTAAAAAATGTACCACATAATAGTGCATTTTAAGAAGGTATTACAATCATAATGTGAAATCATGTTCAAAGTGTAAAATACACTAAAATGGTGTTTATTAATAATAAAGCACATGAATATTATATATATTAAAAATGAATATTAGCCTCATTTAGTGGCTAATCACACCCCCCAACTTCAGTTTTTCTAGTCCTGAGAAAAATATATCTCAACAATATGAAATTCGAATTCCCCTTTCCAAAAACATTTTAATACACAATGATCACCAAAACCCTTATACCAAAAAATCATGAAACCCATCAAAATATTTTAATATAATATAGTTTAATAAGAATATCCCAATCCCAATCTCATTCCTTTGTTCAAATTCATTTCCATATTTCATCCAATATCAATTAAGTATGGGGATGTGTTGTGCATCACAATAGACATGAGGGTTCATCTTTATTCAAGGGGGAAATTATGAAAGCGCTAGGTGGAATCACATTTAAATATTAATATGAATATTCATTTTTTTATCTTTTTTTTATTGTTTTTTTTGTTTTTTTTGAAATTTTTCCATGGTAATTGAAGTTGCACTCAAAAGAGTTAACCACTGTAGCGAGACTTTGCCGATGACTCCCAGGCTCAAAGAAATTAGGGCACCAAGTGAAGCCCACATACTCAGGAATCATCTCGAGTTAAATCAGTAAAAAAAATTTAAATTACCAAAAATAGAGATAAAATTACCAACTCTGGGCCAGACAACTATGGAGTCACGATCCCCAAGTGCCGGAAGCCACGCATTAGGTCATTTCATTGCTCTACGCACAATTGTTTTTTTAATTTTTTTTGAATACTCATATTAAACTAAAATGATCACCAAACCTATGATATTTATTTAGGGGACCCCATGAACTCAAACTAATACCCCACTATCCAAAGGACATGCATTGTGATATTTTTTTATTTGGATGAAAATATAAACGATGAAATATCACATTGGACAGCCACACTTTCCAAAATCTATGCTCATGAAATTATAAAAGGATTAAAATCAGAATCAGGGCATACTAAATTATTTGATATTCAGTTTAAAAGTGTGCAATGTGTATTACCATGTTCAAAGTTAAAGAATTTTTTCCATCCATTTACACAATTTTTTTTTCTTTAAATCATTCTTTTTTTTGACACGAAATCATTTTTTATTTTATCTCCCCCCCAACTTAAAATAATAATGTACCCAGTGTTTAAAGAAAATAAAATTTAGAATGGGGTAGAGGAATAAAAGGGGAGTTCAATAAGGAAATTCAAATATTAGGATCATGGAATGAAGTCACCTGGTGGTTGAAGTTTGAAGTTCTTGCTGCTCCAATTTAGTCCTCTGATATCCATGTCGCTTGCAGAGTTCCCTAGTAGAAAAAAAGAAAAAAACAATATATATATATATATTTATATAATAAAGAAAGTAAAATATAAGAATATATATAAAAATTATATAATAAGGAATCACAAAATGTCGTAGGTCAGTGGTAAGTGCACGCCCCTGTCTCCCTTCGGTCCCAGGTTCGAATGCCCGCAGCTTCATCGGCTGTGACGGTGTTTTCCCAACGACCTATGATGTGGAATTTTTTTATTATTATATTTTTATTTATTTTTTTGTATTTTTATTTTTTAACCTACAAAAACATTAAAATAAAACAAACTGATGATACATTGTCTTCTTTTTAAATTTCTAGGTAAGACATTACTCAAGGATCACACCACGTGACATTGATGAATATGGTCCTCCCCTTTCATACCCATCCATACTCATAATAGAAGAACATGTCAAAAGTCTATTTTTTTAAAATATAAAAATGATTAATTAAAATATAAATTTTATTAAAAAAACAAAATTATAGGAAACTTGAAAACCATGGGTTTCCTCCCATGTAGCGCTTTGTTTAACGTTATTAGCTCGACATGAACACCCCAACTTATCCAATACCAATTTTTAACATTTTAAGGACCCCATATTTCTCCATGTCCACTAGATTGAGAAATATTTTTTTTATAATTTTTGTTGTGTGAAAATCTATGTTCTAAAATGAGTGGTAAAATCCAAGGAATATCAAAAATGGTTGATCCAGTTTCCTCTGTAGTCTTTCCTAAGACATAAATGACCATTACAACTTTTTTAGTTTCAAGAGAAGAATGAGTTCCAATTTAAAGGTTATTATTATACCTTATGAAGGTATTATTTAGCGAGGAGGTAAGGACAATAATTTTGGGCTCGGTTTGGATTGGACATTTAGACACAAGTTGATATTTTGAATCCAAATTAGTTTCATTTTCCAAATTTCCCAACAAAATTGGTTCCTTTTGAATAGAAGATTCAACCAAAAAATTGGAAAGATCAGTGTTTTTAATGGATATGGACTCAAATTTATGATTTCTCACAATGGTTCAATGGTTGGTGTTTTTGAAAATTCATCAATGGAGTTATACTTAGGAGACTCAATCCATGATATCAAATTCTCCTCTTTTGAATCCAAATAGTTAATTTCCTCCTGATTTAAAGACCCTTAAAAATTCCTTGATCCTCTTCATCTATCCCAAATCCAAAGGTTGGTTCTTCAATAAATTTATGTGGGGTTTTTGTGAAACTAGACACTTCACATAAGGTTATGGAAGGGACAATTTTTGTAGGGATGGGTTCCTCACAAGTTTTAATGCTTTATAGTTCTAACCTCAATGATGAAACCTCAAAATTCATTATCTCCATTTGTTGAAACAATTTTTCAAGTAATGAGTTGATCCTAGGTTATCTCTTGGGGTGGATTGGATGTATTTCCTTTTTAATGATTTCAATTTCTTATATTTGAGATAAGTTCATTTAAGGAGATAAAACAACATCATCACTTACTAGTTCAATGCCTACACCCTTTAATACTAATCACATATACACTTGAAGGATCAAAGTTTTGATCACTTCAAGGTAAAGTTTCGTATTAGCACTTGAAGTGTGTGACCTTAAATTCAACAAGGATGATGGAGTTTAAAAATCATCAAATAAAAATCTCAATTAAAGAAGTGATTATACATTAATGAGGTGATAAATAACATCCAATCCATCCCCTTGATACTCCCTTGGATCAAACCATAAGTGGGTTATCCCTCCATTGATCCCATGGTTTCAATGGAAGCGGAAAGTAGACTCATGAGGGAGGAAATGGAGAAGTAAAGAAAAAAACAAAAAATAAAATGATCACTCCACCGTTGTGTAAATAATTTCACAAGGTTTGGTGTGAATAAATTAACACCTTGATCCAAAGGTATCAAAGTAATATGAAGAACAACAGAATAAGAGTAGAATAAGAACTTTTATTAAGAAACTAAAGTGAATTTAACAACTTACATGTGAAAGACAAATTTGAGACAACAAAATTGCAGCATAACATTACAATTGAAAAAAGCATCCAAGATTCTCAACTCCTTCACCACCACTACCTTAAATAGGAATTTTTGAGCCCTTGGGTCGAGCCTCCAATAGTCCAAGTCTCCTCAATTAATTTTGGTAGGCCATAGGTGGGTGGAAAGTAAGGGTAGTTGATTTTTCCACCCTTGACCCGAGGTGGCAGCCATCTTTCCTTCACTGAATAGACGTGATTGTAAGTCCTTATAGATGGCCGAATCAGAGTGGGACATAGAACAAGACAATGTAGCTCCGGATGACTTCTAGCTGCCTGTAAAATTTGGGCTCATTTAGAGTTTTGGATTCCGAGATATGATCATATTAGTGAGATATATTTCGGGGATGCATAATCTGGACCAGAATTTTATCTCTAACTTGGGCCACCTAAATTGACACCATGGAGGCCGATTTAGCATTGGATTCTAATGAGTGATTTGTTTTTATACATGAATTATAGCATCCCACGACATGTGGGATTAATTGGGCCTTTATGTTGGGCCCCACAGTCTCATCAATGGGATGATGTTCAATCTACCTTCTCCAGAATTCCTTCCTTTCATTGCCAAATATCTCCATCATCCTCCATGAATTCTCCACTGATCCCTGAATCAAATAGGTTCATATTTAAGTGTATATAAATTTCCAAAAATATCAAATTAAAATATGTATAATTAGATTCCTTAAAATCAGATGAATCATTGGGTACTTTAAAAAATGTACCACATAATAGTGCATTTTAAGAAGGTATTACAATCATAATGTGAAATGATGTTCAAAGTGTAAAATGCACTAAAATGGTGTTTATGAATAATAAAGCACATGAATATTATATATATTAACAATGAATATTATCCTCATTTAGTGTCTAATCACCTATAAATACTGAGCTCCCCCTGAGCTCTACAGACGTATAATCTAACCTTTCAGCTTCTCTACTCCCAAATCGCGAAGCACTTTTCGCTCTGGGAATCATGAGCTCCATGAGGTATTTTTGCTTCAAGAGAGGCCTCCATCTTGTCTCGTTTTGATCCCCTCTTCTGAGAGGGATGCCCTTCGCAAAGCCTAAGGGAATTCACGAAGGAAGGGGATTCCCAAGGGAACCCGAGCAGTCGTGGAGCGTTTATGCTTTGCGAAACACCCATCCTGTACATGTGACCCACATGCCAAGGCAGGGTCAGTGTATTTCTCGAAGCACACTTCTTCACAGCACCTTGCTTCACGAGGCACCTCTGCTTCGTGAGGCGGTGCTCCGCGAACACCTTTCCACTTTGCGAAGAACCTCCCACTCACACCTATTCCCCATGATAAGGCCAAGGCACTCCACTTTTCAAGCACAACCCTTCGCAAGTGTCCTCCACTACGCAAAGAAACTGAGCTCCGCAAGGCCCCTTCCTATGGACCCCTCTGCTTGGAAATTCCTCTTCCCATGCAACCCTCTAGGTTTGAATGATGTGATTTCAAAGTCCCCTAGGCGACACCACCCATAGAGTGCTTCGTCTAGTGCTTCTTCACATAGGCATGCTAACGGCTATTGCTTCTTCGCATAGACATGCTAACGTGGACCCCTCGATGGTTCGCTCTATAACCCCCTTCTATACGGCCTTTCTGGTACCTTCCCTCCCACCAGGAGCAGAGGGTACTGGTTATGTAAGTCCCAGGGGTGTGGAGTAAACCCACCTAGTCCGAGCTGCAGGACTTTAAACTGCTGAGCACCTCGTCCTCAACACATGACGTTAAACTGTGACCCGACCCTGTGCCTCACATGCAGGGTCCCCCTGGCTCAGACATTCTTTACACCCTATGGTCCCCACAGGGGATGATATCCTCCTTCTGGGAGTGGAGTTTGTCCGCGGGGAAGGGTAGCCCACCTTGGTGTAAGCCCCCTAGCCCCTCTTATGGAAGGTAACACCCATGCACCTCCGTACTTCCTCACCGCCAGGGCCAGTGGAGGTCATGATAGGGAACGAGGAACTTCCTTCCTTCGATCCCACATCCCTCTTCCCCTGTTCCTTTTCACTCTCGGGCCTCTATCCTGGAGTAAGTCCTAGCACCATGAGACACCTAACGCATAAGCTCCCTGTCGCTTCTCATGGACACACCTTTCGCAACATGATCGTTAGGTCTCTACTGCCTCTTGTTTCTCACACCGAGCACCACTCACGTGGGCTTAGAGTAAGAATTTACCATGAAAATTCCCCATCCATCATGACGTTAAACTTTATGCCCCCGTCCAGCATGACGTTAAACTTTATGCCCCCGTCCAGCATGACGTTAAACTATATGCCCCTGTCCAGCATGACGTTAAACTGTATGCTGTCCCACATGACATTAATCTGTACGTCCCTTTTGAACTACGAGGTCTTTGATCCATGTCAAGGCATGGTACATAGGAAGCCTCCACGAGGTTCAATCCCACCACCCATTGTTTATTCATGCCAGGTTACGCCTTTATCCCACATGACGTTAAACTGCATTCCAGTCCAGCGGTAAGCCGTTATGACTATCCTGAACTACGTGGACTTTGATCCATGCTAAGGCATGGTACGTAGGAAGCCTCCTGAGGTTCAAGACCACCTCTAGTGGACCCCCAGGTTCACCTTCATGTCAGTTTGCTGACGAAGCCCTTTGAACTACGAGGTCTTTGATCCTTTCTAAGACATGGTACGTAGGAATCCTCCTTGAGGTTCAAGCCCGTCACCCACCGGACCAAGGTCCTTCTTTACGTCAGTTCGCCGACACCCACATTCATATCCTAACTATGAGGACTTTGATCCATGTTAAGGCATGGTACGTAGGAAGCCTCCCTGAGGTTCAAGCCCAACAATCATTGGCCCCGACCGTCTCCGTGTTGGTGTGCCAAGCCCCCATTTTCACCTGAACTACGTGGTATTTGATCCATGTCAAGGTATGGTAGGTAGGAAGCCTTCCTGAGGTTCAATCCCACCATACACCTGGGCCAAGGTCCTTCTTCACGTCGGTTCTCCGACACACCCCCGTCCCACATGACGTTAAACTGCATCCCAATCCAGCAGTAAGCCATTGTGACACTGCCATCCAGCTGTTCTGATACCCTTTTGTGTCAGTATAAAAACCCCTTTTCCCGAACTACGTTGACTTTAATCCATGCCAAGGCATGATAAGTAGGAAGCCTCACGAGGCACAAGCCCACCACCCATTAGGCCAAGGTCCTTTTCACTCCGGTTTTTCGGTGCTCAACCTGAACTACGTGATCTTTGATCCATGTTAAGGCATGGTATGTAGGAAGCCTCACGAGGTTCAATCACACCACCATCTGGTCGTTCCGACCATATTCACATTAGTTCTTCCAACACCTTGGGAATCCTAGAGTGTAAGCCCCACACATCCATCCCGAATTATGTGGACTTTGATTCCCTGCCACAGGGATACGTAGGAAGTCTCTTCAAGACTCAAGCCCATCACCACCGCCATCTCCATGATGGATCCATTTTATTCCTCCTTCACTCCATGCAATTCTCCATAATCCATCCTGATTCTTACCTGGGCTGCCACATCCCGGTGAGATCATGCCACCCCATTCCCCTCCACAGCATTCGGGAAGCCTCCCACGGGCTGGCTCCGGTATTGGCATTCCCTCAAGGGGGATTCCTTAATCTGATCCACTTGAGTTGGTGTTCTGATCAGGCCGATCCGTCTCCTCTAGACGTTAAACTTTCGACATACCCTGTGTTAAACATGGGAAGATGAGGAAAACCTTAGATATATGCCTATGGCATATGATTCCCTATGCCCGATATGGGATGCCTCGGGCTTCTGCGCCCTCGAGAAGCCCTACAATAAGGGAAAAAAGATAGACACGCCAATTCCCCAATGTTAAGACATGTTAATGATGCCTCGATGTGACTACTCCCCTGACTGAAGGTTTCTACCCTGACCGGACCCTTTGGAATGTCCTGACAAAAGCAGTGTAATTATCCGGCGTCCATGGAAATATGGCACTGGGAAGAGTTTCGCAAACAACATATTAAATCTGCGAGGGAGACCCGGACTAGGTGACGAGTTCCAAGGAGTAATCCATAGAAGGAAGAACCGACATCCCACCATCCCAGTTTCGATCAATGAGTAGATGTCCCTGAATAAGGAGCGGATGCCGTCCGCCTTTGGAAAGAGGGAATGCAGGGCAACACAAAAGTCGTGCCTGTCGCGCCCCAGCGGACGGACTCGCATGCCCTGGAAAAAGCGTGGGAAACAGAAATAGTGAACCCGACATGAAATTATTCTCCTAAATGTAGAGACTAGTAGTGTTCGATACATCATTATATTGACGTGTCACCGGATCCAGATATCCAGTGCTGGGTCCCGCCAAGCAAATAGTGGGCCCAACGTGAAACTCACCAGAAGTTGGGGCAGTAGAACGTGGGGCATTCCATTCTGCAATGTTGTCAGCATGGATTCCTCTTAATGACCACAGAAGACAGAATGGTGCTGGGGCACTGGTTGTCGATTTCTTTTCCTCGTAGTGCTGATGAGTTAACTCCCCGTTTCTCAGGAATTAGGTTGCTGCTATAGGGACACGATCGCCGCCCACCCGCCTACGTAGGGGCAAGGGAAATACCAGCACAGCCGCTCCGCGTGGCTCCACTACTACCACAACGACGTCTTCATCCACGAGCGTGGGGCGCCCACGCCCCCTCTCCCCATCAGAAATCATCCAATATAGGGTGATTAATGACCTCGTACGTCGTTACAAGGAGGAGGGAATAATCCCAACTCAGGATATGGCCCGCCTGGACCTGGAGGCATCCAGGCCCCACCACCAACGCCACCCTCGAGGGCCACACAGGGAGCCCCTGCTCCCCACCCCAACATTAAACCGTTTTGGGAGCCTGTCCCCGGAACGCCTTGACGACTCCCTTCCTTACGCTGATGAGGTGGGTGACGTCCGGCTCAGCCCGAACAGAGTCCCGATCCAAGGACTCCAAGAAAGGGCCCCCACCCGGCTGCGTCAGTGCCACCGTCCTGCCTTGCCAGAGGAGCAGGTTGGTTATGCGCCTACACCACCTGCACCGGCTCGCCTGACCCGACGACAGCGTTGGACCCGAGATGAGGACGACCACTAAGGGGAGTCAACGTCGGTAGCTACTGTTTCCCGAGCCACCACTGACGTATATCATGAATCCCATACACAAACTGAGCAGGAACACTCCTACTCCCAACTGGGATCGAGGCCCCAACCGCCCCACGGGCAGTCTGGGTTGACTCTCTGGGTCAAAGGCCCGAGTGGTGATCGCCACGGACCAATCTGCAATGATGTCACCCCGTATGGAGGCCCTCCCCGTACCACCACTCCACAGAGCGTGGGCCTTCCCCCCTATGAAGTTTGTCATGGAGGTATGCCCCGTGCTACCCCCAACCCAAATGAAGACCTGGCCCGTGGCAGTGACACTCGGCAAGGAAGCCTCTCCCGTGCCCACCACACCGGGTATGGAGTCCCTCCTACCCTCGACCGTCGATATAAAGGCATTTCCCATCCGGTCCCTCTTCAACACGGGGATCCCCCGTACATTCTCTCTGCAACTGGAGAGAGTCCTCCTCACCCTGGAAACCAGAAGGGTGAAGGTCAGCCTCGCTTCACCCGCACCAAGCATGGAGGTCCTCCCCATGCTCCTGCCGGTTCCAACAGAGCTTTTTCCTGGTCAGGTACTATTCATGGAGGTCCTCCCCACATTCCCTTCGACATTTTCCTCGGTGCCCCTTGTACCCCAACTATCTCAAGTGGAAGTCCTCTGTGCCCCGGTGCCAGCACGGCCCCGAGACTACATGTCAGGAATCAAACTTGTCCCGAAGATCCATCTAGGGGCAAGAGGGCGGGTCGTCACCGCCACAAGAAGAATACTGGGAAAGACCGGGTGGAGATCAAACCGGCCCGCTTCTCGGATTCTGAAGCAGAATGTGACTCGGCGTTGGAACCCTCCCCTCGTTCCTCCGTATTAAGGACTGGGGCAGGAACAAGGCGTGTCAGCCTCATCCTTCCAGAATGAGAAGTCCACCAGATTCCCACCTCTCTTCGTAGGTACATCCAAGAGGAGGAAATTTTGGGAATCTCATAGGTTCCGACCGTGCAGTCACCACCGTTTTCACCAAAAGCGCCCTATACCTCAACCATAGATCACGAAGAGCTATTTTGGGGACCGATGGCGGTTGAGAAACAGTGTGACCCATCACCGGTAGCTACGATCCCTGCACTAGAGGCTATGGCTATCATCCCATCGTATTGTGAAATTGTGGTCAGGTCACTGCACTCTTCAAACGATGGCCCAGAATTCAGCGGCCAGTCGGCTCGTTTTCTGTATTCTTCGCCACCCAGTTTACTGTCCCGGCGGTCCGCCTCAGTACCGATACCGGTTCCTCAGCCACCTCCGGTTGAAGAGTGGAGCAATATGGGGCCAGACCCTGAATCCGAGCCCAAGAACTTCTAGAACATTCTCGTAGTGGATCACTTCCCAGAGAATTTCTAGCCCGAGGTAGCATCGAACTTTTGTGCGCCGGAATCACTCACCCCTGAAGAAGTCGAGTGCTTCCATCAAACTCTATGGGTGACGCACTTCCATCTTCGCTATCAATGGGTTTTGTACCCTAGGAGCCAAGTGCACTTTGAGGAAATCGGTGATCAATGCCATTTGGTTGATTTGGCCTCACTCCCCATGGCCTAGCGCCCTGAGTCACCAGGTCGCCAGAGCGCTCTCCAACAAAAATGCATTTTGAGTTTCAAGTTACTCCGCAAATTCATCAGGGAAGCTACCCCCCACATGCAAGTCCATGGCTGGGGACAGTATGCCTCCCTCCTCTTCAATCCTATCCAGCGGTAGCCTGATTTGTTATGCGACATTGAGGACATGCCCCCAAGAAGGGTTGCGGTCCACATGGATGACATATTGGGGAAGGAGGACGAGCTAGAGTTTATCGATGGAGATTTACCCCTGAGGGTGTACCACCACTGCTGGACCCATCAGGGAGGATTATTTGTCAGTAGAGGAACCTTCTAGGCCTCCCTGCGCCCGCCGAGTTGCTGGTACTCAGTCAGAATGCCGGTAAGGGTAAAGAACATGTCCGAAATATCAAGCACTCCGACCCGTCCGCCTCAGTACAGAATATAGACGAAGACCCCGAAAAGGCTGCATTGTGCCAGTAACTTGCTGAGCAGAAGAGGCTGGTCGACGAACTCTTAGCCGAGTGTGCTATAGAGAGGCGACCCGACTATGGTGATCCTAAGCCGGGGCAGCAGGGGCAGGAACAACTTCCCCCCGGTGAGATGCCTCCGGGCAACCCTGACCATGCTACCCCCGCAGACAGGGCAGAAGCCGGAACTCATGACAAGAGGGCATGATACATCTCGCCAAGCCCTCCTAAACGGCGAGGCAATCCGAGGAATCCAGCCTAGGTTCCCCCAGCCACCCCGAGGGTCGTTTCTCCAGTCGTTCCACGAGCCATTGAAGCCGTTTACCGTGTCGAAGAGCCCGACAACACACTCATGGTTAGGGATCCCCATCAAGACAGGGACCCCCACCCGAGTGATCCTATAACAGTACTCATCGCCTGCCTCGAGGCGTTGGAAACGCGACAGGTGGCAGTCCCACCAGATGGCAAGCCATATCCCTCATGGGTGGATGATATGACTGCACCTCCGAGTTTTGGGAATCCCACTTTCTCGCCCTTTAACGGGATGGGGGACCAGCCGCAACACCAGACCCACTTTTCCTCTAGGTGTGGCCCCATGTTGGGGACCCCGGCACAGCAGGAAGCCACCAAACTCCGATGTTTTGTGCAGACACTGGAGGGCCCTGCATTTGTATGGTACAACCAGCTCCCTATCAGATCGGTGACTGGATGGGAGGATCTCTGCCAGAATTTCCTATACCAGTTCAACTCCACCACACGAAATACCAGCATCACGGACCTCTTCAAGTGAAAACAAAGGCCTGATGAGTGAGTCATGGACTTCATCGCCCGGTGGAAGGGGCTTACATACTCCCTTGACATGCCACTGACTCAGGAGAAATTACTGACGATGTGCATAGGGAATGTTAAAATAGAACTGGTTCCTTCCCTGATCACCCAGAACTACCCCAGAGGGTTCTGGGACTTCCCAGATAAGGGTCAGCACCTCGAGGAAGCTCTGCAACAGGCTAGTCAGACGCGTCTGCTGCCCCCTGTGATCCCAGCAAGGGCGGATGCCAGATTCTAGCCCACCGTGGTGGCCCAAATATAAGCCCCCATGCAGCTAGAATTAATTCCAGTGGTACCGACTCTGCAACCCCATAGAGGCCCTCCACCTTAGGTGCATGATCCTGCCCAGCAGAAACCACCTTAGAACCGACAGGTTCCCCTACGCAATGTGCCACCACTGCCTAGGTGAGACAATCAGGATCTGCCTCCTCAAAAGGCCCCTCGTTAGGTCCAGGCTCCCAAAGCCCCTTTTCCGGAAATAAGGCACCATACTTACTCGTTCAATGAGAATCAGGTCCCCGGTTACTTCCGTAGCACCCTAGAGCAGGGGATTGTGCGTTTACCCGAGTGCAGGAGGCTGGCAGAGGCGAATCTCACCAATCGCCCCAACTACTACCCCTATCATCGGATCTTGGGGGACACCCTCAAGTAGTGCTATGTGTTTAAAGACTGACTCCAAGATTAGGTCAACAAAAACATAGTCAGGTTGGGCTCAGCCCCGACACAGGTGGCGGGTGTCTTTGTCAGGTTAGAAAGCGGTAGCGATGACGAAGGTGACTGGCAGCAGGTCCCCAGCTGTGGGAACTAGAAATAAGATGACTGGATGCTCCATAAAACCGTCGCCCATGCCCATGTATCATTCAGGCATGCCAGAATCAGCCGGAGCCTTCAGAATATGCGACCAGTACCTCTGCGTCGACATCTCAGCCGACCTCTTCCCAAAAGGGCAAGCAGTGGCGGCACAAGAAGAATCAACACACTCCACCACTGCCATCTTCATCCCGCACTCTCAGTTACTTCATGCCCCATGAGATGGGTATTCGTACTAGAATCCTCCCAGTGGTGGATGATTCATCAAGTGACAGTTAGGGGTATGCTTTGGTTAATACCGTGGAGCTGGTAAATCCCTATATGACTCCTGACGAGGGGGAACGCCAGGATAGCCTTCTCAACTTCCCTAGTCGACGTCAACATCAGAGGAACTGTATCCACATAGTCCGTCAAGGAATGAAAGCGGGTGATTTCAGCCAGACTGTGCATGCTACTAAAACCAGAAAGCAGGCCCAGTGCAGAGCTCAGCACGCACAACCTCAACTGGTGCCCTCAGATCTACCTCCACCACTGTTTGTGCTACTAGATCAGGCAGAGCCATCTCGTCTGTACCACAGCTAGTCTTGCCCTGCTACAGGCCTATCTCAGTTGTCCAGTCCTCATCCGGCAGCTACTCTTCAGGCGTCAACTAGCAGGCAGCTGGATGTACCCCGTACTAGCCAGCCGCCGGTCCAGCCGGCAGGGCCCGTCGTGCCTCTAATTGCAATGTGAACTTTTGTAAGCAGAGGTTCACGTTTGGCATGGAAGTATGATGTTCTGAAGCACCTTGCTGGAATTCCAGAAAGTCTTTCTATTCTTGAGGCTCTTCGCCTGTCATCTGAAATGTGTGAGGCACTTGCCGAGGCCCTAAGGAGCCCCCTCCAGTTTGAGACAGAGGTAGCAGCTGCAGAATCCTTCCATGCTGAGGCGATTGAGAATTCTGAATGTCAGGCAGTTATCTCATTCTCGGGAAAAGACGAAGACCCTCCCATACAGGGGCACATTCACCCATTGTATGTCACTGGTCAGTTCAATGGCATGGAAGTCCACCGCTGCCTTGTTGACATGGGTTCTGGGATTAACCTAATCCCAACTCAGACACTGTGGAAGCTGGGTTTGTCTGAGGATGATTTCTCTCCCTCCGACCTCAGAATCCAGGGATACGATAGGACTGAGCAATCCCCGGTCGGCAAGATCCGCTTGAAGACCCAGTTCGGTGGCCTAATTGCCAGCACCGAGTTCATGGTCATCTCCCAGGACACCGCATACAATGCATTGATGGGTAGGCCATGGCTCTATCTGCATGCAGCAGTCCCTTCATCGTATCACCAATTCCTCAAATACTCCCTCAATGGTCGAGTCGGTGTGCTCCAAGAAGATGTGTCTCCTTTTGCCTCTTGTGAAGCCCTCTATCTGGACACTGACTATTACAAGAGCAAGGGTAAGTAAATCCTGGAAAGCGAGGATGAACCCACCCCGGTCACAAGTGATCCCTGGACAGGTCTAGATGATGCCTACATCTTCCAGATCCATCGGTTGGAGGACACGACCCCCGACATGGGGCAGTGTTTTGTTGTTTCGGGTACAAGAGGAAGGCATATTCCCATGTCCAAGTGACGGTGGAAAATCACCTCGTACTCTTACACCAACCAGGCTCAGGTGATCCCAGAACCTCCTACCCCTGTATGGTATCAGGATGTTAGGCTCATGGCAATGGCGGTACGTCATAAGTGTCTCTTCTGCCGGGCTAGAATCAACCGACTTAGGCCGACACATCACTACTACTTTGATGTCATCAAGCGTGGCCCCTTGGGCTAAAGGACATATGGGATTGGATCGACTGCCTTTATCGGTATGGTCTCAGTAGAACATGAGTCTTCTGACGTGATGACCACTGCCGCTCAGGCCAGCACCAGCCTCCCATCAGAGTCTGGTGGCTCAGAAATGAATCCCCCCATGGAAGATCCCTCCACAGGTGGTGAATAGGATCTGGAGGATGCTCCCCCTACCTTTGAAGAAGGCCTCTCTACCATAGTCGATGAACTGGTATAGTTAAACCTTGGTAGTGAGGCAGATCCGAGACCCACATTGATTAGTGCTGCCATGCCCCTCGAGGAGCAGCAACAGTATGTGGACTTTCTCAAAAAACACCGTGACATGTTTTCCTAGAGTTATGATGAGATTCCAGGACTAGATCCCCAGGTATCCGTCCACCATCTTGGTCTCCCTACAAACCATCGTAGGTTCAAATAGCCTCCCATAAAGATGCACCCTTCTCACAGTGCCATGGTTGAGGCTGAAGTTGATAAGCTCATCAAAGATAACTATGTCAAGGAAGTTCAGTACCCCAGGTGTCTTGCCAACATTGTGCCAGTCAGGAAGAAAAAGAAGCAGATCAGAGTCTGCATCGACTTCCACGATCTCAACTGCCACTGCCCGAAGGATGATTTTCCCCTCCCAGTGACAAAGTTGTTGATTTATTCCACAGCCGGGTTCCAAGCCCTCTCCTTCATGAATGGGTATTCTGGGTACAACCAGATCCGGATGGCCCCCGAGGATGAGGAGTCCACTGCCTTTAGGGATCCCCAAGGTACCTTTTGTTACCAGGTTATGCCCTTCAGCCTGAAGAATGCAGGTTCCACCTATCAGTAGGCCATGCATCGCATATTCAATCCAATTCTTGGGACACTGGTAGAATGTTACGTGGGTGATCTGGTGGTCAAATATCGCCAGTGCCAGGACCATCTCAAGGACCTTGAGAAAGTGTTTGGCTTCCTCTGTTCCCACCACTTGAAGATGAACCCACTGAAGTGTGCCTTCAGGGTCACATCCGGGAAGTTTATTGGATTTGTTGTCAGATACCGAGGCATCGAGATCGACTCAGAGAAGATCAAGGCTATCAGCTAGATGCCTCCCCCGAGCAATATTCGGGAGCTGTGAGGTCTCCAAGGACACTTAGCCTACATACGCCGATTCATTGCGAATCTGGCTGGCAAGTGTAAGCCCTTTTCCCCAGATCATGAAGAAAGGATCCGACTATGAATGGGATGAAGAGTGTTAGACCGCCTCCAAGAAAATCAAGCAGTATCTACTCCAAACTCCAGTCTTGATGCCACCTGTCTCCGAAAAGCCACTGGTTCTTTACGTGACTTCCCTAGAATAGTCCCTTGGCGCACTTCTCACCCAGAAGAACAATGAGGGGATAGAGAACAGCCTCTACTACCTCAACCGCATACTACTCGATACAGAGACTAGATACTACCCCATAGAAAAGAGCTTCCTTGCGCTCGTGTTCACCGTACAGAAATTGCGGCATTTCCTACAGCACCATGAGGTACAGTTGGTCTCTAGGGTAGACCCACTAAAGTACATTCTGAACCATCCCATGTTGACTGGCCGACTAGCGCGATGGGCGGTGATCCTCTGACAGTTCTACATCATATTCGTGCCTTAGAAGGCTATCAAAGGACAGACATTGGCATACTTTCTAGCTACCCATCCAACCTCCGCGGATCAGTCCCCGGACCTGGATTTTCCTAATGAGGCAATCCTCTCGGTCGATGATGCCGTCTCATGATGGAAAATGCACTTCGACTGTGCCTCCCGGAGCCCCACCGGTAGGAGGCTCAACGATCCTAAGCTCAATAGAGTGGGTTTGGGTATCGTCTTCATCACCCCGATGCAAGCTGTTAATCCGTACTCATTCTTGTTGTCAGAAGACTACACCAACAATGAGGTAGAGTATCAGGCTCTCATCATCGGCCTCAAGCTAGCCCTTGAGATTGATGTACCCCATTTGAATTTGAAATGGGATTCCAAACTAGTCATCAAACAGGTCAATGGAAACTATGTTGTTAGGAAACCAGAGCTTGTGCCATTGCTGGAGTGCACCCTCCACCTACTGGCCTAGTTCCCTTCTCAGCTAGAGGTTACCCATGTCCATCGGTCACAGAACGGTCGAGCAGAAGCTTTGGCTGGCTTAGCTGCGTCACTCGCAGAACCCGAGCAGGATGATTTGATCATAAATGTGGCACACCAGAGATTCATTGCCCCCATCACCCCAGGGGATGATGATGGCCTACGGGTAAGCCATCTTACTGCCAGACCCTCCACGTTAGGAGCCCCAGGTTCTTCAGATGCAGTGGTTGAGGCCACTCCAAACTTGAGATCACCTTTTGTCGAGTATCTCTAAAATGGTTGCCTCCCGGATGATCGGGCCGAGCGCGAGAAAATACGACGCCGTGCACTAAAATTTACTCTCCAGTGTGGTCCCAGTCTTGACCAGATCCTCTATAAGTGGGGCTTCATTGGTGTTCTCCTCCGTTTCATTCAAGGAGTCAAGATTTCTCAGGTCATGAAAGAGGTTCATGCCGGTTCATGTGGTTCCCACCAAGCTGGGCCCAAGTTCTCCAATTAGATCTGGAGATTGGGGTACTTCTGGCCCTCTATGATCCATGATTATATTGAGTTTGCCAAGAGATGCCACATGTGCCAAGTTCATGCTAACTTCCTGCATCAGCCGCCAGATCCTCTCCACTCCACCAAGTACTCTTGGCCATTTGCGGTGTTGGAACTCGATGTCATGGGACCATATCCACCGGTGACAGCTTGCCAGTGTAGGTTCATCCTAACTGCTACAAATTTCTTCTCCAAGTGGGCGGATGAAGTTCCACTCAAAGAGGTAAAGGCCCGTTCCATCATTGACTTTGTGACCTCTAATATCGTCCACCATTTTGGAGTCCCTCATGCTGTCCTCACCGATAACAGAACCAACTTCCGAGTAGCTGAGTTGAAGAAATTGTATACCAAATACAATATCCGTTCGAACCATACCTCTCGCTATCATACACAGGATAATGGATAGATCGAGGAATTCAACAAAACCCTCTCTAACATTCTGCAGAAAATGGTTGTTCAGAACAAGAAAAGTTGGATGGACAAGCTCCCCAACGCCCTCTGGGCTTATCGGACGACGATTCGCAATTCCACCCAGGTGACCCCATATTCCCTGGTATATGGGGCCGAGGCCGTCCTGCCCATCGAGATCCATCTTCCATCGTTACACACTGCAGTCTATGACCAGCAAGCACCAGACAAAGTGGCCAAAATCCGTCTAGCTGAATTGGAAGCACTGGATGAGAACCGACTATGTGCCCTGAACAATATGGAAAGGCATCAGAATAAGACGACTAGAGCCTTCAACAAGAGGGTACACCTTCGCTCTTTTCTGCAAGGTGACCTGGTGTTGGCCCTCTGAGCGCCAATGATCCCTGGCAGGAAACCAAACAAGCTAGAGCCCAAAGGGGAAGGACCTTACATTATTCATAAGGTTTACCCCAATGGAGCGTACTCCTTGGTGACCATGGATGGTGAGGGCATAAATCCTCCCACCAATGCCAAGTTCCTCAAGAAATACTTTTCCTCAGCCCCATGGTCCTACACGACCTTAAACTATACAGTCCCACATGACCCTAAACTGCACATTACTGTCCCACATGACTTTAAACTGCACCACCGTCCTGCATGACAATAAAATGCAAAATGGTCCGAGCTCTATGACCTTAAACTAAGATCTCCTTTTTCCCCACTACAAGACCTTAAGCTGCAAGATGGTCAGGCCTTCCTGACCGAGGCCCAGCCTCAGGCCCCTTGGCCTTCCTCAACTCAGTATCTCTTATGGGATTGTACGGTGTGGTGTGGGATTACATCCTAATTCACGCCGGGTTACCCGCCGTACCATACATATCCCCAGATGAGACGCATCTCTCATCCAACATGACGTTAAAATGTGCTTCTAGAATTACGTATGGCTTGACTCCCATCCTAATGGGATACGTAGGAATGCTCAGACGTCTTGTCTTGAGCCCGGCCTTGAGCTTTTCTCTTTGGTTGGACCCCCTTGGTATAGTTTCCTCAGAGGGTCCTTGCATGAGGAGTAGGCTTACTTATCCCCACTCATACGAGGATTATAATGGTCGCACCATGTGCCCACTCCCGTTCTTCTATCCTCCCACGTCTTCACCGCACGACGTTAAACTTCATGGCATTTAATAACTACGTATGGATTGATTCCCATCATAATAGGATATGTAGGAATGCTCAGATGTCTTGTCTTGAGCCCAGCCCCGAGATTTTCTCTTTGAATGTCCCCCCTGGGTATAGTTTCCTCGGAGGGTCCTCGCATGAGGAGTAGGCTTCCTTATCCCCACTCATACGAGGATTATAATGGTCGCACCATGTGCCCACTCCCATTATTCTACCCTCCCACGTCTTCACCACACGATGTTAAACTGCATGGACTTCAAGAACTATGTATGGCTTGATTCCCATCCTCATGGGATACGTAGGAACGCCCAGACATTTAATCTATTGGCCCAGCCCCAAAGCCAAAATATTCCACTCGGGTCAAGATATATGGCAGGGTGCACACTTTTTCCCCAACTTACATCGAGCAAGCCTAGACCCGACTGTACGTCCCCTCCCCAGGAGATGTTTTCCTCTTTCGTAGATGGGTACAACTATGATTCACCCACACCTTGACTGGGATTGCATCACTTTCCTCATCCGGAAGGTCCCCTGAATGGTATGGATGATCGGCCTAATGTCCCTCTTACCACTTCGGTCCAACGCCCTCGAGGATGTCGAGAAACAAGCCGATACAAGTCCCGCGTTTCGAACGTGGTCAGCGGTCGATGCTATTTTTTGCTCCCATATCAGGTCACCATAAGGACGCTCTGTTTCAAACATGGTCAACAGTGTCCTAGATCTTTGGGTCCACCCCAAGATGTCCCAAACATCGAGTGCATTGATTCGTTCTGCCCCATCCTGAAGCAAAAAACTTCCCTCTAGGTGGTTCCAACGTTCGAGCGCATGACCCCGATTCGTTTATAGAGAGTGTACGGAGTGGTGTGGGATTATGTCCTCATTCACGTTGGGATACTTTCTATGTCGTACGCATTCCCTTAACGAGGCACAGCCTCAGGCCTCTTGGCATTTTCGAGCCCTATCCCAAGTTCTTACCTAGAGTGTATGGTGTGGTGAGGGATTATGTCCACATTCACGTCAGTTTGTTCACCGTACCATACACCTCATCTGTCCAGGGAGCCATATTACCCAAACTTCATCCTCACTGCAAGACATTAAACTACGATTAGGCTAGGACTTCCTGACCAAAACCCTACTATCAGTCCCCTTGGCCGTTTCGGGCCCCCTAGCCCAGGTTCTTTCCTATGGGACTGTATGGTGTGGTGCGAGATTACGTCCCCATTCACGTCGGGTTACTCGCCGCGACGTACACATCCTCTTGAGGGTATCCTGCCACTGGGTATCTTCTAGAACTACGTGTGGCTTGATTTCCGTACTTATGGGATATGTAGGACCACCCGAATTTCTAAGCTTCAGGTCCATCCCCATCTTTCGAAAATCTCCATCCACCTTGACCCCTTGGCCTACCTTTCCAGAGCCACTTTGTTGACCCTTTTCAGTGATTCACCAATGTGCCTAAGGGTACTCTGGTTTAGTTACCTGGAATGTCAGACTCTATTTGGACATGTCCTCACCCACTTTTCAGGATTTGTGTTCCTCTCCATCAGGGCTTTCATCATCTTTCACACCCAAAGGGACCCCCAAGAATGGACTGGATACCATGCTCAAGGGCTCTCCTACCGTTACGGGCCAATGCCCCCGAGGGTTTCAGGCAACAAATCGATAAAAATCCCGCGTTGCAAATATGGCCAGTGGTCGATGCTCATTTTTTGTTCCCACTTCAGGATAACATGATATGGAGGCTGTTTTTCCGCCATGGTTAACAGTTATCCTCCATCGCCACGCCAACCCCATTAATCCCAAAATGTCGGTTATACAATTCACATCCTTCTCCATCCCCATCATGTCCAAGTAGAGTTTCGAAACTCTTGATACTATTCCTCAGTGCACATCTGCACGTTAGGGGAAAAAATCCGCGTTAAAGGTGTCCTTAGGGGCTCTTCACTGAATTACCCTCGATGAACGTTCTGGGTATTGCGATAAGGATCTTCTTCCCTTGTTTCCCACACCGAGTTTAACTCACGTGGGATTAGGGATCAGATCGAGGTCTGTGCTTGGAAAGTTTCCATCCACCCACGGTCCGAACTCTAAGACCATAAACTAATATCTCCTAAGAACTATGTTTGGCTTGATTCCCATCCTCATGGGATACATAGGAATGCCCAGACCCCCTGTCTATGGGTCTATTTTGAGTTCAGCTAATTTGTCTCTCCTATCCCGCCTTCAGGACATTGACTGCGGGACCGCATGGTGTGATGTGGGAGTATGTCCTCATTCACGTAGGGTTTGAAATAGCTGCACCAGGCACACCCCATCCTAAACATTAGTCATTTCTCCTGTCCCGTATGAAATTAAAAGGTATCCTCCAGAACTACGCGTGGCTTGATTCCCATCCTCATGGGATACGTAGGACCACCCGAATGTCTAGAGTTTGGGTCCATCCCCACCTCTTAGAGATCTCCTGATCTCCCAGTCACCTAGGCCCCTTGGCCTGTCCCTCTCCACGAGGGAGATGTATAGGTGTGGTACATGGTTTTTGGCACCATGCCTCCCTTCTCCCGGGAATCTACCATCTCTTGGTCGCCCTCAAGATTGAGTCCCTCGACCCCTTGCAATGGTTCACCCATGTGTTAAGATTACTACGGTCTAGGACCAAGAGTGTCAGATTCAACTTGACCAAGTTCCTTCCACTTCTCAAGCTTCATGTTTCCCTTAATTCGGGATTCCATCATCTTTCACACCTGGAGGGACCCCCAAGAACGGCTTGGATACCACGCCTAAGGGCTCTCCTACCGTTACGGGCCAACGCCCCCGAGGTTTTCAGACAAAAAATTGATACAAATCCCGCATTGCAAACATGGTTAGCAGTCGATGCTCATTTGTTTGTCTCCATTTCAGGCTAACACGACAGGATGTTGTGTTGAGAACATAGTCAATAGTAATCCTTCATCGTCACGCCAACCCAGTCAGGCCTCGAATGTTGGTTGCATGATTCACGTTATGTTCCACTCCATCGTGTCCAGGTGGAATCCCAACACTCTTGGTGCTATCCCTCAGTGCATATTTTCACTTCAGGGGGACAAAGCTGCAATACGGCATCCTTCGGGGATCCCACGGTCCGAGCTCTAAGAACATAAACTAAGATCCTCGTTAAGGGATATGTGCGGCTCGATCCTCGTCCCCATGGGATGCGATGGGTCACCCGGACATCTTGTATCCAAGTCCAGCTCAGCTGGAGGCTAGTTCCTCATGCCTATTTCCTTTTTACCTCTATTTGGGCCCCTTGGCCTAAGGTTCCTGTCTCGGAATTGTGTACGGTGTGATGAGGGATCTTGTCCCCATCCACGTCAGTTATGTTTCATGGCACCGTACACATTCCCCGCCTAGCATCATCTCTGCTACGTCTGCGCTGTATGACGTTAAAATGCATGCTTGGTCCTATCACACGACCCTAAATTGTGACATTATAGTCCTGGCCGCACGACGAAAAACGACACCGCATTGTGATGACCACATCATAGGGGACATCACGTTGGGTAATGGTCATGTGCCATGCCATTTTTCAACACCTATCACAGCTTGATTCTTGTGGTGACACTCGGGCTTGTTACCCTAGGCCTATTGCTTCCCAAAAAAAACCCACTCACCTAAAAGGAAAAACAAGATTTATCAAATTCCGCTTCATTCATTTAGTGCGAGGGCCACGCCCGCACTCCCCTTTTTCCCCGGCACTGGTACCTTATCGTGCCGCCTTCTAGAACTATGTATGGCTTGATTCTCATCCTTATGAGATACGTAGTAGCGCCTGGGAACTTCCCCACTGGCCCAGTCTAACTTCCGTGTTCGGTCCCTCGACTCGAGAACTTCCCCAGAGAACACATGGTAAGTAGGGATTATGTCCCCATCGTCGGGTTTTGTAACCACCTTACTGTGTGTCCCCTACTCTCCTTACCCCTAAATGGTCCGATCTCTAAGACCTTAAACTAAGACCCTTTCAAGAACTATGTGTAGCTTGATCCCCATTCTCATGGGGTACGTAGGAACACCTTTTCACTTTGCTTTAGGCCCAACTCAACTCTCTTTTTCAGTCCCTCAACCTAAAACCTCCCCCCGGGAACATGTGGTGGTCAGAACCACCGGTTCACATTCATGTCGGGTACTTGAGTTACCCCACCACATGCCTCCTATGTCCAAAGTCTACGACCCTAAACTAAGATCTACCAATGGGAAGGGACTCGAACCCCTCTATCTAATACGTCTTGTTGTCGTATTTAGATGTGCTTTGATAGAAATCCCAAAGTGTGGAATTTTCATGGAGACATCCTCCCATTCCATGTCCAGGATTTGTGAGCTCACTATTTGGATCCTCATCCTATTCCACATCCAAAAGGACCCTCAGGCAACATGGATACTAGGCTTAAGGGGTCTCCATGGATGCAAGGCCTAAGGGCTCTCCAATTGTTTCGGGCCAACGCCCTTAAGGATCCCTGACGACATTTGCGGCACAGTCCCGTGTTTCGAACATGGTCAACAGTCGACCCTCATATGTCTATCTACACCCTAGGCTAACATGATGTGGATGCTGCATTTCCGCCAGGGTCAACAGTCATCCTCCATCGTCACACCGCCATCATTGTGATCCAAATCTCAAGATTCATGATTCACACAATTCCACTTCCTTATGTTCATGCGGAATTCCAAAATACTCGGCTCTACCTCTTCACGCATCTAAGTGTGCCTCATGGACGTGTTAGTTTCATTGGGCCGGTATTCACTGAGCATCCCTTAGCCATAATATGCCCCTTCTTGGGTCAGGAAAGTTCTCCATTACTTCTTGTTTCCCACATCGAGCATGACTCACGTGGGCTTAGTAGTTTTGGTGGGATATGTAAGAATGCAACAAGGCTTCTCTTCGTCCCACATGATGTTAAACTGTGCTTCCAGAACTACGTGTGGCTTGATTCCCATCCTCATGGGATACATAGAGACACCCTGGTATTTTTCCTAGGGTCCAGCCCACAAGAATCATAAGTCCTATTCCTCCCCATTTTCGGCCCATGGCCTGACCCCTCGTGGGGAACCATAAAACTATAACTCTGCCCTGAACAAGTCCAGGATGCCCCAAGATGACATTGGGAAGCGACAGATCCCCTCTCCAGAGTGGCCCTGTCTGAAAGGAATGGTCCGTGATCAAACTGATGCACCCATCTAGCATATTCCCACCACGGTGGTGTAATATTAGGAGTATTGGATTCTGTTTGAACAAACCATCACTCCACATCCCACGCTTTGCTTGCCCCTTGATTCAGATCCTCATCCTCTTTCACGTCTGGAGGGACCCCCTAACAGTATGGATGCCTGACCTATGATCCGCCTGCTGTCCTCAACCAACGTTTCAGAAGACTAGTCATGTTTGGAGGGACCCCCTAACAGTATGGATGCTCGACCTATGGTCCGCCTACTATCCTAGGCCAACGCCCCAGAAGATTGATCGACGATATTTGATTCAGGACCCGTGTTGCGAACATGGTCAATGGTCGAGCCTCATTTTTTGTCCCCATTTTGGGATAACGTAGTAAGGATACCATTTTTCCGCCACGGTTGATGGTTGTCCTTTATTGTCACTCCACCCTCACAATGTTCCAAATGTTGGGTATTGTGATTCACACTTCCTGTTCCCACCGGTTCGGACTGATTTTAGCACCCTCGGTGACGCACCGTTCGTGCACAAGAGCATGCTAAAAAACGGTAATTTGGCTGTTCTAAGAACTTCCTTCTCTGTCCAGGTCTCCTATTTCCCAGAAATCCAGATTGGTTGTCCAAACCCCAGATTCCCGAAGCTTGGTTTACACTTCTATGTTTGGATGGGACTATGAGATGACTATCTCTTGTTTCTTACATCAGGCCCGACCCGTGTGAGCTTAGGGAAATATCACTGGATGTCCTGGAAACATTGTAAGGATGCAAAATGAACCAGTGAAAACAACGGAACTCGTGCATGCTGCGAAATTCAAAAAAATTTTAAAGCACGAAAGTACGTTTAAGGGTTTGTAATCTTTACAGTACCTAGGGGTCCACTCCCCCCATGGATGAATTGACCCTGTCAAAAGAGAGTTGTAGCTCCACCACCCTTTGACTTGTGGCGTCTAGGAATTGCTGCCGCCAACTCAGCTCCCGCTCCTCCTCAACAACGATGGGGCGCAGTTCATCAGCCTTAGCTCGAGCCCTCTCTATGTCAGCCTAAATGATAGCCATCTCTCAAGAATCCTGCCTCATATGCTCTTCTGCCTCTTCCAGCTGGGCCTTCAATCAAGAAATCAGCTCAGATTGTGCATTTAGAGTGGCTGAGTGATCATCTCCCTGGATCTATAGGTGTTGAACTTCATCTTCAGCCTCCTGGAGCTTCTCGATGTTCGTCACCTTCCTCCGCTGCCAGCCCATGATGAGCCCATGATCATACTCCTGGATCTTCTCTGCCATGAGATCTCAGATGATCGTATGAGGGTGTTGGGAATCCACTCCCCCAGCACACAGTTCGCGTAGTCGCGAGTGGAGTCTGTCCATCTCATTTAGCCACAACACTTGGGGAGGTGTTGTTGATGAAGCGCGTGATCAGATTCCACGATCAGCGATGGACTATTTTGCTGTCCTCTTCATCGGAGTCCATTTCATCCCAGGCCGCGCGATTGGCAGGCTTGTATGCAGGATACGCCCACAAGAAGTCTTCAACAGGATCTGCATCTGGCGTGGAATCCAGCATGACATCTAGAGCTGGGGCAGGCGTGGTGGGACTTGGGTCGACCGGTCAGTCCTCATCGTCAGACTCCACCTCAATAACCTCAGGCATGACCCTATCGGTGGTCCCGCCAATGATAGGGAGCACTGCAGCTTGGGTGGACTGGGTAACTATCTCTACTATCACTGGCATTCCCCTAAGAGGGATACCACCAGACATCCCGACTAGCCTCGCCGCAGCGGCCCATGCCATTCATAGAACTGTACGTGACGTGGAAGGGAATGGACATCAGTTAGCATGATCTACATATGAAAAGAAATGAATTCAGTGGAGAAGACTTACAGAGATCAAACTCCTGGTGTTGCTCCTGAGTTTATGCTGACGGAACCCTGAGGCATGGTCCTCTATGTATTATCGGAAGGTTTGGAGATCCTGAAGGTGCCACCTCATGTGGACTAGCCCTGCTAGACATAGAACTGGACGAAGCAGCAGACACGGTTTCCGACGGCCCTACATCATCACCCACAAAGGGGAAAGAGCGAGGTCTGCATACAAGTTCCTCCTGCATGGTTCAAATGTTCGTAAGAGGTCCATAATGTCCTGAGAGCGGACCCTGAGGAAAGAAACTCATAATGATACCTCGAGAACCTCTGTGAAATCATCGGAATCTGAGTCTTGATCCCCGAATTTGCCTTTCTCCAATGGGCTCCCTCTGCCAGCCTCATCTTCCCCAAAGGATTCGTCTGATTCTTCTGGAAGGGGGAAACTCTCTCTCAGCTCAGCTGCCGATAGCTGTGGGGGAACCGTCCGGTTCAGCAGCACCCTCAACCGGTCTGTCATCGGACACGGGGCACCACTGGAATGTACATAGTCCTCCAACTCATCCAGATACTGCTCCGCCTCCACCGGAGACACCACGAAATTGGCCCGGACAGGGCCTATACCTGGTAAGACCATCCTGAGATGGTTCAGGTGTTCCCAAATCACAGGAAGACTAAGGTGTTTCCATTTGACATCCCAAATGTCCCAGACCTTTGGGAAAATAGCATTCTCTGGCATGTCAATATGGCGCAGCCGCTTCCCCGGGGCCTGAGTGGATATCTTGCGGAATCCCCTCGGTGGCCGCCCCTCCGGATGGATCTGTTCTTCCGGGACCACTGGATCTGCCTCTACTGCCTCATCCTCAGTCGGTGCAGGCCTCACCACCATGGCAGCCCCGCCACCATGAGAGGCCCTTGATACACTCTGACCCCGACCATGGGATAGGGGAGGCCCGCCATCGCTAGCCCGAATGGTTGGCTGCTTTAGCATTTACCCTGGATAAGCTTCCTCCCAGCTGATGGCATACTCCTTCACCAGTCTGAATGTGGTAGTGGATGGAGGCAATGTATTTCACATTTTTCCATATTTCCGTGTGAACATGAGCCACAGTTTTCTCATCACACATGGGTTCTCCTCATGGCACACCTCCCAATAGATCTATGGGGTCAGCCGCTGTAGGCACCAGAACTGCCTCACGAACCGATGTGGGGTGTACGACTCACAGAGTGTCTCACGGTCCACCCGTGCCACCAAAACTCCACCTCGAAATGCCAGAAGATAATCCCAATGCTCTTTCGTTCCCTAACCATTGTCGGTGAGTACCCCCGTCGGCAATGGAAATGGGTGGAAGTTAAACTCATCCACCTTCCACACCTAGTTCAGCACCATCGATACAATTAATTTGACTAGGAAGCTCTCGGACGCATTCAGAATGGAAGGAAGGAAGGTCAACCTCGGTGGAGAGATAGGGTTTGGGTATTCGTAAACCCCCCTGACGTGTGCCATGATCCACCCATACATAAGGTGGAAGGGCCCGCATATCATCAACGACTTCTTTCCCTTGCTAATGTGCCGCAACATCTTGTACAATCTGGAGAGCATTGGAATCCCCAGATTGACCCGCCGTCCTATGGCCAACTTGGATGCCATGATGAACGAGCTGGGCCACACCCCCATTTTGGCATCCCTCACTGGTAGGATCCAACCGCAGATAAGGGCCGCAATAAATACCGCCGACCTAACTATCGACTTCTGTTTAGTATTGACACCGAAACCCCAAGTCTTCTATTGGCTGTCCTCCAAGATCCGCGAATACGAGTGCTCCTTGTCCCGTTGAGCCCCCTTCGGACAAGTTCGATGCCTTGGGGGAAACTCTCGGTTCACCAAGAGGTTCAGGAAATGCTTGAACCACTTCTTAAAGTGGACATCTCTCACTGCCTCTTTGTCCTCTCAAGGGACCAGTCCCATCAATGCCAGTGCCAGCCGTGACATCTGCTCCGGATCCTCCCACGCACTCATGACGGGGAGGAACTCATCATACATGACCCCCAAGATCGGGACCCCCGAGATCTGATGTACATCCCACATACTGATTCTAACCTCCCCATGGTGCAGGTGAAAGGTGTTGGTCCTAGATGACCATCTGCTCAATAGCTCCAACATCAGCTGTTTCAGTTGATAAATATGGAATTGGGAGGCCCATGCCGCCTCATACAAGCCCACTCTTCTTAGATCAACCCCAAAATCCTCACATAAGGCACCTACACAGTAGGACCATTCCCAGTCATTGGTGAAGTTACTGCCTTGGCGTAGGTCCCACTCATCGGACCACCCCTTCTTCGAATCCTGCAAAGTCGCCTTTAGTATGGTGCGATACATGGGAGGGGACGTCTCCAGTAGTAGTGGCTTCCCATCTATGTTGTTTAGATGGTTGTACAGAAATTTGGCAGTGAAAGGTGTGAAGTCCTCCTGCGCATGACCATCGGCCACCCTGAACCATTGACGCTGGCACGACGTGCTCCTGAACCAGCAAGCTGGCTCGTCCCTGCTCGCCTTAGGGACGAATACATCATCCCTCAGCCAGAAGCCATACAAGGGCAGCTTCTTTCACAGCAGATAATTCTTTTGGATCTCTGATAGCAGTTCTATCAAAGAATTATGATCCGAGTGGCTTCGGACTAGCTCCCCCAGGCGTAGACAGTTGGCCATCTCATCCCTCCGGGCGGCGTCCGCAAGCACCCCCAGCGCAACTTCTTGATGGGCCATCGGGTTTTAGAACTTGGAAAAATTTTAGGTCTGGCCGAAAAGCACGTTCGCGGAGCCCATTCACAGAGCTTAGACGCAAAAGCCAAGATGCAGAGCCTAGCCCCAGCTTGCAAGCAGATGTTCACTTAGTGCAGTCACGGAGTCAGAGACTCGCGGTTCGCTGCGAAGCTCGTTTTGCGGTGAGAAGATCCGGAGTACACGGAGCTTCACGAATTGAGAGAACAAAAGGACAAAGTCACGGAGAATGGAAAGTAAAAAAGAGAGGTTTCCCCCTATTTATAGGCAGTGACCCCCAGAGCTTCACGGCGCATTCAGCCCGTGCATAGCTTCACAGCGCGTCCAGATTGCACGGCCCCTGCCTTCCCCACGCGTCTTCTTCGTGAGTCAGCACTACGAATGGATGATAATTTTGGCAATTTCCCTCAGAAATCGACCTATGATCCCTCTGTGGCTTCAAGTCTGAGGGGGGGGGGATTTTTAGGTGCTAAAAATATTCGAAGAAAGGAAAGAAGAAAGAGGCCCCACTCCCTGCCTCACGAAGCCCCGACGTGAATCCCCCCGAGCAATGTGGCCGTCGTGAAGCAACTGAGGCAATAACACTCTGCAAACACCCTAACATTCGTGAGCCTTCCATGAAGCACCAGAGGCGGTAATGTTCCACGAACGCCCAGACGTTCGCGATCCCGCCGCGGAGTAGAAGAGGCGGTACCTCTCTGCAAATCTGGTTGATGTTCGCGACCCGCCACGAAGCAACCGATGCCCCCTTCGTGCTGCGTGAGCTCTGCTTCACAGCACACCTTGAATATAAATACCGAGCTCCCCCTGAGCTCTACGGATGGACAATCCGACCTTTCGGCTTCTAAACTCCCAAATCACGAAGCACTCTTCGCTCTGGGAATCATGAGCTCCGCGATGTATTTTTTCTTCGCGAGAGGCCTCCATCTTGTCTCGTTTTGAGCCCCTCTTCCGAGAGGGATGCCCTTCGCGAATCCTAAGGGAATTCGCGAAGGAAGGGGATTCCCAAGGGAACCCGGGCGGCCGCGGAGCATTTATGATTCACAAAACACCCATCCTATACACGTGACCCACATGCCAGGGCAGGTTCATTATACTTCGCGAAGCACACTGCTTCACAGCACCTTGCTTTGTGAGGCACCTCTGCTTCGCAAGGCAGTGCTCCGCGAACACCTTTCCACTTCACGAAGCACCTCCCACTCGCACCTATTCCCCATGCTAAGGCCAAGGAACTCCACTTCGTTAAGCACACCCCTTCGCCAGTTTCCTCCACTACGCAAAGCAACTGAGCTCCGGAAGGCCCCTACCTGTGGACCCCTATGCTTGGCAATTCCTCTTCCTGTGTAACCCTCCAGGTTTCCATGATGTGATTTCAAAGTCCCCTAAATGACACCTCCCGTAGAGTTGCTTCACCTAATGCTTCTTTTCATAGGCACGCTAATGGCTATTGCTTCTTCGCATAGCCACGCTAACGTGGACCCCTCAATGGTTCGCTCTGCGACCCCCCTTCTACACGGCCTTGACAGTACCTTCCCTCCCACCAGGAGTAGAGGGTACAGGTTATGTTATTCCTAGGGGTGCAGAGTAAACCCACCTCGTCCGAGCTGCAGGACGTTAAACTGCCGAGCACCTCATCCTCAACACATGACGTTAAACTGTGATCCAACCCTATGCCTCGCACGCAGGGTCCCCCCGGATCAGACATTCTTTACACCCTCTAGTCTCCAAAAGGGATGATATCCTTCTTCTGGGAGTGGCATTTTTCCTTGGGGAAGGGAATACCACCTTGGTGTAAGCCCCCTAGCCCCTCTTGCGAAAGGTAACACCCATGCACCTCCGTACTTCCTCACTACTAGGGCCAGTGGAGGGAATGATAGGGAACGAGGCACTTCCTTCCTTAGATCCCACATCCCTCTTCCCCTATGCCTTGTCACTCTCGGGCCTCCATCCTGGAGTAATTCCTAGCACCATGGGATGCCTAACGCATAATCCCTCCTTCGCTTCTCACAGACGTACCTTTCGCGACGTGATCGTTAGGTCTCTGCTGCCTCTTGTTTCTCACACCGAGCACAACTCACGTGGGCTTAGAGTAAGAATTGAACATGAAAATGACACATCTAGCATGATGTTAAACTACATGCCCCCATCTAGCATGACGTTAAACTGTATGCCCTCATCCAGCATGACGTTAAACTGTATGCCCCCATCCAGCATGAAGTTAAACTGTATGCCCCCGTCCAGCATGAAGTTAAACTGTATGCTGTCCCACATGACATTAAACTGTACATTAATTTTGAACTACGAGGTCTTTGATCCATGTAAAGTCATTGTACGTAGGAAGCCTCCACGAGGTTCAAGACCACCGCCCGTCGTTTATTCTGGTCAGGTTACGCCGTCGTCCTGCATGACGTTAAACTACATTCCAGTCCAGCGGTAAGCTGTTGTAACTATCCTAAACTACACGGACTTTGATCCATGCCAAGGCATGGTATATAGGAATACTCATGTGGTTCAAGCCCACCACCAGTGGACCCCCGGGTTCGCCTTCACATCAGTTCACTGACAAATCCCTTTGAACTACGAGGTCTTTGATCCATGCTAAGGTGTGGTACATAGCAAGCCTTCCTGAGATTCAAGCCCATCACCCACCAGACCAAGGTCCTTCTTCATGTCTGTTCGCCGACACCCGCATTCAAATCCAAAATATGAGGAATTTGATCCATGTCAAGGCATGATATGTAGGAAGACTCCCTGAGGTTCAAGCCTAACAATCATTGGCCCCGACCGTCTCCGTGTCGGTGTCCCAAGCCCCCATTTTCATCTGAACTATGTGGTGTTTGATCCATGTCAAGGCATGGTACGTAGGAATCCTTCCTGAGGTTTAAGCACACCATCCACATAGGCCAAGGTCCTTCTTCACGTCGGTTCTTTGACACGCCCCCGTCCCGCATGACGTTAAAATGCATCCCAATCCAGTGGAAAGTCGTTGTGACACTTCCATCCAGTTGTTTTGATACCCCTTCATGGCAGTATAACAACCCCTTTTCCCAAACTACGTGGACTTTGATCCATGCCAAGGCATGGTACGTAGGAAGCCTCACGAGGTGCAAGCCCACTACCCATTGTGCCAAGGTCCTTTTACCGCCGGTTTTCCGGTGCTCAACCTGAACTACGTGGTCTTTGATCCATGTTAAGGCATGGTACGTAGGAAGCCTCATGAGGTTCAATCCCACCACTATCTGGTCGTTCCGACCATATTCACGTCGGTTCTTCCAATACCTTGGGAAGCCTAGAGTGTAATCCCCACACATCCATCCCGAACTACATGGACTGTGATTCCTTGACACATGGATACGTAGGAAGTCTCTTAGAGACTCAAGCCCATCACCACCGACATCTCTACGACAGATCCATTTCATTCCTCCTTCACTCCATCCAATTCTCCATCATCCATCCTGATTCTTACCCAGACCGCCACATCCTGGTGAGATCTTGCCACCTCATTCCCCTCCACAGTATTTGAAAAGACTCCCACAGGCTGGCTCTGGTATCGTCATTCCCTCAAGGGGGATTCCTCAATCTGATTCACTCCAGCTGGTGTTCTGATCAGGCCGATCCATCTACGTTGGGCATTAAACTTGCGACATACCTTGTGTTAAACATGGGAAGCTGAGCAAAAACTCAGAAACATGCCTATGGAATATGATTCCCCGCACCCGATGTGGGATGCCTCGGGATTCCATTCCCTCGAGAAGCCCTATAATAAGGTACAAAAGATCGACACGCCAATTCCCTAGCATTCAGATACGTTAATGATGCCTCGACGTGACTACTCCCCCGACTGAAGGTTTCTAACCTTACCGGACCCTTTGGAATGTCCTGATAGAATCAATGTAATTAACTGGTGTCCATGGAAACATGGCACCGGGAAGAGCTTCAAGAACAATGTATTAAATCTATGAGGAAGACCCGGACTAGGTGATGAGTTCTGAGGGGGAATCCATGAAAGGAAGAAACAACATCCCATCATCCCAGTTTTGATCAAGGAGCAGACATCCCTGAATAAGGAGTGGATGTCGCTTGCCTTTGGAAAGCGGGAATGCAGGGCAACACAAAAGTCGTGCCTGTCGCGCCCCAGCGGACGGACGCGCGTGACCCAAAGAAAGTGTCAGAAACATGTACTTTACTTTTTAGTTTTAGGCTTGCATTGTGGACCCCTTGTAATTTCAATTTGTACTTTAATATCAGTAGTTATCTTAGTGATAGTTATTGTTTACCTTGTGTTTACTTTCCTCAGTTTGATCTTTGTGCCTGTGTAAAGGTTTAAAGGAAATTCCTTCACTTTTTGCGATATGCCTACTCGGTGCTAGTCACCAATCCCTGGCCTATTTAATGTGGGATTGGGGTAGTCACGACATTGGCCCTGGGGGACGGGTCTTGAAACATTCTTTATTGAGCGGGAGCACGTCCTCAAGAAGGATAGTGGGAACAAGATTGAATTCACTAAAGTTGATGCTCACGATACATAGGAGTTGGTATATAAACAAGTTCTATAGGTCCCCATGGAAGAATTAGTCCCTGAAACACAAGTACTGAATAAGAGTGTAAGATAGGTAAGAGAACCATAAAGATATGGTTTTCTAGTCATCGAGGACGGTAACCCATTATTATTGGACAATGATGAACCTATATCCAACAATAAAGAAGTAGAGAGATCATAAGATGCAAGATGTCTAGAACCTATGAATTTTGAGATGGATTCCATGTATGAGAACCAAGTTTGGGTTCTGGTCGATGTTCTAGTTAATGTAAATCCTATTGGATGAAAATGAGTATTCAAGAGGAAACTAAACATGTAAGGTAAAGTAAGTACCTATAAAGAAAGGATAATGGCTAAATGTTTTAAACAACATCAAGGAATTAACTACATGGAAACATTTTTTACGGTTTCCATTTTTAAATACATCAGAATCATATTTTTCATAGAAGATTACCATGACTATGAGATTTGGAATATGGATGTCAAAATCTCATTCCGTAACAGGAACCTTCAAGAAGATGTCTACATGACATATCCAGAAGGGTTTGTGACTCCAGGTGATGCCAAAAGGATTTTCAAGTTGTATAGATACATTTATGGATTAAATCAAGAATCCAGGTCATAAAACATTCTATTTGATGAATCCATAAAATAATTTGGTTTCATTAATAATGAATGTGATACATATGTTTATAAAAGGTTTAATGGGAATGTGGTCATTATCCTAGTAGTATATGTTGATGAAATATTACTTATTGGAAATGAAATACCAGTCTTACAATTAGTTAAGGACTAGTTAAACAAGTGCTTATCCATGAAGGATTTAGGCGAAGAAGCCAACATTCTAGGGATCAAAATCATTCATGATAGACCCAAGAGTCTTATTTGACTATGTCAAAGTACATATATTGACTATATACTAAATATATTTAGTATGAAACAATCTAAGAGGGGATTGGTTCCAGTGTCACATGGTTTTCATCTTTTTAAGAAAATGTGTCCCTAGACACAACTGAATAATGATAGAATAAATAAGATCCCATATGATTTGGTGGTATGATAAATCATGTATTCCATATTATATACTATACTTTATGTTTCCAATGCATTGAACATGGTAAGAAGATATCAAGAAGATCCGAGAGAACAAAATTGGATTGATATTAAGACTACCCTTAAGTATCTGAGAAGAACTAAGGATAATTTCCTGGTGTATGGAGGAGACGAAGAGATTCTCATCAGAGGGTATGATCATGATAGTTTTTAAATAGATCAGAATGATCTGAAGTTGCAATCATGGTATGTTTTTTTCCTCAACGGAGGATCTATAAGCTAGAGGAGTTCAAAGAATCCAATTGTGGCTGATTCTACAATCGATTCTGAGTATATAAATGCTTCTGATGCCACCAAGGATTCCATTTGGATTCATAACTTTGTCCTGGAGCTTGATGTGGCACCAATAAGTAAATACCCTAATACATTTTATTTTTATAATACTACAGTGGTGGATCTTACAAAATAGCCAAGGTCACACCAATAGAAAAACATATACTCTATAAGTATCACCACTTAAGGTATTTTTATCCGAGGGGTGAAGTTTAAGTAAGAATATTACCCATGGAAGAGAATGTGGTGGACCCCTTGACAAAAATACCATCTAATCAGAAGCATGAGTATCATGTGAGAGCTATCATACTTAAGGTTTTTTGTAGTTTGATCTAGTGAAAGTGGGATTCTGTTGGAGTTTGTGCTCTAGAACCAACTTATTTTTACTTTATGATAAATATGTATTCATTGTTTGAATATTTATAAACTACTCCTCACATCATGATTGTTCTTCTGCGTAACATAGTATGTGATAATGTTCTAAGAGTAACTGTCGCATTAAAAGTGTATAGCTGTTCCCCGCTATGATGAGAGCCCAGAAGTGTTACAACACTATTCTTGAATATATGTTCTATAGATGGATAATATTATTTTCGGGACATAAATGATATATTATATAAAAGGGTGGAGACTCATTGGACTTTGAGAAACATTCTCCTGGTGTACGTCCTTGGTAATATCCAGTATGGATATTATGAGAATGATATCTGCTAGTAGGAAATCCACATTTTTATGTGTTATTAGATGTTCCTATCTAGAAACGTGTGTATTGGTCCTTAGACTTTATGATTATTATCAACAAGCACTATGAGTCAAGTGGTTAGATGTATTGATGAAAACCACGATGAAAAATGTTCACTATGAAGTATGATATGTTGGGTGTGTCACAAGTAATATTGTATTAATGAATAATGTGATAAAGGATTTATCCCCTTTGTTCATTAACGGAGGTAAATATATCATGCCCTTTTATGGAAATGATATAGCCTAAATAAATCCATGGACAAGGTGTTCTATAGGCAAGTTCTATTTCTAGAAAGTCAAAGAAAGAGATATCTAGCACATAGGTTGATGACAGTAGCAAGCAACCTGCTTGATAAGAGATATTGTGATAAAGGGTTTATATTAAATGGTAAGCATTCATATGAGGTGACATGTCATTCTGGCATTAAATTATTTCTCTATGGGTTCCATGACGTGTTTCTAGATTCCAACCTTAGACTTTAGGCTGATTCGCCTAATGCCACTGAGAAAGAGGCTTAGAGGGTGACACCCTAAGTGTATCCAGAATCCTAGTTAAATAATATATTATTATTTATTATTTAACAGGTTAAATAAATATTATTCCCATACATGGTTTAATATTTTTTCATGTATTCTTGATCACATATAAATATTTTTTTTATTTAGTAAATATAATATTTATTTATTTATGGGGGAATAATCTAGAGATATTTATTTAATAAATAAATAGACATTATTCAATGCCCAATAAATATTGTGGAGCAATGGAGGTCTAAGTTTAATGGTCCTATGATAAATGATAATACTGAATATTATCTAATTAAATAATATTTAATTATAATTCACAAGATATGGGTGTGTCATGAAATAATAATATTACTATTATTATATGACATGGGGATTTTCTAGGATTAAATAATAATAAAGGCAATTGTGAAATTATTTTATTTTAACCCTAGAAACATAAATACCCAATTATATTATTTTATTAGGAGCTGATTCAGTTGTGCACAATGATTTAAGGAGAATCCTCTCAAGCATAGAGAGCTCCCTTCTCCAAGAACTCTCCCAATAACGACAAACAATCCTCCTCCACTGAACCAAGGAGAATGGTTTGGAAGCGAATCTTGATGTGATCAAGGCGGAAAAAACAAACGTAATGATCTTCCTTGACTGCACTAAGAGACTCCTTTAGTGATATCTAGCGATTCTTGGAACATGTGTGATCACTACTAGAGGAAATCAACACTTGGTTTATATAACTCAATGATGGTACACTGCAGATCTGTTGCTGGACACATAAATGAAGAAATAATTCCATATAGGTAATTCTTTATCTAATTAAATTAATTATAAACAATATGTGTTGATCCTTCTCTATCGGATTTGGCACAATTATTCTTTTTCTATTTATTTGAATCAATTATGTTGACTAGAACATTCATCATCTTATAAATCCCCGATAGATAATTGATTATGGAAAATATTTAAGTTGGGAACCACCCATCGCACCCTTCTGCTGAACCAAAAACCTAAAAACACAGGGAATATATAGCATGCGTGTGAGTTAGATGATGTGTAGTTCTAAAAACATTGTGACAGTCTTTCCTAATCAATACATGGTTTGAATTTAATTCATTTCATGTGTATTTAAATCACGATGCTCTAAATTAATTCAAGATCCATCATATTGTTATAAATATGGGTTAATGACATATAACCTTGGGATATACACCAGATACTCTTATGTTATCTTTCCAGAATCACCAACACCTCTAGATGGGTTCTTTATATGTTCTTCATAAATTATTATTCAGATTTGAGTTATTTGAGTGAGAAACAAAGAGGATAATAAGTGATCTAAAAAATAGGATAATAAGAATGAATTTATTGCAATGAAAACTAACTTTTAAACATGTAAATGATAAAAAACCAATAATTAATTATAAATTGAATGTGAATGATTTGATATCACTTGATGGATCTAGATGTAGTAGAAGCCCCTATTGGGCCTATGGAAAACTTTACCTTTTCAGATTCAATGGATTATTCACAATGTACTTGACGATGAACTCCATGATTAATATAAATGTTTCCAATGGATATTTTCTTTTTTTATTCACCAGAACCAATAGATAATCTTTTAATTTTAATTTATAATTAATTTAAAACATAAGAAGAAATATTACCTCAGTGTTGAGTTGTTTCTTTATTGATGGTGTTGATAGTTCGAACATGATTGTTGTATAGTCATTATATCATGAGGACCTAAAGAAGATCCCCTATAGTGGTGATCCAAACATGCTCCTTAGATCACTGAATAATGTTAGGTGATAGAAGAACCGATTGATCATATTGAGTTGTTCATATTAATCACTTCATGTTTCTTCAAGCTTGACATAAATTCTCATGTTCTTTTAAGTCTTGATGAGAGAAGATGATTAGGATAAATGGGTTGAGAGGAATGGTGTGCACAATTATTAACCCTTAACAAATGAAAAAATTAGTCTATTTATATACCTAGGGTTATGATTTGATATTTAATTAATTGCATAAAGGCCCTTAATAATACAAAAAACTCATAATTAACTCCATTCCATGCATAATAATAATAATAATAATAATAATAATAATTTAACTCATAGCATTAAAAAACCCGCACAATAATATATATCATTCTACAATCTTGTAAGTAAATATTTATCACCTAAAAAATCTTGTTTTCTTATCCTCCTCAATTTTTTTTGAATTATCAAATAAATAAATATTTTTCATCCAATCAGTAAATAAATATTCTATTCACAATCTAGAAAATAAATATTTATTTTAATATTTTCATAACTAAATAGATTGTTTATTTAATTAATAAATAACTATTTATTACCATGCTAATAACAATAGATAAATAAATATTATATTTTCATGTAATTAAATAATTACCTCATGAATACATCTTTATTTAATATTTACGATTGATTAATAAATCCAAGATAAATATTACTTCTTATTCTGGAGATTAATATTTATTCCAACTATTAAATATAAGTAATATTTTATTAATATTGAGAGAAATAGTTTTTTAATGACCCTATAGGCCTTCTCCTTTGGAATATTGGGTGAACTTTCTTAAATCCCTTGATTACTATCTAGAAATGAGTCAAACACCGATTAAGGAATAATATATGTCACAATAACAACAAAAACATAAAAAATTTCACCATGTAATACAACCCCTTTTGCATGATATCTCAACAATCATGTTGTACAAATATGGCATCAACCTATATTCTAGATACATCCTTTGACAATATGAAATGAATTCATCAATACAAATTTTCCATAAAATTTATTTTGACAGTTCCATTACAATAAAAGGGATTATATATCATCTTCTATAATAATGGAATGGATAATATTTCCTCTACTTATTCATTTATAACATTTTATTCATGATACACCCAACATACCCTACTTATTGTGAACATACAAAATAATGGTTTTGGTTTGTACATTAAATTATGTGAGTCTTGGAAGCACTAATAAGAATCTTAAAGTATAAGGATCCTTACACAAGCTTATAGACATGAATATCCAATGATATATAAACATATGGATTTCCTACAGGTAGGTCTATTCTCATAATCTCTAATCTTAGAGATTACTAAGTATGAAATTCACGAGATTAAGTCTCATCTACTTATGAGTACTCTCTCACAACAATAAACATGTTATGTGTCCCATTATTGAATGATATTTGACTGTTGAACAATTTTTAAGGATATCATAATAGCATTTCAAGGTTCTCATAATAGTAGGGAACTACTATGAACTTTTCATTGTGATAAATACTATAAGACATTATTACATTATAGTCATACAGAACAATGAACAATATATAATAAGATGTTTTATTAAAATTAACTTATTCAAATATACATGTAATCTAAATTAAAAATAGTTGGTTTTAAGGCACCAACTCTAACATTTTTACCCTTCTATTCATATCATCAATATGATCTTCATCATCATTTAAATTTTTTATCATAATATATGATCCATAAATCAGCGTGGTATCTGATTCACTAGATATATTATGTTATTCCCAGTGTTTAGTGAAACATTTATAACTTTGATCTATTTTATGATAGATCACATTTTCTTATAAATCCTTTGGAAATATTCATTTTTTATAACAACAATGTATATAAAGACAATGGATTTGAGAAGTTTCAAATGCATTCCCTTTTGAAAACTTGATTAACTCTTTAACCCCATAATTATACTCTTTAGTCATACAACTGACATCCATCCATTTTTGATTCATATTATTTTAATTTGATAGAAAAATATTCATATTTAATAAAAATATATATATAAGGTATGATATTTTCATGTTTATATACATAATCAATCTTTGATGAATGAAAATGTCTTTATCACATTTATATATTAAGAATATATGTATAAATATTAAATAAATAGTTTGATTTTAGATATAAGTTAATTTTAATATACTATGGTATTTTATAACTTTCCTGATAAGATTCATATTCACCCTCTTAACCATTACACTCTTATAAACTTTATTAAAATGATAGCTACAAATTTGATACCCCAAAATATTTTCTAATACTACATGTTTAAACAGTTCCATAAAAAATATTTTAGGAAAAAATATATATTTTTAATTTTTCAAATTGATATCGAATTTCATATTTCATTCTTTTTAACTTTTTTTTATTGATATTTCATTTGATTATTATTTATTGAACACAACTTATATATACCAAAACTACATACTTAACCATATTCAGGTTTCCATGTAAAACTAAGGGGGTGTGAAGGGTATACACTTATCATCATGAGGGTCGGGTATTGGTGGTGGAGTTTCATTAACTTGAAAGGTATTAGAGGATATAAAATGTATGATAAGATGGGAAGGATGGATGAAAAGAGGGAGGTGTAATGGGGTTCGTCCTATAACCCCGTGTCTCTTAAACAACCCATATTTATATGATATATCGAATGGCTTCACTTTATTAAATTTTGAGGATTATTTTAGTTTAGGGTATTAGATAATTAAGAAAACCATTACATAACAAAGTATACATTTCCACACTATGTCCATTTTTTCATAAAAATAAGACTCTTAAGTTCACAGTCTAGTTTCATTCATGACACACTAACTTCATTCAAGGATAATTTCCATTATTCAAAGATAGAATTCATAATATTTCTTATCCATCCTTAGACCTAGTGAAATATATTTATAATTTTGGGATACGAAAAATAAATCTTAGTAAGAGATATAAAAATAAAGGAAACCTGTTAGTCCTATGGAAACATAAAAACCGTTGAAAATGTTTACCATTTTCACAATAAAACCTTAATCTTATAAATAAAACACATCTACATGATAAATCCAAATTTTATAAAATAAAACCTTAACAACCCTAGGAAAACCATAAAGTCATTGTGAGAAACATGAAAAATCCTAATTTTTTTATTGAAAACAAACCTTTATCTTTTAAAAACTTATAATCCTTCTTTTTTAAATCAAATTATATAAAATTTAACTCATTAAAAGAATTTAAAATCATGTAGGCAGCATGGAATTTCATATTTGAACCCATTATCACTTTTATTTAATCTGTGTTGAAACAAATGATTCCTAGTTAATTCCACAGGAGTAACCTACCAGGTTCTCTCCCTCATTTTTTTATATTTGAAGAATATTCATTTCCTAATGCATTGGAGAGATATATTGGGATAAAAAATAATCATGAGATATATCAATCTTACCTTTCATTATATATATTGTAGAATTAATTAATTAGGAAGAAAAAATTTATAGTCTTTCACTTTTTCATCATAAAACCCTTTAAAAACTCATTTGAATCCATAATTAAAAACACTTTTAGTTATCTCATAAAAATGAGAAGAAACATAATTTTATCTTAGAAACATTTTTTAAAAGCTTTGAGAACAATATAAATATGTTACTTTTTTTTAAAATCCCTAAAAAATTATAAAGTAATATTTATAAGGAATAACAACTATAATAATGTGAAAAAGCATTCATCTAGTAAACTTTTAATTTTTTTGAACTTTGTAAAGAAATTCAAAAGTGATTTGTTCAATTTTTTTTAAAAGATACCTTTTAATAATTTTTAAATAAAGTCAAAAGTCATAGAAAATAACTTTATAAATAATTTAAAATTTTAATAATAAATTTCTTAAAATAAATTTTAGTAACATAGACAATGAAGAGAAATAATTTGAAAGGAAAACATTAAAATAAGGGTTTAAAGAAAATCCCTTATGAATTTAGTAACATTTGAATCAAAAGAACATTGAAAGATAAAAATTGAAAATAATTCATAAAAAACTTTTATTTTAGTAAATTAATGTTAAAAACATACATATTGAAGTTTATAAACCACAAAAAAGAAAATTGTGGTGAAATTGGCTTTAATATCCAAGAAATGGAATTTAGATAAGAAATACCATATCCTATCTCCCAACTCCGCACATAAAAATTTTACATTCCAGAATAATATAATTATACCAATTTTAAATTTTATTAAGAAACTTTTTCAAGTTCATTATCTTATTATTATTCATTTTGTTTCATTTATTACCATGTTTTATTTAGCTACTAAATCTATTAAATTCACGTTGGATGTTTTGGAGTCATTCGGTTTATAACCTCAAAATTACATTGGTGCATTGAAAGTGGTAAATTTTTTCATGGTTACATAATATTCATAATTTTTAATACATTATAATTATCATTTTTTAAATTAAATATACTTTTAGTACCATCCATATAAGGTAGTCTGGAAAAATGAAGCGCATTGTTTCATATATATGATAGTTCGTAAGTATGCATGAGTGATGTTTCTATTTTTCTATAGAGTGGAAAATAAATAAATTAGAAAATAATTTTATTTTCAAGAATCAATAATATTTTATATAGTTATACTTATTCATTATTTTCATCATTTTTACTAGCTATGTGATGAGGTAATAAAAAATGAATCACATCACTACATGGAGGTGGTAGTACACACATACACATGAGTGACAATATCATTTTCCAATGGATAGAATGTAAAGTATGTAAGTAATATATTAACTTTTAAAAAGTAATATTTTGTCATAAATATCATATATATTTATTAAATAAATCATAATAACCAACCATATGAGGAAATGACGAAATATGAATTACATTGCTACGTGGAGATGGTAGTCCATACGTACACATAAAAAATGATTTCATTTTCCATTGGATGAAAAAAGAGATTAAAAGGGTTATACCTTAAAAATAACAACATTTCAATATATTGGGTGCACTTATGTTATGATATAATAATGGTTATTATAGGTTTGATATAGGCATAATAATAAACAAACATGAAAACACTCGGTTAACATTTATACCTCTTCTTTGGGAAACCTCCTTTGGAAGACAACTTAAGATTTCTACGTTGGTATTTTTGAGATAGCCAAACCTATAGGAAATGAATATGTATATCGGGAAGGTATTTGGGTAGGTATTTTTCATTATAAATGACTAAAGTAGTGTAGTAAAGAGAGTATAGGAGGTTCCATTTTATAAGTGGGTGGAGTGACACTTGTAATTATTCAATGTTTTAAAATAATATCAAGTCATTCTCCTAGTCATGTGGCCCTTAAAAAATAAAAGTCAAAACCTAAGGTGATAATTTTCTAAATATCTTTATCTAATAAAAATTAATATGAGGTTTTTTACCTTATCACAATGTTTTGGCCCTAATTAACCTTTTTTACCCTTTTATCATGATGCCAATATTTTTAGCAAGGTTAATATTCATAACAACCAAAAATGAAATTGAACTCATTAATAAATTTTATCATCATGAATAAAAATATTTAATCAATTTTTCAGTATTTAAATTAAATAATTGGTAGAAATTACTTTTAATATAACCATGCAAAACTTTTTTAAAAATAGTTTTTAGGAAAATGTGTTTTAATCATAAAAATGAACTTATAAAAAATAAAATATAGTATTGATTTATATATAATTAATTAGATTATTATTAACCATATGGATCTTATATTAATTTCAAAAAAATCCAAAATATAATGATACTTTTAAAACTGATTTATTTAAAGAAAAGAAATGGCTGTTTTGCAATAATTAGTATTTTTCACTATTTAATCAAAAATTTATCTATTTAGAAAAATAATAAAAATTAAATATAATTTAATTATGAAATTATAATTTTTAAAATTATTTCAATTTTATAAAATAAAATTTCTAAAATTTATAAAAAATTATCATAATATCTGGGAACAAAATGAAATAAAAATCATTTTTGAAGAAAATACATTTTTGAAGTATAAAATGACTTTATTATCATATGTTAAACATATTCATGAATAAAGAAATTTTAATTTATTTTATTGGATATATAATATAATCATTTAATTATAACAATTTATCAATAGTTTTTAATTAAATATAGTGTGACAAAAATAAATTTCACACATAAAAATAGATTTATGAAAAATATATATTTTACCATCAAAACATTTTATCTTCATTTCTAACCAATTGATAATCAATATATTGATTAATAATTAATTTATTTGGGAACAATTTGATACATATATTTCCAAGTATGGTTATTCCTATTCATACTCACCAATTAAATAGCTAAGTTATAATGATCATATTTTGATAATAATTTTTTATAGTATATCACTGTTCATTGAAGCTTCGTGTTGCGTATATAACACGATATCAAACATATTATTATTTACATAAAATAAATTCGAAAATATTGGGGTGTTACACCATGCACATATGATTTTATTTAGAAAAAATAATAAAATAATGTAAAAAATAAAGATTGATTGGTGAAAAATAATTAAATTTTATGACCTGGCCTAGAAAACCCATATATCTAGGCTCTAAATTGGACCATAGAAATACCCAATAGGTGTTATTCATCAATAAGAGTAGGATACTAGCACCCAAGCAACCAAAAACAACAAATAGAATTATTTACCTATCCTGGAACAAGATACACATAATAAAAAAGAGAAAGATAACCAAGAATAAATATAACATGAACAAAAGAGTAACAACGATAGATATGCAACCAAAAGTAGCATGAAAAAAACCAAATTATTTGTTTAGGAAAATCCAAAAAAAGGACAACCAAAATCGCCAACAACTAATCCATGTGATATATTATAAGGCCCCAACCTTAAACCTTACTTAATATTGAATTAAATGAATAATTCACATCGAGGATCTTTTCAGGTTTAGAGTTTTAGAGAATTAGAACATAACTATTACATCTCAAAGGATTACAAAGTAGTCACTTCTACTAAGTTTCTATAATAAAAAAAAAAACTCTTAAAAAGAAACGTGTCTAGTTCCATGTTTTATATAGGATGACATTCCCTTCATCCCATCCTTGACCTTATTCCACATTAAGTCCTGTGAAAACATTTCAAAAAAAAAACTTGGGGTGAGCATAAAAAGCTCAGTAAGGGATACAGAAAGAATGAAAACTGTTAGTTTTTCAAACATCAAATAAACCATATATACTCTATCAAAGTAATACCTTCACATTCATGAAGTAGTAAAAACTCTTCACTGAATAAAGTATCATTACTTACCTTTTTGTAACCAAAGGATTACCATGAAATCCATAAAAAGAACACATAACATATATAAAGGTAACTTGGGACATAAACATACTTAAGTGGAATAACCATATGGTCGACTTCCACACATATCACTTAATGGAATAGACATATGGCCAATTTCCATACATACTTAATGGAATAGCCATACGGCCGACTTCCATACCCAATGCATTGGAGGTTATAATGTAACCACCCGTCCTGGTATTCACGACACCACTCGTCATAATGTCCAAGTACCAATATAAAATCATAAAACATAAAACCAATGTAAAGGAATGATAACATTTCAACATTTCAATCACAATATATATCATAATAGAATCCTTTATCAAAACCATTTTCAATACCAAAATACATAAAAGAGTATATGGTATTTATTTTATTTTAAAAACATTACGGCTTGTCGAGGAAGCCAAAGACCAAATAATATTCGCGGTGCTGGAAAAGGTCATTGTCACCGCGTACGTTAAAAAAACATTCCTTTTTGTCGTTTAGTAAAACACTTCGTAGAAAAAGATTCTTTTTGTATAAAAGTAAAAGTCAAAGGGTTTTATACACTGTATAAAAGAAAGTCGTGTATAAAATAAAATATTCCTCAATGAAAGGAGATTGAGACGATGTCCCTTACCTCAGGTCTGACTTGACTCGATCGTTCTTTAACGTCCTGAATAATAAACTTGAGTTAATTTATACTTGATTAAGAACCTTTTTTAAGTTCATTATTCCTTTTATATCACTTATTTCCATTTTATAAACATTATGTAACCATTTAAGTTAATAATGTTTGTTTTGTCGATATTTGGTTCTTAAGTCGAAAGTGGACTTCTTACAATTACATGTTGTTCGTGTGGTCAAAGGTTCTTTATATCCAGAATGACATTCCGGATTTGGATAGCATATATATCGTATATATACAGCATATACATGTATTTATAATATTACATAATCATTTAGAGGTAATAAATGAAATGCACCGTTCATGGAGACGGTAAGCCGTACGTACGCATGAACGTTACTTTCATTTCTTTGTCATATTAATGGAATTAAAACTAAATGAGAGGTATGTATATTTTAATTCCAGAATAATATTCATCATTTAGATATATCATTAATTATATATATCCATTATATACATGTACTTTTAATAGTACATTACATTTGGGGATAAGAAATGAAATGCACCGTTCATGGGGACGGTAAGCCGTACGTATGCATGAACGCTACTTTCATTTCTATCTCATACCTTAATGGAAAGAAATAATAATGATATAGAGGTATATTATAATTCCAGTATAACATCATATATAATAAATTTAAATCCATCCTTTACACGTCCCACATATGGCATTAATGAATCACATCACTTTGAGGGGGCGGTAGTCCGCACTTCCTTAAATGAAGATATCATGTTTACCCACAATGGAAACCATAAAGGTATGACCAAAATGAAAAATACAGAAGTTTAAAGAAAACATAAACATATTATATATCATAAATAAATATAGTGACATCATAATGGCCACCTTTGAAGGTGTTAGACGAGTATTGAACAATCATCGTTTCGGGAGGCAGAATTTCGCCATCCACGGAAACCGTATGTTCTTTAACCATTTGATGTAGTTTTGTGAGAGTGTAGCTCGAATAAATCTTATAAAAACATCCTAGTATATTGAATATACTTGTGTTGTTACAAAAGAAGTAAATAAAAAGAGTTTAGAGGGTTGGAGAAGCAAAATAAAACAAATGAACAAGAGAGAATGAATTACCTTTAAAAGTGTAACTCCATTTGATTTGAGCCTAAAGGCTTCCTTTGAAAGGATTCTGTCCAAAGGGAATCCTCTATTATGAGGAGAGGGATGTGGATAGAGTAAATGGGCAGGGGTTGGCCGAGACAAAGTCTTGAGGAGTGTGTGAAATGAGGTAGAGGTGGGGGCCTTTTATAAGAGGAGAGGAGGAGCACTTTTGGAAAGTAAAGAAATATTACTTTATTTGAAAATGTGTTTCGGTTTTAAAAGGTCCCAAATTGATATAATTCGTGGATAAGATGATAAGGGTTCGAAATACACTCATAAAATTGGTTTTGGACATGTGTAATTCATATATTTTACATTATCTTTCCATTTTATTTAAATCGTCAAATAATGATGTCATCGCTGCATCATTATTATTTCATAAATAATTTAATTTATTTAATGTCTAAAAATTATAAAAAAAATACTATGATGTAGGAAATCGTTTTATCTTTCCAATGACTATTTATAATCAAAAATCTGATCTTTATAACCCCATGTAAAAATTGTTTTTGTTAAACATATTATGCTTGTGTCATTTTTACTTTTACATTAAATAAAAAGTTATTTATGTCATTTCCCAACCAAAGTGTCTCCATGGGGTCCCCAAGTTGACCCATGGCTTGTATTGGTCGGCCATGACACAAACAATGAGGGTAGAACATGTTTCAAGCTCATCTTATTTTATTAAAGTATTATTTTTACCTTAAACTACACTAATTACCACTAATCGCGATTAAGAACTTAATAAGTTACTATTCACCAAAAAATTATTATAATCTCATTGAAACACATTTTACTTCTTAATGACAACCATGTATGTCAGATTTTTGAAATTCAAAACACAATGATGGAAAAATTTCATTTAAACGGAAAATCAGTCTTTATAAGTAGCACTTAGTGGTTTCACTATTAATCAAAAATTGAAGTTTTTCAGAAAATTACCAAAAATTCACCCTAAGCTATATTTGATATTATGAATTCAAAAAAGAAGTCTATTTTACAAAATTAAAAACATATAAGTCACATTAATTAATTTAATAATTAATTCCCGCTGTCAGAGCAAATAGCGTGTTTTTATGAAACAATAAGTATCAAAAGATTGATACTAGTTTAAGTCCGATTTCAAAGTGAAATTAATTCCAACGACAACTATTGGATTTAATGGTAAAAATATTTTCTAATTTCACTTTAAAACCAATTCAAAAGTTTATCTAATCATATAAATAAATTAGATTAAAAAGAGGTTTTGAATTAAAATACAACATTTTACACTATTCATTAAAAAAATGAACTTTATCGGAAAGATACCAAAAAATTTACACATAGTAAATTTTGATGTCCCGATTCTAAAGAAGAGTTATATTTGGTCCAAAAGAATTTAAAAGATTGATCAAAACTATATTTAATGACGGTTCGTCATCAAAAGGTGATAAGTGAACCTTTAGTGAAAAATTAGGGTATAAATGCCTAAAATTGAATTTTAAGCCTTTTTCGTAAAAACATATATAATCATATTTTAGTTATTTCTATCCATTCCCGCCAATACAATGACTACATGTTAACTACCATTTAAAATAATATTATTATATTACTAGTGTGCAACTTAAGTTTTCAAAGGAACTCATCGTTGCGTATCGGGTACGCTATCGAACATAGCAACCCCTTTAAAATTAAAATATTAATAAATATGAATATGTCTTATTATTTATTTACCTGGGATGTTACATCCTTCCCCCCTTTTGGGAATTGCGTCCTCGCAATTTTATTCACTTATCGAATAAGTGGGGGTATTTATCCCTCATAGCATTTTTAGATTCCCATGTTGCCTCTTCAATCATGTGGTTTTTCCACAAAACCTTTACCTGATTAATAACCTTATTTCGTAACACTTGCTCCCTGTGGTCTAGAATCTGAACAGGCTGTTCCTCATAAGATAGGTTCTCTTCTAGCTGAACCACCTCTGGACTCAAAACATGATATGGATCTGGCATGTACTTTCTCAACATCGAAACATGAAAAACATTGTGTACCTGAGATAAACTCAGAGGTAAAGCCACCCGGTATGCAACTGATCCAACTATCTCCAGAATTTCATATGGTCCAATAAACCTTGGACTTAGCTTTCCTTTCTTACCAAATCTCATCACACTTTTCCAAGGAGAAACCTTGAGAAAAACATGATCACCTACCTCGAAAGATAGATCCTTCCTCCGGTTATCCTCTTAACTCTTCTGCCTGCTCTGAGCTGTTCTCATGTGCTTCTGAATCAACTGAACTTTTTCTGCCATCTCTTCTACCAATTCTGGTCCCATCAGCTTCCTTTCACCCACTTCATTCCAAAATTCTGGAGTTCGACACCGCTTCCCATATAATGCCTCAAATGGTACCATATGTATACAGGAATGAAAACTGTTATTATAAGAAAACTCAACCAAAGAAAGATGTTGGTCCCAACTTCCCTGATAATCCATATAACAAGCTCGTAGCATATCCTCCAATGTCTGGATTGTTCGTTCTGACTGCCCATCTGATTGAGGATGAAAAGCTGTACTAAAATTTAATTCCGTACCCAACGACTTCTGAAGGCCTTTCCAAAAGTTAGATGTGAACCTGGGATCACGATCAGATACAATGGAGAGAGGAACTCCATGTAACCTGACTATCTCTTTAAGATACAAACGGGAAAGTTGATCTAGAGAGAAAGTATCTCGTATAGAAAGGAAATGAGCATATTTGGTCAAGCGATCAACAATAACCCAGATTGCATTATTACCTCGATATGTCCTCGGTAATCCCACAACAAAGTCCATGGATATGTTTTCCCATTTCCACTCTGGCACTGGTAAAGGCTGAAGCATCCCTTTCGGTAACTGCCGCTATACTTTAACCTGTTGACATGTCAAACACTTCACAGTAAAATCAGAAATATCTCTTTTAATTCCATCCCACCAGTAATACTCCCGCAGATCTCTGTACATCTTAGTACTGCCAGGATGAACTGAAAACGGGGAACTATGAGCCTCACATAACAACTCATTCTTCAACTGTGAATCACAAGGCACACATAACCTCTTCCCAAACCTCAAAACACAAACACAAACTTATCCAAGAACCCATAGAAAATTTTATTCATAAGGTCCATGAATACAGCAGGTGCATTGGTTAACCCAAAAGGCATAACTACAAATTCATAATGGCCATATCTAGTACGGAACACAGTCTTCGGAACGTCTGCATCTTTTACTTTCAACTGATGGTACCCCGAACTCAAGTCAATATTCGAAAAATACTGAGCTCCCTGGAGCAGATACCACTTCATTCGATGGCCCAACATCTGCTGAAGTTGTTGCAAAGGATTTCACCACCCCTTTCTGCTTGTAGTCTGGCTGCATTCCCCCAGTTGAGTTCTTCATTGGACACTCGTTTTCATAATGACCCATTTCATTACACTTAAAACATCTTACCGTTGGCTTTTCATTTCCTGCTTGATCATCTTCCTTATAGTTACAAGAAATATGACCAGACTTACCACACCGAAAGCACTTACCAGACTTGGATAAACATTCTCTAGGATGAATTTTACCACACTTCTCACAGGATGGATATTTGGTTTTCTTACCTCTTTGCTTCTTTGATGAATTCTTCCCCTTTTCCTGCCAACTAGACCTCTTATTCTGTTGTTTGTCATAGAACACCTGATCATCGGCAAACTCCATTTCCACCTTCTCCGCACATCGAACAAGTTTTTCATAACTTTTGAACTCATGAGAAGCTAAAGCCCTTCGATACTTTGGCTTTAACCCTGAGTAAAAACGGTTTATTTTACTATCAAGATCTCGTATGAAGTTTGGTGCATACCTTGCCAATCGAGTGAACTTTTATTCATAAGCAGCCACTGAATCATCCTCCTACTTCAATTCTAGGAACTGTTTTTCCATCCTAAGATGAACCACCTTAGGAAAATATTTCTCAAGAAACATACCTTTGAATTCTTCCCTGTGAAGATCCTCAATCTCATCACTATCCCTTATATTTTTCACCATCGACCACCACTGATCAGCTTCACCTTCAAAACGGTAAACAGCAAGACTAAACTTTTGATGTTCTGAACACCCCATGACATCAAAAATATTCTCCATTGCTTTAATCCACCCTTCAGCTTGCACAGGGTCAGATGATCCTCTGAATGATGGGGGATGTTGCCTCATGAAATGTTCCACCACTGACATGTTCCTCTGCGGTTGATCTGGCTGATCTCGTGCATGGATACCACCACCATTTGTAGCCTGAGTCAACTGTGCCATCACTGCAACAAACTGTTCAGTTCCTATTCCGACCATCTTAGGTTGCTGATTTGGAAGGTTATCTTCCTCCTGATGTCGTCCCAACATAGCTGCTTTGTTTCCTCTGCGGAAAACCATTCTGAACATAGAAATATCTTAGGCGAAGCAACATGGTAATCCGTAAATGCTATATCATTTCAATCATATTATAATTTAACACTTTTCTAACTCCTAAAGTTTTCTAAACCGACCTCTGATACCAACTATAAGGCCCTGGCCTTAAACCTTACTTAATATTGAATTAAATGAATAATTCACATCGAGGATCTTTTCAGGTTTAGAGTTTTAGAGAATTGGAACATAACTATTACATCTCAAAAGATTACAAAGTAGTCACTTCTACTAAGTTTCCATAATAAAAAAAACTCTTAAAAAGAAACGTGTCTAGTTCCATGTTTTATATAGGATGACATTCCCTTGATCCCATCCTTGACCTTATTCCACATTAATTCCTATGAAAACATTTCAAAAAAAAACTTGGGGGTGATCATAAAAAGCTCAGTAAGGGATACAAAAAGAATGAAAACTGTTAGTTTTTCAAACATCAAATAAACCATATATACTCTATCAAAGTAATAGCTTCACCTTCATGAAGTAGTAAAAACTCTTCACTGAATAAAGTATCATTACTTACCTTTTTGTAACCAAAGGATTACCATGAAATCCATAAAAAGAACACATAACATATATAAAGGTAACTTGGGACATAAACATACTTAAGTGGAATAACCATACGGTCGACTTCCACACATATCACTTAATGGAATAGCCATACGACCAATTTCCATACATACTTAATGGAATAGACATACGACCGACTTCGATACCCAATGCACTGGAGGTTATAACGTAACCACTCGTCCTGGTATTCACGGCACCACCCGTCATAATGTCCAAGTACCAATATAAAATCATAAAACATAAAACCAATATAAAGGAATGATAACATTTCCACATTTCAATCACAATATATATCATAATAGAATCCTTTATCAAAACCATTTTCAATACCAAAATACATAAAAGAGTATATGGTATTTATTTTATTTTAAAAATATTACGGCTTGTCGAGGAAGCCAAAGACCAAATAATACTCGCGGCGACGAAAAAGGTCGTTGTCACTGCGTACGTTAAAAAAACATTCCTTTTTGTCGTTTAGTAAAACGCTTCATAGAAAAAGATTCCTTTTGTATAAAAGTAAAAGTCAAAGGGTTTTATACACCGTATAAAAGAAAGTTGTGTATAAAATAAAATATTCCTCAATGAAAAGAGATTGAGACGAAGTCCCTTACCTCGGGTCCGACTTGACTCGATCGTTCTTTAACGTCCTGAATAATAAACTAGAGTTAATTTATAATTGATTAAGAACCTTTTTAAAGTTCATTATTCTTTTTATATCACTTATTTCCATGTTATAAACATTATGTAACCATTTAAGTTAATAATTTTTGTTTTGTCGATATTTGGTTCTTAAGTCGAAAGTGGACTTCTTACAATTACATGTTGTTCGTGTGGTCAAAGGTTCTTTATATCCAGAATGACATTCCGGATTTGGATATCATATATATCATATATATCCAGCATATACATGTATTTATAATATTACATAATCATTTAGAGGTAATAAATGAAATGCACCGTTCATGGAGACGGTAATCCGTACGTACGCATGAACGCTACTTTCATTTCTTTGTCATATTAATGGAATTAAAAATAAATGAGAGGTATGTATATTTTAATTCCAGAATTATATTCATCATTTAGATATATCATTAATTATATATATCCATTATATACATTTACTTTTAATAGTACATTACATTTGGGGATAAGAAATGAAATGCACCGTTCATGGAGACGGTAAGTCGTACGTACGCATGAACGCTACTTTCATTTATATCTCATACTTTAATGGAAAGAAATAATAATGATATAGAGGTATATTATAATTCCAGTATAACATCATATATAATAACTTTAAATCCATCCTTTACACGTCCCACATATGGCATTAACGAATCACATCACTTTGAGGGGGCCGTAGTCCGCACTTCCTTAAATGAAGATATCGTGTTTACCAATAATGGAAACCATAAAGGTATGTACAAAATGAAAAATACAGAAGTTTAAAGAAAACATAAACATATTATATATCATAAATAAATATAGTTACATCATAATGGCCACCTTTGAAGGTGTTAGACGAGTATTGAACAATCATCGTTTCGGGAGGCAGAATTTCGCCATCCACGGAAACCGTATATTCTTTAACCATTTGATGTAGTTGTGTGAGAGTGTATCTAGAATAAATCTTATAACAACATCCTAGTACATTTAAGATACTGGTATTTTTACAAAATAAGTAAATAAAAAGAGTTTAGAGGGTTGGAGAAGCAAAATAAAACAAATGAACAAGAGAGAATGAATTACCTTTAAAAGTGTAACTACTTTTGATTTGAGCCTAAAAGCTTCCTTTGAAAGGATTCTGCCCAAATGGAATCCTCTAGGATTAGGAGAGGGATGTGGAGAGAGTAAATGGGCCGGGGTTAGCCGAGCCAAAGGCTTGAGGAGTGTGTGAAATGAGGTAGAGGTGGGGGCCTTTTATAAGAGGAGAGGAGGGACACTTTTGGAAAGTAAAGAAATATTACTTTATTTGAAAATGTGTTTCGATTTTAAAAGGTCCCACATTGATATAATTCGTGGATAAGGTGATAAGGGTTCGAAATCCACTCATACAATTGGTTTTGGACATGTGTAATTCCTAGATTTTAAATTATCATTCCATTTTATTTAAATCTTCAAATAATGATGTCATCGTTGCATCATTATTATGTCACAAATAATTTAATTTATTTAGTGTCTAAAAATTATAAAAAAAATACTATGATGTAGAAAATCTTTTTAGCTTTCTAATTACTATTTATAATCAAAAATCAGATCTTTATAACCCCATGTAAAATTTGTTTTCGTAAAACATATTATGTTTTTGTCATTTTTACTTTTACATTAAATAAAAAGTTATTTATGTCATTTCCCAACCAAAGTGTCTCCATGGGGTCCCCAAGTTGACCCATGGATTGTCTTTGTCGGCCATGACACAACCAATGAGGGTAGGACATGTTTCAAGCTCATCTTATTTTATTAAAGCATTATTTTTACCTTAAACTACACTAATTACCACTAATCGCGATTAAGAACTTAATAAGTTACTATTCAGCAAAAAATTATTATAATCTCATTGAACCACATTTTACTTCTTAATGACAACCATGTATGTCGGATTTTTGAAATTCAAAACACAATGATGGCAAAATTTCATTTAAACGGAAAATCAGTCTTTATAAGTACCACTTAGTGGTTTCCCTATTCATCAAAAATTGAAGTTTTTCAGAAAATTACCAAAAATTCACCCTAAGCTATATTTGATATTACGAATTCAAAAAAGAAGTCTATTTTACAAAATTCAAAACATATAAGTCACATTAATTAATTTAACAATTAATTCCCGCTGTCAGAGCAAATAGCGTGTTTTTATGAAACAATAAGTATCAAAAGATTGATACTAGTTTAAGTCCGATTTCAAAGTGAAATTAATTCCAACGAAAACTATTGGATTTAATGGTAAAAATATTTTCTAATTTCACTTTAAAACCAATTCAAAAGATTATCTAATCATATAAATAAATTAGATTAAAAAGAGGTTTTGAATTAAAATACAACATTTTATACTATTCATTAAAAAATTGAACTTTATCGGAAAGATACCAAAAAATTTACACAAAGTAAATTTTGATGTCCCGATTCTAAAGAAGAGTTATATTTGGTCCAAAATAATGTAAAAGATTGATCAAAACTATATTTAATGACGATTCGTCATCAAAAGGTGATAAGTGAACCTTTAGTGAAAAATTAGGGTATAAATGCCTAAAATTGAATTTTAAGCCTTTTTCGTAAAAACATATATAATCATATTTTAGTTATTTATATCCATTCCCTCCAATACAACGGCTACATGTTAACTACCATTTAAAATAATATTATTATATTACTAGTGTGCAACGTAAGTTTTCAAAGGAACTCATCGTTGCGTATCGGGTACGCTATCGAACATAGCAACCCCTTTAAAATTAAAATATTAATAAATATGAATATGTATTATTATTTATTTACCTATGATGTTACATATATGATCAAGGACCCACCGTCTCACCACCAATAACTCAGACCTATTTAACATAAAACTTTTCACCTCACTATAGAACCTTTCCCTTTCCTAAATCAGACAAAATAAGGTCTATACACCCCCTAGGGAGTATGGAGGGTGTGAGATAAAAAGGTTCAGTATAATTCCACCGATGTGTTACATAAAAAGTATTTTTCAAAACATACCAATATGATTAGTTTAAAATAAAACATGGAATGATAAATATTTTTCACAATTATATCCAAATCATAGTAAAAAAATTCCCCTTTGCATAGTTCTAAAATAATCAAAATATCATAGTTTCACAGAATATTTCAAATAATCCATTTAAATATAGAAAATCATGCATCATATCATATCAAATACAAAGTAGTACAATCTAAGAACAATAGATATCAAACTTAGGATAATAAGTGTTGGGTTAGCTAGGTCAAGCAAAACCCAATAAAATCATGACTAATGAACAATATAAAAGTTATCCAGAACAACAAGGCCTTGGTAGTAGGGGAACATCCCATGAGTAAATCCACTATGATGTAAATATAAAGTATTTAGAACCAAATGATCTATGATTTTGGAGTAGAGTAACACCCCAGAAAGTAAATCCCCTGTGGTGTTAAGAGACAAGCCCTAATAAAAAACCCTCCACCTAAGTACTCAAGGAACCCATGTGATAAATTTATAAATTAATTTCAAAGGGATTATCATATTTAACAATACAATTACAAACAACCCTTTTTACTAAAATCATGCTTTGAAAACCATTTCACCATACTTTGAAGACTATCTTTTTTTTACCATTTTTTTGTGAAAACCATATTTTATCCAAAACCAATTATAAATGAATATCAAAAAATTCTAGAATAATTAAAATTATCATTTATAAAACCATTTAGAAAATCAAGGGCATTAATGGTTCATCGAACATAGGTTAGAGATGGAACCACCTACCTCAAACTTAGGTTTCACACTACCCACAATGGGATCCACACACTAGAAGGAAAGAAAACACAAGAAAAAGGATAGGATTACCTAAACATTGATTACCACATTGTAGAGTTGAGTTTCAAAATTCACATGTTCAACACAAAATATAGATCAACACATATGTCAAAAACCACATGCTCCACACCACAATGGGAACAATATCCAACTTATGAAAATAAAACCCAAAATGAATCTACAAGGGATCAAGAGAGATCAAGAAATTATAAATAGATCTCAAAATTAAATGAATCCTAGAACTACTTATAATCCAAAGGATAAAGGAAAAACAATAGAGATTGGATCAAACTTACCAATCTAATAAGAACTGATCGAGTTGGGATCAAAACAACAATCGATGAAGTTCAGAAGAGATAGATTCTACCAAAATAACATAAATAAGGTTTATAGTTCATAGGATAAGGTATAGTGAGAGTGATAATAGAGTTTGGTGCTCAAAATATTTAATATACTAGAGTATAAAACATTCATGATGTGAATTATGGATTCACATTGTGAACTTCCAAAATGAGGGATACGCTGAAAAATGCGCCCTCTTGGATTAAAAATCAAGAAATACTCATTCACACTGTGAATAATATCTCACATCATGGGTAAATTTCTAATTACTAGATAAAAAATCATGGATTATACCCATAAACCATTCACATCATGAATATCCATTCACAACATCAACTAGTTTCTTATAGTTATTTTTTTAGCTTTTTAGTCATTTCATTCTCTGGACACTCTTAACCTACCTCAACTCATTTAATTACACACCTTTAGATGATAAAAAGTTTAAAATATAGCATGCCTTAAAATTAAGGACCTTAAAATTCTCCCCACCATAGTATGTTCTGTGCTTAGAAAGTCATATAGATGAAGGATGCTTAAGAAAGAGATAAGTCCACTACTCCCTCACCAACAATACATGATCCCATGTATCTTGATAATCTGATATGTTCCACCATAACACTTTGAACAATGGAATAGACTTCCCATGTAGAAATTTCATCTATGAATCAATGATCTTCACTAGTCCCTGAAAAATTAAAATGTATGGCTCTAACTCAATATCCCCCAAATTCAAAAAATGTAAAGAATTGGGATAGAACTTATTAAGATGAGATATGTGGAAAAAATAATGAATACTTATCAACTAAGATAGTAATTACAATGTATAATCAACCTAAACAATACAATAAGTGGTCTCAAATGGTCTAAAATCTCTTAGAGCTAGATTCACCAATTTCTAAAGTTGATGGTGACCCAATTGAGGATAAAATTTCAAGAAGATGTGGTCACCAATGATAAAATCAAAACGATGGAGTAAAAAAAATCTGAAGACAATTTCTACCAACTCTTAGCTATGACTAAGTGTCGACCTATATCCTGAATCCCTGCCGACATCTCGTAAATGATACCCGATCCCACAAGATATGCCTTTCCAACCTATAAACAGTAAAAATATTTCCTGCACGAGAGACCATAAAAATTCTCTAAGGGGCCCATTTTGATCAATTAATGGTGACTACTATTGTAATAAAACTCATTCATTCTCAAAAAGATATACCAAGATCCATAAAATTTCAAGATGTGGGCACAAATCATATCTTACAAGATTTGAATATCATACTCCATCTAACTAGAAATCTATGAATGGTAAGGTTTACTCAATCTAACCCAAGTCCCCATACCCTATTGGAGAATTTTCTAGAACTTGGAGGTACACCTGGGTCCACTGTCAAAGAAAATGGTAGAGGGGACCCCATATCACCTCACAATCTCTTACATGTACATCTTACATAGATATTCAACCTTAGAGGTATCCCTAAAAGGAATGAAATAAGCTGATTTCATCAAATAATAAATCACCACCTAGATGGAATTATCCCTCATGAATTCCATGGTAGTCTAACTATGAAGTCCATAGAAACCACATCCCACTTCCATACCAACACTAGAAGTGGATATTTTAGACCAAAATGCTTCAGGTTCTCTACATTAATCTTCTAGTTGGTGTAACATTGGGACACATAATTAGCAATGTCAAAATTCATACTTGGACACTGGAAATTCCGTGTCATTTCATAATAAATCTTCATTATTCTAGGGTGAATGAACCATGAAGAAACATGAAAATTATACATTATAGAACTATTGATAGAAGAATGGATGATGAGATGGAACTCATAGTGAACAATACCATCAGAGGGGAGTGACTAACCAAAACTAGTATCTCCACCATATATGTATTATCTAACTCCTCTGAACTCATCATCTAGATATTGGTACTATATAATAAAAACTGGTCATAACCATACCCAAATCGTCCTTCTATACATCCAGATGAATCTGAGAAAAAATCCCCATAAGGAACAACTCATATTTCAATTCTAGGACAGTCTGAGAATGGAATTTCATATTGAGAGCATCATCGATGATATTCCTCTTCCATTGGGTGCATCCAATGTTGAAGTCAAAATTTTGGAGGAATTTCAACCATTTCCTTTTCTCAAGTCCTGTTTTCTTCTAAGAAAAGATACAACTCAGGATCTTGTGATTATAAAAGATGGTGAACCCTGCCCCAAAAAGATAGTGTCTCCAATACTTAAGTTCATGAATGATAGCAGTGAGCTCCAAATATTGAGTGGGGTAATTGTTGTCATGAGATTGAAGCTATCTTGATCTGTATAACCCAATACTACTTTATTATATAAGCATGCACCCTAAAATAGTACCAGAAGCATCTTAGTATACTAAATATCCCTTATTGGGTTTCATTAATATCAAAATAGTTACTAATGCCACACTCTATTTCAAATCATAAAAAAAATCTTGAAACTTTTAATCCTAATATAATTTCTCTCCTTATTAAGAGTATTCAATAATGATTCCACCTTTGAGAAAAATTTTAAAAATCAATAATAATATCTGGATATTTCTAGGAATATCTGTATCACAAATTAGTTTTGTGGTACTTCCCATGACAAGATAACCTTCACCTTTTTAGGATCAGCTGAGAGGACATATTTTGAAACCACGATCCCCAATTAATTCACCTCTCAGATATAAAAATTTCACTTTTATTTCTTCCCATAAAGTTGGTGAATCCTCAAGGTTTACAAAAACAAATTTAGATAGTCATCATGATCATTATCATATCTCAAATAAACCAAGATATTTTCCGTGAATATAATAAAAAAGGTATCAAAATACTAGTGGAATATCTGGTTCATCAATTCTATAAACACCATAGGAGTGTTAGTGAGGTCAAAATATAATGAAGGCTTTTCATAGTGGCTATACCTTCTCCTGAAAGTGGTATTTGAGATATTTGATTCTTTAATTCAGAGTTGATGATAACATGACTGAAGATTTATTTACAAAAACTATGTTTCCACATTTAACTAATAAAATAGGTCAACAATATCCTAAAATGATTCTTTTTTTACTGTTTCCTAATTTAACATCCGATATTATACATAGAGACATAAAGAACCATCAATATTTTTTGAAAAGAGCATGGGGGAAGCCTATAGTGAAACACTAGGGTGGATTAATCCCTTCTCTAATAGGTATTGTAATTTAACCTTTATCTCTTTCATCTCCACAGGTGCTATACGATAAAAGGGTATTAAGATCAGCTGAGTACCCAACCCCAAATAAATGGAAAACTCTACATCTCTATCTAGAGTATGTTGGAAGAAGTATTCTAGGAAGACCTTGGGGAAATCCCAAACAACCAAGGAAATGTCAGTATGATAGGAAACATCATCAGGATTAACCACAATGATAGACACTAAACTCTTGAACTTTGGGTGAAAAGGTCCCACATAACCAGACCTTAGGTCCAACTCTCCCTAAAAAACTTGAGGGATACTATCAGAAGAGGAGAATAAAACACACTAATGATAATAATAAATCTTGGATCAATGAGAAACCAACTAATCCATCCTAATGATGATGTAAATAAGGTATAGATCAAGAACCATGATTTTCCAGATTAACTCTGCACCAACTATCGAAAGAGAGAGAAAAGGATGATGAAACCCATACTCTTTCCTCTTACCAAGATGAATTTATATCTCTATAACAATGAACATGAGCCCCATTGAAATTATCAACACATCCATGAAATGGAATGATTTAAATTAGTTCTAGGAACCTATATAAAAAAATCAATCACTATAGAAGATGCAACATAAATGTTACCTCTCACTATAGCTGGTCCCACATTAAATTATAATATAAAATCTTCTAATGTGTGAAGGATATTAACTCATGAGTCTTATGGATAGATCCCTATAGACTTTTTTAGCTTTTGGCTGCACTACAGTGGCCTTTAGATTAGGGGATCCTTTATAATAACAAGGTGTAGACAGAACCTGGTAGAATCTCTACAAATGACCTCTATGACCATAAGAAATGAAGCTCTTCATAAGTGTAGGGATAATATTTTTGAGTGTTCCCCACTCAAACACAATCATATAAAGTAAATGGTATACTACTAGCCACTACTGATGAATTAAAAAAGGTTCACTACTAAGAACCACTTCCACCACTCTTGCGACTATCATCCCACTTTCTATTCTTCCCATGTGAATCACTTGAGCTACCACTAGGTGGAATAAATTCCCAGGAAAGCCGATCTTACCCACAAAATTTATCTCTTTAATCATAATCCTATTTATTATCTCAACATAGGTGGTGATATTCAACATATATACCTTTGATTGGGTGTAAAGACTCAAATCTTGTATCTATTTGCGATCCTTCAACATATCATTCATCACCACCTCTAGGGAAAAATTAACGAACTCAGTAAAATGGTTTGTGTACTCTAAAACCACATTATTTCCCTGTTGTAAAGAGTGTAACTATAGAGACCTCTTAATAATCAATGATTATAATGAGAACTATTGAAATAAGAGGGTCTTGAATCCTTCTACTCCAAGACCAAATGATAGTTGTCCAAAACCATAAAATCCCACCACCTTTTACATAGAACCTAAAGATTAAATATTACACACTCACCTTAATAGAATAAGGTGTTTCTAAGAAGTGAAAGACTAAATCTATCTTGTCCAATCAATCCTACACCTCTTTAGCTTTATTAATAACTTTAAAGAATGGGGGATTCTCACATAGGAACTCACATGATCGATTGTTGTATCTTCCAGATATTGGTTACTACTCAACAACTTGGTTCTAAATAGGTGGTACATTCTGGTCTATGGCCCAAATTTCTTATATAGTAGCCTCTAATAGATTCTAATAAAGAGGAGGATTCCCTTGAGGAGAATCATCCACTGCACCCTCCTGAGGAACCCTTGGATGATGTCTTAGAGGCACAAATCTACATACTAAAATAAAAAATAAAATGATAAGAAAATGAAACAATATTAATTTAAACTCAAGAAAACATGATCAAAAACTAAGATTTAGATTAAAACCCAACACAAGAGACACACAACAGAACATCCCATGGTGACTTGAGGCTCATTATCTAAATAGATGGCCAAAAACTAATTGAAACCTATCTATAAAGTCCCTAGAATCCTATCCCCTATCTATCATCTTCCCAAGACTGTACATAACTATGATCTGAAACCAAAATTTCATAACCTGGCTTAGAAAACCCATCCATCTAGGCTCCAAACTTGATCATGACAAGATCCAATGGGTTTTCTTGATCCCCACAGGTTGACAACTAGCACCTGGGTAACCCAAAGAAACCCGATGGGAATAATTTTCCAAAAATGGAACTAGATACGTGGAATACAATAGAGAAATATAACCTACAACATAAATTTCATAATTAAAGAATGAAAATGGTTGCGATATAGCCAAAATTAGCAAGACAAAACCTATAGTATAAGTCCTAAAACATCAAAAAATACAACCAAAACTACCAAAAACTAATCCATGTGATATGAAAGCAATTACTAACCATCTCACCATCATATTCCCGAACCTTGCTAACATAAACCTCACCACCTCATTGCAATGTATTTCCCTTTCCCGCTTTAGACAAAACAAGGTCTACATACCCCTAGGGGATTTTGTTGGGTGTGATCTAAACAATATAAGTTAGATCCTACCTTGGTATTCCATAAATATTCTCAATTTAAAATAAAACATAACATGATAAATAGTTTTAACCATTATATCAAAATCATGGTAAAAAAATTCCTGTTTTTCTAGAGTTCTAAAACAAGATTGATATCATAGTTTCAAAGAAAATTTCAAATAATCCATTCACATATATAAAATCAGGCATCATATCATATCAAATCCAAATTAGTATAGTCCATGCACAATTTAGATCACACCAAGTTTAAAATATATTAGGTTATCTAGGTTACCCGCACCCCAATACAATCATAACTAGTTCACGCTATGAAATGTTACCAGAATAACTAGGTATAGGGAATATGGGAACACCCCTCGAGTGAGACCTCTATAATTTCAACATAAAGTTCCAAAAAATAACAGATCTATGATAATGGAACATAATAAAACCCTTGAAATTAAACCCCGTATGGTGTCAAGAGACAAGGCCCAATACTAAAACGTGCACCTTGGTACCCAAGGCTCATATCTACTGCATTTATCAATTCATTACAAAGAGATTATCACATTTCAAAATAAAATTACAAACAACAATTTTTACAAAAAATAATAATTTGAAAACCATTTCAAGGACTATTTAACAATGCTTTGAAAACCATATATCATTTACCAAAATAAGGGGAAAACCATCTTTAATCAAAAACTAATTTCACATGCATATCAGACCATTTGAGAATCATGATAATTATCATCTAGTAATCCATTTAGAAATCCAAGAGATTCAACGATTCATATAAAAAAATCTAGAGACAAAACCACCTACCTCAAACTTGGGCCACACATCACACACAACAGGTTCCACACACTGGAAGGAAAGTAAAAAAAGTGAAAATGAGAGGAAGTCCTAAACACCGATTCTCCCATCTTAGAATTGATTTTCCATAAGTATAAGGTTAGTGTAGAGTATAGATCAAAACATAACTCAAAAGTAACATGCTCCACACCACAACCAACACAAGATCTGGCCTCGAGTTATCTAACACAGAATGAATCTACATTGGATCAAGAGATATCACAACATGATCGATACATTCCAAAAGAAAATGAAGCCTAGAATTGCTGCCAATATATGGGATAAATGATGAATGAGAGATACTGGATCAGAGGTTCCGATCCATTGATAACTAATCGATCCAATATCAAAATGCCAATCGAAGAAGTTTAGAAGAGATGGATTCACCCAAAATCACCTGGAGAACACCTAGGGTTTAGAGGAGAAAGTGGAGGGTGAATGAGGAAGGGGAGGAGCTCTCAAAAGATTTGATCTTATTGAATAGATAAAATTTATATTGTGAATTATGGATTCACATTTTTAAATTTCAGAATGTCCAATTCACTAAAAAAAATGTCATATTGGATTAGAAATCTAGAAATTTCTATACACACTATGAATAATATCTCATGTCATGAACCACTTTTCACATCCTGAGTATAAATTCATTGCTTTTGCCGAGAGTACATTCATTCCATGAATATGTATTCACAACATGAACTAGTTCCTATAGCCAATTTTCTAGATTTTGAATCATTTACTTCTCCAAACACCCCTAACTTATCTCAACTCATTTAATTACACCCTTTAAGCTGTATCAAAGCATAAAATGAATAGCACCTTAAAATTGAGGATGTTATATTAAAAAAGATTCAAATACCATACCATTGGGGTTTTGGGTCTCGATTCTTCCAAAATATTCCATAGAGCACTACAAAAAAATTGACTTGTACCAACAAATTTTTAGCATCAGATAAAATATATGTCAGTAAAAACAAGTAATTCTAACAGATATTATTTTTTAATGGTATTATTTCCAGCTACTAACAATTATTTTTACCAACAAATACATCCATTGGTATTAATTGATCAATACCAAAAACATCTTGTATTAACAATTAAATATGTTGTTTTGTTGTACTAATACAATATTTTTTTTACCAATAAATTTATTTTTTTTAACAATTATTATTACCAAAAAAATATTTTACCATTAGAAATATATTTTATAATAAAATATCCAAATTTTTTTTATCAATTAAATATATATATATATATATATTTATTATTTAGTATAAACATAAAATTTTTCAATAGAAATATATGATTATACATCAAAATAAAATATTAATAATTTAATAAAATAATAATATTTATTGATATATAAACAACTTATAATTATATTACAGAAAAATATTTTAAAAACAATAATTATACCTGCCCCGCCTCATCGGCCCTAATTTCCCCGAAGAGGATCTCCACCTACGTCTTCGCTGCCTCCTCGCCTCTTCAATCATCCTCAACTGCTTCTGCATTCCAATCATCCATCCCGAATAGTCGCCACCTCCCCTACGTCCCATATGCAGTTATAGATCTACCATCCCATTCCCCTATTTTATATCTATTTCATGTCTTTAGTAGGCTATACCTTTACTTTCAGAAATGCGGTGTCTAATTTGGCACTCGCTTACTTCGAAATTTAAGATATTTTCATGTAGGATAATCAGAATAAAATGTAACTATCTGGAAGCTCAAAAGATTAATTCATTTCCATGACTTGGTTTGTAGAATTTAATTAGGGTTTATTATTCTTTTTATTGATTTTACTTATTGCTAATTGAATCTTGATTTTACTTTTCCAATTTTAAATTTCCATTTCCTTGATCAGCACCCATTATAATTTTGTGTAATTCCTTCCAGTAGTGATTTATTATTTGAAAATTTTCAACAATGTCATATTTTTTTGGCTTTAGATAGATATTTTGGTTCTTGTTTTATATTCTTGAGATGGATTACTTAAGTTACATAGAAATATTTATTTGAAATTGGAGTGTTATTTATATGCAGTGAGTAGCCATGTGGGCCGACCATCTTTCAATGCTCGCTGCTACTTACAATTTCTAACTTCGTTTTGAATTCTCATAAATTATACCACATATATATTTTATTAATTTAATTGGTTCAAGAATTCTTCACCTCACACTTATTTAAAACTGCTCACAACACTCTATGCATAGCAGTACTTTCTCTATATTTAAAAAAAAATTTAAACATAAATTATAGAATAAAATCCCATAGATAGGTGGTAGCAAAACTCTTTTTCAATAATAAATTTAGAAGTGGTCATACAGAGGAATTTATCATAAGCGATGAGGCAATAATATGTTTTTGATAAGTTTTTTCAAATGGACCCCTATTTATATATTATATTATATTTTGATCCTTTTACATCCATCATGATTTCTTGAAGGTATACTAAATATTTCTTCCCTGGTATCACATCAAGTTATTAAGGCGCACGTTGAAAATTAATTTAGTGTAAATACTCTTGTTTTCTAGTGACATCAATGCATGTATCACTACCTACACTACAAGAATAATCACTCTTCATTGTGTATTTTGGTTTTTTTTGCTAACATTATTGAAACCATAATTGTACATTAGTCTAGGAATATGTGATTTGGGAAATCCCAGACAATACATTCGACAATGTGAATAGAAAGTTGATGGATTAATATATCATCCACATAACATTGATGGGTTATATGGGGTTTACCGGTGGGGTCATCAATGGTAGTTAGACATACATACTATTCAATTTATGTACAATTATCATTATAAATAGATCTTTCAAGAGGTATCTGAAAATGCATAATTTGTTTCATTCTTGGTTACATTTAATCACCATTAATCATGTTCGGTCGGAATTTCTTAATGGGAGGTTTGAAAAATGATCTCATGCTAATTGAAAATGAATTTTTTTCATCTGACAAAATTAAAAGTTCACAAGTTAAATCATTTTACATTTGTTTCTCTTTCTGTAAAATTGGATTTCCAAATTGAACTTTGTTGGGATAAAAATTATGATATTTTATCAATTGATCACTTCTAAAGTGTTGAAAAGTATGTTGAATTGGATCCTAGAAACAAAAAAATTTCTTTTATATAATTCTCCATGGATTTCATATTTCAACCCTGAAATTGATTCATAGAAGTTATCAAGGCTACTATTAATCATATTAGGGGTATTTTATCAAAGATTGACATATGAAATACTTAATAGATTTTGCTCAGGAATGATATACCATTGATTTAAAGAATTTAGTAAGGCTAATATTAATCATATTAGGGGTATTTGTCAGAAGATTGACATATTAAATGCTTAATAGATTTTTCTTAGGAATGATAGACCATTGCACATGAATTAATGATAAAATCAAGAATGATTGTTTTTTACCTTTTGATAATTTTTCAGTTCACTACTAATTGTTTGATTTCATGAATTTTTTGTTATAATATTTTTGTCTTAGGACTGAACTTTTCCACTTCAGTGGGAAAAGATATACCCTAATAGGGGTTTCCGATTAGTCATATTCGATTCTCAAGTACTATATCGAGTTCCATTAACCATATTTCTTAATGTTCATGTTTTTTTTCATTGCATTATCATATGTTGTATTCTATTAGAGGGAGGGAAGGTGAGCAGCCAGGAGGGTATTTTATTAACCAAATTCCCTACTAGTTGAAATTTAATGGAGGAAGGGGAAGGTAGGGATTTTTTGTTACTAAAAGATAAATCTTTATTTCGTTCATAAATTCATAGGGGGGGGGGGAATGAAAAATAAAGAAAAAAACTGATTAGAAGGAGAGGGTAAATAAATTAAAATTATATATAAACATGAATCAAATTACCTCTTCTACCCCTGCAAACCTAACAAGGAGTTGCTATTTTATCTTTTCTACCCCTCTCAAACAACCAAAGTATATGATTTTATTTTCACTCCCCTCCCTTGAAAACAAGATGATATGTTATTTTATATTTCATCCAGTCCCCTATATTGAACCCTTCCACTTCCTTCCCCTAACCCCTATTGAACCAAACACTTTTATTCTTATTGTTTTTATTTCTCATTTACCATTATTGTTCTTTTTTTTTGAAAATAACTTGTTAATGAACCAATATTATTTATTTATGTTCTACAGTACCATTGTGATGACTTTATAGTTGATTAATTAGGTATTCCAGTTTTCAAATTCAAAAGGCAAGATGTATTTCCATAACCATTTGAAGTCTTCAAATCTTAACTGGACTCTCATGTATAAGAAGAAACATAATAAGGTGAGAAATTAATTTCCTATCTTTTATCATTGTTTATAAGTCCTTTTTTCATGTAAAGAATCGAAGGATGTATTTGGTTTATAAAAACATTTCATATTTTAATTTTTTAGAAAATTTTAAAATTATGTAACCTAAGTTATCTGTTTTCTATTGCAATTTATAGGATATTTTTTCTGAAGCCGTTAAGTGGTGTCTTGAATCCAAGAGTTCATACTCAGAGGTTTATTGTTGGTGCTACATAAGAGGTTATCCAGAACAAGCGAACTCGAAAACCAGAAATCCAAAATGTTGCCTGTGAATATGCCCTTTGGTTTGTTTTTATTTACCCGGTTCTTATGTCAAGAGATTCAGTGGGAATATTTTCAAATTGTTTAGGGTCTCTTTGGAAACTCTTATTTAAAATTTCTTATATCATTTTATTTGTAAATGCTTTTGTGGAAGATAACTTGTTCGAAAAGGATGAATAAATGTAACACTTTCTGATATCTGTGTTTCATTTGATGACAACATCATTACCATCGTTATATTCATTCTGATATTTCATTCTGATATTTTCAATTATTTCCATATAAAATTCTAATGGAAGGGTATACATTCCAATGTGGAATTTGAAGGTTTGAGAAGCATTCCTAATGAAAACATGATAATTTTAAGTTAACTCAAAGCAGGTATCCCCCTATTCCATCAATAATATTTTTGTTCAGGTGATTCCCTAATTTCTAATTTTGTTGTAGTATTTTACTATGGGTTTCATTCTTATTTTTTGACATAATTTTAATGGCTATTTTTTGATTCTTATGTGTTTTTTATTTAGGTTCTAGTGAAAGGATCGGGAAGTTATTGACTCTATAGAAGATTCTGGACCATCCTTCTACCATTCTTTTTGTATGTCACTTTTGATGGATCCATTTTGATTTTAAAGATTAGTCACTGGTGTTACATACTCTCCAAGGTCCACTGGCAGAGGACCATATTCAAGGAGTTTCTCTTCTTAGATGTAGGCTGGAAAGCTGGAAGTGTTTGGACCTAGTGTTGTGGGATGTGGATTTTATTGCATGAGCAGTTCTTCTATTTTGTTAGGTTTATGTGAAAAAAATGTTTAGTGGACCTTGATTGTGTATTGGATTTTGTGTGACCAGAGTTTGGTGTATTGGATTAAATTACATCATCGAATCAAATTCATTATCTTGGTTTGGTTGGCATATTTTTTGGTTTCTATACACCATCTCCAGATCTTATAAAAGTTAATTTTATATTTATTATATTATAATTATAATCAATATATTATATATAATTTTTTAATAAATATAGTATAGTGATGTCATTCTATATTATAATGATGTCACATAATTTTTCATTTAAAAGTTAATTCATAAATAGATATTAATTGTTGATATTTTTATTACCAACAGATAAATTTGTTATAAATATGTTACTAAACATTTTAACAAACATATATATTATCTATTGGTATTATTATAATTGTAATTGAACTAATTTATCTATCGCAATAAAAAATAGCGACATAGTTTTTACCAACAATTAGTAACAGGGACATATATGTTGGTAAAACATTTTACCAACAGAAAATATACATTTACCAACAGATATTCCCCTATTGGAAAAAGTTAAATATTTTTTAGTGGAGTCATAATAAGGATCGACTTATGTAAGAGATTGAAAGAGATGATCAAGTAATGCAAAGTGTTAGGGATCTCTTTAACATAGAGAAAAATGTTTTATCAATGCTAACAAAAAACCAGTGTCAAAAGACTCATTTATCAGCACCAAACCAATAATCATTGATAAATATAACTTTTATTAGTGTTAAAACTATTACTCATAAAGTGCTGCCTTTATCAATTATAAATAAGCACTAATAAAAGCGCATTTGTTAACAACAACATATTTAGCTCTAATAAATGTTTGTTTGTCAATTCTAATTCCAGCCCTGTTAAAATGTTATTTTATGAGTGCTAAAATTTTCACTGGAAAAGTAATAAATATTAATAAATATTTAAGTTTAAATTTTTTTAAAAATGATTAAATAATAAAAACAAAATTTGAAAAATATTAACAATTAATTTTGTAATTAAAAATGAATAAATAATAATTGTATAAGGATTTAAATACATAAAAATAAAAATAAAAATGAATAAATGGAAATTATATAAATTATAAACATTTTAAAAATATTAAAAATAAAAAATGTATAAATAAACATTAAAAAATGAATAAATTAAAAATTATTACATGAATACATATTATAAATGAATAAATAACATAATTATTAAAAATAAAAAAATATTACAAATGAAATAATAATAAAAAAGAGTAAAATTTGATATTTAAAAATAAATAAATTACAAAAAACATTAAAACAACAACTAAATAATATGAATTTAATAAATTAAAGAAATTAAAACTTAATAAATATTAAAATAAAAATAACTGAATATTAAAAGTTACATTTAATTATAAAAAATTTACAAAAAAATTATTAATTATATATTTAAACATAATATTAATTATATATATAATATTAATAATACTTGTATTTAAATATTATTAGAAATTTTTAATTTTTTTATTAATTACATAAATGAATACACACTCATTAATATATTCATAAATATCATTCACACATATGCACACACACTCTAATAAAACAACCCTGGTCGACCTGACACAACACCCAAGATGACTCGATAAATGACCCAAAATGCATTACTAAATGCCACTCGATGATGATAGGTACTTGGGAATCAACATTCACAACCATGAGAATGATTTCACCCTAAGGATAACCCAACATGTCTCAAGTATAACAAGAGAAATATATATAGTAAGAGTACAAACCAAAAGAAAAAGTATACATCCATGAGACATACAAGTATATGGAAGAAAACATGAATGATATTATAGAGGGAAGTAGTAAAAATATTTCCTATCTCAAGAGGAAAACATGTGAACAGTCAAGGTATAAATAATACCATCAAGAATAAAATCAAGAACAAATCACAAAGCACATTATAGGCTCTTACATGTTAGAATACATAACTATGACATGCAAGGAACACTATGACATCATAACATGATTGCTAATGATATTGAATATTGTTATCGTCTATCAGTATCAGACTACCCCTTAGATTTCACTATTTAATGTGCACTTATCCATAATCCTTAGTGTTTCCACACTCACTAAGGTTTTTATATTTCCATAACCCAACACACCAAGGTTCCCAAGGTGATATATTTTCTAAAAAAATTAACTTAAACCATGCTCACAGTTCTATAAAACATTTTTCACAAGAAAATAATTACCACTCCCATGATTGAAAACCCATTTTAGAGTCAAAACTATATTTTATTCATTTCATAGAACACATGATGTGAATAAAACTATTTTTAAAGAAAAACCCATTTAAACTCATTTTCCATGCGATAAAAGATGCACTTACACAAAGAAAACCTCATAGATATCAAATAAATCCTTTTCACAATCCAAACCAAAGTAAAATATAAGAACAATATGGTATTCCATGAGAAAGAACCAGTGTATTGTGACACCTACCTTTCCAAGGGAGGAAACTTAGTCCTATTCAGAAATTGTAATTAGGAATGAATAGATCAGGTCCTCACAAGCCTAGATCAATAATAAACATCGTAAATTCCCCAAAAAAGCCTTAAAATTCATCAATAACATACCATTAGGGTTCCAATGAAATAAGTGTATGGGTGATCACGTGAAAATCTAGAGAAAAGAGGATAAATAAAGAGGATATATTTATATACATTGAAGATCTCCCCCAAAATCAATGGAAAATCACCAAGAGACTAAGGGAAGGACCTCTAAGAGCATTAAAGAGAGGCCAGGTTGAGATAATTTAGATTTAAGAGGATATTAGAGTCAAAAATGACCAAATTTATTGATATAATCTTCCATTTTTAAGAATTTTTTTGGGTCTCATGATTAGGTCAAATCGTTAGAAAGACCATGAGGTTGCTAATATCCCTTTAATTCCAAAGAACATGGTTACCTGGGAAAAGATGCATGATTGGAAAAACAATGTGAAATCTATATGAAATTATCTGGACCTAAAAACTTTTATCAATATGGTTTTATTGGTAATTAACATGGTTATAAAAATCATACTCTAACCCTAAAATCTCCAATGGAACTGATAGATCCATATTTCATGATTATCACATGACTAAAAATAATCGTTCACATTTATTGTTTCTCCCAAATTTCCAAATTCTAAAAAATTAACCCCAAAAAGACTTTATAACCTCAAAATAGAGAAAATAATCCCAAAAATAAAACATACCTATGACCCTCAAACCCCACTATGTAGGATTTTACTAAAATGCTGACAATTAGTGTATGTTTCTTGCTCTAGATGAACCCAATCATAAAATAATTAATATAAGTTCACAAAAGATAAGAACTCTTAACCATCAACCTATTTTACATCTAAGAACATCTTAGTTAATAGAATCATCAAAGATAACTCTTACATTGATTCCTTCATGGATTTAGTTTCTATCTTCTAGTTCAATATATTGGTGACCACATTCCATTATCTCCAACCTCTAATAGCCCGAAGCCCTTAATTTTTTTTTATTGATTTTGATAATATAACTTTCAAGGGGTGAGGTGGAACCCTTAGAAGGCCCATAGGACTTAGATAATTCATTTCCCATAGGCTTCAAACATTACATACAACCCAGACTAACTAATTGGAACTGCTTCTCTCTAGCATCTTCATCATGAAATCAGCTCTCCACCTTCGCATGGCTGTTCATATAGGATTTCCCGTGCATGCACAGACTTGAGATCATGGGTAGGATAATTCATATCATGAGTAAATAGTTATGTAGATACATAAGCCACTACATATTTACCTTTCATAAACACACATCCAAACCCTATACCCGAGGCATCACAAAAAGCCTCATAACCTAAAAATTGTTTTGAAAGATTTAGAAATAGTGATGAATTCAACCTTAAGATCCTAAATCTGAATATTAAGTTATTTCAGATCAGTAAGTTACATAGTATAAGATGAAAAAAGGATGTGTATGATTCCCAAGAGTAGGTCAATAGTTAACTCAAGCTATCTCTGGGGTGCTAACCCAAAAAATGACCAGGAAAGATCTCAGTGTACTCATTAAAAATAATTAGAAGAAGACCACTTAAAAATTGGTCAAAAATTTCTAGAAACAACTCTAAAAATTGGCATGATATCATTCCATCCTTAGGAAAAATAGGCCCCGTACTCCCAAATCCTGGATCCCACTCACACGGAGAAATATGAGTAACCCTATAGGGTGATAGAACTTGAAATCGGTAACAATAACAATATATTTGGTATTTATAACTAACCATTTACTCCATTCCAATTATGAGTTTGAAGATATAAAAATAAATAACTATAAAATCCCATATTACCTCATGTTCGGTGATCATTACTGATAAATCAGAACACTTAAAACCCTATTTCTTCCTTTTTCCCAAGGTAGTGGGAAGATCCATAATAAATGGAATAATCTCCAAGAATAATCCTAGCATTCCAATAAACTTAGAAGATATAAAATATTGGGATACGCCTATATCAAATAAATCCAAGACTATATAGTATGAAATAAACTTTGTACCTCTCATATTAGTTGGCCCCAATTTAAATTTATCTACTACATAATACATTTTATAAATATATTCGAGCTCAGCTCATACCTGAGTCTTCTTCACTACATGTGTATCTCACTTTGCATGAGAATGAGATCCAACACCCTTTAGTATGTTATAATGAGTCGAGGAGCCTTTAGTAAGAGTTGATCTAGATCTATTAACCTAAGATATTATTCTGCAAAAATGCATAAGATGATGATATGTTCTATAACAATAGAAAATCCTAGGTGATACCATATGATCATAATTGATATGGCCATTTCTTCTAAACTCGTAATAAACCACCTAGTGTTAACTCAAATAATACCCTATAATGACTCTTGATTTATACATAACACCCTTATTGTACTTTCTTTTCTAGAGAGAAGAAACACTCTAGCTACCTCCTACCACCACTAAATATCCACTAAGGCCTTTCTTCCCAACTAAGTCTACCTCAACCATAGCCTCTTTATCAACTACTTTTGTAAAGGTTGGAAAGAATACGAGAATAATCATCAATTGAATCTTGGTCTTAAGACCCATCTCAAACCACCTATCCTTGAGGAAGTGATTAGATATATGTTTTGGAGATAATTGGACTAAATTAGAAAAACCAACAGTATACTACATCAAATAATGATCTCTCTAACCCATGGTCATAAACTCTCAAGCCTTTACCACACACAATGTTTCTAGATAGAACTGATAATTGAAATCCTTTTTCGATAGTGGTCCAAGTGAGGTCCTCATGTAACATATCTTTCATGATCAAATCCCACAATTTAATCCTTAAAATTTCATGTATATATATAGAGAAACCTACCTTAGTGTCCTATTGAGTCATAAAAAAGTGTAAAATCCTATTTAGTCTTTAAATATACTCCTTAGGTTCTTAGATTAATTTTTCACTATGTAAGATTGGTGGATTTTGTTTGGTAAACTCCAAAGCATGATCCACTATCCATTTATGGTTTCCCCCACCCACTTGACCCATATATTTAATAGTTTAGATCGCTATTTCCATCAAAACATTGTCAACTAGACGATTTGACTAGAGAGCATGACCTGCAGTTCCTTCCTTCTTATTGGAAGATATAATTTTAGGGGAAATTATCAAATAATAATAATAGATAAAAACTAATCATCTAAGTAATAAAACTTCGTATCAAAACATGAACTTCTAAAATCTAGACTACATCCATTAAACAATAAGAATTTAAGGCAATAAAAAATCCAAAGAATGATAGATGAAGACATTTTAAACCAATAGAATACATGAAAAGGTACATATAATTAAACTTTAAAATGAAGTTCTTTTAAATAACCTAATACCAAGTTAAAGATTAATGAAAAATATGTCACAAGCCATGGTAAAAAGAAGTTAGACATGAAAGTGAGCTGGCCAGACACCCTTCCACACTTACTACTTGAGTCATGACTATCCCACTCTAGTATATTATTAACCCCAAACCAAACCTAGGAAGTTTCATCTCACATCCTTCTGGGTAAGGCTCTAATACAATTTTGTAATGAACCAACCTAGGTTGAACTGACTCATCACCAGAGCTTGCCCACCACTAGGCCTGAAGTGTGTTCCTGATCACCAAGTGTTAATGATAATCACCTAAGAATCAACATACATAGCCATGAGAATGAATTCTACCTAAAGATAAAATAATATGTTTCAAGTATAACTAGGGAAATATAAAGAATCAGAGTACAACAGGGAAGAATAATTATACAACATGAGATATAAAAATCTAAGAGAAAAGTATAAACCTAAAAGTAAAACTAACCAAGACAAAGCCAAGTCTTTATGTGACCGGCCGCCACCACCATCCCAACCCACTACAAAGGAAACATAAACCAAGAGAAGCTAACTAACTACATGATGCCCTTACATTTACCTATATCCTATAAAACCAAGTAGTCACACACACAAAGGAATATGAAGGGTGTGAGACAAATTCCAAGTAGGATACCATAATGAATCAATACATTTTTTTTCACAATGAAACTGTTAGTTAAATAATTAAAACAAGACAAGATTCATAAAGTGATTTCATTTGGATTTATTTCTTTAAAAATCCTTTGGTTTTACTTTTAAATACAATATATATATATAAATCCACAATTATATGGAATACAAAATGACTGATAACATAGAGAACAATATCCAAATGATTCTATATCTCAAGAGATAAACATGTGAGTATTTAAGGCACTAATAATACCATCAAGAATAAAACCAAGCACAAATCATAAAGTAGAATATGGGATCTAGCCTATTAGAATACATAAATAGGGCATCAAAGGAACACTAAGCTAACATAACATGAATCCTAATGATACAGAGTCCTGCCATATTCTATTGGTATCATGATACCCATTTTCTACCATAGTATAATGAGCACCTATCCATAATCCTTAGTGGTTCCACACTCATTAAGGTTTTCATATGTTTATAGCCCAACACACCCAAGGTTCCTAAAGTACTATCTTTTCTGAAAGAATTAAAGTAAACCTTTCTTACATTTTTATAAGACATTTCCATAAGAAAAAAATATGGATCCCATGATGGAAAAAAAATTTAGATTCAAATCCATCTTCGAGGTATTTTATCAAACACTTGAAGTGAATAAAACCATTTTTAATGAAAATCCCTTTGAATCAATTTTCCAGGCCACCAAAGATGCATTTACAAAAATTACCCACATAGATATAAAACAAACCCTTTTAACAAGCATAACTAAAGTAAAATATAATAAAAATATGGGATTATATGAGAATGATCCATTTTATAGAGACACCTACCTCACCAATAGAGGAAAATTAATCTCCCTTGAAAACAAGAATTAGGAATGAAGAGATCGGTTCCTCACAATCATAGATTCATAAGCAACATTATAAATCCCCATCAAATGCTATAGATTCGAAAATCATATACTAGCAGGGTTATAACAAAATAAGGGGATAAGATATCGAGAGAAAATTTAGAGAAAAAAAGAGAAATCAAGAAAATATGCATACATACCTCAAAGGGATCCGCCAAAATTAATGGGGAATCACTAAGATACTAAGGGGAAAACCTCCCAAATGGTAAAATAGAAATCAGGTTGAGTTAATGATGAATTAAGAGGAAGTAAGAGTTATAAATGACCAAGGGTATCAGGGTAATATTCTATTTTTAAGAAAGTTCCATAGGTCACATTGTTATGCCACATGGTTATACAAACCATGCACTAACTATGTGGTAGCTATTGTCCCTTGAAAACCGAAGGACACTGTTACATGGGAATAACCGTGTAGACTAACCGTACGCAAGCCATGTGATAGTGTCTTGAACCAAACCCTTTCACCCTCTTAGTTTTCCTGATGATTTGAATTGTTAGAAAAACCATGATCAAACCGTGTGAGTTAACACTTAAACTAACCAAACAATATCACACGATTACCTCACAACTACTACTAATTGTGTGAAGATAGAGAACTTGCCTTGTTTCTCCCAAATTTCTAAATTCTAAACCCTCCGCCCCTAAAATCCATTAGAACTCCAAAAGAGATAAATTAATCCCACAATTAAAATATACCTCTTATTCGGAGGGCATCACACACACACATACATAAAAATGAAAAAATTACAAAAAATATTAAAAATGAATAAAAAATATGAAATGAATAAATGTTAAAAGTTAATAGAATTTAATAAATAAAACCAAACAAGATATAAAAATATTTTACAAAATGAATAAATAATGTGAATTATATAAATTAAGTAATATTAAAAATGAAAAAACTATTTAAATAAAAATGAATAAATCTTAAAATTCTCATTTAAATATTAAAATATACAATAAATTACTAAATAAAGAAGAATAAATAATAATTATATAAAGATATGAATACACAAATATTAATTCAAAAATAAATAAATATTAATTATATAAATTATAAAAATATTTAAAATATTAAATATTAATAAATGAAAATTTATACATAAATATTAAAGATGAATAAATTATAAAAATATTAAATGAATAACATTAAAAATGAATAAAATTGAATAATTAAAAATGAATAAATATTAAAAAAGAATAAATGAAAAAAATATTAAATGAAAAAAATAAAAATGAAAATATTACAAAAATATTAGAAATGATTAAATAATATAAAATGAATAAATATTAAAAAATGAATAAAAATTAAAATTAAAAATTACTAAATTTCAAAAAATATTAAATATGAATAAATAATATTTAAATACATTACAAAAATATTAAAAACAGAATAATTATTAAAATAATATTGAATGGATATTAAAAAGTACATTTAAATACAAAATATTTATAATAAATTAAAATTAAAAATGAAAATATAATAATTATATTAAAATAAAAAATAAATAAAATTTAATTACATTAGTTGAAAGCTTATTAAAAATATTAGATATTAATAAATAAAAGTTAAAAAATAAATATGAAAAATAAGTAATTAAAACAATTAAATCAATAGTACAAAAATGAATAAAATTTACTTATTAAAAATAAATAAATATTAAAAATGAATAAATTCCAAAAATATTAAATGAATAAAATTTAAAATGATTAAATATTATATATATATATATATAAATACACACACATACATTCTACAATGAGATATGAGAAATTAAAAAAAAAAAAATTTCCTATTATATAATGATATATTCATTCACATATGCAGATATACATATAACATGTTTATACATGCACATACATACAAATATATATAGACACACACACACATACACACACACACATACACACACACATACACATACACAGATACATACACATACACACATACACACATACACACATACACACATACACATACGTACATACACATACACACATACACACATACACACATACACACATACACACATACACATACGTGCATACATACACATACGTGCATACATACACATACACATACACACACATACTCGTATACACATAGATGCACACACACACACACACACCCACCCACACACTGACTAACAAATGGATACACACACATACGCATATATGCGTACACATATACAGACAGACAGACAGACATACATACATACATACAATCATACATACATACATACATACATACATACATACATACATACATACATACACACACATGCATACATGCATACAGGCACACACACAGACACACATACACACATACACACATACACACACATATAAACATTAATACATATACATACGTATATGTATATTGTAAATATATGTGTCTATTTTAAATTATTTAATATGAATATAAATATATAAACTCAAATACGAATGATATTCTATTTATATTGTTTATATCAATGTATTTTAACACACACACACACATGTGTGTGTATGTAATTATAATTATATATATAAATAAGTATAAAAGAAGAAAAAAATGTTCATATGAATAAAAATATATATAAATTGTATTTAAATAAATAAATTTACTTTATGTTATATAAATCATGTTAATATATAAATATGTATAATATATATATATATATTACATATATTATAAATACACTTAAGTAAATATATATTCATTTATATATTTATATAATTTTTTAAATAAATTTTTAATATATTATATTTAAATATACATATATATATATATATTAATGTGTTTAAATACAATATTAAAATTTTTTATTGATTAATATAAATATGACAATTTTATATATATAAATTATAAAGATAAGAATTATAATAATTTTTTGTTATTAATATACTTATTTGTATATAGTTTATATTTAAAAATACATAAATATGTATATAGAAATTAAAACATTAATGGTTCCCTTTATCAATGCAAAAAATTCATTAATAAAAGACAACCTCTACCAATGTTAAGTAAAACATTGATAAAGGTTAATTTTTATTGTAAGATCCCAGATTTTCTAAAGGTCTGTTTGTTTATGTTAAGGTTTGGGTCTATCTTTTTTTCTAAATAAGTGTTTCCCAATTTCTTGTGGAGGCTCGGGGGTCCCCTGGGGGCTTGAGGTGCGAAGAGAATAGCAATTAGGCCAACCAGTGCTAGGCGCATGGTCTACGCACGGTTGGGGGAAACCGTGCAGATAGACCGTGCAAACCATCCATCCTTATAAAGTAGCCTTCACACAGCCTGAGAATGGTTAGGGAAAACCGTGCAGGATTCTAGGAAACTATGCGAAATGGGTGTCTTCAGACAGTATCTTCTGCACGATTTGCGCATGATTTGGTAAACGTGCAGGTAAACCGTGGGGTCCAAAAAAGTTGGAAAAAATTACAAAATTTATATTTTTGGATTTAAAACCCCAACCCAATATTTTTCTCCATTTCATCCCCTATAACCCTAGTGATGATCCATTTCGACCCAAGATTCTAAGACGTGGTTTTCCTTTGATTCTTGGCTGTTTGGAGCATCGTCGGTTACAGATCGAAGCTCTGGGTAAGTCTAATCCTCTCCACCCCTATCTTCTTTGGATTATGGCTTTTGGTTCCTCCCATATTCTTCCGAAGCTCTAAACCCTTTGTTTTCTGGTGGAACCTATGTTGGGGTTTCTAGGGGTGCTTGAATCCAGATCCAAGTCCACGATTAAGAGTGCGCTCATCATCAGATTCGAGGTAGGTGGTCTATAATTATTATCCCATAACTTTACTTTAGATTTGTGCATGGAAGCTTATGTTATTTGTTTTCCCTTATTGGGTTCTTGGTTCCTTTGGTGTGTTTGATAAAAAGGGGAGTTCATGTGACCAATTGAAACCCTCACGATCCCTGTGGGATGCATGGAGGAGGACTTGGCAATTGTAGGGCCACCCATGGGGTGCACCGGTAATCCCAGACCTAGAGTGTGGTAGGGTTATGTTAGGGGTCACCAAATAATGATGTGGAACCCATTTATAGTATGTCCTAATGGTGGATTAAGTTATAAATGGAATAAAGATAAACATGCCTAGGGTAATAAAGGCATATGGTGTTGTTGGAATGACATGAAAATGAGTGATTGGGATAAAAGGGTTTATGTTGGTTGTTTCATGAATTTTGGTTAGAAATGCTTAAGGGAATTTGGGTATACTAAATGGTGAACTTACAATTGGGTAATGGAATGAGAAATGGGGAATGTGTTAATGGAATTTAATAAAGGGAATGGTTGAATTTTTAGAATGGGTTAATACATGATATTTAGGCGCTACACCTAAGTGGTTGAATGTAATAAAGGGATTATGTTATGAGATATGAGGATTGTACTAGAAATTCATAAGTGGGTAAAATCTTGTGAAATGGTAAATGGGATAAATAGGCTAATGAATGGAAAATGATGAATTTGGCTAAGGAATAGGGGTTATTAAATGCACACAATGGGTTAAGGAACGAGAGTGGGAATTTGGCTAATGGATATGAACTCAAATTGGTAAAAGTGTTGATGGGTTATGGAATAGTGTTAATTCTCATGTAGTTTGTTATGAATTGTGATTGATGAATTTCAATGGCATTGGTCGTGTTATGTTATATTATGGTATGGTTATGGTGATTGATAGATTAGAATGTGCATATGGCTTTGTAGGGTGGGGTATTTACTTGAGGTTATATGACTATGGATTGAGTTAGACATAGGCTCTAAACTCCACCACAAAATGCATGGTTTAGGGAAGGGTATGGAGGCTCTATTCCCCTAACGGTTTCTTTCCACTCAGACTGAGGCTTCAAGGTGAGAAGAATGTGTTAATTTGATATGTGGATACCTAGTGAGACAGAGACTTGATTTTTTTTTTCTATGCATTGTGATTGACTACGTTATAACCTTGTGTAGATTATAATTATGAATAAACCATGGAACATGTGATCAATACATATTATACAATGAAGATGGTATAAGCAAATAAATGGGGATAAATGATAGGAATAAATTAAATGAACCTTGTTAACTTGTGGTACCTGAACTATCCCCGGTTTACTTACCATTTTATTATGTACTTGAATTCACTATTTGTTAAACTAGATATTTTGTAGACACCGTTGGTGGTGGACTACTGAGTTTTGTACTCATACCCTCCTTGGGCTGTCATTGGTTACATGAACAGAGCTCTTGGATGTAGGTCAAGACAAGCGAAGATGCCCTACACTAAGATGTCGAGTTTGGATCAGGATGTACATGGAAAAGGACCCGATATTAGAGTCTGGACCCATTTAGAGTTTTTACCATTTGTTTTATTTTTTATTTCTTTCAATTTTCACTACTAGTACAACATGGAATTTTAGTATATGATTTTTGGTTGTACCACATTTCAGAAATGTTTGGTTATTCATGTTTATTGGTTGTTCGTGTTGTTTCTGCTATTTATATTATGTTATGTTGTGGCTTACCCTGGTAAAGAGGGTATATAATCCCCACATGACTTATTAGACCCTTGCCACTAGTCTTCAACCTCTGGAATATGGGGAGGCAACCTTGAGGTCATGTAACTGCCCTAATTAGGGCACCAGTTTAGTGGCACCCAGGTCGGGGACATTACAAAGTGGCATCAGAGGAGTTCTTTTCTCTTTCTTACTATTTGGGGATGGTAGAAAGGTGATTATGAGGTGTTGGGACTTGGAAATGAGATCGTTCTTAGGAGTAGCTAACCCATGTATGAGGGAAAACCCAAGTCACCCTAGGTGGGAATTGTTGTTCTTGACATGTGTTATTACAGTTGAATGATATTTCACCATTGGGTGATGCACATATTGTGTGATTTGACTGATTTATGATATTTTCCTCATTTTTGAAATGACATGGGGTTGTGTATTCATGAATCATTTTAGGCACCTAAAGATATAGGTGGCATACATCATTATAGGCACACACACGGGATGGGTGTGCGGGGCTTAGAGAGTAGAATGAATTTTTTTCCATGATAAATATGAAGAAATGATGCTTAATTATGGTAATGAAATGGGGTGAATTAAGGTAATTCACATTCATAGTTAATAAATAATGCGTAAAAAGAAATGTTAGGGATATGTTAAAATCTTGGGTTGCGATAAATTTTAAAATGCTGACTCGGTATCTAAAAGAAAAAGGGTTGTATAATGACCGTAAAATTATTAAGGATTTTTTCTTAATGAATGTTGTCAATGATTTAAAATGGTGATTGTAAAAATTTTTGAAATGGGAAATGTGCTAAATAGGAATGGATCATGTCGTAAAAGAAGAGTTGGTTTGAGGAGGTGTTGACGAAAGGCATGTGATTAAGAAAACTGGTTACCCCATTTGGACCATGACCCGTGGTAGGTATGATAGAGGGTAGTGTTCAAAGTGTGATGTCGACCATTGGGATAGATTATGAAGAATTATTTGTTAAAGGTTGATAGTGTGAGGTATTTTCCATCTGTGGTTAAATCCAAATGGTCATTCTTTGAAGTTTTGGATGAATGATAAGTTTAAAATGAGAACGATTGAGTTCAAAGATGGGTATCCTCTGTGTTGTCAGTTTACCTAGTAGGTGTTGGTTGGGATAGTGAGAGTGCCCTAGTTTGAGAATTTGGATTTGGATTTGAGGCCTTTATCATGATGATGTGGCCTAGGTGGTGTGTTTAGGGAACCCTTTGTGGGGTTGTGGACTTTGGGTTGCAAGTAATTATTCAGTAATATGAGTAAGAAAACTCTCGTGGTTTGTGACCATATGGAGTGCATACTGGACCCTAAGGATGGTGCCTGGGTCTTAGTGATCTTGTGAGTAAATACCCGGTGAGTTAGGTTTTGAATCCCAAATAAGATGTTTTTCTCGTAGTTCCAATTAATGTGTATACCTTTGGTATAGAACCTTGAGAATATGGTTGTTTGGTACAAAAAGAATAGTGTGCATATGAATGGGAGTGAGAGTTCCATTCATGAACATTGATTTTCTCCTGTTATGATAAGTTTGGTTTGGATAGATAACCACTGACTTTTCCCAGTTGTGACTCTAGTCAAGGGAGTTGGTTTCTTTCAAACTTCTAGGTGACCCCTAAGATTGGTCGGATAGGGTTTATAGTGCTTTTGGGTGTGTTTGTCACACATGTAGATGTTTTGGACTTTGAAAGTGGGACAAAGAGTGCTGCATGGTGTAGTTTTTTAACATAAGGATTAGTGGGAAGGTTTATGGTTGGTTGTACCTCTCGAGTTGTGGTTATGAGATATTGGTTTCTAAAAGATCAAGGGTGACCTCATGGGAGGTTAGCCTAGCAGTGAAAGTACCTTTGAGTATGAAGCATGTGATATTCTTTAGAGGTTGTGTCAATGAATACTAAGTACCAAGTTTTAGTGAATGGTATAGTTGGGCTTATTTCTTTCTTAAGGGAACCCCAGTACTTGGGATATGAGGTATAGGATTTGTTTTCAAGAAGAAAAGACGAAGGTGACAGGAGTGTGGTTATATGATTTCACTTGATGGTGACACCCAAGGTAAGGGTGGTTATGTGGTTGAACTTTTTTGTACCAATGGTTTGGTTATGGAGAGATGGTTTAACTTGGTTTGCAATCACAAATGAGCGGTAGTGGTTAAGTGTTTATATCATGCGTTTGGTATGGGAGCTTGAGGATCCTTGCCAGGTCATGGTGTGATATATCTTAATATTAGAAATGGATAAGTGGGTGGTGATGTTCCTTGACAAATTTTTAGCATATAAAATATAGTGAAGAGCATTCCCAACATCCTTACATCATCCCAGGTATGTTGAGAAGCTCTAGCTCACACCAAGAGACATGGAGGTGTTTTGTTGGACAAGGGATATCATAGAGTTTACGCTCATGGAAATGACATGTGTGGAGCTTGATGATTGAATGTTAACCCTCTATGGTTTTGGTTGAGGTCCTCAGATAGACCGAATGATGAAAAATTTCATGGGTTCCATCCACGGAATACAAGAATGGGATTGAGTGACATTTGTTTTCTTGTTTTGGAGAGACTGGTTGACGATGTTTATGTTTGGGGTCAGTTTGTGATCAGGTATAAGATGCGGTGGTTGAAATCACTCTTGAGATAAGTGGTAACACCACTTCTAAGGTTGGGAGTGATGAGTCAGTCATAGATGTGGAGAGGAGAACATCGAGCTGATGTGGTGGCACCGAGATGCCAATGAGGAACTTGTGAGGTGCGTGTTAGGTTTCTTAGAGAGGCAATGCGGGACTTGGATGTGGTTGATGATGGGTAAAGTGTGGTATTTGAGGTTAGGGTGGTTCCAAGTGAAGCTTATGATGTATTAGTTGAGTTGTAGAAGGGTGTGGTTGGATATGACCACAGGTTGTGGAAAGAGAGGTTGGGTTCTATAACTCCAAAAATGATTAGGGTTAGAGTCAGGAAATTTACCATTAGGTGGTTTTAGAACATCGTAATGTTGGTTGAACCTTGGACATGTGATGTGGTGTCATGCCAAGGTTGAAACCCGATGACAGTCTGGAGGGCGGTAATTCCATGATAATGTAATTATACCAGAATTAATAGAGCAACCTCAGTTGGTGCGTGGGATGATAATGATAGGCTTCAGTTCAGTAACACCTTGGGAAAGTGAGAGAGGAGTAGTGTATAATAATTGGAAAGTTGGTGTTTTGGGACAAGATAATCAGTGTGGTCCGACCAGATATGGTAAAATTGAATGGGTGTGGTGAGACTGACCCACCGTTGTGTTGATGCTGTTGAAAAAAGTACCTTCTTGGAAATGAAGTGTATCTGAGTGAGGTCAGGTTGATCTTATTACTTGAAGGGATAGCATAGTAATGTACTTCTGTTTGGTTTTGATAGTGCGAATAGATTCCAATGTAGGTAAATGACCCTATGAATGCTTGGGCATGGTTATTTGGAAAAGGTTAGGCAATGGGAAGGTTGGGTTGAGTTCTGGTGGTCTTCTCTAAAAGTGGAGGTGCCAAGTAACTAGAAATGGTGGATAGAACCATACTGGATAAATGGTTTTTTGATGATGTGGTAAGATATTTGGGCTATAATTACTTTAGTGGTCACCATTTTGGTGAGTTTTCCCTGGTAAGGGACTTTGGCATGAGTTTATTTGGTTGGGTACTCAAGAGTTTTGGGCAGATTTTGGATGTATAGTGGTGGAATCTTCGAAAGATGTCGTTGGAATGATTTTGTGTTATCCTCTAGGTGATTCCTATTTTGTCAATGTTAGAGTTGGGTGAATAGGAAAATGACTCCAAGTGATTTGGTCCATGAGTTGTGCAGAGGATCAGGATAAATAGGAGTTGGTTGGTTTCCTCCATGATGATGTGATACTGTGTGTTAAGTTTCAATGTGTTGTGAGATAGATGTTGTCACCTAACTTTTCACCCATGAAGTTCTTGTGGTGAAAATGATTGAAGTTAATAAATCCTTGAGTGGTTTCAGCCTGTGTTGTGGTCATGGTGAGGAAGGATTGTGGGGAAAGTTTCTGCCCTTGATCCGTGTTCAATAGGAATTGTGATGTACAACCGAAAACTTGGAAAGTGGGAGTGGATAGGTATACCCTGTCACATGACCCCTTGTTATAGAAGTTAGTGATACTCGTAAGAGAAGCTTGAGGATGAGCCGTTATAAGGTGGGGAGAATGTAAGATCCGATATTTTCTTAAGGTATGTTTTGTTTATGTTAAGGTTTGGGCCTCTCTTTTTGGATAAATAAGTGTTTCCAGAAGTTCATGTGAAGGATTGGGGGTGCCGTTGGGGCTCAGGGTGCGAAGGAAAGAGAAATCAGGCCAAGCACTGCTTGGTGCACAGTTTGCACATGGTTAGGGGAAACCGTGCAAATAGACCATGCAGACCGACCATCCTCGTATAGTATCCATTCACTGGCCTGAGAATGGTTAGGGAAAATAATGCGTGATTCCAAGAAACCAAGTGAAATGGGTGTCTTTGGACTGTTTGTTCCGCATGGTTTGTGCACGGTTTGGAAAACCGTGTGGGTAAACCGTGTGGCCCAGAAAAGTTGGAATCAAATTACTAAATTTCCATCCTGAGATTTAAAACCCATTCTTGGTATTTTCCTCTATTTCATCCCCTAAAACCCTAGTGACAAACAATTCTAACCCAATCTTCCAATAGGTTATTTTCCTTTGATTCTTGGACATTTGGAGCACCGTTGGTTGTGGATCGAAGCTTTGGGTAAGTCTAATACTCTCCACCCTCTCTCTTCTTCGGATTAGGGCTTGTGGTTCCTACCATATTCTTACAAATCTCTAAACCCCTTTTTTTCGGGTGGTACCTAGGTTGGGGTTTGAAGGGGTGCTTGAATCCAGATCCAAGGCCATGATTAAGAGTGCATTCATCATCAGATTTGAGGTTGGTAGTCTACAAGTATTATCCCAGAGTTTTACTTTAGATTTGTGCAGGGAAGCTTGTGTTATTTGTTTTCCTTCATTGTGTTCTTAGTTCCTTTGGAATGTTTGATAAAAAGGGGAGTTCGTGTGATAAATTGAAACTCTCACGATCCCCATGGGTTGTGTGGAGGAGGACTTGACCATTTTAGGGCCACCCATGGAGTGCGCTGGAAAACCCAGACCTAAATTATGGTAGGGTTATGTGAGGGGTTTCTAAATAATGATGTGGAAACCATGTAGAGTATGTTCTAATGGTTGATTAAGTTACAAATGGAATAATGACAAAAATGCCATGGGAATTAAAGGCATATGGTGTTATTATAATGACATTAAAATGGGTGATTGGAATAAAAGGGTTTATATTAGTTGTTTCATGAATTTTGGTTAGAAATGCCTAAGGATATTAGGGCATACTAAATGGTGAACTTGCAATTGGGTAATGGAATGGGAAATGGGGAATGTGTTAATGAAATGTAATAAGGTAATGGATGAATTTTTGGAATGGGTTAATACATTAGATTTAGGTGGTACCCCTAAGTGGGTGAATGAAATAATGGGATTGTGTTATGAGATATAAGGATTGTACTAGAAATTCATAAGGGGATAAAATATTGTGAAATATTTAATCAGATAAATTGGATAATGAATGAAAAATGATAAATTTGGATAAGGAATAAGAGTTGTTGAATACACCTAATGGGTTAAGTCATGGGAGTTGGAATTTGGATAATGGGAATGAACTGAAATTGGTAAAAGTGTTTATGGGTTATGACATAGTGTTAATTACCATGTTGTTTGTTATGCATTGTTATTGGTGAATTTCAATGGAATTGGTTGTGTTATGTATGTGTTATGGTATGGTTGTGGTGATTGATATTTAAGCACATGCACATGGCTTTTTAGAGTGGGGTATTAACTTGAATTTATCTGCCCACGGGTCGAGTTAGACTGAGGCTCTAAAATCCACCCCAAAATGCAGAGGTTAGGGAAGGGGAAAAAGGCTCTATTCCCCTAATAGTTACATTCCACCCAAACTGAGGCTTCGAGGTGTGGAGAATGTGTTGATGTGATATGTGGATCTCTAGTGAGATAGGGAATTGATTTGTTTCCCCTATACATTGTGTTTGATTGAATTACACCCTTTTGTAGATGATAATTATGCCTAACCTAAGGAACATGTGATAAATACGGCTTATGTAATGAAGATGATATAAGAAATGAAATGGGGATAAATGCTAGGAATAAATTAAATGAACCTTGTTAACTTATGGAACCCAAACTGTCCCTTGTTTAGTTACCCTTTTATTTTTTACTTGCATGTAATATTTGTTAAACTGGATATTTTATAGACACCATTGTTGGTGGCCTACTGAGTTTTGTACTCACACCCTACTCAGGCCTCCATTGGGTACCCGAGAAGAGCTCTTGGATACAGGCCAAGAAAATGGTAGAGGCCCTACACTAAGATGTCAATCTGAGTTCAGGATGTACATAGAGAAGGAACCATACTTAGTGTCGGGACCCATTTGGAGTTTTGACAATTTGTTTTATTTTGGGTTTCTTTCACTTTGCACTACTAGTATGACTTGGCATTGTTGTATTTGATTTGTGGTTGTACCTAGTTTGAGAAAAGTTTGGTTATGCATGTTTATTGGTTTTTTGTATTGTTTGTGCTATTTATATTGTGTTATGATATGGATTACTCTAGTAAAGAGGGTATACTATACCCACATGACTTATTAGACCCTCACCGCTAGTCGGTAACCTCCATCTTACGGGGAGGCACTCTTAAGGTCATATAAATACACAGATTGGGGCACTATTTTAGTGGTGCCCAGGTCGGGAACGTTATATTTATCAGCACTAAAAAAGTGATGATAATATAACAACTTTTATCAGTTTTTTTTAGCACTGATAAAAGATAAAATTATCAGTGATTTTAGTTAGTTTTGATTAAAACATCACATTTATCAGTGCATTTTTAGAAATGATAAATGGTAGTAATGAATATTTATGAACTGATAGTAGTTCCCCTTCCCTCTTGTGAATCACCCCATACCCATGCGTGAACCCTCCTACATGCAGAAGTCCCCCCATCCCCCCCCGCATGTACCACCATATTTACATAATCCTTCTACCCTCATTCCCGAGCATGAATCCCCTTGCTTTTGATTTCTCCCAATCCTCTGCACAATTGCCTGTACACTCTCCTTAGATTAGGATATGCTTTCTTCTCTTGATGCTCAACCACAATTTCCACCCACACCACTGCCCATGAAAATTTTCAGACAAATTTTCAAATAATTTAAAGTAAAAACATAAATCCCCTTTATTTTCATTGATTATTTAATTAATTTGTTGGAATTAGTGTTTTTAGATAATTAGGGATTTGAGGAATATAATATGTTAAAATTAACCAGTTTTGACTCACCTCCTTGGATTCTATATCATGTTTTGATAATTTTGTATATTAATTTAGTTTTGAAAGTCTAGAAGACTTGTTTAAAGCTACATTTGGAATGATTAAATTGATATATGTGTGGGTTTATAGTTTTCAATTTGGTTGGTTTATATGAGTTACAATATATTATTTTGTTATTTTATTTTCCACAAATAAATGGTTTCAAATGGTTTAATTTTTGACCTTGTTCTTATGATTAAAAATTTTCATTACATTTAACATTCTTAAATTCTCATCGATCATGTATATTATTAAAAAATTTGAGTAAATTACAAAATTACTACAAAATTATAGATGTAATATATTTTTTAGATCAATATATTTCATAAAAATAAATATAATTAAACATGAGCTTAGTGTATAATCATCAAATATATATAATTTTTTTAAATTATTTTTTGAATAAAGTGGAAATGTTTTTTAGTTAATCAATATTTTTCTTTTTAACTCTTTTCTAGATAAAGTATTCTTATATATATATATATATTCATATTTAAAAATATATGTATATTTATTGAACTTTAAGAATATATTATCAAATTTTATATTAGTTAAACATATATTAGTAAAACACACACAAAGACACACATAAACACACACACACACACACATATTTAAAAACACATTTAATTTACTTATTAAACAATGGTTATTTACTTACTCAATATTTTTCTTGTTTATTATTTTATTAAAAACATTATGCTAAATTTTTTATGATGGTTGAATGGTTTTAGTTTTTTTACATTGTTTAATATGATGAATAAAAATATTATAATTTATTATATAATAACATCCAACAGTTATTTTTTATGATAACTTTAATAAATTGGTATACATTGTTATCATTTTATTTTTTTAATAATTATATTTCAACATATATTATTTTATTTTAATTTTATTGGAAATTCAATTTATAAATTATTATTTCTATATTTCAATTTTTTTCCATTGATATATATATATATATACAGATAAGAGTGGGATTGATATATGAAATAGATTTATATTCCAACCTATATCTTTTATAAATATTAATTTATGATATCTTATATAAGGACACAAATAATAAAATCTCCAAATATCAAAAGGGAAAATGTATTTGGGTTATTAAATACATAACAACCTAAATTGAAATAGGGACACTCTAAAATTATTTAAAAATACCATAACATGTCCTTAAATTACTCTGATCTTCTAAAACTGTACTCGATAACCTATGGATGTAGATAAGAATGGGGTGAGATATAAATCCCACTAAGGAAATAATTAAAGCAAGGAATAAGGTAAATTACTACATGTGAGTCAACATGCATATCATGAGGGAAAATAAATTTGAGAATCATAATCATGAACAACAAAGCATGGTATAAGATGATAACATCATGGAAACTTAAGAATGATGCAACAACTTAAAACATAACATCATAAGCATTATTCAAGGATAAACACCATGAAAACATAATATAGTGTGATTTGGATAACTAACCATGAACCATAAATTGTATATCATGAGACAAAAACATTACCCAATGTATTAGACTGCTATATAATTTAAAACTCACCCATCACATTCATATCATGTACCTGAATTTGTGTGTCACATAGATAATAAAACATAATAATGGATTTCATCTTTTAATACAATAATTAAGAAGTCTGTGTTATATAAATGGAATTCCCAAATCAATGAAGGATATTAAAATATTGGTGAATAACCTTGATTGGAAATGTGGATGGGTATTCACAACACAAATTTTTTTCTTGTAACATCATTAGATAATTTCGGCAACATAATGGGTGTACATAAAGGTTCATGGAAGAGTTTAATTAGAGTGAAAGGTGGTATTTCATCAACTGAAATAATAATGATAGTAAGAGGATGTGCAAAAATATATTCCAACATGAATTATTGGAAATAAAAAAGCATAATACAAAGAAAGTACTTGACTAAAGTGGAGGAGGAGAGAATCCATAACCTTGAGAGTGCTCTTATAAAATCTTAAGAGGATATTCTTAAGTTATTGATAACACCTAGGGAGGGATTTAGAAATGGATATTTATATAGAATTCATTATAAAAGGGTTTTGATTTAAGAGGACTTGGAGGATAGATTGGTATATATAGAAATGAAAGGGGAATTATATATTAATTTCTAATGTTAGGTTTTGGATTCTATAAGATAAAATAATCAAATACAAAAACCTTTACATGGTATTTTTCCATGGTTTTTGACAAATTGGAGTGGTTTTATATATTTTATAAGGAACATAACTAGAAGACTTCAAATAATAACATTGATGATTTGGAATTGAGTCCTATTTATAGATGGAAAACATGGAAATGGTACGAGATGATGTTGTCAATATTGTTAATGGACATGAATTTGTTAACCAAGAGGATACTCTGATCTGGGAGGGATCTAAAAATGGTTGGATGAAATAAAAAATATTTTATAAGCATCTAATTGATGGTGAGAAACAATGGATTGAGAAAGTGAATAAAAAATGGATGGAACCCTCACGGTTCACTCTTCTATGGAGGCTGGCGCTCAAAAAGATACACATGGATGTTAATATTCAAAGGGTTGGTGTCTCCTTATTCTCTCAATGTCCACTTTGTACACAACACAGAGAAGACATCGATCATATTTTCATGAGCTATAAGGATGCCTCCTTTGTTTGGATGGCAGTGAAAAAGATTCTTGGTGTCCAGATTTCCTATCCTAATTCTGTATGAACTCTTCTCACTATTTTATTCAATGTTACTCTCTCTAGAAGATGATTGTGTTATTTCATGTGTCCTGTGCAGAAATTTTCCACTGCATATGGAGTAGAAGAATCACAGCGGTGCACAACAAGTCACGATTCAGTGGTGATTGCAAGCTGGGCTCACTATTGTTTTTGTTCAAGCTGTGAATAACATACACTTGAAAAATTATGAAAACATTATTGAGTACTAGGTGGTATTAAAGTGGTTGAACATCACTAGAAACTACCAAGGACCTCGTCACACCTTGGAAGTCTTCTGGATGCCCCCATTAGCAGGATGGGTTAAATGCAACATAGACGGAGCTTCGAGGGGTAACCCAGGGCCCTCGATATATAGTTCTATCTTCAGGGATGGTAACACAGATGCTCTTGAATGCTTGTATGGATCCTGTGGGAATCCCACAACACTTGAATAAGATATTATGTGGCTTATTATGGCGGTCGAGGTCATTATACGAAGGAATTGGAATAATGTTTGGTTGGAATGCGACTCCACCACTCTCGTGAAAGATGTAAGAATTGGGTAGTGAAACCTGTCATGGAGCCTGACTGCTAAATGATTGAATAACATTGAAAAGATTTCTACATTGCACTATTTAATTACTCACACCTTCTGAGTGGACAACTATATTGCAGATGGGTTGGAAAACAAAGGGGTAAATGCGGAAGGATGTTATCACTTGACCACTCTTCCTGATGATATGGTTCATATTCTTCTCTGGAAAAAAAATGCAAAATTCCTTCATTTCGCCTTTTGTAGCTTGTTTTATATCTCTAATACAAGATCCTCCATGCTCACTTTTCTCAAAAAAAAAAATCTTCATAAAGAATTTATTTTTAAACCTTAAAATATAATATATGTTCTCGATGATTCATTAAAGGTTTACAAAAGTAATAAAATAACTTCAAAAAAAATATTATTTTAAAAGAAAAATATATTTTTGTTCATTTATTCCTTTTATAGTATTTATTACATTATTTTAGGCTATTATGATGTCATAATAGATATCATATATTTATACCTTATTTAATTGTTATCCAAAAAATACACTATCTTATAAAATTATTAAAAATTCAATATTGTCTAATTTCTATTTGATGTTTTAAAATATAATATTTATTTTATCAAAATAATTCTATAAATATGATAATTTATATGTTTAAAAAAAATCCTTTTTTACTGGAGAATACTTATTTTTACGATTCCAACATATTTATAGCCCTTATAAAATTTACATTGGACTTCATTAAATTATATTATCATTTATATATAAATAAATATTACTTTATGAAAATAATAATGAAAATAATATTTATTTATAAATTATTTATTTTTTGAAATAGTGTTTTAATTAAAACCATATATTTTCCAAAAATACAATTTTGGTTTCTTCATATCAAAATCTAATTTTAATCTAATGATATATAATTTTATATATAAAGTAATAACGAAAATGGATTAATATAATCATTATTTAAAAAAAATAGAAGATACCCATTCATAATAATTGGATTTAGATATATTTCCCCTTATTTAACTAGCATCCACCCTGATTATAAGGTGTGTGGTGATGGTACTTTATTGGAGTGGTTCTACAAACATGGTTTGGACAAGGATCTTGATAAGCTTGAAAATATACCATAACAGGTTTTTTCTCAAGCTTTATTTATTTAATATCAAATTGGGATTAGTTAAAGGAAATTCCCAATGATTCCATCTCCCTTGGAATCCCCGATAAATGGACTTTATAGTGTATGATCCTACTGGACGAGACCCTCACTTCTTCTATTTATGAAAACTATACTTTATCATAACCCTTAATATATAAAAATATTTACCATCTCTATAGAAAGGCAATATTATTAATTGTGTTGATTCTTAATGGTCTTTTAAATTTGTTAGGCTATATTTTCTAGCAGTCTAAAATAACCAAAGAAGCACATGTGTATTCTATAACTATATTACATTATAAAGAATTAATTCATTAAAAAGGGAATTTAATTTATAAAAGCTTAGGTTGTTACATTTTATACCAAATATTTTTTGGATATTAAACAATTTATTGATTTTTATAGTGGATTTAAAAGCATTTTGATTAGTTTTACTTTTTGAAAATGTTGAAATATATATCACCTAAAATGAGATACCATTAGGGAGAATCATTTTTAAAAAAAAAACTATAATTCAAATACATGTCATGGGGAAGTGTTTGTTCTGTATCATTGATCCGAAAGTATTAAAATGGATGTTGATAATATAATAGTTGATCTATTGAGAATAATAATTAATCACAAGATACATCATTTTTAACCCTAAGAGTGTAAGATCATGAATGATGAATTTGGAGGGATTAATCCTCATTCCAGTATAGATAGAGAAGAATTGACATTCTTGATGATGAAAATATTAATTTTTTTTGATGCACTAGATTCAATAAATTTTCATTTATAATTTAACTATTACACATTAAGACCTTGAATCATAAAAGAGAAACCTCCTTCAATTTGTTTTTGGTATTTTTATAGATTGTACTCCCTGGTGGAGTGAAGATTATGGGGTTGTACTACCAAGTTTACAAGTTGACTGACAACCTTTATTTCATATAAAAGACTATAAATGCATGCCACAACAGTTGTATACTATTCATAAAAGAGAATGTGAAACTCAATGATTGTAATAATTATTACTCATATAGGTGTAAGGATAGTGATATTAATCAAGGCCATCACATTATTCTTGATGTGGTCTTGAACCATGGGAACTGGATCTCCATGAAGTAGATGCATTAATTCCTACTAAAATTTATGTTTAATAGATTATTGGTGTTAGTTAAAATTATTAAAATGAGGATAAAAAATTTAATAAGAAATGAAGTGGTTAATAAGTTAACTCACCCAAAATATTCTTTGGCTTGGAATGAGTTTGACTAGAGACACTCATAAATTTCTAGGATAGTCTTAATATTTGAATGGGTTTAGAAACTACTAGTTATAACCCATTTAGTTATATGGTTTGTGTGACATATAGTATGTGGATAATGGTATTGGTTTTATAAAATTATACCCTATAGTAATGTATGAAGTAATCATTTTTTACACTCTAATATTATTAATGGGAAAGAGGACTTAATGATAAAATTGAGAATTATATGCAACCACTGATCGATGAACTGCAAGAATTTTGGATATATGGTGTAATAAAATTTGATTTGGTAGCTAATTAAATTATTAGACTTTAGACTGCTATTTTATAGAAAATTAATGACTTCCCACCATGTTATAACTTATTAGGTTGGAGTAAAAAATGGGAATTCACCTAAAATTGTTTTTATAAAAGTAAGAAATCAACATGGATTAAGCACTATAGAAAATGGGAATTAATTAGTTAGAAATGATTTCTTCCTCTATTGGATAGGTTTATAAGAGACAATTTATTGTTTTATGAGAACATAGAGCATGTCCTACCAACACATATAATGTTTGAAGTTCAAATTCTAGCACAACCTGACCAAGAAAACATTCACACAATATATTATGTTAGTATTTATTATCTTTAGCATTACTATCGATTCCTAAAACAAATTTATAGTGTAGCCATAATTAGAATACATAAAGTATTATATTTTATTTTTTTATCGGAAAGATAATATTTTAATACATAATTTAGATTTAATAAACATTGAGAAAAATGTGTGTGATAATACAATATCACCTATTTGGAAATTAAGGGGAAATCAAAGGGTAAATCCAATGCTTGATGTGATTTAAAATAAATGGAATTTAGAATAATAATTCTATTAGAAAAATAAAGTTTATAAATACCAAATTTAATGGTAAAATCACAATTCCAACATTTAACTTTCCATGAATAAATATTTATATCACTTTTTTTAGTTGTGTTTCAGTCCCAACCTATCCATTTTAGATCAAATTCATTATTTTCTGTTGTTCTATGAAATATAAAAAGCACGGTGGTTTAAATTATGACCTTTTAAGATACCTTTATACATTTATAAACTCAAATTTGGCTTCTTAATATATTTTTTTCATTGTCATACCACCCCAGTAATACCATAATGTATTTTATTTTCAATGCATACCTATAGATAATAGTCCCACAAAATAATTCACATTTTAATTTCATTTATTTTTACATATTGGATGGATATATGTTTTGTAAAATAAATATAGACCTTTCTTACAACATACTTTTTCATCGTGTATACAAGAACACACCCTTTTTATATGTTTTTTGATAATTTATATGGAATTAAAATAAATGGTTTTCTGAAAAATGAAAAAAAATTCAATCCTCATTTTTTTCATTTATATGACATTAAAATGAATGATTTTATGTGTATTTAGATGTTTTAGAACTGAGTTATATTTTTTTCTATTTTGTTTTGGGAATTTTTTTAGTGGCTCTGCCAAGGTACTATAAATTTTGTGGCTCTAGGAGGAGTTGGGAATAATTTCACCACAAATCAAGATTTGTTTAAGAATTAGAGAGTAACCACAATTATTTAAAGTTATCTAGACTTACTCGCTTATGAGATTCTTCTTCTTTTTGAATATGATGGCTTGGACTAAAGACTTATCCTATTATGACAGGGGACTTCTAATGTGATTTCTATATTGATTGGAATACTTCTAGAATTGAATTATTTGTTTGAATTTAATTACTATAATGATTATATGGGTGTGATGTAAGGTATGTTTTTACTGTTTGTGCTTTTGGATATTTTATATAAATCATATATAAAATTAATATAATTATAAGAAATGTGGGTATAAAATTTTTTAATAATATAACATGCATGTAACTCTCAAAACCATTACATATAGTGTTATAATGACATGAAATCACAATAAAAGTTTATTTGAATTATTTTTGGTTTGTACAATTATAAAACACATAAATTCGATGTGTAGTGTTTTTAAAATGCATAAATAGGTAGTTTTTTAATATATGAAAGTCTTTAAAAGGACGTTCTATGGGATCAAAACCATATAAATAGCCTTATAATAATGTGAAATCATAAGGGAAAAAATCATAGACTATTTTTTGAAATACAAAAATTTACTCTACATCAATCTGAATTGTGGTTTTCTCGAGATGACCATAAATGCGTTTTTAGTGTTTTAAAACTCTAAAATGTGAATTTAATAGTAAAAACCATAGAAAATAGTCTCATGATTAAATTAATTTATAATAAAAATATATTTTTATTATTTATAATGTGTATGAGTGTACAACATGTCATTCCAACATACTATGTGATTGAAATGACTAAAAAAAGCTTTAAAAGATATTAATTTCTTTAAAAACATGCATTGGGGGGTCAGAACCAAAAATGATCTCAAAATGAAATTAAATCATAAGATATAAACTGTAGATTTATTTTTGATATGTAATAAATAACTACATATCAATAAAAATTTCAGTTTTCTCAAGATGACCAAAAAATAACTTTTACTATTCTCTAAAACTCTAAAACATATGTGAAATAATCAAAAACCATATAATATGTCCTCAGAATGATATGAAATCATATAAAATCTGTATTTGTATTATTATTTTTTGTTAATGAGAAGAATACATGTCAATTAGATGTGTGTTGTGATTCGAATGACTAAATCATCAATTTTAAAATATATTAATGTCTTTAAAAATGTGCATTTGGGTAGGGGTGAAAACCCAAAAAATAACCTTAGAATAATGTGAAATCATTATAAAATAACTATATATTTAATTTTTAAATATAGGAAGAAATTCCATGTCAATAATATTTAAGGTTTTCTCGAGATGATTAGAAACACATTTTTAGTGTTTTAAAACTCTAAAACATGTGTGTAATATTCAGAACCAAATAAAAAAACTTCAAAATGATGTGAAATCATAGGAAAAATATATTTTATTTTTTATGTGCCTGAGTAGAAGAAATTTCAATCTGATGTATTTTTTTCTCTAAATTACTAAATAAGAAGTTCTGAAAAGATTAAAATGTATTTAAAAAAATGCGTCCGGGTGTCAAATTGAAAAGAACATCCTTAGAATGATGTGAAATAATAGGAAATAAATCTAAAATTTATTTTTATAATATTTGAACTGAAACCACATCAATCCATGTTTTAGTTTTCATAGGATGATTGAATTTTTTTAGTGTTTTGAAACTCTAAAACATTCATGTAATGGTAAAAATCATAGAAAATGACTTTATAATGACATGGAATCATACGAAAACCATATTAATTTTTTTTCATAGTTTAAAAGTAAAAAAACATAAATATGACATGCTATGTTCTTGGAACCACTAAATAAACTATTTTAAAAGATATCAATGTCTTTCAAAACATTACTACAGGGTTCAAAAACAAGAAAATACCCTTAGAATGATGTGAAATCATAAGAAATCAACTATAGATGAAATAATAAAATTTTGGAATAGAATCCACATCAATTTGAGTTGTTTTTTCTCTGGATGTACGAAAATGTATTTTTAATGTTTTAAAAATATAAATGGATTATTAATAGTCAAAAACATTGTGAAGAATGTCAAAATTATGTGGAATCCTTGATAAAAATCCTTTATTTTTTTGGAATGTAAGAGAATAAAACATGTGAATTCAACACGCAAGGTGCTTGGAATGACTAAATTAGCATTTTTAAAAGATATAAAAGTTTTTTAAAAAATGTGTCTAGGGGTAAAAACCAAAAAAATTTACTTCAAATAAAATGAAATTATTGGAAAGAAATAAAAGAATGATTTTTGAAAAATAAGAATAGACATCACATCAATCTACGTTTCAGTTTGCTCAGGATGAACAAAAATACATTTTTTTATGTTTTACAACTCCAAAACATGCATGTAATATAAAAAACCATAGAAAATGGTCTTAGAATAATGTGAAATAATATTAAAACTCTATTTGAATTATTTTTTGATGTGTAAGGGTATAAAGAACATCAATATTATTTGTAGTGTGCTCATAATGACTAAATAAACAGTTTTAAATGATATCATTTTTTTAGAAATGTGAATTGGAGAATCAAACAAACAAAAGGCCTCGAAATGATAGTAAATCATAGGAAACTAACTATATATTAAAATTTATAATTCAGTAACTGAATACACATCAACTCGAGATGTGATTTTCTCTATATTGATACTGAAAAATACATGTTACTGAGGATGTTAAGGAATTAATGGTCGTTTTGTGGTGAATTCAGGATTAAATAGCCTCAAAACCCACCTAAGGGGATGGATTCATTAAGTAAATATCCTTCATTAATGAAAAGGGATTTGTAAAGGGTGAAGGATGCTATGAAATATTATCTTACACAATGATGGTTAAATTCATGAGTTGTATGTCTTCTCACAAAGAGTGTCATGAAGGATTATCTTGTGAGAAAATTCTTAATTTCATTAAATGTATGTATAAAACATAAAAAAACCTATAAATATATCCCTTACACCCTCATTTAAGGGGATTCCACCTTTTTATCACAAGTAGAGGATATGATTTCAGGAAACTTTATCCTCCACAAAACAAAGGTGAAATGAATTCCGAATGGTATCCTTCTTTCGGGAATACAATACCATGAGTACCTTAGAAACTAATACCAATTAGAGATGATATTTATGAAGGATAAAACCATCCATGATAGAGGAAAACTCCTAAGGCATCTTATGGTTTCCCAAGGCATCCAAATTTCACAAAACCTTCCCCATGGAAGTCAATATATCATCCCTAGTAAGGGAATACTTGTTTCATGAATTTCTAACTTTCATGAGACACCTAGACTGAGTGAAAACCAAATCCTTAGTGAGATCCACCTCACAATCCCTTACATGATTCCTCATTTCTATGAATAAACTTTCATGAATGTTGAGTTTCCCAAGGCCCTATGCCCATTCCAAACTAGTCCACTCAGGCCCAGACCTTCTGCACAATTGGTATTATCAACCCTCATGTCCACCCCTTTTCTATATGCCTAAAACTAACAAATTTATCTCTTATCACTCATAAGAAGTTGAAATATAATGTTGGTACCACTGCATTTTAGCCAAACATGGAATTACTTACATTTTCTTCCATCCAAAATCACCTAGGAAGTTGACACACAAGCCTCAAAGGTGGAATCATCGTGGGAAACCACTTAATTTTTCCAATGAGGAGGGATAATGTCATATCTTCTTCTCCTATATAAAAATTGATCCCTGGGTTTGAACCCTAACATGTCCAAGATGCATTACCTTAAGCTTCATATCCCAACATCCTTATTGTATGATGTAAAATGCACGATAACATCATCAGCGGATGATGCTAAACTACAGACCAACCCTATTCTATGAAAATAAGATTCCTCATGTGATTATATATTAACAAATAAAGTTTTTGATTCTTTCTAGAAAGAATAAGAACTGGTGTAGTCTATTTTTCACTGAATAAGAAAGAAAATTATAAGAGTATCTGTCCACATAATATTCATATTATTTTTACTTAAGTTAGATGATGAAGAAGGGCAAATTTCATTTTTCAACTATGAAAAATAAGAAGAGTTTCTTTCTTACCGCTGAGCAAGTAACAAGTGAAGAAGCTAGTTGAAGAACAAATCCACAATATAAATTTAAGAGAAGTATCATCTAGTGGAAGACTTAATAATTGTTACAAAGTACCTTAACCAATAAGGTAAAGTATCTCTTCATAAGTGGTATAAAGAACCAATGAGAATATGTATGTTGGACTATACCATCACCAGTAAAGGAAATAAGATTGTTTCTATCCCATATCCTAAAGTATAGGGACCCAAAATGGCTAAGGATTATTTTCTATCGACACCAATATAACTTGGTAACTCATTATAGTAGAGAATCTATGTACTGATTATCACCAAACACAAAAAGCACTAGTTAACCTTATTTATTCCTTAACCTTGTTTGAACATCATGTGATATTATTTATTTATTATATATACTTTTATGTGATAATAAAAAGAGAATATGAGAATCAAGATCTTAATATGTCTAAGAGGTAAAAGGTATAAAAGTTATAATTGGTGAAAAATATCCTATCCCAAATTCACCAACCCTCTTAGTGTTGAGTGTATCCCAAATTGGCCTTATCACCATCTTAGAAAGGAATATCAATTTTAACTTTCACATTTTATGGATTTACCTTTCTTCATTGAAATAATTTTCTAATACTTTGATTCCATAAACTATTTCCCTCATTCTATGTGAGGTATCATGTGCTTAAATTTATATCTACTTTATAAATAATTGTTTTTGATCTCTTTTCTTACATCAAGGAATCACTATCCTTTTATTTAATAAATAAGATGAATTTATTGAATGTAACTTCAATACTTGAGTCAAAAAGTCAACTTATAGTGAATACATTCTATCAAATTCCATATACAAATAACATATAAGAAAATTTCAATTTTTGTTTAAATTTCATTTTTTTGCCACCACCTTTGATCCTTAATGAACTATCCTTTCCAAAAAAAATCATCCCATCTAAAAAAATTTAAATAAATTTCAACACGTTTTTATTTCCTTTTATGTGTGATAAAAACCCCTATCATTTATCCACATTATAATAATATTTAAATCCTTGAGTTTAATTTCAAAAAATATCACATTGTATTATTCTTTTCATTTTAATATATCCTTGGTTGAGTTGAGACATAGAGGGATCTATCCTCATTATTCACTATATGAGCAGTAAAGTAATGTTTTCCACTTTAGGTGGAGAGAATCTATTTTATAAAGGGATATTTTGTGGATTATCAATATAATTGTTTGATGGCCCTATATTTTTTTCCTATTTTACAGTAATCAAATTATCTATGTGAAAATTTTAAATAATGAAAAAAATAACCATAGACATAATTATTCCATTATTATGTTAGATATGTTCTTACCATTTTTTGAATACTTATATGTGCCTTATATTGTAGGTAACTTCTTTATTTGTCAGAATAAATCACAATGTGAACCAAGTAACCACATAATTATCATTACATCATTTATAATTTTTTATTTCCTATCTTTTATATATCTTTTGGATTGATTTTGGGTTTTTGGAAAACACTCAATGATTGTACTTAAGAATTTTTTTATCATTTTTCTTCCCTTTCACTCTATAGTTTACTATAATTGAATCCAATACTAATGTTTTGGATGAATCAAATTCTTATTTAACTCCAAAATTACTTATAGTAACGAGTGTTTCATCATTCAAAAATTTCTCAAGATTTTTTGTGTCGCTCTTGGATCATTATTTTGAAAAATCATAAGGAAATATTATAAAATGAATCTCCATTTTAATATTTCAAGATCTCATTTCGGAATCAATTTTTTTATTCAATTTAACCACTTATTATTCAATTTAATCAATCATTTTTCAATGTTATTTAATGCAAGAAGTATAGTTATCAATTAAATTTTCTTGTTCCACTATTTTGAACTTTAAATCTATAGCTTCTTTTGGTTTTTCATACACAACCATTTTTTCTTACACTACATGATCTAACTAAGTGGTTTTGACTTCAATTATATTAACATACTTTTATGATTATTAAAATTTTACCACCATTCCTATTTTTATCCCTCTAAATATGAAACACTTTAAGAACACCTTCAAGTCTAAATTTAAGAAAGAATAAAATTTTTTGTTGATCATGTAATTTATTTTCAGTTTGATCTTATTCATACTATTCCCATTATAATATCTTTAAAATTAGATTTGAATTTGTTCTTACCTTATTAATTATAGAAATCATTTTTTATCATCCTAATTTCTCATTTAACGCTACTACTAAAACTTTCTTTTAGATATATTCCCAAGTCTACATTTTTTATTTCTTCTTCAGAGGACCTTACTTTGCTGATTTTTTGAGAAAAAAGTCTCAAATTATTCTCCATATCTACTTTATAGATATATTTTCACTATATAACAAACTTTAATACAGTTAAAAAATTAAACTGGTATTTTTCCTTAAATTTTTACTTTTCCTTGTATGAATTTTCCTTCCTAAATTGAGATATTTTCAATACTTATGTCTTCTTTAAATTTTTTAACTTTAATCTTAAGATTGTTCATTTTATTCAAAATTATCTATTTGTATGGGTTTATTTTCATACATTATATATTTTCTTGTATTTCATATCCCACAGGGCTACATTTTAATTCCTCAAGAGAATATTCCTCAAAATTCTATTATTCAATAATTTAGTCCATTACATTATACAAATATGGTAGCATCCTCCAAATATTTATTACTATATCTATATCCTAGATATCCTCACCTAATCCCCATATAGATATGATAACCGCATTATTTCAGTTAAAAATTATTCTAGGACTTCATTAAGAAGCATAATCAAATAATCAACTTTATTATGATTATCATAGTATTTAAATTCCTTCATAACGATTTACCCCATAATAGATATGAAAAAATTTATCCCAAATGGATTTAGAGGAGGTTTAGCTCATCACATTCATAAAAATTTTATTGGTGAGTTATTTAAATAATATATTTGGTTCCTTTTCATCAGTTTCCAACAACTTATTGTTATATTAATTAAATGGCAAGTCCATAAGGAATCCAACATGAATTTTATGAATCACATTCATAAAAATGTTTAGACTAAGATATTATAAGTCTGATCTTATATGGTTCTTATAAATTTAATAATTTCATCCATAAAATATTATAATTCCATTTTCAATGAAAATATTCTCTTTATAGGAACTGATTTGGGATAAATCATTCAAAAAAAACATTTTAGCTATGATACTAATTTTTTCAACCATGGAGGTTACAATCTCCCCAAGAGGGTGATATAAGGAAATTTTGGGTGAGCATTTTTTCTCACCTAATGGATAACCATAAAATGAATATCATTATAATAAGGAAAATAAATCACCATGGTATAAATATATTACTTGGTTCATCCTAGAGTTATTTATACAAGGATCATAAAATAATTAAGATCAATTTTACCAAAAGTCACTCATGTATTTTTATGTGAATGTTATTTTTATGATCAGTTCACTAACAAGTGAAAGGATTAGCACCTATTCTTATATTTCAACTTACTACTTCAAGAAAATATTACAAAAGATTTTATTTTAAGTTGTTAAAATGAAATTAAAAAATTAAATCAATACTCCAAACCAATATAGTCATTTCTCAACAGAACTATTTATAATAATTTTTATATATATCTAATTAATTATTAATTTCATAGCTCTATCATAGAAACTCTTATATTTTCTAAAAAATATTATCCTCTTTTCTATTTATTCTATATTTTACCTTTAAATCCTTCAATATCATTATGTTATATCGTTTAACATTATGAAATTTATTATGAAATGTATGAAAATTAATTTTTCATTAAAAAAATTTCAACATAGATAAGTTAAATGTAAAAAATAGATTAATTAGTTTCTATATTTTATTTTTTTGAAATATACATATTATTGAAAATATTTTAAGCCTTGGGGAGATGAATAAACCAAAAATGTAGTATTTGTTTTTAAAATCATTTAATTCAAAAACCAAGACATTTAAATCTTCATAGTTCTTATTTTTTATCCATTTCCACATTCTATAATTTAAATCATGCAATAATCTTGACACAATATTATCCATTTCCCCATGTGGTTTTGTCTTAAATTGTAATGACTGCCTCCATGAGTGTTATTATTCTATTTAAATTTTTTTATTTAAATTTTAAATAATAAAATTTCAAGTTTAGGGTTATTTTAGTGATAAAATTGTAGTAAAGGGGTGGACATACAAAATAATGTTGGTGTAGGAGTGGCATCAGATACCCGATGGTAAGGTAATGGTACTAGGTGGTATCTAATGTGGATTAAAAGTCACTAATGGTACCCAATGGACATATAATGGGTATATTATAGGTTAATATGTGTTTCTACCAAATTTTGGAAAATTTTTAATTTAAAATTAAAATTTTACCTAATTTAATCCAATGTTTCATGATTTTAGATCTAATCCCCTCTCATAGCTATCCTCACATTTTTCTCTTCTATTTCTATTATTTCTATGTGATTTACCCAACCAATCTATTTTTACCTTTATCTAGGATTCTAAAAAAATCTTTTTTTTTGTAGTGAAACTAATGAAAGATCACCACATTTTCTTTTACTTCTTACTTCTATAGGGTTAAATAAGATGAATATTTAACCCCCCTATCATTCAGGTTTTCAAATTCACTACCATATTTAGTTATTATTACTTTCATATTTTATAGGATCTTATATTTACTGATTATGAGGTAATATAAACCATTATTTTTCTTGATTTATACATTTTTATAATAGGAACCCAAATCTCAAGTTTCCAATTTTTTATGTAACCTTGATTTGTCATATAATGGAATATTATTTTACTTTATATTTTGATTTCAGGTTTATAAAATCATTTGTTAGGTGACCCCACATTTTGTATTTAATTTTTTATAGTGGTTATAATCATTGTGGCATGGGTTAGAATGGAGAATAACTAGATTTTTTTTCATAATAAAACTCTTTCTAAAAGTAACTCTATTTTAAATTAAAATTTCATCAATGATTGTTCTTCCATAATATATAATTTTTTATATTTTATATATTCCTTTAATTATTTTCCTTTCATGTATTGTTATTTGTGATACTTGTAAATTATTCCATATATATTTATTATCCTTTATTTCCTGTTATAGTGTTTTCGCATGTGATATTGGATATATTGAGCCTTGGTATTAGGGTATATAACGTATGCAAGTCTGGTAGGGTTTGATAATAAGAATATTGGTTGATGCATGTGCACCAAATTTTTTATATGTGTGTGGGCGTATATATATATATATATGTTATTCTATTCTATAAGAATATGGTACTCCTATATAGGGATGGATATATATATATATTTATGTATATAATTGTATATATGTATAAATTACGTCATAATAGGAGAGGATCCCCCTAATATAGGATGGATATATATATATACGTATATATATGTTTGTGTGTGTGTGGATATTTCTCTCACATAGATGATTTCCAGAGTCCACATACTTATACTTTGACCATTGATCGAAGCAGTTTTTGTCAGTATACATTGTGGATTCATGAACATGCCACTCATGATGGATTTTTTTAATTTATTTACCACATTATTATTAATTATTTACTATTATACTTTTACATAATTCCTAGGTTGTGTTGGTAAAATATAGACTTGATCTTATGATATTTAGGCAAGGGTTGGGTGCTGACTGTATATTAGGTACAATGTGCTAATAATTATCATATTTCCCCTCAAGATGCGTGTAAAACTTATTTTTCATGTTCATAGTAAGAGAAATGAACCTATTTATAATGTATTATTGATGAAAGATATATGAGTGTTCATATTTTGTAGGGGAGGATGGCCATCTTTTACAGTGCTGGTCTTGGTTTGTTTTTGTTACCACTTTTGATCTTGTGGCATAGGGTTCCTTAAACATTCATGTTAGTATGATCCTAGTTTCATTATAGATCATGTATATGTATTGATTTTATGTGTAGAATTATTATTTTACATTTTTATACATATATATAGAATATATTTAATTTTTTAAATAGTTTTTATACATATGTTTTAAAATATTGGTTTTCTCCATTATATTTGTTTTTTATTTTTAGAATGTCCAATGTACATATGGGTCATACTAGTTTTATATAATGATATTGTAAAGGATTAGTTAATTACTAAAGATGTAAAATAACTTCTTATTACACTATAACTTATCCCTTTGAGTTTACACTATACTATGGAGATTGGAAAGTGGACATAAGGTCATGTTGGAGTCTAGTTCCAGTCAACAACTGATCTAGGTTAGGTCATTACAAAGTGGTATTATTGAATTTTTTAGGGAAGTTGGTTCAAGATTTTTTAGGTGATATGATAATCAAGAATCATAGGGTAAGAAATAAATATGTTTGTTTTGCCTATTTATATTGGTGGTTGAGTTACCAGGGTTTTTATGGGTTTGTATTGGTCTCTTATTAACACATGAGTATTCTAATTGAGCCTCATACATACTGAGTAAGAATTTATAGGATAGAACATAGAGAAAACATTAAATATTTTATGGTTTTTTATATTCATTTAGTAAATTTATTAAATAATTTGAATGTATATATTAATTGAAACTCAATAATAAATAAATAAGGTATTATTAATAACTCATTTGTGATGACTAGAATAATATAAAACTTGAAGTGATTTAATTTTTTCTTTTGTTAATTATATATTTTTGATTATCCTAAAAATTTTATTTTAAAACCCCATTATATATATAAATATAGTTGTATAAAATTATGATAAGAAAATAAATAACAGATGAGGTAGGGTTTTAGCTTGACCACTGTTATACTATTCCTAAATTTGATATTGACATTTGTTATTTGATATATGAAATGATATAAATATCTATATAAACATAGAGTATGCTACCTCAATGACCATTTTAGACCATATGGGAAGGAAAATATGAGCTATCTACTCCCACCAGTGTTATTAAGGATCCGTATATCTTAGAGGGGCCTATTAAAATGCTCCCAGATGTAGGGTTAGGAGCACCTTGATGAGAACCTATAATTACTAGTGATATATAGGACTTTCAATTTCATCACCCTATGGATTTTTATGGTTATTTATTATAAAAATAGGAAAACTAATTCAATTAATTCATTTTTCACATCTTAAACAACATTGAGACCCCAAAGTAGCATTAGGTGAGATTTGAGAACATTATTCTAAAAAAGGGATACTAATCGACGAGGGTATGCTATGATCAAATCCTGGAAGACTTGGGATTGGATTGAAATGGGTTTTTAGGGGATATTATTTAAGAAATTATATCATGAAACCCCTATTTAGGTAAATTTTTTTGAGTGTATGGAACATAAGTATGGGAAAATGATGATGTTGGAATACACTTCCAAGTTTACTAATCTACTCTATTTCATACCATACTTGAGTAGGGATGAGTAACCAAAGGATAAATATTTTGAGATGGGGTTGAAGGAACCTTGAAAAATTTGGTGGTGATATTTAACCTCTATACATTATTAGATATTGTAAATAAATAATTATTATCCATGATATGTTTTATGGGTGGTGTGAGAGATAGTGGCTTACCCTCTACCCCGAGTAAAAGTAAAGGGTTATTTAGTAGATATGCATCAAGAATAAATGATTCAAGGTGGATCTGTATAGAGTATTCAAGGAGAAATTATTCCTCCACCCCTTATTTAGGGGGATTAGAAATTCAATGCTTCAAATGTGGATAATTAGAAAAAAACTTGTCTAAAATAACCCTATGATCCAAAGTAGTTCTCTGGATGTGGTTAATATGGACATATTTAAATATTACATCTTATACCACCTTTATATATAATTGGACAATGATCTTTTTAGGCTTAGACATCTCACATTTATCCCAATGAATTATAAATTTGAGGAATTTTACAATCCATATGCTAACCTAGTTGAGGAAATAGGTGTGGTAGTCTCATTTATAAATATTTGGCACCACATTTAGGGAAGGGAATTTAACTTTATGTTCAACATAATAGATCCATCAAGGAATTTTTATCTAAGTAGTCTATAACTATTGTTGAAGATATTTTTGTTATAGTGATATGTACTATTTTATTACCATATACTCTTGTTTGTGTTTTTTAGATACATGATATTATCAATAATTTATCGTTAAGTAACTAGAATCTAATTTTAGACTAGGGGTAGAGATATTAGAAGCTAAAACATATTGATAATCCCTTGTGAAAGAAAATAGAATATATTTTGAAATTTATTTTTAGTTTAATTATAGTGGGGAAATTTTTTACTTTTGTATTTTTTCACCCTTTATATGTGGATATTAAAAGTTATCTTAGGAATCAACTAATAAACCTAATATTAATTCCATATATATTTCCATCATATATTAGTTTTCATTTATTTCGAAGTTGATTTTTAGTATATGCTTATAAAATAATGAAAATTCCAAGTGTGTTGAGCTAGATTTTATCAAGGGTAGATAGGGATTATCTCCTTTTAGTTGAAGATTTTTATGATTGGTGTCGTTGAAGAAGGGGAATATAAGGAATTACAACCCATTATGGGGTTATTTACTAATGTATTTCCCAAATAATTTTTAATATTGTATCCTAAATGATAGGAAAATTTGTTTATTGGGTTATTTAATAGAATATAATTTATCTCCATTACACCCTATTGTTTAACCTTAAAGAAGCTAAGGGAAAGAAATATTTAGCTTTAGGATCTTAAGTGTACGAGTTTTATTAGAACTATCATATTTACTTAGGGTACACTAGTTATTTTTACAAATAATGGTGATGGGAAACTTTGATTTTTTGTGGTTTATCATTAGATAAAGCATGTAACCGTAAAGAACCACTTTATATTTTCTATCATCAATGACTTATTTTGAAAAATTTAATGTGTAGATATGTTTTTTTAAATTATATTTGAATTGAGTTACCATAAATTTTGAGTGAGACCTGATGAAATTTTAAAGATAGATTTTCAGAAATAATATAATCACTTTGAGTATCTTTTCATACTATTTGAGATAAATAATTCACTATATATCATTTTGGTTTTTATCGATAAGATATTTTTATCCATTCATAGAATCTCTTATGGTTTCCTTTGTGGATGACATACTTGTGTACTCAAGATCTCATAGATATCATAAAAAACATATTCAGGCTATATTAGGAAAATTCTGTGATCACTGAATTGATAATATGATTTCCAAATTACGCTTCTTGGTTCAAAAAGTTAAATTCCTCAAGAATCTTGTAGCATAGGTTGAAATTTTTATAAACCCAGAGAAATTAGTGGTGGTGATTTCTTGTGATATATCCAAGAATGTATTTGAGATTAATCGTCTCTTTATACTTATCAAATATTATCATTATTTTATTCAAAAAAATTTTATTATAGTTTTTTCTATGAAAACATTCTTGAAGATGAGGGAATGTTTCTTTGAATAGATTAATGTGAACTATATTTTTAAGAAATAAAGATGAGTCTTATAACAACACCAATCTTGATCATTCTAAAAAAATATAAGAAGTTTTTTTTATTATGATACCTATTTTATGTGCCCTTGCTATGTACTTATAAAAATTCATCTTGTGGTAGCTAAAATACTTATAACATTTGGCCTCGTGAAAGGAATTATTTGACCCATTATCTGAAATAAATTTCAATTGTATATGACTTAAAGTGCTATAGGAACTATCTCTTTAAAGAATGATATATCGTATAGACTGATCACAAAAGCCTCAAATATGTATTTTATCAATGTGATCTAAATGTGAGGTAATGTTTCTTGGTTGAATACCCATAGTTATATGATTTTTAAATTTTTAATAATCTTTAAAAGGGAAATGTTGTCGCTGATTCCCTTAGTAGGAAGTCTCATCCCAAGATAATTTTAGGAAGAAAATTAAGAATTAATGTTAGTATCCATGTAAGATTATACTGTCCTTGATATCTACATGGATCAGAATATGATATGTTTTCATGATATTGATAATTTATCCTTATTCAAACAGTGGGTAAAAACTCCCAAATATCTGATCGTGTTTTTATTATTATTTTAGAAAGACTTCAGGGTGGGAAGATCCTTGAGGAATGGTATCATGATACCAATTCATTATTTTATGTTCATGAAAGGCTTTTGGTTGAAACTTGTATAATAGAATATGTGATGATTCAAATTTATTTTTCCTGATGATATATTCAAAAAATAATTCTAAAGATGTATCATTATATTCCCAAAAAATTAGAGTCCCCAAATTAAAAATTGAAGATATATGGTTTCATTTGTTAATGTTTTACTTAATTAAGAGGGAAATAAAATCAATTGTGACCCTTAGGTTAATTACAATCTTTCCATGTATCAATTTGGGAATGGTTTGAAATCAAGATGATTTTTTTTATATCTTACCTCACTCCCCAATAAGTTGAGATATGGTCTAGGTGATTGCTTATTTTTCTTAAAAATTTATCTCAATTATTTTTTATCAAGGAATAAAAATCAATGTATCAATTGGTTATGTTTTATATAAGTGAGATAGTAAAAATTCACAGAGTTAGAGTGAGAATTATTTTTTATCATGACTCGAGGTTTACAACTAAGTTTAAAAAGGGTCATGATGATCTCTTGGAACTTATGTAAAAATGGGCATAGATTATCACCCTTAAACTAGTGTCTAGTAAAGATAGACTATTTTTATTCTAAAGGATATTCTATGGGATTGTATAATTAATTTGGAAGGCTCTTGGGAGGATCATTTTTTACTCAAAGTGTTTTCTTATTATAACATCCATGAGTCTTTATTCCAAACCAATCTTTTTGAGGCACTTTATGATAGGCCTTATCATTCATCACTATCTTAGATAGATATTTTTGAGTGATCACTGATTAATTGTTTCATGGTTTAGGAGATGGATGAATAGTAAACGTTGATCCAAAAGTTGGATATGATTGAAAAAATATTCAAGAAGTTATATACACATCATAGGGATAACCTTATGAATTTCATAAGTGATCATATATTACTCTATGTTTCTCTATGACCAGGTAATTGAAGGATAGAAAATTATGGGAATCTAACTCATCATTTCATTGGTCCATTTTTAGGATTGGATCATATAGAAGAACAAATTATAGATTACAGTTTCTTTCTTGATTCAATCTTTAACACAATGTCATCCATGTGTCTCATTTTCTTACTCATGTTGTTAAGTTTGATGATAATAAATTGGGAGTTGACAATTCTTCATAGAGAAACCTAATTGTATCATAAAACAAAGTGAAGAAATATTAAGAAGGAATGTTATGACTTTAGTTCATGTATATTGGAAGCATGGTTGACATTGGGATAAAATTCATTAATGAGATATTATGGTTAAATCTAAATTAATAGAATTTTATCCTTAGAAATATCACTGACTATTCTTGAGGATGTGAATCCTAATAAAGGGTATTTTATAATGACTATCATAATATAAGTTATTAATATATTTTAATATTATATCATTTAATTTTTAAATAATGAAATTTAGAGTGTGTGGGGGGGGGGGTTGATGATTAAATTGTTGGATAGGGTAGAAAATAAAATATGATATAGGTGGTTAAGTGGAATTGGACACCTGAGGGAAGGGAACTAGTTACATATAACATCTAGTGTGAATTGCATTACTTATTGAATTAAAAATGGGTACTAGATTTCTATCTACTGATTACCAATTAAAATCTTAGGGTGATTTTATTATAAATTGGACAATTTTTATTATTCATTAAAATTTGACACTCTTTAAAATATTTCTTTAGTATTTTGGCTCAAAATACTACAAAAAAATATCCTCATACTTTCACCTACATTTCTCTTCTTTCTAAGTGGCCTCCCCTTCAAGTATTGATCCAAATTTCCTCTAGGTTTTAGAAAACCTTTCAGGTGGAAATGGTAAGGTAATATCATCATCGATACTCCCATTTTTACTTCTCTATGGTATAAGAAGATGAATATATAATTATTCATTCATTTTGGTTTCGAATTTGGATATATTATTAAATTTTACTTCCTTAAATCTATAAAAATATCTTTTATTTAGTGATCATGAGGTTAGTATAACCAAATTTTATCTTAATTTATACCTTTTTTTGAGGCTTTTTTCTAAATACCATGATTCCTCTTATCTATGTTTCTTTGATTTATCATGTAGCATCATATTATCTTCATTTAGATTATGGTTTTAGGTTCATTATATCATTTAGCACATGAAACAAAAAATTTATCTTATATTTTAAAATCTATAAGGATAGTAACAACATGGGGTATATTAATGAATAACTGAAAAAATGTTTCCATAATAAAAATTTTCATAAAAATGTTTTCTTTTTAATTTAAAATTATATAAATGGTTATTCTTCCATGATATATTGAGTGTAATGATTTTTTAATATTCTTTTAATTGATTTATTACCATGTATTTTTATTTATGTTACTTGAATGGGTTTCTGTATATATATATATATAAATATATAAATATATATATTCATTATTCTTTATATCTTTTCTAGACGTTTCTATTTTTGATATTGGATATATTTATAATTCAAATTATCGTATAATGTGTATATATGTATTCAAAGAATTTACAATAAGGATAAAGTGTTATTACATGAAAAAAACTATATATATATATATATATATATATATCCATGTGTGCGTGTGTTTCTGTGTATATATAAATATGAGGTTATTCATTCTTATGAGAATAGGGTCCTCCAAAGTATATATATATTTGTGTGTGTGTGTGTATGTATACATTCCTCATTTTAAAGAGAGGGTTACGTTAAGAGAGGGTGTGAATATATATATATATATATATATATATCTATGTGTGTTGTTATTTTCCCTTTATCAGGGATATATAGAGTCTGATAGCTTGGATTTTGGGAATGGATAAAAAATGTGTATCTATTTTCCATATAGATTTAGGATAATGTTAACTAGGGAGTTTTTCCTTACATTATTTTGAAATTTATAAAGAAAATTTTTATATATTTTTTATACTTTAATATTTTTTCTTGGTATTTAATACACATAATCTTATGAAATATAGGAAGGTGTTAAGTGGTGACCACCTATTGGGTTCATGTACTCACACCCCACACATATATATTCTAAGGATATGCATAGATCTTGTTTTTTATTATGTTGGAAAGGTAAAAAAATGAATTTTTGATGGATGATGGGTGTATGATCTTGGATTATTATGGATCTGGAGTAGAGGATGGTCATCTTTTATAGAGACAATCTTTATCTAATTTTGTTTTTTCCTTTTGATATTGATTCATTGGGTGTCATATAACTTCTTTGAGGGATGATTTTCCTTTTTTTTAGATCATGTATATATATTTATTATATATATATATATATGGGATTTATATTTTTTATTGAGTCTTTATACATATAGAATTTTATTTATACTATTATAAAGGTATAATAATTATCCTCTAATATGCAACTAATTTTCGCAGAATATATATATTTCTTATTTTATAGAACATCTAACATATGTATGGGTTATGCTGGATTTTTGGTAGGATTTATTAATGGAATAGTTAAATTTCAAAGATAAAAAATCAATTAAAATTATAAAATACCTTGTACCTTGATGTTTATGACTATATTTAGTGATGATAAAGCAAACTTGATGTCCTTTGGTGGCTCAATTTTGGTCAAAAAGTGATGCAGGTTGGGTTTTTATATGCATATTCTAATGGACACCTCTAGTAAAAATGATCTTAACTATATTCATAAACATGATTAAATAAATTTTATTTTAAGAAATATATTAGAATTGTGACCATACTTCTTTCGAAACCCATTTAACAAAAAATACATGTAAAACACAAATTTTATTATGTCTTAAACCATAATAAGGCTTTTCATCCTTCCCATTGGGTCTAAAGATTTTGTTAAAGATAAACACCTTATAGAATCAAATAAATTATATATTTTACAAGTATCAAAATTTCAATATGGAGGTGGGTGTAATGACATAAAATTTTGTAATATATTTTTGTTAAATAAATAATTTTTTGGTATCTTCCTCTATAAACTATGTTGAACTTAAATAAAAAAAAGGATATATTTTGATAAAAATATAATAATTAAATATAAATGTTAAAATCTATCAATTAAATTAGATTTAATGAATATGAATAACCAAATTATAAAATATTATTACAATAAATTAAATTATACTTTTAATATTAATGAAATTCAATAAGTATAGGTAAAACAACCAAGAAAATCATTTTATACTTAAAAATATATTTATTATAAAATTGATTTTTTATTTCAAGAAAATATGTATATTATTATTAAATAATAATTAAATATATTGATAATATGAATTATATATTACCAATAAATTAATTATAATTAATAAAAAATAAAAATAAATAATAGTTAACATTTGAAAAATCTATTTTTCAATATGAACAATTTTCCACTATATTTTTGGATTTTATTTAAATATTTAATTCTAGAATTTTTGATATTTAGTTTGAAAAAAATGAAAATAATATTTTTATTAATAATAATAAAATAATAATTTTAATTTTTTTTTCATTTTTTTAAAAGATTGATGTTTAGGTGAATAGTGTAAAATTCAAATTTTACAGATAATAAATTTTTTATGAAATTGTTAATATATAAGTTTGAATAGGAAATTCATGAAAAATATATATAATAGAAATTATGTATTTAATAATTGAATTTATAGTTTTTATAAATATGTTTTTTTTAATTTAGAAAACTAGATTCAACATTTTAGAACATAAGTTATCTTTTTAAATTTTTTAATACATTATTCATTTAGTATTTTAAAATTAATTTTTTTATCAATTTTAAAAATTGAATAAAAAATAGATTTCAAATTTTTAATCATTATTTGCAAATTATATAATAATTTCAACTTTATTTTTGGGAATAAATGATAAATTATCAAGGTAAAAACTATTTACCATGGTGAAAACCAAAATGGTAAAAATGTGTAACCTAATAGCTAAAGGGCCTAATATTTTAAAAACATGTCTTTAATTAAGTGGTTGAGTATTTTATTCACCTTATATAGTATTCTCAAAAATATTTCCAAATTTTATATCCACTTAACTTGAGAGTGACATTCCATTATTGAATGATTTTTAGTATTTAAAAAATTACCATCCCCTTTTACTTATAAAAAGGGAACACCAATCCTAAATTACCCTCCCACAAAAAACCATTATGGAATAGCCAAAATTCTTCACAAAACTCTCTTAAATACTATTATTCACCATAATTATCTTATGTTCATCTCAAAAGACCATCACTCAAAGGTTTAAACCCCTTTACAAAGGAGATAATCCAAGTAGTAAGGTATAGATTTCTAACCATCCCCCTCTTATCTATTTATTTATGTACATTCATTCATAATAAAATAGAATTTCAACATATTAAAATGATATAATTTGTATAATTATTATAATTTTATATTATTATAATGATGGTAAAATCATAAAACACCCTCTCTTTTTTCCATTAAGAAAAAAGAAAATATGAATCATGTGTTGTGCAAACTACTACCTCTCTGACACATAATGTTTCATTTTTCCATCACCAATTTACAAGGAAGGTCCAAATAAGGAATTTAACAAGTAATTATTATATTTATAAAATATATTATATTAATAAAATATAAACCATATGACACCATTTCCAAATTCTATTGAAAATGAAATTGTCAACCATTTGTATGTATGAACTACCACCCCCATGGAATGATCAATTTATATTTTTCATTTCATTACTGCCTTACATGGTTGGTCATGAGAATGATTTTAAAGTTTAATTATGATGTTTATGATATGAATAAATTTATGGTAATAAAAATTTAAAAACCTATTCTTTTATATAATTGAAAAAGAATCTTTATAAAATTGACCATCTTAAAAAAACAAAGAATTTTTTTATTCATAAAATGTAATATTTTTATATCCATTAATTATTATTCTAATTAATTCCAATTTTGATATAACACGCTAATTATGCATAAATATGGTCATTATGATTATGGTATAATGATATTTCATCTAAATCACCTCATAATAATCCATTAATCATGCTATGTTCTTGTTTAGGTCAGTTTGACCACATACTTGAACAACACAACATAATTATATCATTAATGATTATGAAAACATAATTAATTGTATAATATGATTAAAATATTTAATTAATTATTTATTGGTTCTGGAATGTAAATATAAATATTGATCTCAATAATTAATAAAACATGTTTCATTGGTTAAGAAAATCACCAAAGTGTTATTGTTATCGATTTTGTATTCAATGATAAATAATGAAACAATCATAAAAGGAAATTGAAACTTCATAAATTATTATAATTCATTAATTATAGTAACTTTAGTGTAATTTTAATGATTTAAATTGTGAAAAAATGAATACTAACACTTCACCTACAAAACTTCTATAAATAGTTAAAGCTATAAACACCTGATATTGGAAAATAGGTAAAAAATAAGTCATATACAAGAGGATAATGATTATATAGGAAAATTATAAATATTATTAGGTATAGATATGGGTTTGAAATTAGTTATTAATATATTTATGTTTTTTATATTGGAGTTTAAATCACTATAATGTAAATCAAGGGTAAATTTAACGGTTTATTTATCTCATTTTCAACTTTATGGGACATGTTTGATATTATACGACAAAATTTAAATTATAAAATGTATTCACTGAGAAATTGAATTAATATATGAAAAATATATTCCTTATCTTTAATTTTTGATTTCCATTTCATGATCTTCCTAGGAGTATCCTTTGATTTTTTTGTTACCAATTATTTAAGATTTTCATTGACTAAATTACAAATTCATTGAGACATAGTCTTAATTACATAAATATATGTTTTCCTGAATTCTTTGATACTATTATTACACAATTTTATATGGGTTTACCTTTATGTTTCTCTATTTCAATTAATTTTCTTCATCAATAACTTCTTATTTTATAAAATATTTTTAAAAACCAATGTTTAATGTTTATAAGAATAAATCCCATTATTACTAATAAATATTTTCTTCCATGTCCATGTTTTATTTCCTGAAAGCATTCTTCTATATTTTTCTGAAATATAATATGGATTTTTTTTCTATTTTTATCATAAATTTTTTCAATTATGAAAGTAAGGTTTAATACTCTTTTTATGTTATGGGTCTTCAAACAATGTTGTTTCAAAATATAAAAAAAACATTTTCCATCCTATCAAAATAATTTTTTTTTTATATTTTAATACATATTTTGTTTATAAAATTTATGTATTGTCAATGATATCTTATTTGTAACTCTTTATAATTTTTGGGTTTTACAGTATCCTATTTCCCTTCTAAATAAATTTTTGAATGTAATTCTCACTTTAGCTTTTATATCAATGTCTAAAATATTTTTTTCTTTTTTTTAATTTTTACTTATATTTTCATTCCAAGGTTTACCACTCATAATGTTGTGTCTTTAGAATACTTTATATATTGTTATCATATGATCAATTTTGTAAAATTGGATTTTTTATATCCTATGATCATTTAATTTTATGTTTTGTGGATTTTTTTGAAAGTTTAAGAAAACTTTTATTTTTTCATTGGTTCATTAAGATATGTTTACAATTGATTTTAAATGAAAAAATATTTATGGATAATTATAGGTAGGATTCTATTTCTTCCTCTAAATAACTGGTTTAAATTTATGTCTCATGAGCTTAAAAGGGCACAAATGGGGATTTGTCTAAAAAAAGGGATAACAATAGTATTTATTTCAAGATAAAAGGCACACAAGAGGTTTTATCCTAAGATTTTGGGTATATAAGAGAATTATCCAAAGCCCAAGAAGGTACATAAGTGGTTATCCTTATCCAACTATGTGATGAATGTCTTGGTGGGTACCCTTGATATATGTTTTTATGCTTATTTTTATGCCACACTATTATTTCATAATCTTGCATTGATGATTATTCCCCTTAACTCATGTTTAATGTTTTATGATTTTGCAAACTTTTTCCCATGGTATATGTTTGTTCACATGAGATTAAAAATCCTTCTATCATTACTATGGGAAAATATTATTTTTCAATGTTCTTTTTAGTAATAAATTTCCTCCTCCCCATTTTTTCTCGTATGATTATGACCTAACCCCTAATAAAAGTTTTATATGTTATCCCTTATAGTGTATTTTGGATCATTTATTTATGATGTTTCCTTTCCCTAGGTTATAAATATAATCATAACTTATGGGAAGTATAGAAGGAACTCTAGTGGAGCTCTATTATATATAAATTATAATTGGGTTGTGAGATTGTTTGTGAGATGTAATACTTAAATCAGAATATTAATTTATTATTTATGCTATGTTTAGCTTGGGTTTCCTTATTTGGTATCAGAGGGGGGTTTAATTACTTTTTTGATTAGTTTAGAGAACATTATAAAATTACACAAGGATAAGTCTAAGGAAAAATTCTAAGCATAGTATAATATATTTATATTTTGGAAAAATAATGATTATATGGTCCTCCTAACAATTACATTCTCGCATGGATACTAAAAGTGGATTCAGGCCATGGCATAGATGTACCTAGTGGTAATAAACTCAAAAAGGGTATGTTGGTTATTCACTCAATCATTACCTTGTGCATGATTAAGAGGCCTAACTGCACACATTTTTTGAAACTCTAGGGTAATATGCTTTGTTTTGTCCATATTATATTTACGATCTTTTAAGAATGAATTGAATAACTAAATAGTTTTTCTAGAGAACTAAGTTAAGTGATAACTATTTATATTTTAGATTAAAACTTACATATTAATATGTTAGGTTATATATGTAATTTATCTATTATTTATTCCCGTATTATAGTTTACTTTATTTTATTTTAATAATTTCTCATTTCCAACTTTCCTTTATTTAAGGTAGTGGCTTGAACCTAGAGGACCTGAGTCAATAATGGGTGAAATGGAACATGTAGTGATTGTTCTGACAAGAAACCTAATGGGATTTAAAATGGAGTTAAAATCTTCATGAAAATCCTTTCCTAGTTTATGAACAATAATGAAAAACATGTGGATCTTCCGAATTCACTAAGTAAATAGGATATTTCTATCGATTTTTTTCATGTGTTAATGACTATCGGTCATTAGAGGGTCTCTTGATTCACTAATTGATAAGAAGTTTACAAATACAATAGAAAATAGATTTTCTATTCCAAATAGCTCAGATAATGAAAAGGTTTTTAGTTGTATATCATTTGGAAGGTAAATATGGTTAATAGTGGTCCTTAATCAACAACCTAAGTCCAAAATAAGTAATCAATTCCATGAAATATGATGATTTTAAAGAGGAATTATTTAGAAAATATTTTAACAAAAATCCAAATACCAAAATGGAAATAAAATTCATTGATTTGAAGGAAAATAAATATGAACCCATTAGTACATTTGAATAAAAATTCACAAGACTTTAATGGTACACCTATAGTTTTATTATTGATCATGAAGGTAAGCTGAATCATTTATTTAGTGGTTTAAATATGTGTAAAGAAAATCATTGGTTATAAGGTATTTTTGTAACACTCGAGAATTTTATGAGAAATATTTTATATTTATGTTATTTAAATCATCAAAGGAATCTTTCACTACACACAACACTATCTTGGCTTGCTTTACACGCAATCACGACCTTCCTTGATAGCTTGCGTCGTACCCAATATCGAGTTTCACTAAACAACGATATGCTATTAAAATGTTATTAAAACTAGCTGTTATGAATAGTAATACCCAATTTTTGAATTTTTTTAAATTTTATCTTTCAAAATGGACTTCATTTTTGGATTCGGAATATCGAAATTATCCTAGGGTGAAATTTTGGTATTTTTCTGAAAACTTTTAATTTTTGATGAATAGTGAAAACACTGGGTTACTATTTAAAAACCGACTTTTTATTTAAATAATTATTTATTTTATTTAAATTTATTTTAGGTAAAAATTTATATATAATACCTTTATAAGTTCAAAGTAATTCATTGGAGTCATTTTATAATAATTTTAGATATATAAAGATTTTATTGAACTTTTCACCGTCTTTTACCCACCTTCTAGGAGAATTTGCAAATTTACCTAAAACTTAATTTTACCGCTTCTGTGAGTGGAATTTCGAAAATCCAAGAGACACGGTTAATATCAAGGACTAAAATGTGGTTCAATGAGATGAAAATAATTTTTGGTGAATAGTAACTTTTTACTTTTTTTACCACGGTTAAAAGTAAATAGGGTAATTAAGGGGAAAAATGTTATTATTATTACCCTAAAACATGTCCTAATTCTATTGGATAAGTATAATTAGACCAAAAAAAACCTTATGAATAAATTATGACCATTTAGGCCCACTTGGATTAGATTAGGACATTTATTATTAATTTATTTAAAGAAGGGTTAAAATAGTTAAAATCAAAATTTAATAACTAAATCATTTTTAATATAGGGTTATACATAAGATAAATTAGAATATAAATATTCATTATAAATCTAGAAAGATTTCCTACATAATGTTAGTTTATTTCTAATTTTTAGACATTAAATAATTTAATTTATTTATGATACAATGATGATGCAGTAATTATCTTATTAATGAAATATTGACACAAGTGATGTTATAAATACCCAAATAAATGTAATTTGAGACTTTTTTTTGAATTAAAATAATTTTATACTCTAATATGAAATGTTAGTATTGATTTAATTAACCTTATCCGAACTAATCTTTCTGTTATGATTTTCACAAAATTCAATTACCAAATAGTGTTAATTTTGACATAAAATAGTTTTTAAAACAAATATTATATTATTAATTGTTATTTTATTCCTAAAAATCTAAGGTTCGGACAAATGACTTAGATAATGTTATATATATTAATAATAAACAAATTGGGGTTTTTTTGGATTGTTATAGTAAGTTTATTAACCTTATAGTGTAAGAAAACAAGAAGACAAAGTAAAAGTTAAATTATTTAACTTAAAGTTAAATCTAAATGATAAGGTTAAAATAGATACCTAAAATTGTCTAAATTCTATTGGATGAGAGGATTTAGACCCATCCTCACCTTAGATTCTAAATAAATCAATTTGGAGCTATTAAAAACCAAATATTTCTTTATAATAAAATAATATTTTTAGTTTTTCCAAAGGTCCCCTCTCCTCCCTTATAAAGGGGAACCTCCTTCCTCTCCTCCACACACCACTTTGAGCCATCAAGCTCGGCCAAACCCTGCCAATTTCTCCTCTCCACTTCTCTAGAAACAATATTGAGGTACTGTTCTTCTTCAAATTCCAATTTTAGTTCCCTAAGAGGAGGTCTCAAAGAGGCGCTTCAAATAAGAGGTAATGTCTGCTACCAATTCTTTCAACTTTATTTCTTCTTCCAATTATTATTCTTTAGTTGTTTCATTATGAAGTAATAACATCAGTATTAATAATATAATTATATGTTATTATAAATATGAAACAACCCTATTTCACCATCTATCCATCCAACAGAAAATGAAATCACCGCGCGTGCGTACGTACGGAATACTGTCTTCACGCCGTGGTGTAATCTATTTTCCACCACCACCTTACTTGGATGATTATAATGGTGTAAATAATGACTATATATGATTATTGTAAATTGATATTGATTCTGAAATATTATACATACACTCAAATACAATTCCATGATCATTGTAACGATATCTTCGCTCGTGCGTATGTACGGAATACCGTCTCCATGTTTTGACACGACTCATTCTACATGATATTCATTGCATAATGATTATATAAATGAATTTAATGAATTTAATGAATTAATATGATATATATTACACTAATACCATTATGGAAATGAGTTATCTATAACCTAAAAAGAAGAATAAGAATTTATTCGACAAAACACGCATAAGAACAAAAAGTAATAAACACCCAAATAACAAGTAGTAATGAAATATTACTAATAAGAAGCTAAGAATATGGCCATATATGATATCATAACAATGAGTATGATTTTGGAATAAGTCAATGACATTATTTAAATCATTATACAGGAGGTTCAGACACTTACAAAGAAAATCGGACCTAAGGTAAGGGAAAATCTCACAATCTCATTTTTATCCGAGATTGTTTATACTTTGGTATTTAATAGGGAATATTTAACTTCCAAATCCATGTTTCCTCAATATGTAATATTATTTCCATAATCCTACAATTGTTTAAATCCAATTTTACCCTTTGGTGAGTTTTTAGTAAAAGATATGAAAGGAATCTTTTGTCATTTTTCGTACGAGGTACTTTTTGACTTTTCCGGCCAAAGCAGGAGAAGAATGTTTTTTTAACTTATACGACATGAATAGATTTTTAGAAAATTATTTACATGAAGATTTCTTTACAAGTTTTCAAGTTTATTTTTAATCAACTTCTTTTAGTTTAAAATTATATTACTTTTTAATAAAGTAAAATGTTTTTGAAGTAGAAAGTAGATTTTCCTCAAGAATGGAGTTCAGGTGTTTTATCAAAATTATTTTCCATCTAAGATAATATAGGGATCTGTTTCCATTCCTTTTTTTACATTGATTTGATTATGTTATGATGAAATTATTTTTATGATGTCCTTTTATCTTATATAGATTATGTTTTGATGGCATGATGTTTAAGATTCCCATTTTTATTACATGGGTTATGCTATGATGTATGATTTATGATTTTGTGGCACATATAATAATGGTTTCATTATGAGATGGGTGGGACCTATATCTCCCTCCAATGCATTGGGTAAAGATTTATATCTCATGAGATAGATATATGGCTAGAACGACAGGTTAAACCGGTTCAGTGAAATAGGACTGAAATGAGGAGTGAACTCGGTTCAGAAATGGACTTTGTCCGCTAAGATAGTCTTAGCTATGAGTCCCGACTACTAAGAAATGACTCTCTATGATTATGTGTGTATGCCACAAAGTTTCATGTTTTAAGTTATGATTATTGTGATTAAATTTCACTACTATTATTTATCCCATGTTATGAAATTATGATCTCTTTTGTAGGTTAAGATTTCCAAAATGTTATGTTCTTATGAATATGACGTGATTGATATTTCTTTTGTTTACCCTTACTGAGCATTTGAGCTCACCCATTTGTATGTTTTCTTTCCCCAGGTCGGGAAGAATGTTTTTAAGTACGATATGCCAAAAGGGACTCTAGATATGATGAAATAAATGGGAGACAATTTAGATTCTTTATGAACCAGTTATTTATGTTTCCCTGTTTCTAACGACTCTATACCTATACGGTCATTTACTGGTTTTGTTATATGTTGTTATAAGTGTGGTTTAATTTTGAAATATTAACAATTTATGTAAAGTATGGGTCGTTATAATTTTTGAAGCTATTAAGAGATTGTTTGATGTGTAATAAAGGTTAAAATAGAGAATAGAGGATCGCATTATACTCATGGTTTAGTGGACAAGAAGAGAAAACTATATTTCCATGAAAATTTAAGTGATTAAAATAATCAAGGAATGAAAATTAATCTATTGACATGAAGAAAATGACATCAAGTAAATTAATTATGAAGTAATAGGAATATTGAAAACAAATAAAATTTATAGTGTTTATTTAAAGATTAACGCAAAATCCTCAATCCAATAATTCAATTGTATGGAGTATAGTAATTTCCCCAACAATTTTACTAAAGCTAGGGTAGATGGTAGTAATAAATTTCAACATCCTTCTAATCAAAGATGAAAAATAAAATCCTATGAAATCAGCATGATTGAAATAGTTTATGATAACAAAATGGAACATGATAATTAATGAATACCTATCCCTCACTCAAGATTAGTGGATTTCTTGTTAGATTCGAATTCTAATAACTTTGGTATATATTATATGTTTTCTAAAAAGTTCAAATCAACACCAAAATGATTTTATGATATCAAGAAAAAAACTTCTATTATTATTATATCTAAAGTTTTATTTCATATAATACGATTCAAAAAAGAATTATTATCCCTAATTTAGATGTATTAGTGTGATTTTTGAAATTTATTGACTATATTTATATAGAATCCAGAGTTATCAAAAAAATAGAAAAATTACATTTCATATTTCAAGACAACCTATGATCATCTATCAGTGAAAGGATGACTATGAGATTTCATGGAAAACTAATTCTATTATAGGAGACATGATACATAATCACAAGGGATTTTTAACAAAAACTATTGTATAAAAAAAATCTTATGATTGACCTATTCTGTAGGAAAATGATATATTTATTAAGATTATAGATAACACTCTAGAAATTATGTAATGAGTAGATTATACCTCTTAGATACCCTCAGTTAGTTTCATAAGTAAGTGATAATTAATATTTCAAGGATGAAATTTATTTAGGGGGCCATGTTACTCCATGAAAAGTTTTAATATATTTCTTCAAATAATTTCTTTTTCAATATTCTATTCCACAATAATCACCGATCTTAAACAAATACCATGAAATATTTTGATAAAAATATAATTATTAAATATAACCATTAAAACCTAAAATTTTAATTAGTGGTTATAATTACAAATAAACAAATTATAAAATATGGGTATAATGAAAATAATTTCTACTTTTAAAACTAATGAAATTCAATTACAATAGCTAGAACAGCTAAGGAAATCATTTCATTCTTAAAAATTTAATCATCTAAAATATGTATTTTATTTCAAGAAAATAAGTATATTATGGATAAATAAAAAAATTGACAATATGAATAATATATTACCAATAAATTAATGAGTAATTTATTGGAAATAAGAGTAAATAATAGTTAAAATTTTAAAATGCTATTTCCAATATGAATAGTTTCCACTATATTTTGTGATTTTATTTAAATATTAAATACATATATTTTTGAAATTTAATTTAAAAAAATGAACATAATTTATATATTAATCTTAATAATATAATCTTAATATTAATTTTTTGAATTTTACTAAAAACATTATTTTTTAGGTGAAAAGTGCAAAATTCCATTTTTATAAATAACATGACTTTTATGATATTATTAGAATATAATATGAATTTTAAATTTGTAATAAACTTTTTAAATAAAAAATAATTATTTTATAAGTCAATTTATAATTTTGAAAATATTTTATTTAATTTATCAACCCATATTTTACATTTTAAAAATTAAGTTATAATTTTTAATATTTTTTTTAAAACATTGTACATTTAGTTTTTTTAAATTAATTTATTGAAATTTTTAAAAAATTAATAAAATAAATATATTTAAAATTTTAAATCATTAGTTTTAAATTATATAGTGAGTACCATTTTATTTTTGTCCTTAAAGGATAAATTACCTCGGTAAAAACAATTTATCGTGGGGAAAACTCAAATGGTAAAAATGAGTAACCTAAGTGGTAAAGAGCCTAAGATGTTAAAAAAATGTTATTAATTGAGTGTTTGAGGTGTTAATAAACCTTATGTCTCATCCTAAACATTATTTTATAATTTTTTAGCAGCATACATTGAGTGTGACGTCCCATTATTGAAAAAGTTTGGGTATTTACAAGATTGTGATCCCTATCACAAATAAAAGGGGAACTCCTCTCCTCACTTACCATTAAAATATAACCCATTAATTTTAGACCAAAATATTTTAAGAAATTTCCTATAAAATACTATACACATTAATGAGGTTATATTCATCTCAGTATTCCATCCCTCAAATTTTTAATCACTTTCACTAAGGATATAAGCAAAGTTGTAAGGTATAGATTTCTAATCTCTTCTCCCTCTATTATATTTCTTTATGTGAAATTATTATTACTCAAATATAATTTATGAATCTTAAAATTATATCATCATAATCATTATTATACTGTTATATTATTATTTTGATGGTATAATCATTAACCACCCACCCCTTTTCCATTAAGAAAAATGAAAACGTGAATTGTGGGTTGTGCAGACTACGACCTCCACAACACAATATGTTTGTTTTTTTATCATCACACTAAAAGCCGAGTAATAATAGAGTATTTAATGTATAATTATTGTATTTATGAAATATTTTATGTAATTAAATGATAAAACATAAAATTCATTTTCCCCATTATATCGAGTATGAAATCATCAACCATGCATATGTGTGGGCTACCGCCACCATGGAATGATCAATTTCCATTTTTTATTTCATCACCACCTTACATGGATGTCTATAAAAATGGTTTTAAAGGATAATAATTTTTTTATGATATGAATATGATCATATTAATAAATATTTAATAAATTATTAAGTATATGAATGGAATAGAATCGTTATAAAAATAACCATCTATGACAAGAAAACTAGGAAGGAAAAACAATTTTATTATATAATGTAATATTTTTATATCCATTAATTCATATTTTAAATCGATTAAATTATAATATATCAAAGTAAAAAAACTAAATCTGATCATTATGCTTTTTTTCCTAATTATATTTCAATTAAATTACCTCATAATCGTCCATTTGTCATGGTATTTTCATGTTTTGGTCTCTTTGACTATCCACTTGAGCAACACTAAAAAATTATATTTAAGATAAATATGAAAAAATAATTAATGGAAAAATATTATATAAATATTTAAATGGTGATTTAGTTTTTGTTACATAATGGATAAATCAATATTTAAAATAATAATTAATAAAACCCATTTTATTGGTTAAGAAAACCACCAAAGTGTGTTTTTATTATTGACTTCATCTACAATGATAATGAATGAAACACTCATTAATAAAAATTGTTACTTTATAAATAATTATAATTCATCCATTATATTACCTTTAATTATCTTGTAATGATTAAATTTTGGGGAAAAAATTCAAAAACCACTCATACATAACAATTAAAGATGATCAAAACTATAAACACATGATATGGGGAAATAAGGAAAAAATAATTAATATACATGTATATAATGATTATAAATGTTATTTATAAATAGTTTTGGTATGAATATGATTATACAATTCATTATTAAGCTATTCTTGTTTTTTATGTAGGAGTTTAAATAACATTCATGGAAATCAATAGTAAAGGTAAGGGATTCATTTTATAATTTTGAACTTAAAGAGACATGTTTCATATTGAGCACTAAAATTTATTTTAAATGTTCTATTAACTGATAAAAAATTCATTTTTTATTTGGTTTTATGAAAATACACTTTATGGTTGAGTGGAAACCACCACACCTGATGGGATACAAAATCAAAGTATACCTATTTGAAATTAAAAATTCAAAAACAAGATGGGAACATAAAACCTAAGAATATCACAATCCAAGATCTAGATATGCCAGTCGAGTCACATCACCTTTCAACATAATCATGAACCACCACTATCATCATGTCCATCCAATAACCACTTTCATCTTCGTCCTCTAAACACCACACCATTATTTCTAAGATTTCTAGAGTCCCTTGAGCTAATGTAAAAAATCAACACCATGTTGTAAAATTTGAATCAAACCAAAATCCTTAACCAAAACCTCCTTTGGAGAAAAAAATATATGAGAAATTTTTTTCTAAAAAAAATGAAACAAACCAAAAGCCTTTAAAATGGTCTATATATCTTCCATAGACCACATTTCATCTTCATCATTTCTAATATGAGTGGCGTCAGTGTTGTCATCATAGTAGACAAAAACTGAACAACATAAAACAAATAACTAAATAAAAATCCACCAAAAAACATAAAAAGAACAGTTGTACTGATAGATGTATCTAGAAATAAACACCAATGAAGCTGAAGAAAGGAAAGGAACTAAATAAATGAGAAAACCCATTCTGTTGAAGAAAATAACTCAGATCACCACCATAACCCCTCCAAAACCATCCCAATTAGTCCTAAAACCATCATCAATCCTAAACAAAATGGGATCGAGCTCGACGGGTTGGAAAAAAAGGAAAGAGGAGAGGAAGAACACCGAACGCCACTACCATTTTCGATCAAGATCATTTGAAACACCCACACATAGACCCAACATAGAGGTCTGATGCATAAGGTAATGTAAAAACTGGGGGGGGGGTGAGAGGTATACACTATCCCACTAGCATGATGAACCAGGAAATTAGGAGAAGGATAACATTTAAAGGGAATGAAAAACAAAGTTAAGTGAACTGAGGAACAACTTCACTGCAGAAAGAAACTACTATGAGAGAATAACAGGGGGAATATCCCATGGAGGAGTTGCGCTGTCGGAGTAGGGAGAAGGAAAGTGGAGGTGAAATGAGGAGAAGAAAGTAAAGATGTAGATTAACTACCAATCCCTGGGGAATGATTTTAGGAGGAAACCCTAGGAAGAGCGTAGAGAAAGAAGGGGAAAGATAGGGGAGAAAAGGGCACCGTTTTCTCTTTTATATGATGTATTCACCTCACAATTTCATTCACATGTGGAAATATCTTACATTTAATTATATTTTAATTTGTATTTCATTATATTACTGTCAAGACATTTTATTCATCATCTTCTAATTCTATTAGAGTTTCATCGACTTAATCTTGTATGCATTGGGTTAGACTATTTCTTACTTGAATATAATTTTTCATGATTTATGTGATCAAAAAATTTACCTATTTTATATGATTTTTTTCTTTTGTTATCTAGTTATATTACCTCTCATAATCAATAAATACTTCTTTGAAAAATGTTTTCTGAAATAAAATTTAACTTTGGTAAGAATAACTCCCATTATTACCAAAGAATCTTTACTTCCATGTCCACATTTTCCTTCCTTCTATAGTTCCACTATCCTTTTGGGAAGGTTAATATATAATATTTTATAATATTCTCATAACTCTATTTACCCCTCTTAAATATAATGTTTAATAATCTTATTACAATATGGGGTTTTAAAAAATGGTTTTTAAAATTATTAAAAAAGGGATCTCTCATCCATTCAAAATCAAAATTTTTATCTTCCTATTTACATTTTATTTGTCACCATTTATTTATTCTAAAGGATAATTTATTTTTAGGTCTTTATAATAACGTTTTTGAATATATTTTCTTTTATTTCTCAATTTTTTTTGAAATTAATTTTCACATCACCTTTTAAAACATCATGTAAAAGGTTTTATGAAAACATTTTTATTTTCAGTTCTATTTTCTCTCCAAGGTTTATCACTCATGATGAAATGTTTTGATCATCCTCTATATTTTATTATGATATGATTAATTTTGTAAAATTATTTTTTTAATATCCTATTAAATTTTATGTTTGTTTTATGTTTTTTTTTTTGAAATTTTAAGAAATTTGTTCTTTTTTCCATTTTTCATTAAGATATATTAATGATTGATTTTAAGTGGCACACATATGTATAAATGTTTAAAGGTGGAGTTTTACATCACCCTCTAATGAATTAGTTTAAGTTTATGTCTCATGACCTCAAAAGGGTATATGTGAGTATTTATCCAAAGAAAAAGGAAATAAGGGAGGATTTACCTAATGCCAAAGGGTACATGTGAGTTTTATCCCAAGCCCATGTGTATACAAGAGGATTGTCAAAAGACAAAAAAAGTACATGTGTGGTTAGCCCAAGCCTATTTTGTGATGATTATATTGGATGGTAGAATTCATATATGGTTTATGTTTATGCCACACTCTTATATCATAATATTGTGTATATGATTATGATCCTTGAATCATGTTTAATGTCACTTGAATCAACACACTTTTTTCCATGGTAAATTTTTATTCATTTTATCTTACATATCTTAATATCATGACTTATAGACAACTATTATTTTACCATTTTATTTTTAATAAGAAATTTATCCCGATCCAATGTTTTTTATATGATTATGGTCTTAATCTTGTTAAAATTTTGATAAGTTTTCCCTTACTCAGTGTTTGTGATCACTCTTTTATTTAGTTTTACTTCCCATAGGTTTTGATGATATGTTTAAATTATCAAATTTATAAAAGGTATTCTAAATGAGTTTGATTATAGATAAATTAATGTAGATTAATATGTTCATATTACTGATATCCATGTCAACAAACCTATAGGTCCTTGGTTTGTGCTACTATTTATAATATGTTTCATTTTATTCATGAGATTAATTTATTATTTATATAATTTTTATCTTGAATCACTTTACGGGGAGAATTGAAGTTTTTAAAAACTTAATAAATTTTCCCACTCAGTGTTTTGGGTAATTTATATGATACGGATTTTAAACTAATTAATGTAACAAAATATATTAAATGGAGTGGAAATAAAAAATATTTATGTTTAACCTATTTGAAGCGTACAAAGTAAATAGAACATGTATGAAAAGAACAACATAGAATGTAACAATTCAAAATAATTTTATATTAGAATACATATAACCCTAAATAATATTATTAAAGGATATTAATGTTCATATTACCATAATTATTCACATTTGATCCAAATAAGTTGTAGGATCAATATTGGGATCTAAAGGATAAAAGCTCCAAAACCATAAAAATTATTTTTTCATAGTATCAAAAGAACAAGTTCTCTCCCCAAAGTTTGTTGATAAAGGTTTTTAGAATCATGATCTTACCATAGAGCTCCTCTTTGGAAAGGTGATTAGAGTAAATTAAGTCCTTATCCCTAGTAATTTATCAAACAAAAAGTTAAAAAAGTTTCTTATCCGTAGAACTCTTCATCAACATGGAAGAAAAATAAAATTATTACCATAGGAAACTTTTCACTTTTAACTTTAAATCCTCACATTATAGAAAGCTCTAACATTAAATTGGAAGCTAAAAATTACAAAATATCTCAAGTTATTGAGGTATTATACAATCCTTGAAATTCATAACTTCAGTTTGATTCTTCCTTAAAAGTGATAGATCATATAATCCTTGGTTTCATATTTAAATTCAATAATATCACCCACATCTTTTAGTGATTTAACTTTCCTATCCTGAATTATTAACTTAACTGATCATAAAACCATGACCTTACATACCTTTTTTTGTGTAAGATCATACATATTAACTCAATCTCCAAAAAATTACAAAAACATTATTTCCTTGGGTACTTATTAAAAAATAAACCTAAAAATAAAATCCATTCAAATTTTATATCATGGAAAATCACATTAGATACTTAAACATCAACGTATCCATTCTATACCACCAGATAATAGTGAACCTTATCATTATAAATATTAAATGTTTTCAGTGGATTTTTTTTAATGTTTCATGGATTCTTGAATACAAAAAATTTTATTCAGTTTCATTTTTAATTAGATATAAACTTCCCCTAAATATAAAATTCTTTTTTTATTCATTTAATCACAAATCTTCTTAATATTTAGACCATTATCCACATTACTTAGGTCATTTTCAAATCTTTGTTCTTTTAAGAAAATATAGATAAAAAACTTCCAAATTAAAAGTGTAACTCCCATATTTTTTTTGACATCAAAGTTATTATCTAATTCTTATGAATAGATATGGAGTTAAAAGTTTTAATTATTTTATGTGTTTATTATGGGGAAAAATTATATTTGACATGATATTATCATTTTTATCATAGATATATTTTTTTGATGTGTGGAGTTAGATAGATGAGTCAGTTGAAGTCATGTTCTTGATCACTTTTCTATGAACAAGATTGGGAGTTTTTAAAAGTGAATGAAATATTTCTTCCATGGTTAATATTATATAGTGAAAGTGAGGGATAATTTTAATCAATAATGAGATGGTTATACATCTAGTAATTTTTATGTATAGGGTTATGTTTTGTAAAAATAGTTTTTTCCACCTTAATTTCCTATTAACTATTTTTTTTTCATCTTAGCCTTTTGAAAAATCCCACCAATGGTAGATATGTAAATAATTTAAGATAAATAAAAAAATCAATGATTTAACGAGAGTATTGGGGTATATATAAAACTTTATCCCTGGATACTTAAACAACACCCATGTGGGGATTCAAAAATACATAAGTCATTCCTCCTTATATGATAGATGCTGTCGATTAGTGGAGAGGAACTATATATTATTATGGGGATAATATTACCTCAAATATCCTAAGTGGTCATTCCTATGTTATACTAAAAATATTTTGTTCCCCATTCATATATAGGACGTCCCAAAAAGTTTTTGAAAAATAAAAAAAAATAGGCCCTTATAGTTTAACGTAAAAAACAATGAAAACCTACTATATGATATAGTAAACCACAATAGGGTAGACGATAAACATGGATAGAAATAAATAAATAAAATTGAAAACCATCCAACACTTCTTGTATACCATCAAACTGAGTCCTCAACCTCCATAAGCTGTTATACCAATACTGAGTGTCTATATCAAGTTATAATTCCATCTTGAGAGTAAACAAGAAAGTCTACCCACATCCATTGAAACCAATTCTGTATACATGGGTTGGGGGTGAGTACAAATACCTAGTAGGAATACCCAATGGAATAATAATACTGAGTGATACCTTGATCAATTGGATGTGCATGAAATAGTTATATAAGAAGTGAAATTGTGTTCATGCATCACACCCACCAATAAAGACAAAAAACAATGAAAAAATAGTCATGAAAGTCAGGCCAATGGGTGCTAAATATTCCACCATGACACTTGGCCTTACCTTTTTCAACACCATTCCAGATATAAGGAGTCACCTCATATAAAAAATTGACATGTACCTGAATAAGTAGGGTATAATTACAACTAAAACAATGTCTAACCTTCACCATTAGACCCAGGGAGGCACATCACCCAAACCATGAACCACTACTTAAAGGAACTTGGCACAATAATATTCCCATAAGCTCTAAACCATCATTTATCACTTGATGGGGGTTCATCATCTATGTGTCACGTCAACCACGACCCAACCCCTAGACCAATCCTTGAATAAGTAAAACCAAAGAAAGATCCAATTCTTGTAAACCAACCCATCACCACAGACTCTAGAGAGGTCCATCTATCACACTGAACCATCCCTGTAGACTCTATATAGGTCAATCAGTCATGCCAACTTATCCCCATAGAATATATGGAGGTCTATTAGTAACAATAACCAATACTTGTATACTATGGATAGGTTGACCAATAACACATAAGCTCTCAGAAAATAGGGCACACAACTCATATCACTACTCAAAAACACACCACCTGGGGACTAGTCACTCATGAACTGGTCTTGTATCTCAAACAAATTTGAAACCTCTCTCAAAAACCCATGGGTTCTATCACATCTATTGGGACCTACCATCACTTTGATACCATATGAATATTTCTCATGATAACACCCACACAAAATACATGAATCATCCTATAGAAACATTCCCATAGGAAACCCACAAAACACATGCATAATCCTATGTCAACATACATAATCCAAAAACACTCAAGAAAATGATGTACATAAATCATATAATATTTAGAAAATAGGACATCACCCCCATGAGGTCAAGCAAACCAAAACTAATCAAGAATTCATATACCAACCCCCCTTTAATAAAAAATTCATATCCTCCATTAATACCATTAAAAAATGCACCATGTACTACTTTAATCACTCTTGGACCTTGGGCTAATTTTCTGAAAAATTCCAAAAATGTTTTTTAAATTCCATTTCAAACCCATTTTTCAAATCACGCATTTTCCCTAAAATTAATTTTTATAGATACCTTCTTTTTTAAATAATTTTTTTTAAAATCCATTTCAATTTTCAAAAACAAAAAAAAAACACATTCAAAATTACTAGAAGCAGGGCCCCCAATTCTTATTTGGCCAATGCACCCCCATATAACCATTGAGAAATCCATATGGTCCATTTTGACTATTAGTATAATGTGAGCCCATCCAAAACATTTTGGAAAACTAACAAAAGTCAAATTTTTTTTTTGTCAAATGATACAAATCGGTTCCATGAATATAAAATAACCATTTAACCAAGAGACACAGTATGGTCAAGGCCCCCTACCTCATCCATCATTACAAGTCCATATCTACATCCATCGAGTCCATGAGAAGCGACCTCATTAATAAAAACAATAAAATTAATTAATTAAACACTTTAAATCCAATTACCAAATAGAATATTTGATTCCAAAATCACCTGGAATGGTAATGATGCCAAAATATGACGAAACTAGGTTCTATCCACTCCTGAAGCACTTCTGTATAACAACCCACACTTTTCAGGATACGATATTACATCTTAGTAGAAGAATATTCATTACATAACTTAATGATACACACCAAAACCTTATAGGTCAATCGCCTTTAGAAACATGGATATAGAGACAACTTTTTCATAAGTGACCTTAATTATATACCACTGAGTTTATCATAATCAGAACCCTTCTTAGATATACAATACAAAAATACCTTTATTCATAACCTTGGGAAAGAAACTATAAGAAAGGTTGATATCATATGTTCAGTACGGAAAATCAAGAGAGATATTGATATTACATGAGAATAAGGGTATGAGAACATGAGAATATTATTTGAAAACCATACAATACATATCATAAATCATAAACATGTGTCATGGAAAAAATAATGTATATTTATAAGACCTAAATCATAATGGAATCAAATAATATGAGCCATGAGTATATAAAATTTTCATGATACAAAAATTTGTGTTATACACATAAGAATAGAAAATATTATGTCAATTCTATTTAACAATACATTCACAACATTTTATTAAAAGGATAATAACCCATTTACTTACTTTAGGCTTTGTATAACCTCTTGTGTACCCTTTTTTAGGTTTGGGATAACCTCTTATATAACATTTGATCTCATAGAATATTAATCATTACCTAATGCATTGGAGGGATATATAATTTTGGATCCTCCCATAATATAATGAAAATCATATATACATGTTCCAAAATATCATAAGATATTCATCATTGAATAACTAATTGAAATGAAATGGGTTTCATAAATATTTCATCATCGTATAAATCATGGAAAAGAAATGGGTTTTATAATCTTTTTATCAATTCAATATATTATAAATCATGAAAAAGGAACGAGTTTCCTAAAAATATTTTCATCATAATCATAATCCATAAAATAAAGATAGGGATGATATCATTAGATCACATCCCCATTTAATCATAAGAAAAATTTGAGGTTATTGTCATTAATTAATTTTAAAGAATAAAAAGATCACTAAAACATTCTTGAGGAAAATATACTTTCCATTTTAAAAACACTTATTTAAAATCTAAAATATTTACCTAATATTGTAGAAAATATATTTTCTTAAATAACCATGGGAACTTTTAAAGGGAGTTTTAGATCATTTAACAATCATGATGGTGGGAAATTCTTTTCATTCTGTATATGTTAAAACAATAATCCCTTTCAAATTTTTAGTGAGATGAAAAAGGTAACTCATTTAGAAAATGATAAGAATATTCCTTTAAAATATTTTTTTAAAAATTATAGATGTGTGAAAACGAATATAAACAGTCATTGAACAATATTAAAAACCTTTTTTAATACAATTTTTGAAAATACAGACATGGAATAGAAAGGGTTTTCAATCAAAGAGATAAATAATGTCATTTTTCTTTAAAAATATTCTATTGTACTCTTAAGTACATAAAGTGTTTAAAAAGATAGGATAAGATTTAATTTCCATAAATTACCAGATGATAAAAAAATTTATATGTTTCTTTAGATCTAGATAATAATATTTCTCTATTTGAAACTTAATTATAAACAATCTCATTAAACCATGAGATTGTAATATAAAACACTTACCACTTTGTTATCTTTTGAATCGTAAGAACCATGAAATAAATAACCTTATATGGATATGTATATACCATAAATTTAATGATAATAATCATAAAATACATTCATGTGAAGTATATATACCATGAAAAATTAACAATTGGTGAATATGGCATGTGTCCCATGGAAATAAAAGTGAGACTAAAATCCCTTACCTCAAATATTTAATTTCTTCATACATGATATAAAATCATATATAATAAATATAGGTTTATTATAAATCTATTACATAATAATAATAATATATATATCATACCATATAATATTTACTTAAGACCTTTTATAATAGATTTATTAACAATTCATTGTTAAAATCATATTTCATGCAATAACTACTGCGTTTTTCATGTATGTTTTGGTTTTGGAGTTTTATTCCATAATGATCATTGTTACATGGTCTAATTTTTTAACCATGATATAAATATAATATATATTATTTATATATGTATTTATAGTAGTCCATTAAATTTATTTATAGAAAATGTATTACACCATTCATGGAGACGGTAGGTCGTACATACGCATGAACACGATTTCTATTTTTTCAATAGATGGGAGAAATAATGGTAAATAATATATCAACTTTCCAGAATAATTTTTTTCATATATTCCATATATATTTATCAAATATATCCTTATTATTATCTATCTCAAAATAAAATAAAAAAAATCACATCGCTTTGTGGAGGCGGTAGTCCACACATATGCACAAGAGACATTACCATTTTTAATGGATTAGAAGGTAACTATGTATATTTGATATTATAACTCTATAATTATAAATATTTCATCAAAATAATATATAGACATTAAATCCATCATTATATCTATCTGTGAGATGTGGTGATGGAAAAAGAATTACATCGGTTCGTGAGGCAGTAGTCTGTGGTACACACGATTGACGGTTTCATTTCCCATTCGATAGAGGAGGAGATGAATATTGGTCATGAAATTAAAATTAAAAAAATATAATTATATGGTATATAATAATGTTTTTATATCATCTTATTTTAAGAATATTTTAAGGAGTTTGAAGAAGAAATGAAACAAAAATACTCATTTAAGAACGAAACCACTTCTTCAAACAAACTCTTTAGTTTTGAACCAAAATCCTTCTTAGGAGGATTTATTAATAAAACTAAGGCCTATAGGAAATGGGTAGGGAATTAATCAAGGTATTTTTTACATTATTTACTAAACCAAATGGAATTTTATGTATGAAGAGGATAAGAGATGGTGTGCCTTTTATAAGTGGGGGAGAGGGCTCACTTTGAATTTTTCAAAGGAAAAATTTAAACCCACATTTTACACATTTAAAAAGGTTAAAAAATGGATCATTGTAGAACCTTATATGATTAAATATAGAAATAAATTTATACAATAGGATTTTAATAATTCTTATGGTCATTTTAACCCATACAGTTTTAGTTTAACCTATGGTAAACATGTTTTAACCTTAACTACAATAATTAATATTTACTATTTTTACTATACATTATGATAAAAACTAAATTTAATTTATTATATAATCTTAATTTTTAGGATCCCAAATATGGAACTCATTTTTCTAAAATCTATTCATTGAAGTCTAATAATTTAATTTAAACATAAACCCATAGACATTATGAAAACATAGTTTTCCAATGTAAAATATTTCATAAGTACAAGAAGTTTTTTTATAAAAATTGAATATAAAATTTATTATAATTAAAAAATGGATAAATAATTCATAATTTAACTAATTTTTACTTTTAAAACTATCTTTAAAAAAAATTTAATTCTACATTCTTTAAATTAAAAGAAAGTTTTTAATGAAGATCATTATTTTTCACTATTCAGTTAAAAATTAAACCTTTTAGAAAACAAATTAACAATAAGTTAATTTTGAAAAATTGATTTCAAAAATTAAGTTAATATTTTAAATAAAGTTTCTAAATTTGGAAGAAATAATTTTTTTACTTGTTCACAAAAATTAATAAAAATAAATTTTTGACAAAGAATGTTTTTTCTAAGTATATAAAGTATTTACTAAACAATTTAGCACTTATTTATCAATATATTTTCATTATCTAAAAAATAATATTTAATTCTAAAAATATGCTTATTCTTATTCATACCTCCATGTTTAATGATTCAGTTATAAGAATCTCATTTAAATAATAATATTAATAGTATATCATAGTTCATTAAAACTCGTTGTTGTGTGTAACACAAGATATCAAAAGATATAAATGTATTTGTAAATATTTCACAAAATATTTGGGAGTGAAATTATACCCCTCTTAAAAATAATTTCTCCTTAGAAATTACATTACTCTTATACAAGAAAATGAGGATACTTCTGCCTCATAATATCATTGAGTTCCCATGCATCTTCTTTATGTTTGTGTTTTCACCATAAAACCTTACCCAGGTGAGTGGTATTGTTTTTTTCAAAGTCCTCTCTATGATACAAAATATCCATTGGTTATTCTTCATAAGAAAGATCCTGATCAAATAGTATGACTTTCAAATTCAGTACATTTGAAGGATATAGTGTTTACTTCCTCAATAGTGATATATGGAACACATTGTGGAATTGAGAAAGGTTTGGTGGAAGTTACAATTGATATTATGACATCCATACTGGATCAATTATATCAAAAGGACCAATATACATAAGGGTTAACTTTTATTTTTCCCCAAATCTCATAAACTTCTTCCATGTTGAAATTCATAGAAACACCTTCTCATAAAATTAAAACTCCTGATCGTGCTGACGATTTTCAATGTAACTTTTCTATCAACAATGACCTTCCTTGATGTGTTGTTAAATTAATATAATGTTCTATACCATTTATTCATCTATCTCAGGTCAAAATAGATTTATTTATATAAATTAATCACAAAAAATTAGTGTTATAAAATTATTTCCATAGAGGGATTCATAAGGAGTTATTTGAATTCTTGAGTGAAATCTGTTGTTTTAAGAAAAATCAACTAGAAAAAGGTGTTGATCGCAACCAAAATTAAAATCTAAAGAAAAATATCTTAACATATACTTTAGGGATTTAATGGTCCTCTTAGACTAAACATATTTCAAAGGATTATACACCATACTAAAACTCAACTCTGTATCCAAATCCTAATAAATATTTTTCAAGAACATAAAGGTAAACCTTGGATCCCAGTAAGATACAATAGAATATTGCACTCCATAAAAACATAACACTCACTTAATGTATATCCTAGAATGAGGTCCATAAATAAATATTCTCTAATATAAAATAAGTGTGATGAAATTTTAAATAAATAGACTACAAAACTTATATTATTGTTCCCTTTATATGTTTTGGGGATCCCAATGTCACAATCTATGGTGATGTTTTCCCATTCCCATTGTCGTATGGGTAATGGTTGTAACAATCCTGTATATTTTTGAATCTTGTACTTAACATGAAAACATATCAAGAACCAAGATATTAACTCTAAAATAAATCTCTTTATGATATCCCACAAGAAATATTCATTCCAATATCTATAAATCTTTATAGTTCCAAGATGAATATATAATGAATAACTATGAGGTTCCTCTAACAAATCCTTCTTAAAATTGGGTATGTATAGAACAAATACATAGTTATTGAGTATTATCATTACATAATATTTAGGTATAAACTTAGAAAAATTTCTAAACTTCTTATGTATCTCTATATTATCCTTTTGTACCTCTTGAATCTTAACTTGGATATATGGGTGAACACTCAGTCGAGAAATATAATATTTATCACCATCCATAAAAATTTCCATATCTATCCTTTTAAAGTCTAAAAATATTGGATCTTTATTCTCCTCAACATAGATAACAAATCATGATCAATTTGGATCAAATAGTTGGTTACCTAGTTTGATTTTCCTTGGTGGTGTTTTATTGTGAAGTCATAATCTTTAATCAGCTCCAGCCATCTTCTCGGGTGCATGTTCAACTCTTTCTATGTAAATATATAATTTAAAATCTTATGATCATAATATATATCACTATTTTACAAGGAATTGACCTTAAATATTACAGAACCTTGAATTTTAGTCAAGAATTTACTTTATTTCAAATTGAGGATTTTTTTAGGTTTATAGTTTTAGAGAATTAGGTCATAACTCGTACACAATAAAATCATATATAAAAAGTGGACACTTCTGATTAGTATCCATTTTTAGCACCATATGATTTTTTTTAAAAAAATAATTTCATTTCATGAATAATATTCATGAATTTAATCTTGACCTTTTCCTTTCCCTTACCCATCCATAAATCTTGTAATTTTTTAAAAATGTGGAATGAGAAAAAAAATCTCAGTAGGGGAATAAAAAAGAAAGAAAATCGTTAGTCTAGTGAAAACATGAAAAATCATGTAATATTTACCTTTATCTGTATATTTATTTCATCATATGAAGTTAAAATTATTTATATATCAGACACTCATTTTGTTCAGAGTATTAATTTAAAAACCTATAATAAGTAATTAAAAACACTTTTCGATAACTTATAACATCAAAATCATAAATCATTTTAAATCCATCTCAAAAGTAATTGGAGACCGATGAAATAAAAATGAGAAATCATTTGTTAAATCCCTCCTTATTTTCTTTTATGATAGGGAACATTACCCAATTCATTAGAGCGATACTTGGGAACACCTCTCATTTAATCCATAATGGGCTCACTCAGCACTATCTGGGCCACCCCATCATATAAGCTTCAATGAGTTCACCCAACGCCATCTTAGAAAACCCATATCTCATTTATTGAGTTCAATTACTATATTAGTAATAAAATTATTTTATTCTTTCACTTTTCCATCATAAACCAATTAAAAAAACTATTTTCATCTCAAAATAAATTTACTTTTGGATATCAAAATACACCTTTCTTTTAAAAACCCATTTTGAATACCAAAACACCCTATTATTTAGAATTTTTTTTAAATACTAAAATACCCAAAAACTTAAAAGGGGTTTTCATTTAGGAATACATGAAATATTTCAAAGGATATGAGAACTAAAATAATAGTCACAGTGGCCGAAAAGACATTACCTCCATATAGAACACTCCTTTTATCATTTTTCAAAACGTTCTTTATTAAATTAGTAAAAGGATTAATTTTTTAAAACCATTGAAATAATGTAAAATAAAAATAAAATATAATTTATAAAATATTTTATGTACGTATAATTTTTTTTGAATCATTTTAATAACATGAACATTGAAAAGAAATATTTTAAAGGAAAACATTAAGATAATTGTTTTAGAAAATTCCGTTATCACTTTTGGAATTATTTAAATCATAATCCCTATGAAAGAATAACATTAAACAAGAAAATAAATACCATTATAATAAATAAATTAACTATATAACATGTCAATAGAATTGTATATACAGCTTGGGAAAGCGTATAGGTGTATGACATCAAAATATGCCTCAATGAAAGAAAATTGAGACGATGTACCTTAGCTTGAGACAAACTTGTTACATGTGTCTTTATATTCCTGAATAATAAAATTATGTTAATTATTTTCATTCTTGATAAATTTTTTAAAGTATATTATTAATTTTATTTAACTTATTACAATGTTATATAAAATTATTTAATCATTTAATTTTACATCTATTATTTTGATGATATTTATCTTATGTGTCAAAAATGACTTTGGTAGGTGGGATATGGTCAAAGAGGTTTTTATTTAAACTTATAAAGAATAAAAATCATGAAGTAGGTTACATTCATAGAGATGGTAAGCCATACGTACACATGAATAACATTTCCATTTTTCAATGATCATTATGAAAAAGAGGTAAGTAATATTTTATCTTTATAGTATACTCATAACATCATATATACTATATTATTTCTTTAAATATACTTAAATATTTCATCCATGTGATGTGGAGATGAAAAGAGAGTCCCATCGCTTCGTGAAGGTAGAGTCCACACATACACAAACGACATGATAACTTTTTCATTGAGTGAAAATAGAATGAATTAAAATGATATATTATATTTTAATAATGAAAAATATTTCATTTTTATCAAATATATTCATTTTAATTACCCTTATTATATTCAATGTAACACATTAGTAAAAAAATGAATCACATCGCTTCATGAGGTGGTAGTCCACCATACACACGAGTGACGTTATCATATTTATGATGGAATATAAAGTAAAAATTTATATGTGATATAATGACTACATAAATATAATTATTTTATTAATATCATATATATACTTTATATCCATCATCATACCCAACCGTGATAGGAAATAATGAGAAAAAGAATGGCATCGGTTCAGGAGGCAGTAGCCAGCCGTATAGATGAATGATGGTTTCATAACACATTTGATAGAATAAGATTGGTATTTAGGTTATTATATTAAAATAATAAAATATCATTATATGGATTATACTGAGTTTATTACATGATCATGTTTTAAGAAAAATTTAGTGTTTGGTGGATGAAATAAATTAAAAATGCTTATTGGAGAATGTTACCACTTCTTTGGGAAACTTTGGTTGGTTCTCACCAAAGGAATTACTTTGTTGCGTTTATTAAAAAAACAAGGATTATTGGATGAGATGAGGGATGTTTAGGTGTTATTTGGGTATGTATTTTCTGAACCAATGGGTTTTGAAGGTGTGAAGAGAGGACAAGATGTGGTTACCTTTTATAAGTGAGGTGAGTGACATACTTGTAATTTTTGAAAAGAATGTATTCCACCGACATCCTTTTTCATGTAACAAGGATCCAATAATGAAACATTATAGAGAAATGAAGGTATATGTCTTAAATATTTAAATAAAATATTTTTTAGACAAGTTTATAGGTCATTTTAACCCATATAATTTTATTTTTACCCCTGGTAATTCCATTTTTAAATTAACTATGATAATCAAGTTTTTACTATTTTAACTATTTATTTTGGTAGAAAGTTAAGTTTAAAATATTAGAAAATATAAATTATATATATTATTAATATTTAATCTTTTTTTATAAAATTAAATTATATAAGTTAAAAATTCTAATTAAAAAAGCCCCAGAGATGCGATGAAAATGTGGGGTTTCAAGAAGAGTATTTTTGAGAAAAAGATAGTTTTATATTTACTCAATGACTAATAATAATAATTGTGTGAAATTAAATTAATAGTTAATGATATATAATATAGAAATTTAAGTTAAAAAATTTATCATTTGCGATTATATTAATCAATTAAAATGTTGAAACATTAAGAATTTAAAAATAGTTTTTAGAAAAATCCCAATTAAAACCCCAAACAAACTTACAAGGAAAACCAATATTTTTTGATTCTAAAGTAATTAATTGGATTAAATATAAATAAAAAATACTTATGTTACTTTATATCATATTAAAAACATATTTTTTACTTTTAATTTACTTAATTTATGAAAAAAAATATTCTTTTACAAAAATAGGTATTTTCACAATTTAGTAAAAACTCAATATTTTCTGAAAAATTCAATATTTCATCCAAAATAAAATTTGATATTATTTTTTAAAAAATGATACTAATTTTGTAAAATTAAAATAATTGTATTTATAAATTTAAATTTTAAATAAAATCTTTAATGAAAAGTTTTTAATTAAAGTTTTTTCCTTTTTGGATTTTTTTAAAAATTACTCAATATTTTTTTAACAAATATAGCTCAAAAATTCATATTAATAAATTTGAAAATTATTTATTCTATCATTTCCTAGGTTTTTAAATTATTCAATATTTTATAAATCACTTTCTAATTATTTTATTCAATTATTAAATAATTGAGGATATCTTTCCCTCATGGTGTTATAAGATTCTCATGTTTCCTCTTCAACAAAATCATTTTACATAAAAACTTAACCTGGTGAATAAAATTATTCCCATAAACTAGTTCTCTATAGTCAAGAATCAGAACAAGTTATTCCTCATAAGTAATATCGTCTTCCAACTAAACTTTTTTTAGGCTTAAAACATGAGATGAATCTAGTACATATTTCCTTAACATCAAGACATGAAATACATGGTGTACCAAAGATAAATTCAGTTGTAAGGAAACTCAGTAGGCAAAACATCCAAATTTTGCCTGGATTTCATATGGTACAATAAAACTTGAACCTAGATTCCCCTCCTTACCAAAATTCATAACACATTTCTAAATAGAAACTCTGAGAAACACATGTCCACCTACCTCGAATGAAATATATTTTCTCTGGTTATCCACACAACTTTTCTTCTAACTTTAAACTATTTTCCTATGCTTCTGAAACAAATTCACATTCTTATCCATTTCCTCTACTAACTCTAGTCTCATCAACTTCCTTAATTTTACATGATCCTTAAATTCTAGTGTCTAACACCACTTCTTATATATTGTCTCAAATGGATCCATTTATATACTAGAATGAAAAATTTTGTTATATGAAAATAAAACCAACGAATATTTTTGATCCCATTTTCCATGGTAATACATTTACAAAGGATAATGAATGTCCTCCATAGTTTTATGTTTCATCTCATAATGTTCATCTTATTGAGGATGAAAATTTGTAATTAAATTTGATTCAGTACCCAATGACTTATGAAGTCCCTTCTAAAAAATTGATGTGAAACTGGGATCATGGTCTGATAGAATGGGTAGTGGCACTCTATGTAACCTAACTATATCCTATATATATAACTGAGAAATATGATATAAATACATTGTATATTGAATGGGATAGAAATGAATAGATTTAGTTAATTGTTCAAAAAATAAACCAAATCCTATTGTAACCTTAAGATGAATTTTGAAATCCTACCATGAAATCCATTGATATATTTTACCATTTCCACTCAAGCACTATAAAGGGTTGAAGTATATGCTTCAATAATTTTAGTTATTTTTCAACCTAATGATAATTAAATTACTTTATGGTAAGGTCTGTAATATCTATTTTTATTTCACACCAATAGTACTACCAAAGGTCTCTGTACGTCTTTGTGCTACCCAGATGAATAGAAAATAGAGAACTATAAGAATCAATCAAACAATATTACCTAAAACGGTAATCATAAGGCATAAATAATCATTTTAAAAATCATGAATCTTCTTATTAATCTATATTATTATCAGGAAACATAAAATTTATAATAGATTCTAAGTTTTCCAAAAAATATTGACCCTCCATTTTATATTTTTTATTTTTTTCGGAAAAATTAAACTGTACTAAAACCTGAATCAAAATAGAGGATATCCCTATATGCAGAACTTCTAGGATTTTTTTTTCTAATCATTAACCAAAGGGTCATGTTTAAATGTAACATGGTTAATGTAACATTATTTTTTGACTCAAATCATTAACCACTTTGTTTGATTTTCTAGGATGGTAATGAATCATGAAATCGTAATCCTTTATTAGTTATATCCATCTACACTAAGTCATGTTCAAATATTCTTGGGTGAATATATAATTAAAACATTTTTTTATCAGTATATTTTTTATAATCCACCACATAAAAATGATGCCTCCAAAATTTTAATTAAAAAATCATAGCAGCTAATTACAAACCACGTGTAGGGTTATTTAACAAAAGAGGTTTTAACTGATGTGATGCTTAAGAAATTACCTAATCATTTTTCATTAGGAAACGACCAAGTAATTTTAATGTAGCATTATTTTAGATGAAAAATTCACTATTTCTTTTAGGATGGGCCAAAAATGGAACATTCACCATTCTTCTTTTCAGTTCATGAAAAAAAATTAATTCTTTTTTCTAGATGAATTTAACACCTTTTTAATTTAATTTAGTTAGTGGGATCAAAAACTAAGGAAACTTTTCTATAAAACATCAGTAGTAACCCACTAATAAAGAAAACTATGAATATCTATAATATTTTTGGATCATAGATATTATTCAACAATTTTTTAGGAGGGTCAACATTTATGCCATATTTAGAAACAATATGCCCCTAGAAAGAAATTTATTACAATAAGAATTTAATCTTACTAAATTTACCATATAATTTATTTTATTTTAAGGATTTCAAAACAATCCTTAGGTGTGTTTCATATTCCTATTGACTTTTAGAATATAATGAAATTTCATTAATAAAAACGACCAAAAATTTGTCCAAGAACTCATGAAAATCTTTATTCATAAGGTCCATAAATTTAATACGTTAATTAGAAAACCCAAACAGAATATCTATAAACTAAATGTTCCCATATCAAGTCATAAAAATTGACTTATGAATGCTTTTTTCCTTTATTTTCAACTAATGGTATGCCAAAATTTGGTCAATCTTTACAAAATAGTGTGTTCCCTAGAGATGATAAAACAAATCATCAATATTAATAAAAGGATCCTTGTTTTTAATAGTGATTTTTATTGAAGGATATATAATCAATGAGATGCCTAATTGAACCCAATTTCTTTTTAACAAATAAGTTATTAGAACCCCATTGTCAATTTATAGGTCGTATGAAACCTTTATCTAATAAAATATTCAATTTATTTTTAAATTCTAAAAGTTCTAATTAAGTTATTTAGTAAGGGGGTTTAGATATAAAATTGAAATCAAGTACCAGGTCAATAGTAAATTCAACCTCTTGATTGGGAGTAACACTAGAAAAATCATCTACATAATTACCAATGTATTCATTAACAACTGGAAAATCAATAATTAGAATAGTTTAATTATTTTCAAAAAATGTGAGCTAGTTTACTTTCACTTTCATCCCTAAAAAATTTATATACTTCCTGGTATATTATAAATGACATGAATCATTGAATAAAACTTTATTGGCACTAAAATAAATCGTTTCATGACAAAAAAATACAATCCATTACAAGAATTATATTAAACTACACCATTACCAGTTCAACCAAATTTTTAGGAAAGACCGTCCCACTGATAAAAATAGGAAGGATCCTATAAATCTTGGTTTCTTTAATACTCCCTCCAATGTCTTTTTTCCAAAAGTTCTATCTTACATTCATAAGGTTATATTCTCAATTTAAATGAAGAATTCTAAAAAATGAGGCAATGTTAATATATAGAGTCAAGAAAGATATTGGAATAATTTTAACATATTAGAAACATACCTGTAACAACTTCATTTGATGGGCCAACATCAACTATAATAGTATAAAATGACATTGATACACATTTGTATTTTTGATCACAATAATTTCTATCCTATAAAACTAAATTTATACACATGATAATATAATGACCTAACTCATTACAACTAAAATGCATTATCGTTGTATGAATATCAGTTTCAATATTATTTACATTCAAGAACACTATGACCAAACCGAGCACACCAGAAACATTTCCCATATCCTTTCATACATTCCTTGAGATATCATTTTCCACAATTAAAAAACTTTGGGGGTTTACCTTAGGACTTCTTAGTTTATTGTTTTTGTATTTCTTATTCCTTGACCTCTTCTTACTATTGTCATCTTGGGGAAGAAATATGTCAGCAAACTCCATCTCAACTTTCTTATCACAAAAAACCACTTTATCATAAAATTTAAATTATATTACAACTAATTCTGTCTATAAACATGGTTTCAATATAATTTAAAACCTATTAATTTTTTAATTGGTTTCCCAAATAAAATATAGCACATACCTGGAAAATATTTTGTAACTTTCTTCATATGAAGGTATAAAAACATCATTTTTTTCATCAGTTGTAGGATTTATTTTTCTATCTATAGTTGAATAACCTCATGGAAATATTTATCAAGGAAAAAATATATAAATGTTTCACATTCCATGGAATCAAGTTAATATTTCTCTATATTATTATTAAAAAAATACCACCATCAACTAAATTTACTTTCAAAATGATAAATGCGAAGAGTTACCTTTTGATTTTATGAATATCCCATGGCATCAAATTATTTTTCAGAGCATTGATTCGTCCTTCATATACCATAGGGTCAGATGATCTACTAAATGATGTGGGATGTTTCCTAATGAAATTATCCACAATATTAATGTCTCATTATGGTAGATTGGGTTCATCACTAGCATGGATACCACCACTATTTATAGATTGTGTCAACATATATATCATTCCAAAAATATGTTTTATTCTGAATTCCAATCATCCTAGGATTCTAATTTAGAAGGATATTTACAACTCAATGCCTTTTAATAAAAATTTCCCTATTTGATTAGTGAAAAAACATACTAAAAAAAAGTATTTTAGTTAAATAAATATGGTAATGCTTTAATGCTATATAATTTAAACTTAACCATAATTTAAAATTTGTCAAGGTAATGTTATTAACATTAACCTAACCTCTAAATTTATCTCAACCAATCTATGATACCAACTATAAGTACCTTTAATTAAACATTACATAATCATGAATTTTATTTAATAATATACTTTATTTCACATTGAGTATCTTTTCATATTTAGATTTTTAGATAATTAGGTTATAAATCATAAATAATAAATTGATATAATAAAAACTGGATGCTTCTAATCAATATCCATTCTTCCCACCATATAAAAATTTTAAAAAAACATGATTTCAATTAATGAAAATATTTCATGACTTTAATTTGAAACTCTTTCTTTCCCTTACCCATCCATAAATCCTATTAAAAATAGTTTAAATACATTAAATAAGAAAAAAAATCTCAGTAAGGTATATAAAAAGAAACAAAACCATTAGTTCAGTGAATAAATGAATACTCAATTAATTTTTACCTTTATAATCACATTTTTATGATCATACGAATTAAAAAAAATTACATGAAAAACACACACACATTTTTCTCAAATAAAGCCTTTAAATATCCATAGATTGAAATTAAAAATAATTTTATGTAACTTAGAGCTTAACATTATTAACCCATTTTAAACCTGTAGTAGAAGTAACCATAGACCTATTAAATCCATATGAGAAACCCTTTGGTAATGCACTCCTTTAGTATTAAGACAAGGAACATTATCTAATGCATTAGAATGATATTTAGTACCACACAACATTTAATCTACAATAGGATCAATTGATGCTATATGGGCTTCCCCATCATATAAGTTGTAAGGTGCTCACTCGATGCTATTTGGGTGAACCCATTTCTCATTTATAATGATCAAGTTCCATATAATGATTTTTTTTATTTCTCTTTTTCATCATAAAATTTTTTAAAAACTCTTTTAAACTCGTAAGAAAATCATTTTTTAATATCAAAATACCCTTTTCTTTTAAAAAATAATTTTTATTACAAAAAAATCATTTTCTTTGGAAAAACCATATTCAATAAAAAAATTAAGAAAAGGAAAAATGTATTTAATTTGAATTAAAAAATGAAATCTTTAAAAGGAATCTAGAAATCAAATAATGTCCATGGCAGTAGAAAAGTCATTGTCTCTATATAAAACATTCCTCTTTTCATCTATCAAAATGCTATATATAAAACACGTTAAAAGATTAATTTTTGAAAACCATTTAAATTAAGTACAAGTGAAATAAAATATACTTTATAAAATATTTTATTTCCATATAATTTTTTTTTCATATAGTCATTTTAAAAACTGGTACATGTAAAAGAAATAATTAAAAGGAAAACAATAAAAGATAATTTTATTCAGTAAATGTCCCTTATCACTTTTGGAAATATTTAAATCATAAGCCCCATGAAAGAATAAAATTTAAAAAAACTATAAATACCATGATGATTGATAAATTCCTGATATATAATGTCATAGGATATATATATATATACACCATAAAATAGTATAGGTGTATTACATCAAAATATGTCTCAATGAAAGGAAATTTAGACGGAGTCCTTTACCTTGAGTCCCAATTTTCACATGTGTATTTATCATCATAAATAAGAAACTTATATTAATTTTTTAAAATTTATATCCTTTTTCATGTTAATGATTACTTTTACTTCAATTGTTACCATGTTATATAAAATCACTTAATTAATTTTACATTGGATGTTTAAACCATATTCGACTTATTTTTCAAAAATGACTTTGGTAGGTTGACTATGGTCTAAGAGTTCATTATTTAAACATCTGAAAAATAATAATCAGTATATATTTATAATATTTATAATTAAATTATAAATTTAATACCAGTCATTAAATATAGTTTTGATAAATGAGGTATGTTGCAATCATATAGATGGTGGGTCGTACATAAGAATGAGTAATGTTTCCATTTTTCAATGATCATTACAGAAAGGAGGTAAGTAATATTTTATCTTTATAGAATAATAATAATATCATATATAAAAAATATTTCTTTAAATTTATTAATATATATCATCCACGTAGTGTGTTAATGAAAATAGAGTCACGTCGCTTCAAGAAGGTGGTAGTCCATATGTACACGAACGACGTTATCACTTTTTCAGTGAGTGAAAAAGGTAAGAAGTAAAATTTTATATTATATTTTTGAAATGAAAAATATGTTATTTATATCATAATTATTAGATGTATATCACATATATTAATTATATTTATCCTTATTACCTTAAAAGTAACGTTTTTGTGAAAAAAAGTCACATCTCTTTGCAAGGCGGTAGTCCGTCAAACACACAAGTTACATTATCGAATTACCCACAAAATGGAATGTAAAAAAGTTATATAATATATAATTAATCCATAAGTATAATTATTTTATAAATATAGTATATATAATTTAGTTCCATCATAATTCCCAACCTTGATAGGTGGTAATCAAAAGATGAATGACATCAGTTCACGAGGTGGTAGTCCGCAGTACACATAAATGATGATTTGGTAACCCATTTGATAAAAGGGTAGAAGTATTTAGGTTATTACATTAAAAAATGTAATATAAGTATATTTAAGATACTTATTTTTTTAAATTATCATTTTTTTAATAAGAATTTAATGGGTGGTGGAATAAATAAAATAAAAATGCTTGTTGGAGAACGTTACCTCTTCTTCGGGTAACTTAATTTGGTTTGCACTAAATGCCATCCTTGGTTGAATTTCATCCAAACAAAGTCTTATAGGATGAGATTAGATAAATAGATAAGGTATTTGGGTAGGTATTGGGTGAATCAATGGGTTTTGAATATGTGTAGAGAGGAGGATAAGGGGTTCCCTTTTATAAGTGAGGCATGTTGGGCAATTAGTTTTTGAAAATAAATAATTCACCCATGTTTTTTTAATGTTAAAAGGATAAAAAAGTGGAAAATTGTTCATAATATTAAAGATAATTTCTAAATATGGATAGATAATAAATTTTAGACAAGTTTTTATGTCATTTTTATTCTTATATTTTTGGTTTAACCCCTGATAATTCTATTTTTACCATAACCATGGAAATTAATTATTTATCGTTGTTACTACTCATTTTGGTCAAACATTAGGAAGACCTTATTAGAAAATAAAAATTATTTGGATAAAAAATATGGATTCCATTTTTGCAAACGAAATTCATATAATTTAAAAAATATATATAACAAAACCCATAGAGGTGATGAAGAAGGGGGTTTTCAAGTAGTGTATTTTTTTATAAAAAAATGGTTTTGTATTAAATAATGACTAATAATAATAATTATGTGAAAATAAGTTAATATTTAAAAATATATTATATTTGAATTTAACTGAAGGAATTTATGATGAGGTATTATCTCAATTAAATAAAATTTAAAAACATTATGCATTTTAAAATGATTTTTAGAAAAATCTTGTTTTTAAATCCAAAATAAAATTATACTAAAAACCAATATAATATTGATTAAAAATTAATTATTTAAATTTAATATAAATAAATGATACTTATTTTAATTTATATAATATTAAAAACATATTGGGAATTTACATTTACTAAATTTTGTGGAAAGAAAAGACTTTTTACAAAAAATCGATATTTTTCTATATTCTCTGAAAAATCAAAATTTTCCTAAAAAACCAAAAAATCCACCAAAAATAAAATTTTATATTCTAATTAGAAAAATTATATTGATTTTTTAAAATTTAAATTAAAAAATATAGATACTTAACTTTTAAATAAAACCCTATAAGAGAAGTGTTTAATTCAAATTATTTTCTTTTCATTTTTTTAAAAAGAACTTAATATTTTTATAATGAATATAACTATAAAATTAATATTAATAAATATTAAAATGATTTATTCTATAATTAAATTTATTATTACACTATTATACATTAATATAATAACTTTTATGAAAAAATTTCAACAACTAACTCCAAATCATGTGCTGGGTTGTTTTGCTCGTAAACTTTCAATTATTCTAAGACATTAACTATAACTATGTAATTATATATGAGAAAAAATAATAATACATTATTTGACACATAAAAATATATTACAACCCATTATCAACAATAGGGTAATGTAATAATAGGTTCACATATGAACCGTCACTTCAATTCCTTGAAATTTTACCCATATTCATCTGTCCAAAGGAACTATGCTCCCTTCCGAGTTAACTTGCTAAGTAGATTAGAAATTCCTGATAAATTCTCCCCAAATCATCAATAATATGTATATACACCAAAAATAACTTCAAATTTGAGTAAAAATGGTTGGTCAAGGATAAAATTTAATAGCCTCTATCTTTGATGGATCCATCGATATACCATCCCTTGAGATTGTATATCCAAAAAAATGAAACTTTTTGTAGCCAAAATTCACAATTTTTAATTTTTCCATTCAACTTTTTCTTCCATAATTTCTTTAACATAATAATTTGGTGATTTTAATGCTCTTAATTTCTATTTTAATAGATAATAATATCATCTATAAATACTACCACATCATAATGCCTATGAAGATAGTGGGAAATTAATAAGACCAAATGAAATAAATATGTATTCATAGTAACCGTACCTCATAAAAAATAATTTATTGTGTGCATCCTCTTTAACCCACAATTGATGATATACAAAATGAATATCATTATGTGAAAATTATTGAGATCCACACATTTGATTAAAACATTCATCAATACGAGGTATGAGATACTTGTTCTTTATTGTGATGTTGTTTAGTTCCTAAAAATCAATGAAAAGTCTCATTAATCCATCCTTCTTCATTATAAAATGAATAGGTGCACCCCAAGGTGACAAACTTGGATGAATAAATCCCTTTTTAATATTCTCATAGAGTTTCTTATTCAACTCCAATAAATTAACCAATACCATTCTATAAGGAGTCTTTAGAATTGGTATACCGGAATTTATGAATAACGTTGAGAACTCAACTTCATGTTTCAGTGGAGGATTAGTAAGATCTTATAGAAAGTCATCAACAATCTCGTAGACATGTTCATATCATTGATATTGATTTTATCCCCAATAATCAGTGATAAATATCACTTTTGAATGAGAATGAAGACCCATACAATGGGTGGAATTGTCATTGGAAGTTTATATTTTTCATCACATTGGTAGAAGATCATAGGTTGGTTCAGAATATCAAATGTGACCTCCCTTCCTTGGAAATGTATTTGGGATTTATGTGTATAAATATAATCCATGACTAAGATAACATCAAATTCTACTAGAGGGAGAATAATATTATTTTGATGAAGAACATTCCCAAAAAATTAAACTAGAGAGGAATCATATACTTGAGCTGCGATCGTCATACCGTTAGGGGTTTTTATTTCTAATTCAGCATCTAATCATTATGGTGTAATTTTGATACCCATAAGAAATTATTACATTATAAAAGAGTAGTAATATATATAATTATTGTGCCCTCATCAGAAATAGTGATCCCATGATATTTTCTTTTTTCTCACAGATTAAGAGTTTGATAGTGTTGATCATCATAATTAACCATAATATTTGATAACCTGTTAGAATAATACCCAAATTCATTTTATTTCAAACAATTAAGTGTAGGTGGTGCATCTTTTGAAGAATTATATTTATTCATATCATTATCTAAATTATTCTAATCACTTCAACACTTAGCCTCTCAATGACCTAAATTTATATACTTAAAACATTTAGTAGTCTGCTCCTGAAAATATCCACATTGATTTCTTCCACACATTGAGTATAATGGAAATATCATCTTCTTCTATCCATTGTTTTTATAGTTTACCTTGAATTCCATTTTTATTTTCCTTTGAAAATCAATTGATTAATGGGAAACCCTAGTCTCTATTTCTACCTTGATAAAAGAATGAATGATTTATTTATTGTTACCAAAGTTACTTATAGATAATTACCTTAGGAGAATTTATTTTAAGAAACTAAATAACTAATCAACTTTACTTTTAGTTTGTATACTAATATAATATGTGTACCTCTAATGTCTTGTAAAAGTTTCCTCATAAGTAGTAATAAATTCATCATCCTTTTGTTTTAGCTCAAATAATTCCTTCTCAATTTTCATGTTATGAATAAGAGGAAAATTGTTAATGAAAAATAATCTCTTAAACACATCCCAGTGTATAGATTTGATTTATTTTAATTGACACATATTCTTGATAATATTCCACCATTTATCCACTTCTCCTTTAAAATGATTGAATGAAAAAAATAATTTTTCATGATAAATATAATGGAGAACATAAAATATGTTTTCAATGGTACCTATCCATTACTCAAATCTAGTGGATCAATGAAACCACAAAAAGAAGGTGGAATTTTCCTCATGAAGGACTCAACAGAAAATTGTTACCTACTTTTCTTGTTTAGAAGGTAAGTTTGATTCATAGCTTGAGAAAGTTGGGTAATATTTACAGTGAAAAATTTCATTATGACTCCCTTAAATTTTCATGTCTTGAGAATAAAATCATTTCATTTTCCATAGAATTTAGAATTAATGTGATTCTTTCAAGTTCTAACCATTATCTAAAATTGAAAAACAAATTCTAATCAATAATAAACAAAGTGGGTAAACCATATAATCATGAAAAATAATTTATCTAATGTCTAAATCTTGAAACTTTCTTTTTAAATTTACGAATCCTTAGGTTTAACCTAGGTTATTCATGGTTATCATCTATTCAAATCCTTCATGATGGTTCATAAATAATTTTCGAATTTCATAAACCTATCCCTAATTAGTGTAAAACTAGGTGTGTCATAGGGCCTGTTTTTGTGTACCAAGTGGTGATCAAGTCAAATCCCATGAATGCATTTTAGAGTTATTACCCATAGGTATGAATATTCTACATCCACATCCACTTATAATATCAATATGGGGATGAAATTTATTTTAAACCACCTAATTTATCCTTCAAAAAAATTATAGGAAATTTTCCTATACTTTGACATTTGCATAAAATTATTCCCAGGGTTCCCACTAAATTTATCACATCCTTGTTTCTAATGGTTAACTAAACCTTGATCTGATACCAAATATAGTGTAAATAAACAATATTTTTGTGAAATGTTTTTGTAAATAAATTTAATATTTTTTATATTTTAAATTACTTGAAACACTGAGTTTTTTTTTGTGTTACATGAGACACTAAGTTTAGCTTTAATTACATGAAAAACCATGTTTAAAAGAAATGTGGAATACTATTAGAATATTATTATTTAATATGATTGTTATCATCCAGACATCATAATGGTGTGTAAGAATAATAGTAACTAAATTATTAATATATATGGTATACATATGTTTATAAAATGAATTTATTTATGACATAGCTCACCTATGGACCGATTATTTATGTGCCCATGTTTCTAAAGGCACTATACCTTTACGATATTCAAGAATTTGTTTTGTATAGTATATTGAATATTCATGTAAAAATATGTAATGTCTATGTATGTAAATAATGGGTTACTATATATAGAAACCCACCCTTTTTATACATTGATATTAAATCTTAGTATATAATTATTCATTTCATATCATAATGATCCATGGTAGAACAATATAAGTTTTGTGCCTTTGGAAACTTGGGAAAATATAAAACTGGTTCATAAGTGTATTATATCATCTCTCACTAAGTCCTTCATAACTATCATCATTCTTCAATATATCATACATAAAAACATTCTTCATAACCTGGGGAAATGAAACATTAGAAATGGTCTCCTAAAATCCCCAGAATGGGTAATTAAGGGAGATATCAACACAAACTGAGCATAAGGGTATAAGAACATGATAATTACATTTGAAGACCATACCCTACATATCATAGATCACAAACATTATTCATGGAATAAATCTTGGAAGTTCATAAGACATAGACATAATGGAATCAAAGAGCAGGATCCATGATAACATAACATTATAATAGGACATGGATTTGTGGAATACACATAAGAATATAAAATCATAGGTCTAGTCTATCCACTGAGACATTCATAACATATTAGTCTTGGTATAAAAACTCATGTAATTTCTACAGGAATAGAGTAACATCTTGTGTACACTATTTCTAGCTTGGGATAACCTTTCCCATAACTTATTTTAGGCTTGTTATAACCTATCATGTACCCTATGTGACAAAATCAAACCAAGTCGGATGGATACGATAACTTACTTTATTACATTGTCATAATATACAAGGAATCACATCCCAAAATACTTAATAGTTTAGAATTATTGGTAAACTAAATACATACTTGAAATCCAAATTACATTTTAAAACAAAAAATACTAAAAGAGTTTCATTAAGTCTGAAATTATTTCCCCTTTATATAACCATGCATATCAATCATAATATACTTTTTGGAATCCTGAGGAAAAATTGAAACATATTAAAGGGGTGAGCTCAAATTCTCAGTAAGGGTAAGCGTACAATGGTAGCCATGAGTAAATAGGGCTTAAATAATATGTAAAGTTAAATAACTAATACACATTCTATTTAAATAATCACATGATCTAGAAATATTAACCATGGATATTCTACTATTTGAAAAATAACACGAAATATCAATAACTAATATCATAATAATAGAATGAATAACGCTAGACATCTAAAACATACTGTCTAGGCCTTCAGTAAGACATCTAAAAGTAAATGGGTAAATCCTCATCCAAATCTATATCAAGTTTTTCTCATGAAACCTACTGATGCATTGTGGGGATATAGTGGGCCTCGTACGTCACGTAATAGTTCCAATGATTTCCTTATATTAATGGAGTGAAACATAAATAACATAAACATTCATATTGATCAACTATAATATGAATTGTGAATACTTTAACCATATATCATTTATGGTATCAAAATAGCACATCCTAAAAAAATTGATCATAAAAAATTCAATAAAATCTATTAGATGGTATAAAAATAGGTCAACCAAAATTATGCCTAAGATTCTATAAAGGTTGTGGTCATGAATGAAAATACTCTACTAGATTCATAGAAAAATTATTAAGGAAAAAATATAGTTAAACCCATATGAAAAATAGTTTCATATAGAAATATATTTTAAAAAACCATTTTCAATAAAAAATATCTAATAAAATAAGGGAATAGGGTTTCTAATTTATGAAATTATGTATTCTTTCAATGTAATATATAAATTAAATAATAGTCATGGTGGTGATAAAGTTGTTGTTGCCTTATATGTTAAAAAATAGAACATTCCTTTTTTAATGGGTCAAAAAATTCTTTATAAAACACATAAAAAGATTACTTTTGAAAACCATTGAATGAAATTAAAAATATAAATAAAATAGCCTTAATAATTCTTTTATATAAATATAAATAAAAATTTAAAATAATATCAAGAATATCGACCTGGATAATAAGATTTGATAATTAAATTATTAAACATTCAAGGTGTTCCACACCACTTTAAATATTTAAATAATAACCAACATAAAATAAAACAATTAAAAAAACATTAAATAACATGATAATAAAAATATTAATTACATTATAAGTCAAATTGGATATAGATACACCTTTTAAAATAAGGAGTGTGTATAACATCAAACTATTCCTCAACAAAAGGATATTGGGATGAAGTCTCTTACCTTACGCTTACTTTAGTAGAACATGATTTAAACTACTATAAAATGGTTTTAGTCATGTCATTAACTTATATCATAACCTTATTAATATTTATGATATCCTATATGATGGTTTTAGTCTCTTACCTTACACTTACTTGAGCGATTGGAGGTCATCGCAGTAATCTACGGGTCCCGAGACGACCCCAGGCACAGACGAGAGCAAGAATGGGCCACCGGAGCGGCCGCGTCCCGGCGCGCCGCCAGGAGAAACCGCTGTGGATGCAGGAGACCGGAACCCCGCGGCCACGTGGGATCCGGAGGAGGACGCGGCACCCGTCGCATCCGCGGAGTGCAAGGGAAGGGGAGGGGGGACCACGTCCCCCCATGCTCGGCCGTTGGCCGAGCCAGCGTGCCACCCGGCCGGGCCGGGCGGGTTGCGCGGACCGGGCTGGGCCGCGCTCAGCCGGGCCGGGCCGCACCCACCGGGTCGGGCCGTACCCTAATGGGCTAGACCTGGACCCGGTTCGGGTCGACCCGGTTCGGGCCAACCAAGGGGGGGGGGGGGGGTTGGGCTGGGTTGGACCGGGCCCAGACCCCCCACTTTCGGACCACTTTCGGTCTTTTGCCAATAACATGGGCTACGAACCTCCAATCGATGCACCTTCAGTTGAGTAGAGATCCTTGGAATGAGGAGGTCGTTTCAGTATACTACACTCAAGGTTTCAGATAACTTTGGATACGGTCGGGTTGGTTCGAACACGAAACCAACTGGGGCCTCGGAGCGGAAACGCTCATAACTTGAGTTCTGGACGTCCGATTGACGTGCCGTCGACTTTATTAGATTTCTCTTAGTGAGACGGACCTTTTAGCTTACTACGCTCGAGGTTTAGACACATTTGGAGTATGGTCGGATTGGTTTTGACTTAAAAACCAACCACATCCCTCGAACAAAATAGCCAATAACTCCTAGACTGGGCGTTCGATTGACGCGCCGTCTGTCGTGTTGAGTTCCTTTTGTTGAGACGGAACTTTGGGATACATCAAATAGGGACTAAATGTCAGTTTATGTATCAACCCCCCTTGGCTTGTGGAGCGGACCGTCCCCGAATCGAGCATGTTGTTTGCGGGAACCCTAGAGCTGGCTGCGACTACGACGACGATGACGACTGCACTGAAATCCTCTGTGGGTTCGACAGCGATGACGACTACACTGAAATCCTCCGTGGGTTCGGCAGCAATGATTATTGCACTGAGATCCTTAGTGGGTTTGGCAGTGATGACGACTACACAAAAATCCTTCGTGGGTTCGGCAGTGATGAAGGCCGTACTGAAATCCTCCGTGGGTTCGACGACGATTACTACTATTCTTGTATCCTAGGTGGGTCTGGCATTGTTTGACTCTATTCTTGTATCCTACATGGGTTTGGCAGAGTAGATGGTCTGTATCCTATGTGGGTCCAACAGCTTAGCTGGTTTAGTATCCTACGTGGGTCCCAGCTTAGATGAATCAGTGGCTACATCTGATCATCTCTATCACCTTATGAAGAAGTATACCTGTGTGAGTTGAGTCTTGACTCTCAATCATTATCTTTGATATGATTGAATTGCTATCATATGTGGATTGTGTTGTGCTTCCTGTGTGAATTGAGTTGTACTATCCTATGTTGACGTGATCGACCTTGGGCTCGGATGTTGGAGCCGAACTGGAATTGATGACTGAGGTATATGTATGGGAATATACCTAAGTAGTGTTGGATGTTACTTCGTGATTGTATCTTTCCTTTTTGGATTATCCTATGTGGATTCTGGGAGGCCTTTGGGGGTCTCGGGGTCCCTACTAAGTAGCGTATACTCACCCCTGCATAGGCTATGCCCGCACTACGTTGTGTTGGATGCAGACAACGGACAACGCTGATCGTGGTTGAGGCTTATGGAGCAAGTCAGTACCAGGAGGTAGACCACTGGCGAGACATACACGGAGTGGATGGCTGGACCCGAGGGGCTGAGGAGGCTAACTGTATCCACCCTTCAGGTGGGACTTCCAGTGGATGGCTCGACGTTTTTTCTTTACTTTCAGTTGCTGTACATTCCTTCTAGTTGTACTATACCTTCTGTTTGGGTTTGTATTTTGGCCCATTTACTTTCTACACTTACTATTGTACCCAGTTTTACTTAGTGTTACTTCTGATTGCTTACTCGGTGGTGTTTGTTTACTTTATAAAGGCAATTTCTTCCTCTTTTTTTCAGGATTTATGCCTTGGTGCTAGTCACCAGCCCCTGGCCTATGGGAGGCGGGCTTGGGGTAGTCACGACACGGGTCCCGAGGACGGGTCATGACAAATTGGTATCAGAGGAGTTCGGTTCTACCGTACAACTCAAGACTATGATCTTCCTTCTATGTGAAGAAACAATGTTAAGGGTATTGGGTGTGGTTATTAGTCCAGGGAGTCCAGTGTTGGTGCGGCAGCCGACGTATTCGTACAACAGGACCCTGACTTCTGATTTCTGAATCAATGAACGAAAACATTGATTGCATGTGTGTTTAAAAAGTTTTCTTTGTGATTACTTTGTGTCAGCTCACCAGGTATACTGTTTTGATTATGGCACACCTGTTTTTTTTTTCAGGATGGCCCCACGACGGCCGCTAGCTAGGGTTCAGAGCTTTGTGCGAGACGACAACCCACCGAGCGACGAGGACTCGGTGCAGGGCCCTTTTACAGCAGAGGCACCGACGATACCTCTACCCGTCGAGCCACCTATGCCACCCGCCCCAGCCGCTGAGAGTGCACGTCGCCTTAGTGCACTGCATGAGTTTCATTGTCCGAGACCGCCCAGGTTCCGCCGGGAGATGGACCCTCAGGCACCCGAGGATTGGCCGGAGGCGGTTGTGTGATTTTTTAGGTTAGTGGGGACACCATCTGACCTCATGGTGATCCTTACAGCGAGCCTCCTGCACGCGGCAGTAGGCAGATGGTGGAGCTTGATGCTCCAGGTTCACGACAAGGCGTCTCTGCTCTAGACGGACTTTGAGAGCCTCTTCTTCTCGGAGTTCGTCCCAGCCACCCTCCATGCGGTGTGCATTCAGGAGATACTACAACTACGGCAGGGCAGCATGACGGTCGCCCAGTACTCCACGAGATTTACCGATCTCTCGCTCTATTCGACGGACATGGTGTAGGAACCATTCTTCTGGGACAAGACCTTCGAGCAGGGACTGAGGCATGAGATCAGGGCATTGATGATCTCCCTCATCATTCTGAGGCAGGCAGGAGTACTGGAGCGAGCCCTTCTTCTAGAGAGCTTTCTTGCTGAGCCAACTCCAGCAACGAGACCTACCGTAGGGTGGCACATAGCAAAGTCTTCTGCAGCTGGTAGTTGACGGATGACATAGGGGTCTAGGAGGACTGGACCATCTGGCAGACGACCTCAGATGTAACACCCCGAGCTTCCACAATATGCTTCTCATTCAATAATGCAATAGCTTGCATTGTACGCAACTTCGAGTTCTAAAACACCGCGACTAATAAAAGTAGCCGTTATGAATAGTAATAACCACTTTTTAAAATTATAGAAATTTTATATTTCAAAATGGAATTCATTTTTGGATTCGGAATATCGAAATTAGCCTATGTTGAATTTTTGGTATTTTTCTAAGAACTTTTAATTTTTTATGAATAGTGAAAAATACTTAAAAAGAATTTTTTTAATCAAAATAATTTATAGTGATAAATTATACTATTTAGTGGTTTTAAAGTATAATTAGAATATATTTTTACCATTTTATCCAATGGTGGTCATTAGAATTAATTTAACATTTAAATTGGAGATAAACAATTGCCAATCTTTTGATATAAATTGTTTCTTAAAAACACGTTATTTGTTGTGATAGCGGTAATTAATTATAAAATTAATTAATGCAACTTATATGTTTGGAATTTTGTAAAATATACATCATTTTTGAATTCGGAATATCAATTATAGCTTAGGGTGAAATTTTGGCATTGTTCTGAAAAACATCAATTTTTGATGAATAGTGAAACCACTAAGTGGTACTTATAAAAACTGATTTTTTGTTTAAATGAAATTTTACCACTTTTGCGTTTTGAATTTAAAAAATCCGACATACATGGTTCATAAGTGTATTATATCATCTCTCACTAATTCCTTCATAACTATCATCATTCTTCAATATATCATACATAAAAACTTTCTTCAAAACCTGGGGAAATGAAACATTAGAAATGGTCTCCTAAAATCCCCAGAATGGGTAATTAAGGGAGATATCAACACAAAATGAGCATAAGGGTATAAGAACATGATAATTACATTTTAATACCATACCCTGCATATCATAGATCACAAACATTATTCATGGAATAAATCTTGGCAGTTCATAAGACATAGACATAATGGAATCAAAGAGCATGATCCATGATAACATAACATTATAATAGGACATGGATTTGTGGAATACACATAAGAATATAAAATCATAGGTCGAGTCTCTCCACTGAGACATTCATAACATATTAGTCTTGGTATAACAACTCATGTAATTTCTACAGGAATAGAGTAACATCTTGTGTACACTATTTCTAGCTTGGGATAACCTTTCCCATAACTTATTTTAGGCTTGTTATAACCTATCATGTACCCTATGTGACAAAATCAAACCAAGTAGGATGGATACAAGAACTTACTTTATTACATTTTCATAATATACAAGTAATCACATCCCAAAATACTTAATAGTTTACAAGTCTTGGTAAACTAAATACATAATTGAAATCCAAATTACATTTTAAAACATAAAATACTAAAATAGTTTCATAAATCTGAAATTATTTCCCCTTTATATAACCATGCATATCAATCATAATATAATTTTTGGAATCCTGAGGAAAAATTGAAACATATTAAAGGGGTGAGCTCAAATTCTCAGTAAGGGTAAGCGTACAATGGTAGCCATGAGTAAATAGGGCTTAAATAATATGTAAAGGTAAATAACTAATACACATTCTATTTAAATAATCACATGATCTAGAAATATTAACCATGGATATTCTACTATTTGAAAAATAACACGGAATATCAATAACTAATATCATAATAATGGAATGAATAACGCTAGACATCTAAAACATACTGTCAAGGCCTTCATCAAGAAATCTAAAAGTAAATGGGTAAATCCTCATCCAAATCTATATCAAGTTTTTCTCATGAAACCTACTGATGAATTGTGGGGATATAGTGGGCCTCGTACGTCACTTAATAGTTCCAATTATTTCCTTATATTAATGGAGTGAAACATAAATAACATAAACATTCATATCGATCAACTATAATATGAATTGTGAATACTTTAACCATATATCATTTATGGTATCAAAATAGCACATCCTAAAAAAATTGATCATAAAAAATTCAATAAAATCTATTAGATGGTATAAAAATAGGTCAACCAAAATTTCGCCTAAGATTCCATAAAGGTTGTGGTCATGAATGGAAATACTCTACTAGATTCATAGAAAAATTATTAAGGAAAAAATATTGTTAAACCCATATGAAAAATAGTTTCATATAGAAATATATTTTTAAAAACCATTTTCAATACAAAATATCTAATAAAATAAGGGAAGAGGGTTTCTAATTTATGAAATTATGTATTCTTTCAATGTAATATATAAATTAAATAATATTCATGGTGGTGATAAAGTCGTTGTTTCCTTATATGTTAAAAAATAGAACATTACTTTTTTAATGGGTCAAAAAATTCTTTATAAAACACATAAAAAGATTACTTTTGAAAACCATTGAATGAAATTAAAAATATAAATAAAATAGCCTTAATAATTCTTTTATATAAATATAAATAAAAATTTAAAATAATATCAAGAATATCGACATGGATAACAAGATTTGATAATTAAATTATTAAACATTCAAGGTGTCCCACACCACTTTAAATATTTAAATAATAACCAACATGAAAAAAAACAATTAAAAAAACATTAAATAACATGATAATAAAAATATTAATTACATTATAAGTCAAATGGGATATAGATACACCTTTTAAAATAAGGAGTGTGTATAACATCAAACTATGCCTCAACAAAAGGATATTGGGATGAAGTCTCTTACCTTACGCTTACTTTAGTAGAACATGATTTAAACTACTATAAAATGGTTTTAGTCAGAAACAATAGATAGTGTTACTCCATGCAACCTTACCAATTCCATGATATATATCCGTGCCAGTTGATCCAATGAGAAATCCTCCCGAATAGCAATGAAGTGTGAAGTTTCTGTAAGACGATCCACAACAACCCAGATTGCATTGTTGCCTTTGGATGTCCTCGGAAGTCCGGTGACTAAGTCCATGGTGATGTTCTCCCATTTCCATTCTGGTATGGGCAATGGTTGCATCATCCCCTTAGACTCCTACCTCTCTGCCTTCACTTGCTGGAACACCAGACACTTTGATGTATATTCAGCGATCTCCTTCTTCATATTATCCCACCAAAATTTTTCTCGGAGATCTTGATACATCTTTGTGATCCCTGGGTGAATAGAGAAATTTGAACTATGTGCATCATCCAAAAGTTCCTTCTTTAGATCCTCACTTTATGGAACACCTAGTCTTTTCCCAAACCGCACAATTCCTTCTTCATTAACATTAAACTCCGAGGATTTACCTTTTTCGATAGCTTCCCCTTTTTCTTGAATTCCCACATCATCCTTTTGAGCATCCTTTAACCTTTCCAAAAGAGACGGTTGAGCAATCATTTGTGAAAGGATTGATCATGTTCCATTCTCTATGATTCCCATGTCCATCTTCATCAAGTCTAAGAATATTGGATCCTTCTCAATTCTCATCATTGATAGAATCGCTGGATCCTTTCTACTCAGGGAATATGCCACCTTGTTTGCTTTCCCATGGTGGTAATGGATTGAATAGTCATAATACTTGATGAGCTCTATCCATCTTCTCTGGTGCATATTAAGCTCTTTATGTGTGGATATTTATTTAAGACTATTGTGGTTAGTATATATCTAACATTTCTCTCCATAGAGATAATGCCGCCAGATTTTCAAGGCAAAGATCACTGTCTCCAACACCAGACCATGCGTTGGATAGTTTCGCTCATGGATTTTCGACTGCCTTGAGTCATAGGATATAACATTATCATTCTACATCATCACACAGCCTAATCCCTTCTTTGAAGCATCACTGAAATCAACTAAAAGTTTCCCACTTATGGGTAAAGTGAGAACGAGTGCAGTGATAAGCCTCCTTTTGAACTCCTTGAAGATTTCTTCACATTTATCACTCCAAGAAAACGTTACTCCCTTTTGAGTTAGCTTGGTAAGAGGGTTGGAAAATCTCGAGAAATTTCTCACAAATCGTCGATAATATCCAGCTAACCCCTAGAAGTTACGGATATCCGTTACCGATATTGGCCTCGGCCATCCATCAATTGCATCTGTTTTGGAGGGATCCACAGATATCCCATTGCTTGTGATGATATGGCCCAAGAATGAGACTTCCTTCAACCAGAACTCACACTTGCTGTAATTTTCATAGATCTTATCCTTGCGCAAAGTCTCCAGTACAGTTCTAAAATTCTCCTCATGATCTTCCTTGGTTTTGGAGTATATTAGAATATCATCTATAAAGACTACCACAAATTTGTCTAGGTGATCTCTAAAGACTCCATTCATTAAGTCCATAAATATTTCTGGAGCAATAGTGAGTCTGAAATGTATTACTATGAATTCATAGTGCCCATATCTTGTGCGAAAAGCAGTCTTTGGGATATCTTCCTTCTTCAACCTTACTTGATAATGTCCTGACCGCAAGTGCACCTTGGAGAAGTATTATGCTCCACACAGCTGATCGAACAAGTCATCAATTCTTGGGAGAGGATACTTGTTCTTTATCATGATTTTGTTAAGTTCACGATAATCGATGCATAGTCGTATTGAACTATCCTTCTTATTGACTAAGAGTACTGGTGCACCCCATGGTGAAGCACTTGGGCATATAAACCCTTTATCCAGATACTCTTGTAGTTGTTTCTTCAGCCCTTAAAGCTCCACAACAGCCATTCTATATGGAGTCTTTGATATTGGTAAATCCCCAGGTATAAGTTCAATTGAGAATTTAACATCTCTTCTAGGAGTAAGACCAAGCAGTTCCTCAGGAAACACTTCAACGAATTCCCTCACAATAGGAATTTCTTTAAGGATGCTTTCTTCCTTGGACTCAATCATCTGTGCAAATACGCATGATCATAAGGAAGTAATATCCATTCTTGAGATGATGGAGCTAAAGGAGATTAATCTTCCTCCTTACACTTGTAAAGAATCGGGGGTCAATTCTCCATATGGAGTGTTATTTCCCTCTCTAGACAATTTATGTTGGCTCTATATAAGGAAAGCCAATCCATGCCAAGAATTGCATCAAATTCCACCAGAGGGAGTATGACGAGGTTCAGTGGGAAATTCAATCCACATATTATAATAGGGTAGTACTTATATTCATGGGATGCAATGATTGCCCCATTTTTCATACTCACTGGCATCTTCACTTCCATGATTTGTGGTGGTGCTTGGATTGTTCTACTAAACTTTAGAGATATAAAATAATGCGTAGAAACTGAATCAAAAAGTACGTTCGCTATTATTGAATGAATAACTAGTGTACCTATCACCAATTCGTTGTCGGGGTTCACTTTGGCATAAGTGATGGAAAAAGCTTTTATTTACTGCCTTGGAGGTTGTTGGTTGCCTCCGAAAACCCTTGGATTAGGGCACTGATTTGAAAAATGACTCGGTTCTTTTCATTTTTAGCATTGAACAACACCTTGAGGTTCGAACGGAGCATTCCTCTCCTCTGTCGCAACCTCGGGTCTTTCTTACCAACAGTTAACAGCTAGGCGCCCTTCTCTTCCACACCTGAAGTATTTACTTGTCCCCTTAAGGAAATTTCCAGGGTGCTTCTTTCAGCAATTTTGGAAAGTGGGGTGCTGGATCTTCTTAGAACCATTGGATTTATCCATCAGACCACTAGAATTGATGTCCACCTTACGCTTCTTATCCCCATGATACCCATGTGATTCTCCGATCCCCATTTTGACCTTGAGGGAACATCAGACAATTTCCTCATAGCAGTCAAAGTCACGAATTGCTAATGCTTTCCATAGGCTAGGCTTCAACCCACCAAAGAAGCAGTAAACTTTTTATTCGGGGGTAACGACAAAGCCAGAAGCGTATCGTGCAAGCCTTGTGAATCTTTCCTCGTACGCTCCAACAGATTCTTCATCTTTTTTCTTGAAGTAAAGGAAGTCTTTTTCCATCTTAAGCCGGAGGGTGCGTGAAAAATATTTATCTAAAAACATCTTCCAAGAATCCTTCCATTCTAATGCCTCGATCTCCTCCTTAGGCTTCTTATTTTTGATCAATGACCACCATTTATTAGCTTCACCCTCCATACGATAAGCAGCCATGAGAACCTTCTCTTGTTCAGAACATTGAAGGATCGAGAAGATCTTTTCAATGGAGTTGATCCATTGTTCAGCGATTATAGGATCAGATGATCCATTAAAAGTAGGAGGCCTTTGTCTCATGAATCTCTCGATAGCGACTTGTTCTTTCTAAGGGGAGGGGGGCGAGTGTTCCTCTTTACCCGTGTTTCTATTCAAAACTTGAGTTAGCTGAGAGAGAATCGTGACAAATTTCGCGATTCCCACTCCCATTGGATTGGGCATCTCATTAGTACAGTCATCACAATGATCTTCACAACGGTTGTTATCCCGAGTCCTCTTATTACCGTCCATTGGCTGGAATAAAAGGAAAGTTAGGGGGTAACACATAAAGTATAGTCCAAAGACAAAAATTGATGACTTAAAAAACAAACTTTTATTTCCTTAACTCATGAGTCTATAGGCTTCAATCTAGGATTTTCATGATCTACTTTCTAACATATATTCTTAGGGGGATTTTTTTAATTCCCTTAATAAGGGTTCATACTAATCTTGTGAATTTACCAAAGTATATCCCCCGTGAGTGTCGTAACCAAGAGTGCAGCAAGGCCCGTTGTCATGCACTAGTTCCCATTCGAGTCGAGCTCAAAGCGGTGTTTTCGGGTTTTACCCCTAGGATACATCTGTTCCAGAGCCACCTCTACCTACTCGTATCCAGACAGGGATGTTTTTGTTTGATAAACCACTTACTCAGTACTTACCAAAACTTAGGGATGTTTTAATTATACTTATTCTTGTCTATAAGGCTTTACTATGGGTTTCTAATCCTAATCCCAAAAATAACTAAACCTATCCTCTGATACCAACTATGACAACCCATCTGTTTAATAAAAACTTAAACATGATTTATTACATAAAACTTCACTTGATACAACAAAGAAGATTGAGAGTTTTAGTGTCTTTGGGGATTATGATCATTATATAAAAACATAAAACATGAAATACAACATCTTTATTGAAAACTTCCTTTATATAACCACTACATTCCCTCGTACTTTGCATTTAATGGGATAACCTGAGGACATGCATAAGAAAAGGGTAAGCTATAAATCCCAATAAGGGAATAGACATGGAATAACATGAGGAGTAAAATACATGTTATACATTCGGCATATCAATATATCACAAGAGAAACATGAACATAAAGTCATGATAAAGCATGATAATCATAACATGGAAATGCGACAACAACACTTAACATGGAATTAGCATGAGCCAAGGCTCATTGCACACGAAGCATGAGTAAATCCTCATTGAAAATGAAGCACAAGAAAACCCTCATTGCAATTTAATTATAATTATTCAACACTCATTTCACATGGAATGTCATGATACCTTACTTTACCCAATTCCTTAGAGCGCTATAAGGGCACACCCTTCTTAAACATTTCATTTCATGCATAAGTGTGCCACATGGATCATAAAACATGGATTCATAAAACATAATCATTTATTCCCTGACCAAGGAATGTGGAATGAAACTTTATAATCAATAAGTAAATGTGCATGATGGTGAATACCCTTGATGGAGAAATGGGCATGGTATTCACTACACAATGGCATTGGCTTAGAAAACCGGTGTAATTTTGGCAGCGTAATGGTGTGATATACGAATTCATAAAAATGGTTGATGAGAGAGAAAGGGGTGCCTCATTATGTCTACATGAAATGGACAGTAAGGGGGTCATATAGATACATTTCCCAATAATTGTAATGGAATTTAGATTCATGATACAAAAGTATTGCTTGAATGCAAATGAGGAGAGAGAAGTTCCTTTTGGAATTTCGGCATAGTAACGGGAGTACATGGGAGGAATTTAATGAGAGAGAACGGGGTATCTTGTCATTAAAAAAATAAGAGGGAAGTATGGGGGAGGTTAGCAACCATACCCCGGCATTTATAATTTAAATTAAAATGGAATAACAATATTAAGAAAATTGGACAAAAAAGTGAAAGGAAGAAAAACCCTTACTTGGAAGTGTGCTTCCAAAGGCTAGAGAGAGGCTTGTGAGAGGCTTCTTGGGAGATTGGGGCACCTTGGGATGATTCTAGAGAGAGTAGGGAAGAGGTTGGACGAACTAAAAAGGCTTTGAGTGAGGAGGAAGTGGGAGCTTGGGTGGGTTTATATAGGAAAGGTGAGAGAATTATTTATTATTTAGGTTTGGGACCCCTTACATTAAATTAATCCAAACCACAAACCATGCCTTGGTTTTTGCCCATGGTTTTTATAAAAGGGAAGTGTAAAACAATATTTTATAAGGCCAAAGTCCTAACTTCGTAAAATAATAGGGTTGCTTATGTGGAGGTGAGTCATACTCCCATGGAAATTAATTGAAAAAGACAAGGTGTTTAATAAGTCTTGAGGGGTCCATTAATGCTTTGAAAAGTAAGTAAAAAAACCCAAAATCACATTATTTTAATCGTAAAACATATATTGGCCGAAAACAAAGATTATAGTATTTTATTACATCACTATTGGGTCATTATGGTGTCATAAAACACATTATATATTTAAACGATATTTAATTTTTACCCAAAAAATTGACTATCTTAGAAAATTATGAAAAATTCACCGTTGGATAATTTCGACATCCCGATTTCAGAAATAACATTTATTTTATCTAAATAATTTTCTAAATAAGTTAATTTTCACTTTTGAAATAAAAACCGGCATTTATAAAAAATTCACGGGTTTTGACAGAAATGGCTTTCAAACCTTAATAAAAATTTCAATTGAATTCATAAGATCATTTATATTTAATAAAAATTATTTTAATAATAATAATAATAATAATATTTTATTAAAATATTATTTAATTAAAAAATACCTTAATTTAATAAAATAAAATTCTTAATTAAATAATAACTAAAAACATTATTTGTACTTTAAAAACTATTTACAATGTATCAATAATGACAAGAAAGTATATTCATTATTATATACAAAAAATAATGTACATGAACATATTACTATTTATTTGTTACATAACCCCTTAAAACAGTCGCATAAGACCTAAGGGTAATGTGTACGATGGTGACAGACTCTTGGGGTGGCTCGAATAACATCACTCGAGTGGTAATTTCTATCAACTTCCACTTATCCCGTAAACGGTCCCATTTGAGCTTGACATGATGAAGCTAAACTTGGTCTTGGGAAAGAGAGAAGGCCAAGGATGCCACCTCTTTTCCGAGATCCGACAAATGGGCTTTGTATGGGGAAGTTCTACTGGATGAGGCCATCACTTTCTTTGTCTGAGTAAATTTGGATTTGTTAAAGCCCTATATTTATACTAATCATGGGATCACTATTCAATGACTATATTAACAACGTTCAAAATTATTAACATAAAACCAAAGAAGTTGAAATTTTATATAAACATAAAGAGACATTTAATTAGATCAAGAGGTATTTCCATTAATGAAACTTTGGGTCATTACACCCACCTTGTATAATATCACCATAAAAAAACCAATCAATTTAGTCCACTTTTAATTATCAATTTTACCATTTTTTAATTAACCTATTATTATGTGTAAATTCCATTATAATCTTTATATTTCATCATATATATATTTAACTTACTTTTATTTAAGAGAATAAAAAAATTTCCCATCATTACCTCAATCCTATTATATGAATTTAGTTAACATTTATAAGAGAAAATTTAGAGTGTTGTACGTCAATTCATCATCAAATAAGGGTTGTTTTAATAAAAAAAACCATGTATTATTTATGAAATATAAAATAAACAATATTTAATTTAAATAACATCAATTTATCATACCAAAAATACATCAACAACTTCTTATATCCTTGAGAACATAGAAAAAAAAAATAATATTCTTAATAAATAATATTTGACCATACATTTATTCTTCCCTAAAATAAAGAAACTTCTAAATCCACTAATTTCACTTCATATTATTCAAGATATCCCTCTATATTATCTATGTTATCCTAGAATATATAACTAAAAATTTTGAGGAAAGGGAAGTTTTATTTTATAGTAAACTAAAAGAAAGAAACTTCTAAATCCACTAATTTCACTTCATATTATTCAAGATATCCCTCTATATTATCTATGTTATCCTAGAATATATAACTAAAAAAGGTGAGGAAAGGGAAGTTTTATTTTATAATAAAATTAGTTGACCAAATCACTACATAGTTTACCTTACATCATGTCATAGTTTGGTCTATACTACCAAATTCCAAAACCATAGAATTGACAATACACACCCCCATTTAATTTCATCAACCATTTCAATTTATAAATTTTATATATTTTTACCAGTATATGATGTTTTTAAAAAACAAAATTATGTTTTTTCTTTAAATTATTACATGGCCATGATAATAAACCTCAATATCCATCCTCTAGAAATGTTATTTTTTCTTGAACCATGATCTTAAAGAAAATAATGATTTCTATATATTTATATTAGTATATACATAAAAACCATATAAAATAAACCATAAGATAATTTTCATTTTATTAGACCATGATGTAATAGAAAAACCATAATGTAATTCATTAATAATACAACTATATAGTTGAATTATATTCCCAAAACCATATAATAACACCACTCTAAGGACAAAAACCAAGATAAATATATAATATCATTGATGTGCTGTGGATTAAACTATTGAATAATTTTCTCTAATAATAAAAAATAGTTCTATTAACAAATAATTCAATTTTTAACTCATACCCTCTATATATATTATAAAAAACACAAAGTAGAGGGACAATACATTCCCCATGGATGTATTAGATACAATTTTAGAACATTATCCACAAGAATAAAAAAACAACATCATAGAACAAAAAAACCATAAAAACAAAATCACAATGTCTCATACTTCTCAAGTAAGAATATTACTACAATAAAGGCTAAAAATTGTATAGATAATTACATTGTATAAAAAACCATATTAAATTATCTTAAAATTTTATTCATTAAATAAATTAAAATTGAAAACAACTTTGGGAAGTGATACCACATAAACAAATATCACTCCCATGTGAATTTCACTATTCTAGTATGGTTTCATAAGACATGGACTAATATATTGATGCATCTTTACCAAAAATTATCCTAGAGATCATGATTCTCAACATGTCAATCGATAACTATCATATTATATTAGACTTCTAATTCACTCTAACCAATGATACAAAATCTGTCATGAAGATAATTATAAAATAGTGATACATGGAAGATGTCATTAATCTAACTTATCTATGGTGAAAAAACCAACCAATGCACTTTATGTCAAACTCCTAAAAAACCAAAAATTTTCAAAAACTACATAGAAAGAATAACACCTCTATCAAATCATCACTACATATGATGAATATAATTTTTCAAGAAAACAAAATCACCAACGATAAACTATAATGATCTTACCCTATGATCAACATATGATTTATATTGTTCCAAGGAATCATTCATCATTTTTTAAGTAATCTGAACTTTCTCTATTTTACTTAAAACTAAATAACTAATGATCACTCCTCTCTAATATTATTACATCATAAAGGCGAGCTACACTATTAGTTACAAAATTCCTCAAAAGGTTACATACCAATAGTTTCATGATTTTTTTATACTCAAACTTAACTATAAGATAATGATTTACCAAATACATTCTGAAATTAAGAACAAATAAAAAAAATATCCTCTATTTTTTTAATAATTTACTTTATCTACCAATCCATATAAGGATAAAATATAGTGATAAGAAATAACTTAGTGTCAAAAACACCTTGGAATCAGTTCCAAAGAATTATGGTAATACAAGTATATTACCCAGGAATGATTATCCTTGGAACTCTATGAAGTATCATAAGATATTATATATACATCCATGATAAAACATCTACTACACATGACTCTTTAATCACTAAGAAATTATTTGACTATATGAAGAGATCCACAACAATTTATATGACATCATGTTCTTCTAATTTACAATAAAACCCTATAATAAAGTCTATAAAAATTCCCTCCCAAATTCATTTAGAAAACTCTAAAGGCTATGATAATATAGCTGGAACATGATACTATATATTAATGCTCTGATAGATATAAAATTCAAATAATAAAAATACCAACAACCTCTTCATACCATACCAAAAAAATAGTCCCTCTAAAACATGATATATCTTTGAAACCCCAAGTCGAATTCCTATAGGTTAGTTATAAAACTTTTGTAGTAAAACTCTAATATATCTTGCAGAACAATAACATTTCTATAGAATAGATCCATATTCCCTCCATCCTATAATCATCAGTAAATTATATCAACATAAATAATACAATCTCTCCAATCATCTACATCAAGGTCAGTAACTAAAACTCCAATACTTTTTAAAACAGGTTAATGATCACAATATTTTTGTATTAATAGTCCCCACTACTAACTTTATCCAAATACAAATTTAAATCTTTACGTTCCTTTACCACTATCCATTTATCACCAACTCCCTAAAAAATATTTCTATATTTCCTTGTTCTTAATGGATTAACTATGACATTTTCTTTATCCGTATTATATGAAATATCAAAATAATAATATTAATGAAAATACACCCATGTTTATTTATGAGGGTTCATATATATCATTGAGAAAATATATAACTTAATATCTATTGATAAATAAAAAAAAAAGAATAACCAAAAAAATAATATTACTATAACTTCAACACAAACAACACCATTACTTAAATAATGTCATGATTTTCATATTTGTTTCATAAGGTGTTATATAAAAATACCCATAGGATATAACTAATCACATCAGAATTCACACAGTACTATGTTTATATCTATTTTATAACACCTATAAAATGTAAAAAAATAATATTATAGAAACCATAAACATTATTAACCATGTGAGAATACTTGAATTCACATATACTTTAAAAATGAATAACTGGATATATGTGTACCTTAAACCATAGATCACAGTAGTAACAATATTAATCCATGATTTTTGATGATCATAGTTGAGGAAAACTAACAAAATACCTCCTCTATGATTTATCTATGTGATAACTTGAATCATTAATTACATGGATGATATCATACAACCATTAGTGATATTATATAATCTCATAATGAAAAAGAATAGAGAGAGAAAAATTTAGGTATGGGAGTACAATAAGGGATCAATCACACACCAACATATGGTGAAGCCTCATTTTATCAATGTGGGCAATGTATCATGCTTTATAATTCGTACCCTATAATATAAAATTACTTTAATGACAAAAATTCATGATATCACTTACTATTTCCATTTGATATACCCATATCGCCTATCATGTGGTAGGAGAACCATAGGGTGGTCCAGCATACACCATATCATTGTTTTTTAACCTAACCTAACTCAAAAACTATGAAATTCAAACCATTATCCCCATTATAATTCCCCAAATTATTTTTATTTATTATTTACATTTGGTTTTACGAAACCATGATGTTTTTAATAAACCACATCTGGTTTTTCCTTAAATACACACTCAAATATTATAATAAACCACAATAACCAGCGATATAAAAATTATATATAACATTGATGTTTTAACATTGATTTTAGTATCCAAGGTTAAAAATATTTTTAGAATCCATAATTTTTTAATAGAAATTAAAAATATCATGTGGATATTTGTAACCTCAATTTTAAAGTAAATAACATTAAAAATACTCTATAAAACGTTTTAAATGTAAACAATATCAATAATAGTTGTTATAAATATTCTATAAAATATTTTTATTCAATATTATTTAAAAAAATTATGTTAAAAATTTATCTCAGATATAGAGATTTACTATTTTTATATTTCAAAAAAGTAATTTAACCTTACAATTAATAAATCACTCTGACACACATGGAAATTTAAATTTCTTTTATGATATTATGTTTTAAATTGCTACCCTAAAATATATCACTTCAAATAATCCTTTTTCCATGCAATTTCCTCTTTTTTATTTCTCCTCCTATGATTTTTTTCTTCAACTTCTCAACAAATCATTTCATCCTTGATGATTTATTCATATATTTAAAATCATGAATGGATATCCATTTTAGAGATGGAGACCATGGTGTTAGTGACATAAATGATGAATAAATTCATTTTAATACTATGATTTATCAATAAACATTGCATATAGGTAAAATCCATAAAAAAATTAAATTTATTCTCACTTAACATTATTAGGATATTGTAACAAATATTTGTTGATTATTATCATTATTTAAGTGAATAATATTTATTTTTTCTTAAAATATATAACTATAAACTACCTATTTTATCTAGAGAAACAATACTTGTTCTTGTGAATTATGTAAACCACCATGTGTAAGGATTTACCGTCTCATTTTTTTAAAACACATTTTTAGGTTAGTTTTCTAAAAATAGAAATTAAAAAAAGTTATTTACATTGGTTTTTAAAAAATATTGACTTTAATGATATTTTTGACTGTTTTTTTAGAAGATCTATTTGAAAAATCATAAAAAGAATACATTTATAATGTCCATTTTAAAACATGACATAAAAACCACATTTTGTAATAGTGTAATATCCTTTAATAGTGTTATTTTTCTTAAACCATAATCTCAAACCATGATGTGTCCACTCCCCATTTCTATCTTTAGTTCTGTTGAAACCATTCATAATCCCCCACATGAATAAAAATCATTTTATATGACCATGAAACAATTGATAAAAACCTAATGTAATACCTCTTCAAATTTATTGACTAGTATTCAATATTTTTCACCCTAAAAAATACTAATTGAAATTCATAAATCACTAACCATGATAAAACCTGAACAACCAAATTGTGAAAAGGTCTAAACCATGATACAATTGTCTCTAAACATAAAAACACTTCCCTTAACCTCATATTTACTTTCAAACTCATCATGGTCACATCCATATTGTAAAAAATAAAAATAGTAGTGGAAAAAGAAATAATGGGACATTACATTTGTCTATTAAAATTTCCCAGATGAGTTACTAGTTGTGAAAGAGAAAATAAATATCAAAAACATGATTTTGATAATTATAAGAAAGGGAAGATAATTTTTTATAAGCAACTATCCTTATATAAAACATATGATATGGATAAAACTATTTTATTTACTTTTTTAAAAAAATATTTTAATGAAACATGTATTATTATTTGTTTATATTAAATGATTTGTTATATACTATTTACTATTATCTATTATGTTTTTATATCCATTATGATTTCAACTATATTATGAAATTCAAATAGTCTATTAAGGTCAAATGGGATTTTATTTTTAAATATGTTATAAATTTAAATATTCCTAGAATAAATTTATATTTAGTGATAAAACAATATATTAATACTTATGTTAGACCATAACTTTTCTACATGCTTAAGTTATTTTTTCTCATTGTTATTAGGATTATAATTTTTGATTCCATGTACCAGTTTATTATAATTTCATTTTTTAATTTTTTATTAACTTTTATTTCAATAATTTTTTTTATTCATTTCATGTGTATTACAAAAAAAATTCACACCTTGTCTTATTTTTTTATTTAGGGTAGAATACTATTTGATATTCATCCTTATGATAATATCCAATAAAAAAATAAATTTTTTTCATCTTATGTTATAATTCCTTAGGTGATTATAGTTTTTATTTTAAATATATGTATATTTAAAGATATACTATATTTGGTATCTGGAGGATATTTTATTGTTTTATTTAGGTCAACAATTACTATTTTATATAATTAGTAATTTTTTTAAGGGGAGTTTGATTTTATTGTTTAACACATTCATTTATTACATTCATTATTATATTTTTTCAGAATGATGATTTTTTCATGCTTATCCACTGAATATTTTATTATTATATATTATTTAATTTGTAAAAATAATGTTTGAAAAAGTATAAATTTATCATGCGATTGATGCTGTCTAGATCTGTATACAACAACATCGCTTTCTTGTATAAGAATACACCCCCAAAATTGTACCAGAAGCATCACAGTATATTGGATAGCTCTTATTGGGTTCTAGAAAGATCAAAATAGTTACTGATTCTAGACTCTGTTTCTAATCATTAAAATAATCCTGACACTTTAATCCCTATATAATTTTACTCCTTCTTGTTAACAGTATTAAATTTAAATTCCAACTTTGCGAATTATTTAAAAAATTACTGATAATATATGGAGAGGACAAGGAAGATCCATATCACAAAATAGTTATGTGGTTCTTCCCATCATAAGATAACCTTTACCTCTATAGGATATTCTATGAGGACATGTTCTGAAACCATGTGCCCCAAGTACTTCACATATCTGCTCTAAAAATTGAACTTTGATAACTTCCCACAAATGTTGGTGACTCCTCAAGGTTTCCAAAACCATATTCAAATTGTCATCATTATCATTCTTAAATCATGAATATACTAGGATATCATTCTTGAATATGAAAAAAGGGTATCAAAATACTAGTGGAATATCTGGTTATTCAATTATATAAACACCAAAAGAGTGTTAATTATGTCAAAAGGAATTGAAGGATATTTAGAGTGGCCATATATACTCCTAAAATCAGTCTTAGAGATATCTAATTCTTTAATTGAGATTTAATGATCACCTGAATAAAGTTTGATTTTCAAAAACTAATTTTCCCCCTTTAACTGATCAAATAAGTCATTGATACTGGGAAGGGATACTTATTTTTCACTATTACCCGATTTAACATTCGATATTTTATATAGAGACGCAAATAACAATCATTTTTTTTGAAAAGCATGGGGAAGCCTACGGAGAAACACCAGGGTGAAAAAATTTCCTGTCAAATAGGTCTTACAATTGAACAATTAGACCATTATTATCCACAAGTTCCATACAATAGGAGGGTATTAAGATCTTCTAAGTACCAAACACCAAATCGATGGAAAACTCTATATCCCTGTCTAGAGGAAGACTAAAGAAGTATTCTATTAAGACCTCTGGGAAATCCAAAACAACCAAGGACATTATCCCTATCCAAAGTTTCAAAAAAATCCATGAAATGGGAAGGTACAAATGAGTCTGAGGTACCTATACCATAAAAATCACTATATGTAGAAGATTCAACAAAAATATCACCTCTCACTATAGCTAGGACCACATCAAATTCCACTAGAAAATTACCCATTGTGTGAAATAGATTCACTATAGAGGCCTATGGCTAGAACCTTATTCATTTTTAGCTTTTTAATGCACTACAATGGCCTTTTGAGCAAGTGATCCTTAAAAATAACATAGTGTACACAAAGTCTCAAAGAATATCTACAGATGACATCGACGAATAAAAGAATTTAAGCTATTTAATAGTGTGGGTGAGATTTTCAAGTTTTTCCCATCATTTCACACTCATAGAAAGTCAACGGTACACTAATATCCAATGTTTATAGAGAAAAAATGGTGCACTATTGAGAACCACTTCCACTGCTCTTGAAACTATCATTCCAATTTCTATTCTTCCCATGTGAATCACATGAGCTAGCACTGGGTGGAAAGGAAGTCCTAGGAAAGCCTATATTTAACCAATATATATCACATTAATCATAACCATATTGATTATCCCTACATGGGTGGTGATATTCATCCTATGTACCAATTATTGGATGTTATGAATTAAGCCTTGCAGCTATTTATGAGCCTTCAACATATCATTCATCACCACCACTTGGAAAAAATGGACAAACTCTGTAAAATGATTGGTTTAATCTACCAGTAAATTTTCACCCTGGTGAAAAGAGTGGAACTCTAGACACTTCTCCATCATCAATTATTCCTATAAGAACCATCAAATAAGAGGGTATTGAAGCTTTATATGCCAATATCAAAAGATGTTTGGCTTAAACCATTGAATCCAACCACCTTTTATTTAAACTCTAAAACTTAAACATTGCACAGTTCACCTTAATATATTTAGGTGTCTCTAAAAAAATCAAAGATTAATCCTATCTTGTAAAAAGTGGCATCCACCTCTTGAGCTTCATTTTATACCCTTAATGAATGGGGGATTATCACCTAGGAACTCCCATGATAACTCCCTATCTCTCTTAGATCCTGGTTAGTCCTCAAAAACATGGTTATTGATAGGTACTATATTCTAGTCCATTCTCCAAATTTCCTGTACAATATCCTATTATCGATTCTAATCAAGAAGGGGATTCCCTTGAAGAGAATCACCCACTGCACACTCCCATGGAACTCTTGGAAGATGTCTTAGAGGCATGGCTCTATATACTACAATTCAGAATAAAATTACAATACAATGAAACAATATTAGTAAAAACTGAATAAAACATAAGTGAAAACATAGATTTAGATTAACACCTAAAAAAGAGACACACAACTGAACATCTCGTGGTGACTTGAGGCTCATAATGGAAATATATGGCCAAAAACTCATTGAAACCTATCTATAATGTCCTTAAAATGCTATACAATATCTAACAAATTCCCAAGACTGTATATAAATATGATCTGATACCATATTCTTAGGACCTGGATTGGAAAATCAATCTATCTAGGCTCCAAACTTGACCATGACAAGACCCAATCGGGGTTCTTGATCCCAAAAGGATAAAAAATAGATCTTGGGTAACCAATAGAAACAAAAGGGAATGATTTTCCCAACCTATAAAAATATACATGTCATAAAATAGGGAAAGATAACCAAAATATATATTCCATTAAGAAAGAACAAAAATGGTTGCGATATAGCCAAAAGTAGCAAGAAAAAACCTAGAGTACAAGTCCCAAAACATAAAAAAGATGATCCAAAATGCCTAAAAATACTCCATGTTTAATGCAGGTAATGACCAACCACCTCATCATCATTTTCCCAAACCCAGCTAACAACATACTCACTACCTCACTGCGGTTCCTTTACCTTCCTCACATTAGACAAACTAGGTCTATACACACCTAGGGGATTTTTGAGGTAGGAGTTAAACATTCTTAGTTGGATATAACAAAAGTATTCCATAAAAATTATTTATTTAAAAATCCTATAATTCTCAATTTTAATCAAAACATGACATCATAAATAGTTTTAACAATTATATAAAAAGCATGTTAATACAGTTCCCCTTTTTCCGGAGTTCTAAAACAAGCTAGATACCATAGTTTCAATGAAAAATTCAAATAACACATTCACATATATCAAATCAAGCACCATGTCATATCAAATCAAGCATCATGTCATATAAAATGTAATGTAGTACAATACAAGAAAAATATTTATCACCTGAAGGATAATATAGGTCATGTTAGCTAGGTTACCCACACTATAATACAATCATTATTAGTGAATTCTATGAATGTATACTAGAATAACAAGTCCTTGGAAACAGGGGAACACCCCTTGAGTGAAACCTCTATGATTTCTACATCAAGTTCCTAGAACCAATGGATATATGTTAAAGGAAAATATAAACACACTAGAAACTAAACCCCCTATGGTTTCAAGAGACAAGGACTAATACAAAACCTTCAACCTATGTACCCAAGGCTCCCATGTGTTGTATTTATCAAATCATTTGAAAGGGCTTATCACATTTCACAATATAATTCAAAACAACCATTTTTAAAAAATTAATACCTTGAAAACTATTTAAAAAACCATTTCATAATGATTTTAAAACCATATATCATTTACCAAAATAAGGGGATATCCATATTTAATAAAAACTCGATTACACTTGCATATCATATGATTTGAGAATCATGATAATTATCATTTAAAGAACAATTTAGATATCAAAGAGAATCAATGATTCATCTAACATATGCTAGAGAAAAAACCACCTACCTCAAACTCTAGTCGCACATCACCCACAATAGGATCCACACACTGAAAGGAAAGGAAACACAAGAGAAAATGAGAGGAGGCACTAAACATATATTCTCATATCTTCGAATCGAGTTTCTATAAGAATAAATTTACTAGAGAATATATATCAACACATACCTAAAAAGTAACATGTTTTACAGCACAAACAATAGAATATCTGACCTCCAGTTATCAAACGCACAATTAATCTACATGGGATCAATATAGATCAAAACATTGTCAATAAATTCCAAAATAAAAAGATAAAAATGACCACTGCCAATCTGAGTGATAATCAATTGATAACTGATTGATACGTGATCAAAAACCAAATTGAATAAGTCTAGAAGGTATGAATTCACACAAAATCACATGGAGAAGACCTATGGTTTAGAGGAGAAAGTGGAGGGTGAATTAGAAAAGAGAGGGAATCTGAAATCATATGATATTTCTGAAAAAACAACATTTACAGTGTGAATTATGGATTCTCATCGTGAAATTTCATAACATCTAATACACTGAAAAACATGTTTCATTGCCTTAAAAATCTATAAATCCCCATTCATTCTAGGAATAATAAATTATGTCATGAGCAACTTTTCACATCCTGAGTACAAATTCATGGCTTCTGCCCAGAATAAATTCATTCCATGTATACCTATTCACCAACTGAATCAATTCCTGTAGAAAATTTTATATGGTTTGAAACATTTCATTCTTCTAACACCCCTAACTTACCTCCACTCATATAATTACACACTCCAGGATGTGATGAAACTTAAAATAAATAGCACCTTAAAATAGAGAATGTTATACTAGAAAAAAGATTTAAATACCATACCAGTTGTATTTTGGGTCTCGATTTATCCAAAATATATCATATAAATATAATGAGGATCGACTTCTATGGGGGCTTTATAGAGTCGATTGGGCAATGAGAGGTGTTATGGATCTCTTTAATAGAGAGAAAAAAAGGTTTTATCAATGTTAACCAAAAACAAGGGAAAAAAGACTCCTTTATCATCACAAAACCAATAATTATTGATAAATATAACTTTTCTATGATTTAAAACTATTCCAGATAATGTGAAGCCTTTATCAATAATAAATAAGCACTAATAAAAGCACATTTATTAGTAACAAAAATTTTACCTCTGTTAAATGTTTTTTTGTCAATGCTAATTACAACGCCGTCGAAATTTTAAATTTTGAGCACTAAAATCTGTACTATAAAATTAATAAATAATATAAAATATGTAAATCTAAAAAATATAAAAAATGATTCAATATTAAAAATAGAATTTAAAAAGATATTAACAAAAAATTTCTAATTAAAAATGAATAAATAATAATTATACATGTATTTAAATACATAACTATATCTATAAATTGCAATTATATAAATTATAAATATTTAAAAATATAAAAAAAATGAAAAAAATGTATAAATAAATATTAAAAAATGAATAAATTAAAAAATATTAAATGAATACAAATTAAAAATAAATAAAAAACAAAAATATTAAAAATTAAATAATATTAAAAATTAAATAACAATAAAAAAGAGTAAAATTTGATAATTAAAAATTAATAAATTACAACAATATTAAAAAACACTTAAATAATATTAATTGAATAAATTGAAAGAAATTAAAAATTAATAAATATTAAATTAAAAATAAATAAATATTAAAAAAACATTTAAATATAAAAAAATGAAAAAATTATTAGTTATATCAAAACATATAATATTAATTATATATAATAATAATAATAATTGTATTTAAATATTTTTAGTAATTCTAAAAAGTTTTATTAATTATATAAATGAATACACACACATACATACCTAAACACATATATAAATCATATTCACATGCATTCACACACACTATAATAAAGCAACTCGGGTTGAACTAACACATCACCCAATCCGGCTTAGTAAAAGTCTTGAAGCACAATCTTGATCACCACAAGTTGACGATAAATACTTGGGTATCAAAATTCATAATCATTAGAATTATTTCACCCAAAAGATAACACAACATGTATCAAGTATAAAAAAATAATTATAAACAACCCGAGTACATCATAAAAGAAAAAGTATACATCAATTAGACATACAAAACCAATACAAATGGATAAAATGAGAAACAAAACCAACCAAGACCAAAATAAGTCTCAATGTAACCAGTTATTACTGCCATACCAACCCACTATGAAGGAAACATGAACCAAGAGAAGATAAGGAGCTACTTTATTCCCTTCCCTTTACCTATATACTAAAAAACCAAATCTGCATATGTTGAAAGGCATATGTAGAGTGTTAGGAAAATCCCCAAGAGGTTACCACCATGGATCAATGCAATTTCTATCACCTTGTAACCGTTAGTTATTTTTTTTAAATATTATATATAAGTATATATTAATTTTTTTTCTTCATAAAATATAGATTTTTTTTAAAAAAATCCATATACAAATCCACAAGTATACAGAATAAAACATGAATGATAACATAAATGGAAGTAGTCAAAATCTTCCCTATCTCAACAGAGAAACATGTGAGTGGTCATGGTATAAAAAATACCATCCATAATAAAATCAAGAACAAATCACAAATCAAAATAAATGATCTAACATATTGGAATACATAACTAGGACATACAGGGAACACTAAGACATTATATCATGATTGCTAATGACATGGAGTCCAGTTATAGTCTATCGGTATTAGATTGCCCATCAGCTATCCCTATATAATGTATGATTATCCATAATCTTTAGTGGTTACACACTCATTGAGTTTTTCATATATCTATAACCCAATACACCAAGGTTCCAAAAGTTCTATATTTTCTCAAAAATGTTAATAAAAACCATAGTTACAATTCTATAAAACATTTTCACAAGAAAATCATTACCAATTCCATGATTGAAAAGCAAATTTTGAATGAAAACCATCTTTGAGTAATTTAATCAAACACATGAAGTTCATAAAATTAGTTTTAAAGATAAACCCCTTTAAAACCATTTTAAAATCCACCGAAGATGCAGTTACACAAAGTAAAACTCCTAGATATCAAATAATGCCTTTTTTAAAATCCAAACCTTATTAAAATATAAGAACAATATGGTATTCTATGTTAAATAACCATTTTATATAGACACATACATTTTAATAAAGGATACTTAGTCATTTTCAGAAATGGGAATTGGGAATGAAGAGATTATGTCCTCACATGCCTAGATCTATAATTAACATCATAAATTCTCCATCAAATCCTCTAGATTAAACAATCACATCCCATTTGGGTTCTAATGAAATTTGTGGAAGGGGGACCCTATTAAAATCTAAGGAAAAGAAGAAAATTCAGGAGAATATCTATATATACCTTGAATAGGTACCCCAAAATCGATGGAAAATCACCTAGAGACCAAGGGGAGGGCCTCTTAGTGCCTCAAAGAGAGGATAAGTTGAGATAATGAAAAATTAAGGTGATATTAGTGTTAAAATGACCAAAGGTATTGAGGTAATTCTATATTTTTAAGAAATTTCTTTGGGTCTCATAATTAGGATGAATGGTTAGAAAAGATGTGAGGTTGCTACAATCCATTAAAGAACAAAGAAAATGGTTACCTGGGAATAACCACATGATTATAAAAACTGTATGTAAGCCTTTTGATAGTTTATAGGACCAAAAACTTTCATGGTTATTTCACGACTAATACTACTCGATCACATTTCTTATTTCCCCAAAATTTCTAAATTCTTGAACATCAAGCCCAAAAATCCTATAGAACATCAAAAATATAAAATAATCCCAAAATTAAAACATTCCCTCAAACCTCAACCCCAACTATTAAATTTTTTACTATAATGGCGATCATCGGTGTATGTTTCTTGGCCAAGATAAACCCTATAATAGAACAATGAATCTGGGTTCACACTAGATAATAACTCCTAACCATCAACCTATTCTACATGTAAGAACATATCGGTGAAAAGACTCATGAGAGACCACTCTTTAATATATTTATTCAAGGATTTATTTGGTAACTTCTTGTTCAATATATTAGTGACCACATTCAATTTTATATGTGTATAATAATTATCAAAAACAAAAGTTTGAAGATACTCAACCCAATATCTTTTCCATTATTTCAAGTCTCTCTAGGTAAAAATGTACCTTAGGATCTTATGATCCAAATACGCAATAAACCACTAACTAAAGAGATATTGGAACAACGTCTTGAGAACATGCATCATTGTAGACAACTTGAGATCATGGGTAAGATAATTACTCTCATGATGACATAGTTGGGGAGATCCATTAGACACCACCGATTTCCCCTATATTGAAACACATCCAAACCACATACCTATGGCATCACAAAAATCCTTATAACCCAAAATTGGTTTTGAAAGTATTAGAACTGGTGATGAATTAAACCATAAGATCTTCAATTTTAACATTATGTTATTTCAAATCAGCAGGGCCATATGATGAGATAGAAAGGGGATGGGTCTCATTCCTAGATCTAGGTCAATAGTAAACACAGGCTATCTCTGGGGTGCTAACCCCAGAAGATCATCAGGAAAGATCTCAGTGTACTCATTAAAAATTATAATAAGAATTAAAAATAAAAATTGATCAACAACATCTAGACACATATTTAAAAATTAGCATGAGATAATTCTAACCTCAAGAATAGGCCCTGTACTCCCAGATATAGGAACCCACTCAACTAGAAAAATCTGAGTAACCTTATAGGGAGATATAATCCAAACTCAGTGACAATAACAATAAATTTGTGATTTTTAACTAACTATTTATTCCATTCAAATTATGAGGTTTAGGATATAAAAATCAAGAACTGGGAAATCACATACGACCTCATGGTCAGTGATCATAACTGATAACTCGGAACATTTAAAACAATATTCCTTATTTCTTCTCGAGGGAGTGGGTAGATCCTTTATAAATGGCATAATTTCCAAGCATAATCCTAACACTGCAATAAACTTTGATGATATAACATATTGTGATAAAATTGTATCAAATAAATCCAAGACCATATTGGATGAAATAAAAATTATTCCTATCACAGTAGTTTTCATCAATTCATATTTTTTTGGTACATAGTCTATTATATAAGTTCATTCGACCTAAGCTTTTCCATGATTCTTCATCACTATGTGTGTATCCTGTTGGAGTTGGTGGTCTAGAACCAACTACTTTGTACTTTATTCATTAAATAAAAGCCTTATCACATCTTTATTGTTCTTCTGTGTGACATGTCATGTGATAATGTCCTAAGGACAGCTGTTTCATTAAAGGGTCGTAGCGGATCCCTGCTATGATGAGAACCCGGAAGTGTCATAACACTGTTCTTGAATGTATGTTCTATGGCCGGATGATATTATTTGAGGGTCACAAATAATACAGGTGATTAGGGGTGAGGACTCATAAAACTTTGAGGCACCTTTCTCATGGTGTGCGCCCTTGGTAATATCTAGGAGGATATTATGAGAACGAGACCCGCCAGTAGGAAATCCACATTTCATAGTGTCGTTGGATGTTCCTATCTACGAACGTGTGTATTGATCCTTAGAATTTAAGATTATTATTAATTGGTATTACAACTCGCGAACTTAGATGTATTGATGAAAACTGTGATGACACACTGTTCGCTGCGAGGTAGGATACGTTGGGTGCGTCATGAGTAATACTGCATTAATAGATAATGCGAGAAAGGATTTGTCCCTTCCTTTCCATAATTGAAGTAGATATCTCAGGCCCTTTGATGGAATTGATATAGCCTAAATAAATCCATGGCCATGGTAAGGTATGAGAAAGTTCAATTCCGGGAATTTAAAGAAAGAATAATCAAGCACATGGGTTGATGGCACTATCATGCAACCCGCTTGATTGGATATATCAAGACAAAGGGATTATATTACACGGTAAGCGTTCGTAGGAGGTAACACGTCATTGCGGCGTTAACTTCTTTCTCTATGGGTGCCTTGGAGTGTTGCTAGATGCTAACCTTGGACTTTAGGCAGGCTCAGCCTAATGACACTGAGAAAGAGGCCTAGAGGGTCACACACTAAGTGTGTCCATGTATCCCAGTTAAATATTAATTTAACAAGTTAAATAAATATTATTGCCGACTGTGGTTTAATAATTATTTAAGGATGCCTGATCGCATTTATTTTGACACTAGTTATTCGAGAGAATATATTGTGGATGAAATAATATATTTATTAGCGAGTAATGTAGTTAAATTTATTTAAGAAATAAGTAGTCATTACTCAAGGTCTAATAAATGTGGTGGAGAAAAATGGAAAATAAAAGTACACACCGTGTGTATTAAATATACATGCCGTGTAGTTTTATGGAAAACAAGTACACGCCGTGTATTAATTATTACACGCCGTGTAGTTTTTCCAGTTGGGATTTTGAGGATTTAATATTATTTTATTAAATGATATTTATTATAATCAGCGTGGGCGCATGTCAAGGAATTAATAATTCGACATGGGGGGGTTTTAAATAAGAGTTAATGAAATAAATAAAACGCGTAACGCGTTTATTTATTGTCATAACTCTATTAACCTCAAACATGATTATAAATATCCTCACAACCCCAACATTTTAAGAGCCATTGGTTGGTTGTGCACAACGGATTTGGAAATACTCTCAAGCCAAGAGAGAATTCTCTTTCCACCAAGAATGCTCTCAAGTTACGAGAGCAAGATCCTCCACCGGATCAAGGCGGTCAAAGGCGGATATCGCAAGCAAAGGTTCTTCCACGCTAGCACTCGGAGATCCCTTCGGCGACGTCCGTAGATACATGACACATGTGTGGATCACTGCTAGAGGAATCCTACACTTGGATTCTACGACGCAACGACGGATCACCGAATCGTGATCGGACACATCAATGAAGAAAGAATTCCAACAAGGTAATTCTTATGCATTAATTAAATTAATTATAATCAACATATGATGATCCTGCTCAAGGGTTCCGGGACTCTTCTTTTCTTTTTGTTCTTTGTTCTATTCCAAAGATTCGGCATTTTATATCGTGACGGATCTTGGATTGAACGTTGTTTAACGTTAAAATTAAAGTTGGGAAAACCCACTAACGTGCTTCCGCTGCGCCCGGAACCCACAAGTGGTATTAGAGCGGTCATATCGTTGGTTATAATTTTTTAGTTTTTCGTTGATGATTTACGCATTTAATAATTTAGTTATTTCAATTCATGTTTAATTGTTCTGAAAATCTGAATCTCGAGATCTGTTCTTCCTCCCTCGTTTCTCGTTCACCTCACAGAAACAGATTTTTCTTTTAATTTTGATTATAATAAAATAGAGGAACTCATCCGGAGGCGCCAAACGTTTCTGGCCGTATAACACCAGAATACACGGCGTGTATTCGGAAGTACACGCTGTGTAGTCTAGGTTCAATGCATTGACTGATCTGCCAAATCAGGCCGTGTATTGGATTCTTTCTAAGAATTTAAGACACCGTGTGTTGACCAGAAAGAGGTGGAACACAGTTTCCGGAATACACGCCGTGTGGTCCAATGAACACGGCGTGTTGTCCCTTCGGGTTAGGGTTGGGTCATGTACTCCGTACATAGCCTGCCCGGCTGGAAACCATGTAACGTGGAAACTACACGGCGTGTGTCCCACTGTACACACCGTGTACTCCGAAAATTTCTGAAGTACATTAACACGCCTTATCCCCGGGCATGTACTTCAGATGGACGGTGAAGAAAAGTACACGCTGTGTAGTCGGAACTACACGCTGTGTACTCACCCAAATTATGCAGATTTATTAAAATTTATTATTATATTATACAAACCCTTGAGACGTGTACCATGGTGCAGGCGTAAAGCTGAGTCACAACACGTGATAGGTGTTTTATATATATGTGTTTAATTTAACATCTGCGTAATAAATGGGAATTCACTGGGTTGCCTCCAAGGTACAAGTTACGTACAAGGATAATTTTAAATGAATTTATTTGTTTAAAATTATGATGGATGAGAATCTCAAGGAAATTCAGAAAATTTATTTAAGATAAAAGGATTGATTAATTAGAGATAATTAATTGATTCGAGCATGATTTATCTTAAACAATAACGATTAAAGAATTGAATGCTAGTTTTATTTATGCGTAAATATCATTGCATGTATGGATGATCATGAGATAGACCGAGACCTTTGTATGAGAATGGTTTCTTTTAATTTATTTATTTAAATTAAATTTGTTGGCCTGCGAGCCATCTCCTCATTAATATGTAGGGCCTGCACGCTCAAGGATTATTTTATGTAAAAGCCCTTTTTTACCCCTCACCTGCGTGTGAGATAAATGCATATGTAATGGATGGAGCTCCCAAGCTAGTGGAGGCGGCTCAAGTCAGGAGCCAAGGTGAAACCAATCCATGGAAATACAATGGTGGACAGGTGGAAAGCTGTAGACACGAACCTGAAAGGTTCAAGGTGTTTCTCCCCTAGGTCTTGGGCTAGTTTATCAACCACTAGATAAACTAACCAATAGAAAAGCTCATGATCATACCATTTATTTTATTTCTGGCAGTTGCATGGTTTATTTAATGTGGGTGTGTTGTCACGATCACACAATTAATGAATTAAACGAGCATGCAAGATGGAACTAAAATAAAATTGGCTTATACGTAAATATTATCTTAGAAATAGTTAATCACTTAAGTATATCCCACTTAATATTAACAAGCATGTAATCAAAGATAATAAAATGGCAATTTACGTATAAGGATAAAATCCCTCCAGATAAATATTAAGTCGGCATAGCCTTCCATAATCTTGGTTAGAATTGAACCATAATTCAAAGTGCTTGACCAACCCTAGTTGGGGTGCTTTCAATTATCGGGGAATTCTAATTTAAGGTTTTGGGTTGACTTGACTTGGTTCGCATTAAGGGTTGACTGCCACATCAGGACTTGGTGTGACCAAGAGGCAAAGGTTAAGGAAATCCAAAAAAGGATTTCAGGATTGGGGAGTCCACTCAGTGGATCAAGGAACTGTGAGTTAATGCAGTTGGCATTTGGAATGCCTACCTGAAACCCTTCAAGTTTCTTGACCAAACCTAGTTTGGGTAATGCGAAGGGCAATATGGATCCTTTCCACTAGAATATTCATGCAACAGAATATTCCGAAGTCAATGGTGAGGGCTATTGGATTTCGATAAAATAGTGGGAGACTAATAAGTATTAATTTATTTGTCTCAATTTTTATAATAAAGTACTTAACCTTTTCTCATCTTAATTTGTAGAAACGACAAGAAAATGAATTCAAACATATCATTGCGCACCATACTTGAGAAAGAAAACCTTCTCACCGGCACCAATTTCCAAGAGTGGCAGAGGTGTTTACGCATCGTCCTTCGCCACGAAAGGAAATTATATGTGTTGGAAGATCCTATTCCAGTTGCGCCTAGAAAAGAGGCTAGTGATGAAGAATTATCTCTCTACATGAAACACATGGATGATGCCATAGATGTCCAGTGTTTCATGCTATCGGCCATGTCTAATGAGCTCTTGAAGAAACATTAAAACATGGATGCGTATAGCATGATGTCTCACCTTAAAGATCTCTACCAAGAGAAGGCGAGACAGGAGAGGTATGATATCTCCAATGCTTTGTTTACCACGAAGCTTGGAGAGTCTACGCCAGCTGGGCCTCATGTAGTCAAGCTTATTGGCTACATTGAACGCTTGGACATCTTAGGGATTAAATTCCCGGATGAGTTGCGTACAGATCTCGTCCTATCATCACTTCCCAAGACCTTCTCTAGCTTCATTGTTAACTATAACATGAGCGGCAATGAGAAGAGTCTATCGAAGCTTCTGACCTTGATTAGCCAGGTAGATAAGGACATGGGGCGTGACAAACCCGCGGTCCTTATGGTTAACAAGAAAAGGAAGGACAAGGCAAAGGGGACAACGACTTATAAACGGTCTGAATCCCCCGAGCACCGTCCCTCCAAGAAGGGGAAGATCCAGAGGCAGGGTAAGGAACGAGAGGCAGTGTGTTTTGCATGTGGCAAGCAGGGCCATTGGAAGAGGAATTGCACCCAGAAGCGTGGGGATGCTAAAGGTGCGTTCATTATTGAGTGCAATCTTTCTATTTCTACACATTGGGTATTAGATACAGCTTGTGGGGCTCACATCAGTATTCAAATGCAGGAACCAAGTAGATTTAGAAAAATCACCATAGGAGAGGTCGATCTTCGAGCTGCCAATGGCGCAAGGCTGGCTGTGTTGTCTATTGGCGACTATCACCTCTCATTGCCAACTGGCATGATTTTGGTTTTACAAAACTGTTATTTTGTGCCTTGTGTTACCAAGAACATAATTTCTGTTTCTTGTTTGGATATGGATGGATTTATTTCCAAGTTTGGAAATAAGGGTTGTCTCTTTTATAAGAACAACATATGTTATGGTATGGAACATTTGAATAATGGTTTGTAAGTATTAAATTACGAAAACCAAGTGTTGGAAATCGATAACGAAACAAACTCACACGACTCAAACATCACCCAGTTATGGAATCACCGCCTTGGTCATGTGAATGAGAAGCGATTGACAAAGATCTTCCAAGATGGATATTTAGACTCTACTGAGCTAAAACCACTTGATAGATGTCACGCTTGTTTACAAGGAAAAATGACCAAGCCGCCTTTTGGTGGACAAGGTGAAAGGGCCACAGAGCTTCTAGGATTGGTACACACAGATGTGTGTGGACCATTTCCAGTAGAACCAGAGGTGGATATTCTTACTTTATTACTTTTACTGATGATTTGAGTAGATATGGATATGTCTACTTAATGAGGTATAAGTCAGAGTCCTTATAGAAATTTAAGGAATTCAAGAATGAAGTAGAGAATCAACTTGGTAAGAAGATAAAGAAGCTTCGATCGGATCGAGGTGGAGAATATCTGAACCAAGAGTTCATCGATCTTCTACGGGAGTCTGGGATTCTATCTCAGCTCACTCCTCCTTATACACCACAGTGGAATGGTGTTAGTGAAAGGAGGAACCGCACCTTGTTAGGCATGGTGAGGTCGATGATGAGTCATGTAGATCTTCCATTATCCTTTTGGGGATATGCATTACAAAACGCAGCATACACATTAAACCGAGTACCAAATAAGGCGGAAAATGGAATTCCATCCGAGTTATGGAATTGAAGGAAACCCACTTTGTCGCACACACATGTATGGGGATGCAAGGCGTTTGTTAAGGCCTTCTCAGGAAACAAACTAGCACCCCAGGGCAAGAAGTGTATCTTTATAGGATATCCCAAGGAAACGAAAGGATATTACCTATATAACCCCCAAGACAAGAAAGTGACTGTCGCCAGACAAGCCGTCTTTCTTGAGAGGGAGCACATCCTCAAGAAGGATAGTGGGAGCAAGATTGACTTCGATGAAGTTGATGCTCAAGATACACAGGAGTTGGTACAGGAACAAGTTCCATAGGTCCCCGTGGAAGAGGTTCCAGAAACACAAGTACTGCGTAGGAGCTCAAGAGAGGTAAGGGAACCAGAGAGATTTGGTTTCCTAGTCACCAAGGATGGTGAATCATTATTGTTGGAAAATGATGAACCTCTCTCCTACAAGGAAGCAGTAGAAATATCAGAAGCTGCAAGATGGCTAGAAGCTATGAATTCTGAGATGGATTCCATGTATCAGAACCAAGTTTGGGTTTTGGTCGATGAGACAGTTGATGTAAAGCCTGTTGGATGCAAATGGGTATTCAAAAGAAAGATGGACATGGAAGGTCAAGTTAGCACCTATAAAGCAAGGCTAGTGGCTAAAGGATTCAGACAACATCAAGGAATTGACTTTGATGAAACCATCTCGCCAGTTGCCATGTTTAAATCCATAAGAATCATACTTGCCATAGTAGCTTACCATGACTACGAGATTTGGCAGATGGATGTCAAAACAACATTCCTTAACGGGAACCTTCATGAAGATGTCTATATGACACAACCAGAAGGGTTTGTGACACCAGGTGAAGCCAAACGGGTTTTAAAGTTGCAAAAATCTATTTATGGATTGAAGTAAGCATCCAGGTCATGGAACATTAGATTTGATGAATCCATAAAGAAATTTGGTTTCATTAAGAACGAATGTGAGACATGTGTTTATAAGCGGTTTAATGGGAATTCGGTCGTCATCCTAGTGGTATATGTTGATGACATATTACTTATTAGAAACGACGTACCAGCCTTACAGTCAGTTAAGGACTGGTTGAACAAGTGTTTATCCATGAAGGACTTAGGAGAAGCAGCCTACATTCTAGGGATCAAGATCATTCGTGATAGATCCAAGAGGCTACTTGGACTAAGTCAGGGTACATACATTGACCAGATACTAAAGAGGTTTAGTATGGAAAAATCCAAGAGGGGATTGGTTCCAGTGTCACATGGCTTACATCTTTCTAAGAAAATGTGTCCCCAAACACAACAGGAGAAAGATAGGATGAGCAAGATCCCATATGCTTCGGCTATAGGATCCATCATGTATGCCATGTTATGTACCAGGCTTGATGTTGCCTATACACTGAGCATGGTAGGCAGATATCAAGCAGATCCAGGAGAACAGCATTGGACTTCTGTTAAGACTATACTTAAGTATCTGAGAAGAACTAAGGATATGTTCCTGGTATATGGAGGAGATGAGGAGCTTGTCATCAGAGGGTATGTTGATGCTAGTTTTCAAACAGATCAGAATGATCTGAAGTCACAATCTGGATATATTTTCTGTCTCAATGGTTTAGCTGTGAGCTGGAAGAGTTCAAAGCAGCCAGTTGTCGCTGATTCTACAGCGGAGTCTGAGTATATAGCGGCTTCTGATGCAGCCAATGAAGCCGTTTGGATTTGGAACTTTGTCTAGGAGCTTGATGTGGTGCCGAGCAGTAAAGATCCTATTACATTGTATTGTGATAATACTACAGCGGTGGCTCTTGCAAAATAACCAAGGTCAGATCAACGGACAAAGCACATACTCCGGAAGTATCACCTCTTGAGGGATTTCTATCAAAGGGGTGAAGTTGCAGTGAGCAGAGTATCCACAGAAGAGAACGTGACGGACCCCATGACTAAAGGCCTATCTCAGTAGAAGCATGAATATCATGTGAGAGCTAGCGGGTTAAAGGTTGTTAGCAGTTGGCTCTAGTCCAAGTGGGTGTCTGTTGGAGTTGGTGGTCTAGAACCAACTACTCTGTACTTTATTCATTAAATAAAAGCCTTATCACATCTTGATTGTTCTTTTGCGTGACATGTCATGTGATAATGTCCTAAGGACAACTATTGCATTAAATGGTCATAGCAGATCCGTGCTATGCTGAGAACCCGGAAGTGCCATAACACTGTTCTTGAATGTATGTTCTATGGACGGAGGATATTATTTGAGGGACACAAATAATACAGGTCATTAGGGGTGAGGACTCATAAAACTTTGAGGCACCTTCTCATGGTGTGCGCCCTTGGTAATATCCAGGAGGATATTATGAGAACGAGACCCACCAGTAGGAAATACACATTTCATAGTGTCATTGGATGTTCCTATCTACGAACGTGTGTATTGATCCTTAGAATTTAAGATTATTATTAATGGGTATTACAACTCGCGCACTTAGATGTATTGACGAAAACTGTGACGACACACTGTTCGCAGCGAGGTAGGATACGTTGGGTGCGTCACGAGTAATACTGCATTAATAGATAATGCGAGAAAGCATTTTTTCCCTTCCGTTCCATAACGGAAGTAGATATCTCAGGCCCTTTGATGGAATTGATATAGCCTAATTAAATCCATTTCCATGGTAAGGTATGGGCAAGTTCAATTCCAGGAAGTCAAAGAAAGAATAATCAAGCACATGGGTTGATGGCACTAGCATGCAACCTGCTTGATTGGAGATATCGAGACAAAGGTATTATATTACATGGTAAGAGTTAGTAGGAGGTAACACGTCATTACGGCGTTAACTTCTTTCTCTATGGGTGCCTTGGCGTGTTGCTAGACGCTAACCTTAGACTTTAGATAGGCTCAGCCTAATGCCACTGAGAAAGAGGCCTAGAGGGTCACACACTAAGTGTGTCCATGTATCTCAGTTAAATATTAATTTAACAAGTTAAATAAATATTATTCCCGACCGTGGTTTAATAATTATTTAAGGATGTATGATCGCATTTATTTTGACACTAGTTATTCGAGAGAATATATTGTGGAAGAAATAATATTTTTATTAGCGAGTAATTCAGTTAAATTTATTTAAGAAATAAATAGTCATTACTCAAGGTCTAATAAATTTGGTGGAGAAAAATGGAAAATAAAAGTACACACCATGTATATTAAATATACACGCCGTGTAGTTTTATGGAAAACAAGTACACGCCGTGTATTAATTATTACACGCCGTGTAGTTTTTCCAGTTGGGATTTTGAGGATTTAATATTATTTTATTAAATGATATTTATTATAATCAGCGTGGGCGCATGTCAAGGAATTAATAATTGGACATGGGGGGGTTTTCAATAAGAGTTAATGAAATAAATAAAACGCGTAACGCGTTTATTTATTGTCATAACTCTATTAACCTCAAACATGATTATAAATATCCTCACAACCCCAACATTTTAAGAGCCATTGGTTGGTTGTGCACAACAGATTCGGAAATACTCTCAAGCCAAGAGAGAATTCTCTTTCCACCAAGAACGCCCTCAAGTTATGAGGGCAAGATCCTCCACCGGATCAAGGCGGTCAAAGGCGGATATCGCAAGCGAAGGTTCTTCCGCGCTAGCACTCGGAGATCCCTTCGGTGACGTCCAGAGATATGTGACACATGTGTGGATCACTGCTAGAGGAATCCTACACTTGGATTCTATGACACAACGACGGATCACCGAATCGTGACCGGACACATCAACGAAGAAATAATTCCAACAAGGTAATTCTTATGCATTAATTAAATTAATTATAATCAACATATGATGATCCTCCTCAAGGGTTCCGGGACACTTCTTTTCTTTTCATTCTTCATTCTATTCCGAAGATTCAGCATTTTATATCGTGACGGATCTCAGATTGAATGTTGTTTAACGTTAAAATTAAAGTTGGGAAAACCCACTAACGTGCTTCCGATACGCCCAGAACCCACATATCCCCCTTTGTGTGATAATGTGACCCAATACCCTTTACTATCTTAAAATGATCCTTGGATATTCTGGTAAGAGTTGATCCAGATCTACGACCCTAGGATATTTTTTTTGAAAAAATCATTAATATGAACAGATGTTCTCTAAAAATTTAAAATCCTAAGTGCTACCATATGATTAGGTTTGGTATAGCCAGTTCTTCCACATTGTTAAATAATCACCAGGTGTTAACTAGAATAATACCCTAAAACTAAAACTGATGTAAAAATAGCACCCTTATTGATATTTATTTTCTATCATAAAGACACACTCTGGATACCTCCAACTACCACTGAAGATCCACTAATATCTTTATTCTCAACTAAGCCTACCTCAACCATTGACTCTTTGTTAACTAATTTAGTAATGCCTAAAAGGAACATTAAAATATGTATCAATAAAATCATGGACTTAAGACACATGTCAAACAAACTATCCTTGAGGTAGTCATTAGACACATTTTTTTGAGATAAATGGAATAAATCAGCAAAACCTGCAGTATACTCCATCACATAATGATCCCCCTAACGCATGGTCACAAACTCTAAATCCTTCACTACATTCAATGTTTCTAGATAGAAATGATAATTGAAATCCTTTTTGAACGTGTTCCAAGTGAGGTCCTCATGTAAATTAACTTTCATGATGAAATCCCAACATTTCCTTCTTGTAATTTCAAGTATACAACTAGAGAAACCAACCTTAGAGTCCTCTATAGTATTAGAAAAATGTAAAAAACTCTTCATAACTTGAATATAATCATTTAATTCTTAGATTCCAATTTAAACAGGAATGATTGATGATTTTTTTTGTAGACACAAAAGAATGATTTACTATCCATTCCTAGTTTCCACAACTCACTTGACCCAGATATTGAATAGTTCGAATCACTATTTCCACCAAATTAGGGTCAACTAGAGGATTTTCTTAGAGAGCATGTCATAAAATTACTTTCCATTGATTGGAAGTGATAATTTGGGAGGGGGGATTATATAATAATCATAATAGATAACACCGGATCAAAATAATAATACAACTTCGGATCAAAAAATGAACTTCCTGAATCAAGACTAACTCCATTAAACAATAATAATTTAAGGAATTAAAATATTTGACTAATGAGAGATGAAAACATTATAAAACAATAGAATACAAGAAAATGTTCATATAATTAAACCCTAAAATGAATTTCATTTTAATAAACCAATATCAAGTTCAAGATTAATGAAAAATCTATTAAAACCCACGTCAACTCTAGGTTAGACATTAAAGTGAGCTATCCAAGAACCCTTCCACACAGACTAATTGAATAATGATTGTACCAATCCATTCTACTAAAAACAACAAACTAAATCTATGAAGTTTCATCACACTACCAATTAGTAAGGCTATAATACCATTTTGCAATGTACCGACCTGGGTTTAACTGACGCATCTCTAGATCTATCCTTCCACAAGGCCTCGAGTTATTCTTGATCACCATGAGATGATGATAAACAGCTGGGTATCAATGTATATAAACATGGGAATGATTTCACTCTAAATATAACATAACATGTCTCAAGTATAAGAAGATAAATATGGAAAACTAGTGTACAATAGAGAAGAAAATGTATCCACTATGAGGTATACAAAACTAAGACAAAAGGATATACCTAAAAGTAAAACCAACCAAGACCAAACCAAGTCTCCATAGGACTGTCCATGGCCACAATCCTAACCCACTAAGAGGGAAAAATTAACAAAGAGAAGCTTATGAACTACATGAAACCCATATATTTACCTATATCCTTAAAAAAATATTCACACACACAAATGTTTATAAAGGGTTTGAGACAAATTCCAAATAGGATACCACCATGAATTTATAATATTTCTTTCACCATGAAACCATTAGTTCATGTTTTAATATGAGACAAAATTCATAAAGACATTTAATTTGGAACCATTTTTCTTTAAACATACTTTGGTTTTCCTTTTAAATAAAATCCGTATATAAAGCTGCAATTATATGGAAGACAACATGAATGAAAACATAGAGGAAAATACCCAAATGATTAAATATCTCAAGAGATAAACATGTGAGTAGTTGAGGTAATAACAAAACCATCAGGAATAAAACCAAGCACAAATCATAAAGCAAAATATGGGATATAGCATATTAGAATACCAAAAAAGGATATACAAGGAACACTAAGATGACATAAAATGATTCCTAATTATATCTAGTCTTTATATAGTCTATTGGTATCAGGCTATGTATTTTTTGCTAGAATATGATGATCAACAATCTATAATTCCTAGTGGATCCAAACTCACTATGGTTTTCTTATGTCTATAACGCAACACACACAAGGTTCTCAAATTACTATCTTTTCTCAAAAAAAAATCATGTAAACCTATCTCAAAATTCTATAAAACATTTCCACAAGAAAAACATTATGAATACTATCCTTAAAAAACCAGTATGGAGTCAAATCTATCCTTGAGTTATTTTATCAAACACTTTAAGTGAATAAAACCATTTTTAAAGAAAACCCATTTAGAACCATTTTACAAGACACCAAATATTCATTTAAACAAATGATACCTCATAGATATCAAATAAATACTTTTCACAATCCAAACCAAGGGAAAATATAATAATATTGAGGTATTCTATGCAAAATAACCATAGTATAGAGATATTTACCTCACCAACTGAGGAAACAGAGTCACCTTCGAAAATAGGAATTTGGAAGGAAGAGATCAGTTCCTCACAAGCCTAGATCCATAAGAAACATCCTCAATTCCCCATAAAACGCTCTAGATCCGACAATAAAAACCCATTTGGGTTCTAATGAAACAAGGCGATGAGAGATCATGAAAAAATTTAGAGAAAAGAAGATAAATTGAGAAAAGAACCATACATACCTTGAAGAGATCCACCTTAATTGATGGAGAATTTCCAAGAGACCAAGGGGAAAACAACATAGTGGGACAAGGAAAGGTCAGGATGTGTTAACAATAAATTAGGATGAAGTTAGAGTTAAAAATGACGAAGGGTACTGGGGTAATTTTCTATTTTTAAGAAAGTTTAATGGGTTTTATGGTTATGCCGCATGGTTAGACAAACCATGGTCTAACTCTATTGTAGTTATTTTCTCTTAAAGACTGAAGCACACTGTTACTGGGAATAACAACACAATTAGACTAACCATGTAATAGTCTTTGGGCCCAAACCCTTTCACCCTCACAGTTTTCCCAATGATTTGCATGGTGAGAAAAATCATGCTCAAAACGTGCAGATTAACACTTGAACCAACTAGACCATATCACATGGTTACTGCACAACCACTACATACCATTTGTAGAACGAGCACCTACCTTGTTTCTACCAAATTTCTATATTCTCAACCCTGACCCCTGATAGCCTTTAGAACTCCAAAAGAGATAAACTAAGCCAACAATTAAAGCATACTTGTGATTCAAAGGGCATCACACAAACACCCACACATATACATGCATACATAAAAATGAAAAAATACAAAAAATATTAAAAATGAATAAAAAATATGAAATGAATAAAAGTTAAAAGTTAAATGAATTTAATAAATAAAAACAAACAAGTTATAAAAATATTTTAAAAAATGAATAAATAATGTTTATTATATAAATTTAAAAAATATTAATAATTAAAAAAATATTTAAATTAAAAGGAATAAATAGAAAAAATTTCATTTAAATATAATTTTTTACAATAAATTACTAATTAAAAAAAATTAATTATATAAAGACCAGGATACAAAAATATTAAAACAGAAATAAAAAAATATTAATTATATTAATTATAAAAATATTTAAAATATTGAATATTAATAAATGAAAATGTATACATAAATATTAAATATGAATAAATTATTAAAATATTAAATGAATAATATTAAAAATGAATAAAATTAAATAATTTAAAATGAATAAATATTAAAAATGAATAAATTAAAAAATTATTGAATGAAAAATATTAAAAATAAGAAAATTAAAAAAATATTAAAAATGGTTAAATAATATTAAGTGAATATATTTTAAAATGAATAAAATTTAACAATAAAAAATGAAGAAATTTCAAAAAATATCAAAAAAGAAAAAATTATATATATATATATATATAGATTAGAAAATATTAAAATAAGAATAAATATAGAAATAATTGTGAATGGATATAAAAAATTACATTTAAATAAAAAAATTACAAAAAATTACATGTTGAAAATTAAAATATAAAAATTATATTAAAGTAAAAAATAAATAAAATTTAATTACATTAATTGAAAACTTATTAAAAATGTTGGATACTAATAAATAAAAATATATAAATAAATATTAAATAGGATTAACTACAAAAATTAAATCAATAATATAAAAATGAATACAATTTAAGAGTTAAAAATGAAAAAATAATAAAAGTAAATAAATTACAGAAATATTAAATAAATAACATCAAAAATCATTAAATATTAAAAAGGTTTATGTATATATATAAATATAGACACACACACATTCTACAGTGAGATATGAATATTGAAAAAAATGAATTTTCTTGTTATATAATGATATGTTCATTAACATATACAGATATATATATAACATGTATATACATGTACAATCATACAAATATATGTAGACACACAGGCACACAGACATACATACACATACATGCACGCACACACAGAAACATACATACACATACACATACGTACATACATACATGTACAGATACACACAATTACATGTATACACATAGATGCACATGCGCGCGCGCACACACACACACACATGCATACATGCACGTTCACATACACACACATGCATACGTGCATACATACACATACACATACACACACATACTCGTATACACATAGATGCACACACACACACACACACCCACCCACACACTGACTAACAAATGGATACACACACATACACATATATGCGTACACATATACAGACAGACATACATACATACATACATACATACATACATACATACATACATACATACATACATACATACATACATACATACATACATACATACATACATACATACATACATACATACATACATACATACATACATACATACATACATACATACATACATACCTACATCCATACATACATACATACATACATACATACATACATACATACATACATACATACATACATACATACATACATACATACATACATACATACATACATACATACATACATACATACATACATACATACATGCATACATACATACATACATACATACATACATACATACCTACATAAATACATACATACATACATACATACATACATACATACATACATACATACATACATACATACATCCATACATACATACATACATACATACATACATACATACATACATACATACATACATACATACATACATAAAGACATACATACATATATAAAGACACACACACACACACATAGATGCATGTGTATGTTGGAATTAGTGTTTTGAGTCAATTTGGGATTTGTGGTCTTTAATCTATTAACATTCACAATTTATGACTCCCCTCCTTGGATTGTCTATGATGTTTTGATAAATTTGTATATTAATTTAGTTTTGAATGTTTCAGAGACTTTTTTAGAACTAGATTTGGAATGTTTAAATTGGTATATGTGTTGATTTAAAGTTTTGAATTTTGTTGGTTTGTATGACTTGAAATATATTATTAGTTATTTTATTTTCAATAAATCAATGGTTTCAAAATGTTCAATTTTTGACTTTTTTATTTTGATTAAAAATTTTCATTTTATTCTATATTATTAAATTCAAATCGATCATGTATATTATTAAATTTTTTGAATAAATTAAATAATTATAGAAAAATTATAGTTACAATATATTTATTATTCCAATATATGTCACAAAAAAAAATATAATTAAAAATTGGCTCTGTGTATAATCATTAAATATATATAATTCTTTAATTTTTTTACTAAAGTGGAAATGTTTTTTAATTAAACAACATTTTTTTGTTTATTCTTTTCTAGAAAAAGTATTCTTATATATATACATATATATTCAGATTTAAAGGTATATGTATATATATTGAACTTTAAAAATTGACTATTAAATTATATATTAGTCACACACATATTATAAACACACACACAAATATATATATATATATACACACATTTAATTTACTAATTAAACTATGGTTATTTTCCTTAATAAATATTTTCCTAGTTTATTATTTTATCAAAATCATTATGTTATATTTTTTACGATGTTATAATGGTTTGAATTTTGTATCACTATTAAATATAATAAATAGATATAATATAATTTATTTTATAATAATTCCCAATAGTTATTTTTTATGATAACTACAAAAAATGGATATACATTATTATCATTTTATTTTACTAATAATTATATTTCCACATATATTATTTTATTTTAATTTGACTGTAAAGTCAATGTAAGAATTATTATTTCTTATGTCAATATTTTTCTATTTATATATATGTTGATAAGAGTAGGATTTATATACCGAATGAATTTTTTATGCCAATCCATATCTTTTATAAACATTAATTCAGGATTTTTTTATATAAGGAAACACAAAATACAATCTCATACGATCAAAAGTGCCAGTGTATTTGGGTAATTAGATGCATAACACCATAAATTCCAATAGGTACATGACAAAATTATTTAAAAATCACATAACATGTCATTAATTTCCTTTAATATTCTATACTACACTGGAAAACTTGGGGATGTCAATAAGAAAAGGGTGAGCTATAAAGACCAGTTAGGAAATAATTAAATAATAACATAAGTTAAAGTAGTACATTTGAGTCAAGAGGCATAACATTATGGAATAGAAATTTGAGAATCCTAACCATTAACATCAAAGAATGGTAAAAGATGATAACATCAATGAAACATAAGAAAGTTGAGGCAACATAAATCATGACATCATAAGAATAAGTCAAGGATAACCACCATGAAATCATAAAATAGTGTGCATAGGATAACTGTTCATGAACCATACAAGGTATCTCAGGAGAAAAAAACATTACCCAATGCATTAGCAAGCTATAAAATTCTAATCCCACCTGTCACATTCATATCATCTATATAAATTTGTGTGCCACATAGATCATAAAACATAATAATGGATTTCAACTTTTAATCCAAAAATTAAGGAGTATGAGTTATATAAATGAATGTCCCAAATCAATTAAGTATATTAAAATCTAGGTGAATAACCTTGAGTGGAAATGTGTATGGGTATTCAAAACATAAAAGTTTGTCTTGGAACATCATGAGATAATTTTGGCAACATAACGGGGGAACCTAAATGGTCATGGAAAGATTTAATGAGGCTGAAAGGTAGTCTCTAAACAATTAGGAATACTAAGGATAATAATTTTATGTTTAAAAATATTTTCCAAAATTTATTATTGGAAATAAAAATTCACAATACAGAGAAAGTACTTGAATAAAGATGAGGAGGAGAGAATTTCTTACCTTGAGAGTGTGCTTCTAAAATAATAGGAGGAGCTTATTAAGATATTGACCGCACTTGGGAATGGAATTATAAATATAAAGGGATAGGGAATTCATTCTCAAATGGTTTGAAGTGAAGAAGATGTGATGTTGGGTTTGAATCTATTACAAAAGATAGAAGAATTACTTATCAATTTCTAATCATAGTTTTAGACTCCATAAGATAAAATAAAAAAAACCTTTATATGGTATTTTCTCATGGTTTCTAAAAAATAGTAGTGGTTTTAAATATTTAATAATGCTAATAATGAAAAATATTCAAATAATTCCATTTATTATATGGAAGTGATTCATCTTCATAAAGAAATAAGTTTAAAACCTTAAAATATAATATATGTTTTAGAGGATTGATTAAATGTTTATCAAATTAACCAAATAACATAAAAAATATTTTTTAAATAGAAAAATATTTTTTTTTCATGTATTCCATTTAAAGTATTTATTTTATCACTTTTAGGATATTTTGATGTCATAGTAGATACTGTATATTTATATTGTATTTAATTTTTACTCAAGAAAATTGCTTTCTAAAAAATTTATGAAATATTAACCATCATCAAATTTTTATTTGATGTTTTCAAAAATAATAATTATTTTTGAAAAATAATTATATAAATATGTGTCACAAACCAGCCCGAGTCGACCCTGAACCGGTCACCCGAGCCGTTCCGCGGTAAGTCCTCAGGGGTGCTCCCGATCCCCACAGAATGGAAACTAGTGCCGGACATCAAAATTTAACAGGTGGGAACGATTCTTCCCAAAAAAAACTAAGCAGTGGAAAAGAAAACAACACTAAAAATAACTCCACGTGACCCTTCAGGTCACCTCCCGACCAAAGGCCGACTTTTCTCCAACAACGAGCAACTCAGCCAAGAAAACCTGAGAAAGTAGACCAGTAACTGAAATTATAAAATAGGCATGAGCGTTTAAAATGCTCAGTAGGGATGCCAAAATAAACCACAGAACCCAGCGCCTCCCTTCCCGAAGCAATCCATTAATGCAAGTTTGAAATACAATTATAAAAGTAGGTTTTTCGCATTCTAAAACAAGCAACGTGTTTTCCCATTTAAAAACCCAACTCACACCAAATACCATTTTTTTCCAAAATCATTTGTTATTTTATAAATAAAATCCAAAACAGAATACACCAATGTTGTGCTAGAGTAAAACAAGTAAAAGTGCAAGATGAAAATAAACTAGTGCATGAAAAGTAAACAAGCAATGAAAATAAACCAGTAACCATGGGTGATCCTAGACATCCCTAGAAGACCCCTAGACGTACTTGGTTTTGGAACCACCTGCCGGTGTATGGTGAAGGTCCTAAGTCTATAACCAACTGGCCGCCCTAACTGACAAATCCAGTGTCAAAGCCCGCCTGTCCTAACAACAAATCCAGGTGGTACCAACCCGTCTAATCGGGGTTGATTATCAACTGTAACTCAATCTCTAAAAGATGCCTAGGAACCCATGGTGGTTACAATCATACTATGTAAGTAGGAGGCCCTTGCATATGTGACTCATCTCACCGCACTTACATGGACGCTTCCTATGCGTTCACCCATAAAGGGTTACCCTAGATAGGAGCGCCCACAAATACATATTCAAACATTTCATAATTACAAAGTGTCAACCGGGCCATCATGCCATGAAATCATTAAAACCATTTGATTACCTTTTCAAAATACTAAAGTTGTTAAATGGGTATATAGTAATCAAAAAAGTCATCATTTCAAAGAACCAACAGAGACATTACACTAAAGATGAAAGTGCCAAACGGGCTGTCACGTTCCAACACACACCCAAAACAGACCTCATTTACCAACCAGATCTTTACCCTTCCCAAAACCAACTTTTATTTCAAAATAGGATGAAAAGCACACAATACACATAAAGATGTCAAAAAGACTTCCTTACCATAAAAAAACAATTTTTCTTTATGCGACACCAAAACCATTTGAATGCACGATTCACAATCACTCGAAAATTTTAATAAATCATTTAAAAAATTTATAAAACACTTCTAAGTAGCACAACATGGAATTCCACCACACACACATCCAAAATACTCTTTTGAAATCAGACGCACACCAAAGCCCTTCCAAGATAAGTTTCGCATCTCGCACAATTTATCAAATGCCATTAAATGACTCAAAAAGGGTTCACACATAAATTTCACCCCGTACCTCATTAAAAATAATAATCCTAAAACCAAATACATGAAAATTATTTCATGAAAAACACTTTTCGTAGTACACACATAACCTGTAAAACATGTTATAATGCACAAACAAAAATAATATTTTTTTTAAACAATATTTAAATAAGAGATCATTTCAAAATACACTCATAAAAAATTCTATCATTTTGAAAACACCATACCAGACTAACATAATACATCAAGGAGGTATGAATCATATTTAAAAAAAACATCCAAGTAAATTTTGACGCCTAATCAAACACATCATCGTAGATACGTGCAGATGTAAACCAAAAACTCTAAAAATTTAAGAACACTATTACAGTTAAATTAAGGGCATAACGAGACTGCGAATCAAGTTTCAAAACTAAATGAAAGAGTGCAAGTATTAATGGAGTGCTCCGGAAATGAAATATGTGAATTCACCTTCCTCAAACTAAGAGCGGACGTGACAGAACCCCAACAGAATGTTGAGAAATGCCTCGCGCATCAATCTATCACGCTTAACGATGAGAAAAGACACATGACCCACAATAACGACAATATTAAGATCTATTAAAAATAAATAAAACACCAAAGATGAATGAAAAAAATACTTCGGGTGTGATCAGAGTGGGTTGGTCGGACCGGGGGAGTTGCCGGCGAGGCAGGGAGCAGAAAGTGGAGGCAGCGGATCTCAGGGGGTGCGGGGTTTGCTAGAACCGGCGAGGAGGTGCTGGCACGGGGACCGGGGCAGCTTTCGGGACAGTGCGGTTAGCAGGGCTGGGGGCTGCACCAAATCGGGGGAAGAAGGGGGGGGGTGATCGCGTAGCGGTGAAGGAAAAAGGGGGGTGTCGGGGGCGTGATGCGGGGATAAGGCATGGTCGGAGGGTGGTGGGGCTTCAGGTGCGGGGAAAAGGAGGCGCTACGGGGCGAGGAGGGGAGGCGGGAGCTGAGGCGTGGCCGGGGTAGAGGGGGATGGGCGCGGCGCGGCGAGGCGGGGAGGCGGAAGCCGTGGCATGGTCTGGGTAGAGGGGCTGGGCGTGGCGGGGTGATGCGGGGGGGCGGAAGAAGGGGGGTGCTGCAGGGTGCGATGTGGGGAGGGAGAGGCAAGGAGCGTCGCGGAAAGGGAAAGGGGGGGGGGGGGGTAGGATTTGGGTTAGAGTACGGTTCCGTTTTTTTCTTTTTTTTCATAATAATAATAATAATAATAATAATAATAATAATAATAATAAATAACAATATTAATAGTAATAAAAATACCAAAAAATAATAACCATAATAATAATAATAATATATATAGTAATAATACAATAACAATAATAAAAATTAATAAAAATAACCATTTAATAATAAAGCGAGCTAAAACAAATTAAAAAAAATAAAAATTATAAAAAAATAAAGGAGAGCACTTTCCCGACACCCGGGCCAACTGCGCGGCGACTGCCAACCGCGCGGTGACCGTGCACGGGTTCGAAACCTAGAAAAAAAATCAAACGACAAATGTTTTAATCCGGGGCGCAACCCGGACCGCGGCGCAGACACTCGGAACCAAGAAAAGAAAAGAAAATAATAATAATCGTAAAAATAAAATAAATAGAAAAGGGCGGATGTGACAATTATCCCCACCACAAACACTTTCTTCCCCCAGAAAGTTACTCAGCTGAACGATGGACAAGGCAAGAATCAATTCCCGACTGAAACTGAAGGGAACCATATTACAAGAGAATGGGAGAACACGAAAGGGTTCTCCCCACCACAAGATCTCAACTAGTGTGGAATTTTGACACTCAAACACACAACCCCGAAAGGGGGGGGTGCGACGCGGGAACTCCCAAAATAACCTTTATAGCCTGATCGAAACAAAGCATCCACTAAAACTTGGAATTCTGGACCTACACCAAAACCCTGAACACTAGGGAAAAAGAAAACTCTAAGAAGACTTAACCCATGAAGTAAACCGAAGCATTCTCAAAACATCATTTCTCCCAAGGACACTTACATCTCCAAAAGAAAATAGTCAAACCGAGATCAACTCACGCAAGATCCAAACACACCATTAAGAAAAACGTACGATTCAGAGAATCATAATTCAGACAGACCAGACTGTTTGGATTACAACGAACACGTCCATCCCAACTTCACGATGGAAAAAAATGAACCTACAACAACGCCAAAACTTTAATAGTGGAAGGACGGGAACGAAAGGAATTTAAATGTTTTGTTGCCAACAAAGAACACGAAACCCAAACTGAGGCGTCACACCCCCGACAACTCCTGATTACGCGCGAACTTCACCCCAAGACCTGTGGTTGGGGCTCTGATGGTTGAAGCATCTCCTTCCTAACAGTCAGGCACTGGAATCTTCTGGTCACAATGTCTTCCTCTGGCGGTGCTTCCTACAAAGCTTCTCTAGATGACCCAGACACCTGCAATGATGGAACCTCTTCGGAGGGGTGTGACATGACAACTCATATGTCATAAACATCCATACTGACGGTACAATATTAGACGGTCCGACGAACTGGAAGTTAGAGCCACTGCAAAGAACTATTTAAAAACAAATTTACCTGACACACTCTGTTCTTTAGATGGGGGACCTTCACGATCAACTGGATACGGTGGATCTGCAACCGTTTGGGCACCGGAGACCAACTCAGCTAAGAACACCCCATGCACCAACTTCTCAAAAGTGATGCTCCCAAAAAGGGAGGACTCTCTCCTTGATCTCTGGACGAAGAACCCTGATGGTGGGAGGAGTCTTCATCAAATCTTGTGACGCTACATTTGGAAACAGAGACACAAGATCCTTGAATTGGTCAACCTACGCTTTCAATGCCTGTTGTCCCTGTTGATTACGTATAAGCTCTTCCACTTTCTTCGTCTTCCCCTATTCAAGTATAAACCTTCGGACAAAGACGACCTTAAAGAAAACCCATGTCATCCCGGGTTGCAGTGATGGCAGGGAAAAAAACTCTCACTCGTCCAAAGATGAACCCTCGAATAAACACAAAACAACATGCACTCAAATAGAATCGAGAGTTCCCATAGCCTGAAGATGCGCTCGACCTCTTCAAGTCACTCTACTGTCTCTATCAGACTCAAATCAACAAGAAGGGCAGATTACGTCCGAGAAGGACTAAAAACTGGGCTTAAATCATCAAAACTCTGTAGACCTTTCTGGGAGGCATTTCTGAACAACATATAAAACCCCAAGCTGAAACTGATATCAATCGAAGCAACATCAATATGGTATCCTTATCCAAAACAACCAGCTCGAAAACCAACACAACCCAAAATTCCCCTTTTCATTTTAGATTTCAAAACCACCGCTTTTTTTGAATTTTTTTTATTTCAAAACCGATTTCATTCAAGACCACTTTCCAAATATCAAGTCCACTTATCAAACAAAAATCACTTTCCAAAACCATTTTCCTCTCTAAAATCCAATTTAGAAAACAAGGCCAAGTCTTTAATTGCAAACACACCTAGGTAATCTCATGAACCGCTGCACATGTGTTCATCCACTTTCATTAACATGCACTAACATGCACTTTCCACACATCCTCTCTCTTGTGGAAACGTTCATAAGGAGTACCAAAGGTTTCACCCCAAACCACTCTCGACCAATTTCCAATAAAACACCAGCTTTCCCAATCCAAAAGCATTCAGTTTTAAAAGTCATTTCATAAATTTAAAGTCATTTAAAAGAAATCAGTCCAATTTTCAAAAACCTTTTTTTTCATTTCCAACAACGCACTTACACCGACCAAAATGAAAGCAGCACCCAAATTTGCATCAACCACTGGAGTGAGGGACTAGTAGTCATGCTCAACCTGGCGACATGGTAGTGGGCCATGTCCCAAGTAAGCGTCGACCACAAGGAGGAATTCAAACCATGCACTGAGACTCCACATGGGTCACTACTCCATGTGAAATCACGATGTAATATCGGCTTGCCTCCATTGTCATCTTTCAATCCAAGACAAACCAGAAAGAGACAAGGACACAATTCCCAGACTACCCCTAGAAACTCGAGGTGCGGAACGTGCGAGGGTTCATGAAGTGCTTCCCGTACCTACCTCTCGAGTCCCGATAGTCCTAATCTCCACCTACTAGACAACCCAAATAACAAGAACCTCACCTATGATACCATTTTATCACAAACCAGCCCGAGTCGACCCGGAACCGGTCACCCGAGCCTGTCCGCGACAAGTCCCGAGGGGCGTTCCCGATCCCCACGGGCTGGAAACTAGTGTCGGGCATCAAAATTTAACAGGTGGGAATGATTTTGACCAAAAGAAAAAAAAACTAAACATCTAAAAAGAAAACAACAATAAACATACCTCCACGTGACCCTTCAGGTCACCTCCCGACCAATGGTCGACTTTGCTCCAACAACGAGCAACTCAGCCAAGAAAACCTGAGAAAGGAGACCTGCAACTGAAATGATAAAATAGGCGTGAGTGTTTAAATTGCTCAGTAGGGATTCCAAAATAAACCACAGAACCCAGCGTCTCCCTTCCCGAAGAAATCCATTAACGCAAGTTTGAAATACAATTATAAAAGTAGGTTTTTCGCATTCGAAAACAAGCAACATGTTTTCCCCATTTAAAAACCCAACTCACACCAAATACTATTTTTGCCCAAAATCATTTGTTATTTTATAAATAAAATCCAAAATAGAATACACCAATGTTGTTCTAGAGTAAAACAAGTAAAAGTGTAAGATGAAAATAAAATAGTGCATGAAAATTAAACAAGCAATGAAAATAAACTAGTAACCATGGGTGATCCTAGACATCCCTAGAAGGCCCCTGGATGTACTCGGTTTCAGAGCCACCTGTCGGCGTATGGTGAAGCTCCTAAGTCTATAACCAACTGGCCGCCCTAAGTGACCAATCCAATGGCAAAGCCCGCCTGGCCTAACAACAAATCCAGGGGGTACCAACCTGTCTAATCGGGGTTGATCAGCAACCGTCACTCAATTTATAAAAGACGCCCAGGAACCCATGGTGGTTACAATCATACTGTGTAAGTAGGAGGCCCTCGCACGCGTGACTCATCTCACTGCACTTTCCTACCCCAAACACAGACACTTCTTATGCATTCACCCATAAAGGGTTTCCCTAGACAAGAGCGCCCCCAAATACATATTCAAACATTTCACATTTACAAAGTGTCAACCGGGCTGTCATGCCATGAAATCATTAAAACCATTTGATTACCTTTTCAAAATAATAAAGTTGTTAAATGGGCATATAGTAATCAAAACGTCGTCATTTCAAAGAATCAACACAAACATTACACTAAGTCTGAATGTTCCAAACAGGCTGTCACGTTCCAACACACACCAAAAACACACCTCATTTACCAACCAGGTATTTACCCTTCCCAAAACCATCTTTTATTTCAAAACAGGATGAAAAGCACACAATACACATAAAGATGTCAAAAATACTTCCTTACCATCAAAAAACAATTTTTCTTTATGCGACACCAAAACCATTTGAATACACGATTCACATTCACTCACACATTTTAATAAATCATTTAAACAATTTATAAAACACTTATAAGTAGCACAAAATGGACTTCCACCACAAACACATTCAAAATACTCTTTTGAAATCAGACGCACACCAAATCCCTTCCAAGATAAGTTTCGCATCTCGCACAATTTATCAAATACCATTAAATGACTCAACAAGGGTTCACACATAAATGACACTGCGTACCTCATTAAAAGAAATCACCCTAAAACCAAATACATGACAATTATTTCATGAAACACAATTTTAGTAGTACACACATAACCCGTAGAACATGTTATAATGCACAAAAAAACATAATATTTTTTTAAACAATATTTAAATAGAAGATCATTTTGAAATACACTCATAACAAATTCTATCATTTTGAAAACACCATAACAGACTAACATCATACATCAAGGAGGTATGAATCATATTTAAAAAAAACGTCCAAGTAAATTTTGACTCCTAATCAAAAACATCATCACAGATTTGTGAAGATGTAAACTAGGAATTGACTCAAAGCATACTTTTAACAAACTCTAAAAATTTAATAACACTATTGCAGTTAAATTAAGGGCATAACGAGACTGCGAATTAAGTTTTAGAACTAAATGAAATAGTGAAAGTATTAATGGAGTGCTCCAGAAATGAAATACATGAATTCACCTACCTCAAACCAAGAGCGGACGTGACAGAACCCCAACGGAATGTTGAGAAATCACTTGAGGATCAATCACGCACGCTTAATGGTGAGAAAAGACACATGACACACAATAATGACAATATTAAGATCTATTAAAAATAAATAAAACCCCAAAGATAAATGAAAAAAATACTTCGGGTGTGATCAGAGTGGGCTGGTCGGACTGGGGGAGTTGCCGGCGAGGCAGGGAGCAGAAAGGGGAGGCGGCAGATCTCAGGGGGTGCGGGGTTTGCTAGAACCAGCGAGGAGGTGATGGCAGGGGGAGTGGGGTAGTTTCCGGGATAGTGCGGTCGGTAGGGCTAGGGGCTGCGCTGAATCGGGGGAAGAAGGGGGGGAGGGTGTTTGCGCAGCGGTGAAGGAAAAAGTGGGGTGTCGAGGGCTTGATGTGGGGATAAGTCATGGGAGGAGCATGGCGGGGCTTCGGGTGCGGGGGAAAGGAGGCGCTGCGGGGCGAGGTGGGGAGGCGGGAGCCGGGGCATGGCCGGGGTAGAGGGGACTGGGCACGGCAGGGCGAGGTGGGGAGGCGAAAGCCGGGGCATGGCCGGGGTAGAGGGGCTGGGCGCGACAGGGTGATTTGGGGAGGCAGAAGAAGGGGGGTGCTGCAGGGTGCGACGCGGGGAGGGGGAGGCAAGGAGAGCCGTGGAAATGGAAAGGGAAATGGGGGGGGGGGATCCGGGTAGGATTAGGGTTAGAGTAGGGTTATGTTTTTTTTTCTTTTTTTTTCATTATTCTTATAATAATAATAATAATAATAAAAGAATAACAATATTAATAATAATAACAATACCATAAAATAATAACCATAATAATAATAATAATAATAATATAAATAGTAATAATACTATAACAATAATAAAAATTAATAAAAATAACCATTTAATAATAAAACGAGCCAAAAAAATAAAAAAAAATAAAAATTATAAAAAAATAAAGGAGAGCACTTTCCCGACACCCAGGCCAACTGCGCGGCGACCGCACACGGGTTCAAAACACAGAAAAAACATCAAACGACAAAGGTTTTAAATCGGGGCGAAGCCCGGACCACAGCGCAGACACTCGGAACCAAGAAAAGAAAAGAAAATAATAATAATCGTAAAAATAAAATAATTAGAAAAGGGTGGCTATGACAATATGAGAATTTATACTTTTAATAAATATCATAATTTTCCGGGGCATACTTATTTTTACGATAAAAAGATATTTATGGGCCTTATAAAAATTGAAATGGACTTTATTAAATTATATTATCCTTTATATATAAATAAATTTTATTTTATAAATATAATTTATGAAAATAACATTTATTTCAAATTTCTTGAGTTTTTCAAAAGTAGTGTTTTAATTGAAATAATTTATTTTACCAAAATGAAATTTTAGTTTCTTTGTATATAAATATAAATTTCATTTAATCATATATAATTGTATATATAAAGTAATAATGAAAATGGATAAATATAATAATTATTTTATTATAAAGAGAAGATACACATTCATACTACTAGGATCTAGATACATTACCCCTTATTACACCAGCGTACTGCCTAAGGGTAAGGTGTGCGATGATGGTACTTTCTTAGGGTGGTTCTGCAAACATAGTTTGGGATGTGATCTTGATAATTTTGAAATTTTACCATAAAAGGTTTTGATCAAGCTTTAATTATTGAATATCAGATTGGGATTGTCTAATAGAAATTAATATTTATTCCATATCTCTTGGAATCCTTAATAAATGGGATTCATAGTGTAGGATTTTATTCGTCGAGACCATCGCTTCTTCTGTTTGTGTGAATCCGACTTTATCATAACCCTTAATATATAATTTTTTTGACTATCACTATAAAATGGCTATCTTATCAATGGTTTTGATTATTAATGGTCTTTTAAATTCATTTGGATATATTTTATAGTGGTCTAAAATTAATAAAGTAGTGTATGTGTATCTATAAATATATTACATAATATGGAAATTATTCATTAAAAAGGGAATTTAATTTATTGAAGTCTAAGCATTTACATTTTATTCTAAATATTTTATGGGGATAAAAAAAATTTATTTATTTTTCTAGTGGATTTAAAAGTGGTTTTATTTGTTATACTTTAAAAAAAATGTAAAAATAGATATCGCTTAAAATGATATAACATTAGGGAACATATTTTTTGTTGAAAAACTATAATCCAGAGACACGTCATAGGGAAGATTCTTTTTCATATCCTTGATTAGAAAGTATTGAGACAGATGTTGATTGTATTACAGTTGGTTTATTGTGCATAATACTTAATCTCATGACATGTCAGTTTCAACCCTAAGAAACTATGATCATGAATGATGATGCTGGAGGGAGTAATCCTCATTCTAGTGTAGACAAAGAAAAATAAAAAATCGCGATGATTCAAATATAGAATTATTTCATGGATGGACTAGATTCAATAATTTTTTATTTATAATTAAAATTTTACACTAAAATACCTTGATTGAGAGGACATTCACCTCCTTCAATTTCTTATTATTACTGTTATAGAAGTTTCTCCATGGTGGAGCGAATATTCTGAGGTCGTACTACCATGTTTGAAAGTTGGCCGACAACATTGACTTCATATATGAAACTATCAACACATGCCACAAAATTTGTATAATATTTATAAAATAGAATTTGAACTTATTTCTTTTACTATTTATTACTCTTGTAGGTTTAAGGATAGTGATATTAATCAAGGCCATCATATTCTTTTTGATGTGGTTCTGAACCATGGGAAATAGATCTCCATGAAGTAGATGCTTTAATTCCTACTAAAATTTAGGTTGAATATATTATTGATGTGCGTAATAATTATTAAAATGATGTTGTGGAATTTTATAAGGGATAGAGAGGTTATTAAGTTAACTCACCTGATATATTCTTTGGAATTGAATTAGTTTTACTAGAGACACTCATAATTTTCCAAGGATAGTCAAAATATTTGACTAGGTTTAGAAGATGCCGGTTTTAACCAATTTAGGTCTATGGTTAGTGTGACATATAATATGTGGATAGTTGTATTAGCTATTTAAAACCATACCCTATAGTAATTTATGATGTAATAATTCTTGTTACGCTCCAATATTATTAATCGGTGTAGAGAACTGAATGAAAACTTGAGAATTATATGCAACCACTGATTGAAGAACTATAAAAATATTAAATAGATGGTATAATGAACTTTGATTAGGTGGATAATGAAATTTTTAGAATTCAGATTGATTTTTTTTATAAACAATTAATGAATTCATACCATGTTATCACTTACTAGGTTTGAGTATAAAATGAGAATTCACCCTCCCATGTTTTAATAAAACTAAGAAATCAACATGGCATAAGAACTATAGAAATTTGGAATAACATGGTCACAAATGATTTCTTTCAACACTGAATAGGTTCAAAAAATAATGTATATTATATGATGAGAAAATGAAGTATTACCTAACAACAAAAATATTGTTCTAGGTTCAAATTTTGGAACAACTTTTCCAAGAAAACATTCACACAATATATGCTTTTTAGGATTTATTTTCTTTAGGATATCTGTCCAGTCCTAAAAAAATTGGCAGTGTAGTCATAATTAGAAGAAGAGAAGTATTATATTTTAATTTTTTATAAGAAAAATAATATTTATATACATAATTTAGATATAATTCACATTGAAAAAATTTGTGATAATAAATCACACACCTTTTTGGTCATCAAGGAGAAATAAAAGGACAAAAACAATGGTAACTGTGATTTACAATAAATGGAATTGAGAATAAAAATGCTATTAAAAAATGAAGTGTATAAATACTTAATTTAATAGGAAAATCACAGTTCCATCATTTAACTTCCCATGGATGTCTATTAATATCATTATTTTTTAGTTGTGTTTCTATCCCAACCTATCCATTTTAGTTCAAATTCATCCTTTATCATAGTTTTATGAAATATAAAAGTCATGGTAGTTATAATTATGACATTTTAAGATTCCTTTATACATATATAAATTCAAATATGGATTTATAATATTTTTTTTCATTGGAATCCCACCCTAGTGATAGAATAATGTATTTTATTTTCATTTCATACATATGGATAATAGTCCCCATAAGTGATTCATATTTTAATTTCATTTTTTATTATATATTGGAGGGATATATATTTCTGTAAAGTAAATATAGGTCTTTATTAATAATTTTTTTAACTACATATTTTTTCACTGGGAATACAAAAACATCCATTTTTATCTATTTTTTGATAATTTATATCAAATTATATTAAACACTTTTCTACAGAATGAAATTTTCTTCAATATTAATTTTTTTTTCATTTATATGACATTAAAATAAATGATTTTATTTGTATTTGGATGTTTTAATACTGGGTTATATTTCTTTCTATTTTTTTGGTAATTATTTTGTGGATATACCAAGATAGTATAATTTGTGTGGCTCAAGAAGGAATGGAGAATAGTTTTTTCACTAATCTATATTATTTTAAGCATTGGCCAATAACCTTAATTGTTGATTTTTTCCTGAATTACTCTCTTCTTAGATTATGCTTCTTTTTGAATACCATGGATTTGCCTGTATACTTATCCTATTGTGATAGGAGAATTCTATGCTTCTTTCTATTATAATTTTCATACTACTAGACTCGATTTAATTGGTTTAATTTAATTATTGTTATGATTTGAGGGGTGTTATCTAAGGTATGTTTTTATTTTACATGCAATGTATATGAATTTTGATATTATATATATATAATATAAAATTAAAATGATTATACAAAACATGTGTATAAAAAATTTAAATAATATATAATTAATTTAAATTTGTAAACCATTACATATAGTGTCCTAATGATACGAAATCATTAGACCTTTTTAAACTATTTGTGGTGAGTATTATTAGATAACACATCAATCCAACATGTAGTGTGCTTAGAAAAAAAAGTAGTTTTATAAGATATAAAAGTCTTGAATAGTATGTTATATTGGATAAAAAAACTAAAAAAGTTCCTTATAATAATGTAAAATCATAAGGAAAAAAATCATAAATTGATTCTTGAAATTAAAGAATTGACTCCACATCAATATGAATTGCAGTTTTCTCGGGATGACCATAAATGCCTTTTTTAGTATTTTAAAACTCTAAAATGTGAATTTAATTGTAAAAAAAATATAAAATAGTCTCATTGTTAAATTATTTCACAATAATACTATATTTGAATTACACATGATGTGTATAAGTAGGAAACAAGCCAGTCTGACACACTGTATGCTAGGAATAACTAAATAAATAGTTTTGAAAGATATCAAGGTCTTTAAAAACATGCATAAGGGGGTCAAAACCAAAAAATGGTTTCAATATGACATAAAATAATAAGATCTAAACTGTATATTTTTTTGTAAGAAGTAACTCTACATGATTAAGTGTTTTAATTTTCTTGAGATGACTAAAAATGAATTTTTAGTGTTCTAAAACTATGAAACATATGTGAAAGGATAAAAACCATGTAATATGGCCTTAAAATGGTATAAAATCATAGTAAATAAGTATTGCTTATTGTTTATTTATATGGGAAGTATAAATGTCAATATAATGTGTGGTGTGATCTGAATGACTTTATAAGCAGTTTTAAAAGATATCAAAATATTAAAAAATGTGCATCGGGGGGGGGGGGGGGTGCCAAAACCAAAAAATGACCTTAGAATGATGTGAAATAATTTTAAAATAACTATAATTTTAATTTTTAAATAAAGAAACAAAATCCATGTTAATCTGATTTATAGTTTTCTCAAGATGATTGGAAACAAATTTGTAGTGTTTTAAAACTCTAAAACATGTGCGTAACAGTCAAAACCATATAAAAAATTTGGGATGATGTGAAATCATAATAAAACAAAACTATTATGTAAATGAGTTGAAGAAATTTAAATATTACATATGGTGTTCATGAAATGACTAAATAAGAAGTTCTGAAAAAATGAAAAGGAAATTAAAAAATTCATTAGGGGTCAAAGTGAAACAAACATCCTTATAATGATGTGAAATAATAGGAAATAAATATAAACATTAATTTTATAATGCATGAACTGATACCACATCAATCCCAATTTTATTTTTTTTAGTATTGTTGAATTTTTTTTAGTGTTTTGAAACTCTAAAACATGTTTATAATGGTCAAAACAATAGAAAATGAATTCTTTATGACATACAATCAAATTGAAAACCATATATAATTTATTTTTGTTGTTTAAAAAAAATAACATAAAGTTTACATGATATGTTCCAGTAATTACTAAATAAACTATTTCAAAATATATCAAAGTCTTTTAATACATGTATTTGGGGGTCAAAATCAAGAAAACACCCCCATAATGAAGTGGAATTATAATAAATTAACTATAAATGAAATAGTAAAATTTTGGAATATAATCCAACTCAATCTGAGTTGTGTTTTTCTTGAGATGTATGAAAATGTATTTTTAGTGATTTAAACCTCTAAATGGATGTGTAATATTCAAAACCATTATGAAGAGTGTCAGATTCAAGTTTGATCACTGAAAAAATATCCTTAAATTCTTTGTGACATGTAAGAGCATAAAACATGTGAATTCAATGTGCGGTGTGATTGGACAGAATAAATTATCATTTTTAATAGATATCAATGTTTTTTATAAAAGGTGTCCAGGGGTAAAAAAATATAGCCTTCAAAAGACACTATATTATAGTAAGGAAATTAAAGATTTATTTTTGAATACAAGAACTGACACCACATCAATCTGAGTTTTGATTTTCTTAGGATGACGAAAAACACTTTTTTATGTTTTAAATCTCCAAAACATGAATGTAACATAAAAAACCATATAAAATGGTCTTATAATAATATGTAATTTTAGGAAAACAATATTTTGTTTTATTTATGTGTAAGAATATTTAGAACCTCAATATGATGTGTAGTGTGCTTAGAATGACTATATAAGTAGTTTTAAATTATATCAAAATTTTAAAAATGAGCATGAGGGAATAAAACCAAAAAAAGGCCTAAAAATGATAGAAAATAAGTGGAAGTAAAAAATAGATTAAATTTTCAAATGTTGGATCAAAATACACATCAAATAGAGATGTTTGTTTCTCTATATTAATGCTAAAAAATATATGTTATTGGGGACATCATGCAATTAACAAATATTTTGTGGTGAATCCAAGATGAAATGAGCTCAAAATCCACATGAGGGGATGAATTCTTGAAATCCATATCCTTAATTAATGGAAAGTGATTTTTAAAGGTTGATATATTTTGTGAAATATTATCTTATGAAATAATGGTTAAATTCACAATCCATATGTCTCCTCATGAAGGTCGTCAAAGAGCCATGGAGGTTTATCTTCTAAGAAGACCCTTAATTTCTTGAAATTCAGGTATCCACCTTCAAAAAACCTATAAATACCTCCCTTCCACCCTTATTTAATGGGATTCCACCTTTGAACGACTAGTAGAAGCTCTGAATTTGCGAAACATTATCCTTCATGACCAAATAAGAAATAGATTCCTAAAGGCATCCATCTTTCATGAATAGCCTCCCATGAGTACCTTAGACACTATGAACAGGTAGATAAGGATCAAACCCTTTGTTCTAGAGGAAAACTCCTCAGGCCCCTTGGAGTTTCTTGAGGCATCCAAATTTGGTGAAACCTTTCCTATGGGAGCCAAAATATTATACATAGGAAGGGTATACATATTTCACAAAAGTCTAACCTTCATGATACCATTAGCCGTCGTGAAAGCCAAAAATTTCATAAGACCAACCTCATAATACCCTACATGATGCCTCATTCCCGTGGACATACTTTCATTAAATTTGAGTGTCCCAAGGTCCTATACCCATTCAAAACTAGTTCACTCGGGCCTTGAAATTAAACACAATCGAATATCATAACCCTCGTGTCCACCTAGTTATCTCCAATCATGGAACCAACAACTTCATCTCATTTCTCTCCTAATAATTTGAACCCTAATGTTTGTACCCCTATATCTCTACCAAACATAGAAGTGTTTATGAGTTTTACCTCCAAAATCACCTAGACTGTTGATAGAGAAGCCTAAAAAGTGGAATAATCGTTGGAAACCACTTACGTTTCCCTATGAGATGTGCTAATTTCATATCTTAGTGTCCTACCTGAAAATGGTGTCCCTGGGTTTGAACCCTACCATATCCAAGATTCATGACTTTAAACTTCATAGCCCAACATCCAAGTCTTAAGACATTAAAATGAAGGACAACATCATTAGATCATGATGTTAAAATTGAGCCCTTCCCTATTCGATGAACATAGGAAGACTCGTGTGATTAGATATTGACAAATAAATTTTTTGATTCTAGATAAAAACATGAAGAACCTGTGTTTTATATTATGCACTGAAGAAGAAAGAAAATTTTGAGAGTATTAGTCAACATAATATTCATATTATTGGGACTGAAGTCATATGAAGATGGTGTGAAAATTTCAGTTTTCTACTATGAAAAAGAATAATATTTTCTTGCCTACTCCTTAGCAAGTAACAAGTGAAGAAGCTAGTGGAAGAATATACCCACACTATGAAATTCAACAAAAATCGCATCTAGTTTAAGTCTAAATTATTGTTACAAAGTACCTTAAAAAAGAAGGTAATGAATCTCTTAAGAGGTAGTATAAAGAACCATTGGGATGATATAAGTTAGACTATACCATCACCAGTCTAGGGAATAAGATTGTCTTTATTCCCCCTCCTAAAGTATAAGGACCCACACTGGATAAGGATTGTTTTCTAGACACACCATTATAACTTGGTTAATTATTATAGTGGATAATCTATGTATTGTTCATCACCATACATGGGAAGTACTAAATACTCTTATTGATTAGATAACCTTGTAATACCATCTTGTTATATTTTTTAATTCTTCCATATACTTTCATATGATAAGAAAAAGGGAATATGAGAATCAAGATCCTAATAGTTTTAAGAGTTAAAAATGATAAAAGTTATATTTGGGGAAAAAGTTATTATCACTGATTCACCACCCCAATCAATGTTGGGTATATCCCAATGTGATCCTATCACTGTCTTACATAAGAATACTAATATTCACTTTAGTATTTTATGGATTTATATTTCCTCAATGATATAATTTTCTAAGACATTGATTCCATAAACTATTTTCCTCATTCACCATGAGGTTGCATAACCTTTAATTTATGTCTACTTTAGAAATAATTCTATTTGATATCATTTTTTACACCTCGGAATCACCATCCATTTATTTAATAAACCAGACACATTTATGAAATGTAACTTCAATCCTTGAGTCACAAAGTTAATTTATAGTGAATAAATTCTATCAAAGTACATAACCAAATAGTATAATGAAAATTTTTAATTTTTTAATTACCTTTATCTATCATCACATTTGATCATTAAAAAACTATGAATTCTAGAACAATCCATCCCATCCAAAATATTTTTTATATTTTTCAAAAAGTTTTCATTCCCTTTTATTTGTGATTAACACCCCTATTATGTATCCATGTTTTATTATTCTTGCAATCCTTGAGTGAAATTTCAAACAATATCACATTGTATTATTCTTTTCATTTTAATTTATCCTTGGTTGAGTTGAGAAATATAAAGATCTGGCCCCATTATTCGTTTTATGAGTAATAAAGTAATTTATTTCCTCTTAATTTGGAGAGAATATATTTTAAAAAGTGATATTATGTTGATTTCATTTCCAATTTATTAAGGGAACTATAATTTTTTTCTCTTATTTTATAAAAATCAAATGATCTATGTAAAATTTTAGAATAATGAAAAAATAACCATATACATAATTATTACATAATTGTGTTTGATATGTTTTTACCCTTTGTTGATTATATATTGGTGCCTCATTTTGTAAGTAACGTCTTTATTTTCAATAATAAATCATGGTGTGACCTAAGTAACCATTTAATTATCATTTCATCATTAATAATTTTTTATTTAATATCTTTTATATATCTTTTTAATTGATTTTGGGATTTTTTTAAAACACTCCATGATTGTACAAAAGATTTTTTTCTATCATTTTTCTTGCCTTTGACTCTAGATATTACTATAATTAAATCTACTACTAATGTTTTAGATGAATAAACATCATAGTTAACTCCAATATTACTGATAATAAAGAGTATTTCATCATTCAAACATTTATAAATATTTATTGTGCCTCACATGAATCATTATTTAGAAACATCATAAAGAAATATTCTAAAATGAATCTCCATTTTAATATTTCATGATATAATTTTAGCAACAATTTTTTTCAATGCAACAAATCCTTATTCAGATTATTCAGTCATATTTCAATGTTATTTAATGAAAGTGTTATAGTTATTAATTATATTATCTGGTTCCACTATTTTCAACTTTTGATATAGATTTTATTTTGGTTTTTCATACACTATCATTTTTTCTCTCCTTATATGCTCTAATTAAGTGATTTTGATTTCAAGTATATTAACATAATTGTATGATTCTTAAAATTTTACCAAAATGTCCATTTTTATCCATCTAAATATACAACATTGTAAGAACAAATTAATGTTTAACTTTAAGATAGAACACACATTTCTATTGATAATATAATTTATTTTTAGTTTTATTCTATTCATGCCATTCCTATTGTAATATACTTAAAATATGATTTGAATTTTGTGTCACCTTATTCATTAGATAAATAATTTTATATCATCATAATTTTTCATTTAAAACTACCTCTAAAATTTTCTTCTGGATTTATTCCCAAGTCTAATTTTTTAATTTATTTTTTGAATTCCCTTACTTTGCATATTGTTTAGAGAAAATGTCTCAAATTATTTTCCATATTTCTTTTATTGAAATATTGTAACTATATAACTAAATTTATCACAATTAAAACATGAAATTGGTAGTTTTATTTGAAATTTTCCTTTTCCTTGTTTTAATTTTCCTTCCAAAATTTAGATATTTTCAACGGTTATATGTTCTTTAACATTTTTAAGGATAATCGTAAGATTATTAATTTTCTTTAAAACTAAATCTTTGGATTATTTTATTTTCATACATTATATATTTTCATGTATTTCATATCCCACTAAGCTATATTGTAAATCATCAAGAGAATATTCCTCAATATATAATTCTTTAAGGATTGAGTCCATTACATTATACAAATGCGGTAGACTCATCCTAACATTTTTTTTACTATATCCAAATTCTAGATATATTCACCTAATCCCCATTTAAACTTGATAACCTTAGTGTTTCTATTGGAAAAAATTATAGGAATTTATTAGGATACATAATCAAATCATAAATTTTTTTATAAGAAATATACAATTTAAATTCATTCAAAATTATTTCCCCCGTCATAGATATGGAAATATTTACCCTAAATGGATTTAGAGGAGTTTTGGCTCATCAAATTCATAAAAATTTACTTTTTCATTTCTTTAATTTAGATATTTGGTTCTTCTTAATCAGTTTCGAAAAGAATCCTGATATATTAATTAAATTACGAGATCATATAGACCCTAACATTAATTATGTGGATCAAATCACTAGAATTTTTTATCATAAGAGATCATAAGTGTGATCCCATATGGTTCTTATATATTTAATAATTTCATACATAAAATATTATAATTCCATTTTTGTTGAAAATTTTCTCAATAAAAATACTAATTTTTGATAGATCATTCAAACAAAACATTTCAGTTAAGATACAAATTTTTTCAACCGTGGAGGTTACAATCTCCATATGAGGGTGGGCTGAGGAATGTTTGAGAGAGAATATTTTCTCCCCTCATGAAATATCATACAATGAATGTCATTATAATAAGGAATATAAATCACTATGGTATTGATATATAATTTAGTTAATCCTAGAGGTTTTTATCCAAGGCTAATAAAATAATGATGTTCAAATTTACAAAAATTCACTCATGTATTTTTTTTTGAATATGATTTTTATCATCAGTTAACTTCCAAGAGAAAGGATAACCACTTATTATTATATTTACACTTACTAATTCAATACAATGTCATAAAAGTTTTTATTTTAAGTTGTTATAATGAAATTAAAAAATTAAATCAATACTCCCAACTAATATAAGCATTTATCAGTATCACTATCTACAATAATTAATATGAATCTTCAAATAATAAATCATTTCATAGCTCTATTATAGAAACTATTTCAAAACATTTAGATATTCTATAAAATATTATTCTATTTTCAATTTAATATATATTTTACCTTTAAATCCCAAAATATATTTTTTAATCCTTTAAATCTATGAAATTTATTATGAAATATATGAAAAATAAGTTTTCCATATAATTTTCCAGCATATCTAAGTTAAATATAAAAAATAGATTAATTGGTTTCTATATTTTAATTTTTTTGAAGTATAAATATTATTTATAATATTTTATTCCATGAATAGATATATTAACCATAAATATAGTAATTTTTAAGTTCATTTAATTTAAAAAGCAAGGCTTTTAAATCATTATAGTTATTATTATTTTTATTCGTATCCACATTCTAAAATTTAAATTAGAATATAATCATGACACAATCTTATCCATTTCCCCATTTGGTTTTGTCTTGAATTTTAATGGATCCCTCTATACATGTTAATACTATATTTTAATTTATTAATTTAAATGTAAAATAATATAATTTTGAGTTTAGGGTGTTTTTATTGATAAAATGGAATTAAAAGGGTGGAAATGTAAAATGGTGTAGGTGGAGGGGTGACATCGGGTACTCGATGGCAAGGTACTGGAACTCAGTGGTATTTGATGTGCATTACAAGTCACAAAAATACCTAAGGAACATATACTAGGTATATGGTTGGTTAATATGTGTATCTATAAAATTTGAGGAAACATTTCCATTTCAATTTAATATTTTACTTCTATTAATGCACTGCTTTAGGATTTTAATTCTAATCTCCTCTCATAGCTATCGTTGTATCCCTATTTTCTTTTATTTATTACTTCTGTAGGGTTACATAATATGAATATTTAATCCCCCTATCATTTGGGTTTTTAAATAAACTATCTTCTTTAGTTTTAATTCTTTTTAGATTTCTTAGGAACTTTTCTTGAGTGAGTGTGAGTTAATATAAATCATTATTTTTATTTATTTCTTTTTTTTTGAGGTTGGAACCTAAATCTATTGTTAAAAATTATTTATGTATCCTAGATTTGTTTAGTAGTGGCATATTATTTTTCTTTTGATTTTGATTTTAGGTTCATAATTTTTTTTGGTTAAACCACACTGTTTATTTAATTTTTATAGTGGTTATAGTCATAGTGTCATGGTTTAGAGTGATGAATAAGCACAATTTGTTTCATAATAAAACTCTTCATAAAAGGGTCTCTATTTTAAATTAAAATTTCATCAAAGTTGTTATTCTGTGATATATTATTTATTTAGATTTTACACATTCCTTTAATTATTTTCCATCCCTGTATTGTTATTTATGTACTTATAAAATATTCCATATATATATTTATTGTCCTTTATTTCTTGTTTCAATGTTTTCACATGTGATATAGGATATATTGATCCCTGGTATTAGGGTATATTATGTATGCTAGTCTGGTAGGGTTTGTTAATGAAGATTATGGGTTGATGCATGTGAACCAACTATATATATATATATATATATATATAACTCTGTTTGTGTGTGTGTAACACCCCAAGCTTCCATATTACGTTTAGCTTTTAATAATACAATATCTTGCATTGTACGCAACTTCGAGATTCTAACACACCGCGGCCAATCAAAGTCGCCGTTATGAATAGTAATACCCACTTTTTGAAATTTTATAAATTTTATCTTTCAAAATGGACTTCATTTTTGGATTATGAATATCAAAATTAGCTTAGAGAGAATTTTTGGTATTTTTATGAAAACCTTCAATTTTTGATGAATAGTGAAAAACACTAAGTTATAGTTTAAAACCGAATTTTTATTTTAATAATTATTTATTTTATTTAAATTTATTTTAGATCAAAATAGATACATAATACCTATATAAGTTCAATGTAATTTATTGGAGTCAGATTATAATAATTTTAGATATATAAAAAGTTTATTGAACTTTTCACCGTCTTTTATCCACCTTCCAGGAGAATTTGCAAATTCACATAAAAGATAATTTTAACACTTATGTGAGTGGAATTTCAAAAATCCAAGAGACATGGTTTATATCAGTAAGAAAAAAGTGGTTCAATAAGATGATTTTTTTGTGAATAGTAACTTTTTTACTTTTATTTACCATGGTTAAAAGTAAATTCGGTATTTAAGGGTAAAAATGATATTATTATTACCCTAAAACATGTCTTAATTCTATTAGATAAGTATAATTCAACCAATAACAACCTTAGGAATAAAATATGAACCTATTTGGTCCACTTGGATTAGATTAGGACACTTATTATTATTTTATTTAAAGAAGAGTTAAAAGAGTTAAAATCAAAGTTTAATAACAAATTTTTTTAATATATGGTTATACATAAGATAAATTAAACTATAAATATTCATTAGAAAGATAAAATTATTTACTACATAATTTAAGTTTATTTATATTTTTTAGACATTAAATGATTTAATTTATTTATGACACAATGATGGTGAAGTAATTACCCAATTAAGGAAATATTAAAATAATTGATATTATAAATATCCAAATAAATATAATTTAAATCTTTTTATGAATTAAACTAATTTTATAGGTCAATATGACATATTAGGGTTGTTTAGATGAATTTTTTTTGAATAAATAATGCTGTTATGAATTTAGAAAAAACAAAATACCAAATAGTGTCAAAAATTGACATTAAAGAGTTTTTAAAACAATTATTATATTATTAATTGATAGTCTATTCATAAAAATATAAGGTTCATCTAAAAGACTTATATAAGGATATTTGTATCATTAATGAACCACTTGGGGTTCTCTTGAAAGTATATAGTAAGTTTATTAACCATATAATATAAAAAGACAAAGAGACATGGTAAATGTCAAACTATTTAACTAAGAGATAAATCTAAAAGATAAAGTTAATATGGTGACCCAAACCTTTATAAAACCTTTTGGTTGAGTGGTTTTCGACCCATCCCCTCCATATACATTAAATAATCTCTTTTTGAGCCATTAGAAACTGAAAATTATTTTATTATAAAATAATATTTCTAGCTTTTCCAAAGGTGCCCCTCACCCCTCTTATAAAAGGGCACTCCCCCTTGTCTCTAATTAACACATTCAAAGCCATTTTACTCATCCAAACTCTACCCAAATACAATATCAACTATCCTCCCATAATCCTAGAGGCCTTAATTTAGTAATAAAACCATCCTAAGGATCCCTTTTGATCAAATCAAAAGGAAGAACCTGAAAACGAGGTAAATATCTCACCACCTCTTTCAAGTTCCTTTCCTCTTCCACTTCATCTTTCATTGTTGTTTACATTATAAAAATAATAAATCCAGTATCTTTTATATAAAGTGATGTTATTATAAATATGGTGAAACCAAATTCATTATTCTATCCATCCTTTGAATGACATGTCACCATAAGTGCGTACGTACGACTTATCGTCACCACGTCGTGGTGTTGTTGTAATTCAATACATTATTATTTATATGGGTATAATAATAATGTGTAATTGATGTTAATAATAAATATAACATGATATTTATTTTTTATATATTATATAGCATCCAATTAGGTATTATTTTAATATTAAAAGAATGATATTGTTGCTCGTGCGTACGTACAGATTACCGTCTCCACGAACGCAATGTGATTCATTCCCCATCGTATACATTCAAGACTAATTTTCCTTATATGATTAAAAATAATGTTTAAATACTTGATATAATTCTGTATATGAATAATATACTTTCCATTCATAACAAATATGACTCACATAATAAAGAATATAACGGAAAATGAATCCATTAACACCCGAAACAACGATAATACAAAGATATTATTAACTTGGAAATGCTAAAAGATCATATATGATATAATATTAATGTATGTGATTATTGTATAATTTAATAACAATTATTTCACCATTATACAGGAGGTTAACCTACCCTTGACTAAAGAAAAGTACAATGTAAGGGTTAATTTCACAATCTCTTCATTATCTGAGGTTGTTTATACGTAATTATCTACTAGGACATATTTATCATCCACATCCATGTTTCTTAATAATGTATTACATAACATTTTTACTATTTAATATACAATGGGTTAAATAAATTTATACCCTTATATGTTTTTAAAGGATTCTTTCCATCGTTTTCCAAACAAGGTACTTTTTTACCTTTTCGACAAATTTAAGGTAAGAATGTTTTTTTTAACTTATACGGCGAGTGCAGCTATTTTATGCCATTATAATGTCATCAAATATTCCCTTATAAGCATATAATAATATTTTCAAAATAAATGTTTTTTATAATTATTTCACTCCTAAACGATTTCCAAATATAAAGAGATATTTCTCTAAAAAGGGTTTTGATTTCATCTTTGTCAACATCCTTTGATGGATTTTAAGTTTATTTGAATTTGATTTAATATGATACAAAACTTCAATATTGTATTGAATGTTTTGTGATATGTTTGACTGTGGATGTGCTATTTTTATACCATTCAGGGTTTATGGTTAATGTATTGACATTTTGAATCCTAGTTTTAATATGAATGTTTATGTTATATTTCAACCTTTTCACATTAGGAATGTATTGGACTTAGTAAGTGATTGGTGGAGCCTACTATAGCTCTTCAATTCATCGGTAGGTTTCATGAGAAAACTAGACGTGGAATTGGTCGAGGACCTTTACCAATTTTATATATGGTTTTCGCTGTGGCCTTAATAATATTTAGACGTTTTGGATGAGGCCTTGACAAAATGTTTCAGAATGTCCAGCATTATATATTTTCTCATTATGAAAATAATATTGATGGTTCATGTGATCATTCAACTAGTATAATACCCATGATTATGTTTTTTATGGAATTATTTACTCAGTTGATATTCTGGCCCAAAAAGTATTCATGTTTATTATTGGTAAAGGCATGTGGTTTCAATTATTCACCATGATTAATATTTATGTTATTTTCCACTGTATTTATTACCCTTACTGAGCATTTAAGCTCACCCATTTTTTATGTTTCATTTTCCCAGGATATGAAGAAGTTAATTATGAGTAACTTGCATCCATATTCTAGGAGGCTTGGATTTTTCTAATGGAATATATTCATGTTGTATTTCTTTTCAAGATGTAAAGTTGAACTTATGTATAAATCTTGTTTCCAATAATACTAAACTGATCAGTCTTTCAAGACAAGATTTCATTGAGATCATGCCAATGTTATGTATTAATGCACCGACTCTGGGTAACTAGGGTCGAGGTGTTATAGTTGATATCAAAGGAATTTTAATACAAACCTTGGAATCTATAATTAGATAATCTCTGATTAGAGCACATATCCCTAAGATAGACTTTGAGGATTAGTATAGAAGAAATTCCTGGAATTTTGGTATTATAGAGGTTTTGTGCGTTTCACAAGAAATAAATCCTTGTCTGGATACGAGCAGGTTGAGGAATCTCTTGCATAGATGTACCTAGGGTTAAAACTCGAAAACACCGCTTTGAGTTAGACTCGAATGAGAACTGGTGCCCAACAACGGGCCTTACTGCACTCTTGGTTACGAAACTCCCGAGGTATATGCTTAGGATAATTCTCTTTTTTTACCAACTATTTTGAAGAGTTTATGAGTATATACTTCCTCAAAGAAAAGTTTTTTATGATTATGGATTATATCCATAAACTGTTCAATTTATGTTAAGTATTTTACAAGTTTGGAATTATGTATTTCAATTCATAAACTAATCTAGTTTATGCCATTTTTTTTGAATTGGTTCCTAGTGGAAGGAATGGAAACTGTTTTAATGCACGCACTCCATGTAGAGATTTTCCTCCTACTCAAGATAATTATAGTGGAGCTGGTGATGCAACTGGTGCTGATCAGCTAATCACCATACTGGGACAACTCACTCAGGTTTTGAATAATAACCTAACCCATATGGAGAACCCTGATCCACAACTTGGAGGATCAATGTTAGATTTCTTCATGAGGAAACAACCACAAAAATTCAATGGAATTATAAATCCATTAGTGGATGATCGATGGATAAATTCCTTAGTGAAAATATTCCACACTTTGGGGAGTAGCGAAAGTGAAAAAGTTTTCATGAAAGTTTACTGCCTCACTGGAGATACTGATCAATGGTGGTCATTGATTCAAAACCCAACGGAAGAAGAGAAAGTATCAAATATGGAATTGAGGGAGTTTAAAAAAAATTTCTTAGAAAAATAATTTCCTCATGACCATCAAGCGGATATGGAAAGACAATTTATGAGTCTGAGGAAAAAAGAGGATGGGAGTGTCCCAAAGTATGAGGCTAAATTTACAAGGTTAGAAAGGCATTTTACATATTATATACGTAACCCTAGAAGTAAGATTGATCATTTATTTGATGGGTCAAAATTATTTATACATTGAGCATTAGTATCACAATCCTTCTCATCATACGAAAATATTTTCTCATGTGCTATCAAGACATAAAAGGAATTCTCTAAGTCTTATGGCTTTAAAGAAAAGAAAGAGAAGAAGAGATCTGCTGAACACTATGGGAAAGGAAATAAGGATAGAGGGAAGAAGGGAAGAATTGAAATTCCACCCTGTGATAATTGAGGAAGGAAGCACCCTGATGCCTGTCTAAAAGGAAAATGAGTATGATACAAATGTGGACAGAAAATCCATATTACTGGTGATTGTAAGGGAAAGAAATTTTCTACCAATGTTCAATGCTACAATTATAGGGAGATGGGAAATTATGAAAATGAATGTCCTAAGCATTAGGGAAACTTACCTTAGAAAAGGCCAAGGGATCAAGGCCAAGTTTATGCGATCACTACTGCTGAGGTTGAATCTCAGAAAGACGTAATGGCAGGTAATTTAATGGTTTCCTCAAGTTTAACAAATGCATTATTTTATTCTGGATCATTGTATTGTTTTATATCTTACCAGTTTTCTAATAAAATTATATATTTCCAATTTGATTTAACAAGGGAGTTGTCAGTCAAAACTCTTAAGGGAGGTATCATTGCAAAAAAACCCTTTTAAATCAGTCCCCATTAGAGCACATAAATGGTCTTTATCTTCTAATATCATTGCCATACCCATGATTTAATTTGATATAATCCTCTATATAGATTGTCTTTCAGACCATGATATGAATTTTTTTTGTAAGATGAAGGAGGTTATGATTTTTGATGATGATGATAAAGAACACCATATCTTTAGAGTAGAATCATCAGCACCTGATTCTTATCTAGATCCACCCCCTGTCGCTCAACTAAATTTAATTATTGGGGAGGAAGAGAATGAAATAACTGTGGTTGAGGAAAGGAATGTTCAAATAGAGTATGTACCTATTGTGAAAGAATATGTTGATGTGTTTCCAGAAGATTTACCTGGACATCATCCAGAACAAGAAAGTGAATTTTCCATTGATTTAATTCCTGGTTCAAGGCCCATATCAAATACCCCTTATACAATGACCATTATGGAATTAGTGGAACTAAAGATACAACTAGAGGAATTGAGTAATAATGGATTTATTCACCCTAGTTTTTCTCCATGGGGAGCCCCTGTCCTTTTTGTTAATAAGAAATATGGATCTATGAGGTTATGTATCGACTACAGGGATATCAATGCTATAACAATAAAGAAAAATTATCCCCTACCTCGCATTGATGATTTATTTTACCAACTTCATGGAGCTTAATACTTTTCAAATATTGACCTTTGATCTGGATATCATCAGTTGTGTGCGAAGAAGGAAAACATTCCGAAGACAGCATTTCGAACCAGGTACTGGCATTACGAGTTTACAACAATGCCTTTTGGATTGACTAATGCACCCTATGTCTTCATGGATCTAATGAATAGAGTTTTCAAGGAATATATCAATGATTTTGTAGTGGTATTTATTGATGATAACTTTTTATACTCCAAAATCTACGAAGATCATGAAAATCACTTGCGCATTATCTTGAAGACTCTTAGAAGACATGAATGATATGGGAAGTTTAGCAAGTGTGAAATATGGATTCAGGAGATTTATATTCTTGGCCATATTGTCTCGAAGGATGGAATCTAATTTGATACTTAAAAGACTAAGGCAATCCAAGAATGTCTAGCACCGATGAGTATAAATGAGGTAAGCAGTTTTATTGTCTTAGCATGTTGTTATCTGCATTTCGTCCAGAATTTGGCCCGATTGGCTGACCCACTAACAAAGCTCACATGAAAAGGGGTTAAATTTATTTGGACAAAAGAGTGTGTGGAATGTTTTGAAGAACTCGAGAGAATATTATTCAATTATTTTATATTGACTCTACCATAGGGGAATGATGGGTTCGTTATTTATAGTGATACATCGAAAAAAGGACTTGGTTGTGTCCTTTTGCAGAATGATAGGGCTATTGCCAATACATCACGACAACTAAAAATTCGAGAGAAAAACTATCCTACTCATGATACTGAGTTAGAAGCTGTAATCTTTGCTTTTAATATTTGGAGACACTATCTCTATGGTGAAAAATGTGAGATTTATAATGATCATAAAAGTTTTAAGTATATTTTCTCACAGAAAGAACTCAACATTAGGCAAAGGAGATGGCTTGAACTACTCAAAGATTATGATTTCATGATACACTACCACCTGGGGAAGGCAAATAAGTTGGAAGATGCTTTGAGTATAAATGATCATGGATTATTGAACAAGATGAGAGTTAATAAGGATCCTGTATATATGGATCTTGTAAAGATGGATATGGGAATCACCATGGAAGGTGAAACATCAATAGTTTTTCAAATGGTTGCCAAACCATCTTTACTAGAAAGGATAAAGAGTTCTTAGACTGGTGATGAAGAGTTTCAAAAGAAGATTAAATCTGTGAATGATGGGGCATTGAGTGACTCTGTGTATAAAGATGGAATTTTGAAATTTTGAAGCAACTTTGTGTTCCCGATATACCAGATCTAAAAAGGGAATTGTTAGATGATTATCATAGCTCAAATTTCTCTATAAACCCTGGGAGCACAAATATTTATAGAGATTTTGGGAACATTTTTGCTGGGACACCATGAAGAGGGAGATTGCTAATTTTGTGTCAAGATGTATGGTTTGTCAACAAGTGAATACTGGAAGGCAACAACCTAGAGGAGGCATGCAACCTCTTCCCATTCCAGAGTTGAAAGGGGATAATATTACGATGGAATTATTCATGGGACTACCAAATAATCCTAGAAGGAATGATGCAATATGGGTCATTGTTGATTGTATTACCAAGTCAGCACATTTTCTTGCTATAAGAGAATATTTAAAACTTGAATGTGTAACAAGACTATATATTAATGAAGTTTTGAGACTTCATGGAGTACCCCTGTCAATTGTTTCTGATCATGATCCATGTTTTATATCAAGATTATTAAAAAGTATTCAGAAAGCCTTGGATACTGAGCTTCATTTGAGAACTTCCTACCACCCCCAAACTAATGGACAATCAGAACGGACTATTCAAACCCTAGAATATATGTTGAGATCATGCTCACTTGACTTTCAAGGTATTTGGGATCAATATTTACCTTTGGTTGAATTTTCCAATAACAATAGCTCCCATTCAAGTATTCAAATGGCACCATATGAAGCATTATATGAAAAGAGATTTTGCACACCAACTTATTGGGATGATGTTGGTGAAAGAAAACTTGTAGTCCCAGAAATTGTGGATGAAACAATGGAAAAGCTAAAGGTAATCCAAAACCACATCAAAGCCGCTCAATATAGGCATAATAGCTATACTGATAACCGAATGAAGGATTTAGAATTTTAGGTTGGAGATCACATTTTCTTGAAAGTATCTCCATGGAAGGGTGTCATACGTTTCAATAATAAGGGAAAACTGAGTCCCATGTACAACGGACCTTTCAAAATTCTAGAATGAATTGGGGTTGTAGCTTACCGTTTGACCATTCTGCCTAGTCTCTCCAAAGTTAATGATGTGTTCCACGTATCCCTGTTGAGAAAATACAAGCTTGAACTAATTAATATACTCACCTAAGAAGAATTAGAACTAGAACCCAATCTGTCTTATTGCGAAGAGCCTTCCAAGATTCTTGATATAAGAGAACAAATGCTGAGAAACCAGACGACTTGTCTGGTAAAAGATCTATGGAGAAACAATAAGATGGAAGAGGCAACATGGGAACCTGAGGAACATATGATGATGAACCGCCCGAGTCTTTTCATAAGGTATTATCATAGAAATTTTTAGGGCGATATTATTTTAATGAGGGGAGAATGTAACACCCTAAGCTTCCACAATACATTTCCCTTTGAATAATGCAATAGCTTGCATTGTACTCAACTTTGAGATTCTAACACACTACGACCAATAAAAGTAGCCATTATGAATAGTAATACCCACTTTTTGAAATTTTATAAACTTTATCTTTCAAAATGGACTTCATTTTTGGATTCGTAATATCGAAATTACATTAGGGTGATTTTTTGGTATTTTTCTGAAAACCTTCAATTTTTGATGAATTGTGAAAAACACTGAGTTATAGTTTAAAACTGAATTTTTATTTAAATTATTATTTATTATATTTAAATTTATTTTAGGTAAAAATAGATACATAATACCTATATAAGTTCAATGTAATTCATTGGAGTCATATTATAATAATTTTAGATATATAAAATTTTTATTGAACTTTTTACCGTCTTTTACCCGCCTCCTAGGAAATTTGAAAATTCACATAAAACATAGTTTTACCGCTTCTGTGAGTGGAATTTAAAAAATTCAAGATACATGGTTGATATCAGTAAGAAAAATTTTGTTTAATAAGATGAAAATAATTTTTGGTGAATAGTAACTTTTTACTTTTATTTACCACAATTAAACGTAAATAGGGTATTTAAGGGTAAAAATGACATTACTATTACCCTAAAACATGTCCTAATTCTATTTTATAAGTATAATTCGACCAAAAACATCCTTAGGAATAAAAAATGAACCTCTCTGGTCAACTTGGACTAGATTATGACACTCCTTATTATTTTATTTAAAGAAGAGTTAAAAGAGTTTAAATCAAAGGTTAATAACTAAAACATTTTTAATATAGGGTTATACATAAGATAAATTCGACTACAAATATTCATTAGAAAGATAAAATTATTTCCTACATAATTTTTTTTATTTATATTTTGTAGACAGTAAATAATTTAATTTATTTATGACATAATGATGATGCTGTAATTACCTAATTAAGGAAATATTAAAATAATTGATATTATAAATATCCAAATAAATGTAAGTTAAAACTTTTTATGAACTCAAATAATTTTATAGGTTAATATTACATATTAGGGTTGGAAAGATGAGTTTTTTTTGAAGCAATAATGCTATTATGAATTTAGAAAAAACAAAATTCCAAATAGTGTCAAAAATTAACATGAAAGAGTTTTTAAAACAAATATTATATTATTAATTGATATTCTATTCATAAAAATATAATGTTCATAAAAAAGACTTATATAATGATAGGTGTATCATTAATGAACCACTTGGGGTTATCTTGGAAGTATATAGTATGTTTATTAACAATATAATAAAAAAATACAAAGAGACATGGAAAATGTCAAACTATTTAACTGAGAGTTAAATCTAAAATATAAAGTTAATATAGTGACCCAAACCAATATAAAACCTATTTGTTGAGTTGTTTTAGACCCATACCCACCTTATAATTTAAATAATCCTTTTTGGAGCCATTATAAACCGAAAATTATTTTATTATAAAATAATATTTCTAGATTTTTATAAGGTGCCTCTCACCCCTCTTATAAAAGGGAACTCCCCCTTCTCTCGAATTCACACCTTCAAAGCCATTTGGATCAGCCAAACTCTGACATAATACTCACTCAACTATCCTACAATTATCTTATAGGCATTAATTTAGTCAGAAAGCCAACTTAAGGAGCCCTTTTAATCAAATCAAAAGGAAGAATCTGAAGAAGAGGTAAATATCTCCCCACCTCTTTCAAGTTTCTTTCTTCTTCCACTTCCTATTTAATTGTTGTTTCCATTCTAAAATAATAACTCCAGTATATTCTATATAAAATGATGTTATTATAAATATGGTACTACCAAATTTATTATTCTATCCATCCTTTGAATGACATGTCACCATACGTGCGTACGTACAGCTTACCGTCTCCAAATCTTGGTGTAGTTGTTATTCAATACATTATTTTATGGATGAGTATAATAATGATGTGTAATTGATGTTAATAATAAATATAACATGATAATTATTATGTATATATTATATACCATACAATTATTTATTATTTTAATATTAAAAGAATTATATTGTCGCTTGTGCGTACGTACGGATTACCGTCTCCATGAACGCGATGTGATTCATTCACCATCGTATCCATTCAAGACTAATTTTCATTAGATGATTAAAAACAATGTTTAAAGAATTGATATAATTCTGTATATGAATAAGATATATCCCATCCATAAAAAATATGACTCACATAACAAATAATATAAAGGAAAACGAATCCGTTAACACACGAAATAACGATAATAATAAGATATTATTAAGAAGGAAATGTTAAAAGATTATATAAGATATCATATTAATGTATATGATTATTGTATAATTTAATAACAATTATTTAAACATTATACAGGAGGTTAACCTACCCTTGACCAAGGAAAAGTACCATGAAAGGGTTAATTTCATAATCTTTTCATTATCTAAGGTTGTTTATATGTAATTATCTAATGTGGCCGCTTTATCATCCATATCCATGTTTCTTAAAAATGTATTTCCGAACATTTTTACTATTTACTAGGAAATGAGTTAAGGAAATGTATACCCTTATATGTTTTGAAAGGAATATTTCTGTCATTTTCCAAAAAATTTACTTTTTGGCTGTTTCGACAAATTTAAGGTAAGAATGTTTTTTTAAACTTATACAACGGGTGATACTATTTTCTGCCATTATAACATCATCAAAGATTCCATTAGGAGATTATAAGAATTTTTTCAAAATAAATTTTTTCTTTATAATTATTTGACTCTTAAATTATTTCAAAATAGAAAGATATATTTCTCTAAAAAGGGTTTGGATTTCATCTATGTCAACATCCTTTGATGGATTTTAAGTTTATTTGAAGTTGATATATTATGATATAAAACTTCCATATTGTATTGAATGTTGTGTGATATGTTTTACTGTGGGTGTGCTATTTTTATACCATTTATAGTTTATGGTTAAAGTATTGACATTTCGTATGCTATTTTTAATATGAATTTTTATGTTATATTTCAACCTTTTCATATGAGGAATGTATTGGACTTAGTAAGTGATGGGTGGAGCCCGCTAAAGCTCCTCGATGCATCAGTAGGTTTAATGAGACTACTAGATGTGGAATCGCCCAAGGCCCTTTTCCAATTTGATATATGGTTTTGGCCGAGGCCTTAATCATTTTTAGATGTCTTGGCCGAGGCCTTGAAAAATTGTTTCAGAATGTCTGGAATTATACATTCCCTCATTATTAAAATAATATTGATGGTTCATATGGTCATTCGACTAGTAAAATACCTAGGATTTTGTTTTGTTATGACATTATTTACTCATCTCATATTCCTACCATAAAAGTATACATGTTTATTATTGGTAATGACATGTGGTTTAAATTATTCACCATTCTTAGTATTTATGTTATTTTCCACTGTATTGCTTACCCTTACTGAGAATTTGAGCACACCCCTTTTTTATGTTTCATTCTCCCAGGATATGATGGAGTTAGTTATGAGTAACTTGCATTCATAATCTAAGAGTCTTGGATGTTTCTAATGGAATATATTCGTGTTGTATTTCTTTTCAAGCTGTAAAATTGAACTTATGTATGAATCATGTTTCCAATAATACTAAACTGATTGGTCTTTAGAGACATGATTTCCTTGTGATCATGCCAATGTTATGTAATAATGCACCAAGTATAGGTAACTAGGGTTGAGGCATTACAACATGTATATGTCATTCCATTCTATGAGAAGAGGTGCCTCCTTTGTGGGGATGGATATATATTTATATATATTTATTTATACAGATATATATATGTATAATTTCATCATAATATGAGTGGAACATCATAAGATATGATTTATTATATATATATATATGTTTGTGTGTGTGTGGTTATTTCCCTTAAATAAATGATTTCCAAAGTGCACCTACTTGTACTCTAACCATGGATCAAAGGAGGTGTTGTGAGTTTACATTATAGATTCCTGAACATGTCATTTATGGAAGATTGGTTTAATTTATTTAGTACTTTTTGATTAAATATTTAATATTATAATTTTACTTTATACTTATTTTGTGTTTGTAAAACATACACTTCATTTTATGATAGTTTGGTAGGAGTTGGGTGGTGAATGTATACTAGGTAAAATATTCTCACAATCAACAGATTCCCCCTCAAGATGTGTGTAAAACTTATTGTTCATGTTCATGATAAGGGAAAGGAAATTTTTTATGAGGGATGCTTTATGAGGTATCTAGGAGTGTTCATATTTTTTAGTGGATGATGGCCATAATATATAGAGATCGTCAAGGTTTGTTTTTGTTATCACTTTTGATCTTGTGTCACGGGGTTCCTTAAACATTTATCTTGGCCGGATTTTTGTTTCATTATGGATAATGTATATGTATTTATTGTATGTGTCCTATTTTTATTGTCCATTTTCCATATATATACAGAATGTATTTAATTATTTGAATAGTTATTAGTGGCATCTTATAAAATATATGTTTCCCTATTATATTTATTTTTCCTTTTTTAGAGTGTCCAATATGTGCATGGGTTATAAAAGTTTTCTAGGATGATCTCCTAAAGGATTTGTTAATTTAAAAAGAAATAAAATCACTTCTTATTACACTATACCTTATCCCTTAGAATTTAAACTGACCTATGGAGATTGGGAAGCACCCTTAAGGTCATGTTGTGGTCTAGTTTTTGTTAATATGTGATCCGGGTTAGGTCATTACGAAATGGTATTATTGAATTTTAAAGGGAATTTAGATAAAGAATTTTTAGGTGATATGATAATCAATACTGAGGTAGTAGGAAATAAATATCCCTGGTTAGCATAAATATACTATTTGTTGAGTTACTGGGGTTATTTTGGTTTTATTGGTCTCTTATTAACATTGGAATATTGTAAATGAGCCTCAAACACCATGATTAAGCATTTATAGTCTATAACATAAAGAAAACATGAAACATATTATGATTTTTTGTGGTTATTTAGTAAATTTATTAAATCATTTTAGTTTTTGTTTTAATTGAAACTCAATCATAAACAAATAAGGTATTCTTACTAACTCTTTTGTGATGAATAAAATACTATAAAATTGAATTTATTTACTTTTTTCTTTTATTAATTTGATATTTATGATTATCATAATTTTCCCCCATTTATCAACATATATATATATATATAGTTTTACAAAATCATGATAAAAAAATAAATAGTATAAAAGGAAGGGTTTTATCTTGACCTCTGTTACACTATTCCAAAATTTGACAATGACATTTTTTCATTGATATATGAAATGATAAAAATATCAACATAAATATAGAGTATGTTTCCTTAATTACCAATTTGGACCATAAGGGAAAGAAAATATGAGTCATCTACACCCATAAGTAGTTTTAGGGATCTATATATCCTATAGGGGCCTACTGAAATTCTCTTCGATGTTGGGTTAAGAGAACCTAGATGAAAACATATAATTACTAATGATAGACATGAATTCTGATTTCATCAGCCAATGAATTTTTATGGTGATTTATACTTATTGGAGGAATAATTATATTTTTATTATATTTTTCACATACCAAAAAACATTGAGGCCCCAGAGTAACACTTGGTGAGATTGGTAAGGTTTTTGTTAAAAAGGGACACTAATATATGGGGGTATGCTTTTATCAAATCCAAAAAAGACTCTAAATTGGAATGAAAGGGTTTTTATGAGATCTTAATTGAGAAATTATATGAAGAAGCCCATTTTAAGAAGAATTTTAGAATCTATGGAATATAAATATGGGTAAATGAGGATATTGGATTGAACATCCATGTTATTTGACTAACTCTGATTCATGCCATACTTGAGTAGGGATGAGTAATCAAAGGATAAATATTGTGAAATGGGGTTGAAGTAATGTTGTAAATTTTAGTGATTATATTTTACCTATATACCTTCTTTGATATTTTAATGAAATGTGTTTTAGCTATGATATGTTTTATGGGAGTTATGAGAGATAATTTCTGATATTATACCCAAAGTACAAGTGAAGGGTCATTTTTTAGGTATGCATCAATAAGAAATGAGTCCAATTGGATTTGTATTGTGTATTAAATGAGGAATTATCCCCCTTCATCTTATTCTGGGATATCAAAAATTCTATTCTTAAAATATGAATAATTAGGAAACACTTGGATAAAATATCCCTCTAATTCCAAGTTGTTCGACATATGTCGTTAATATGGCTAACTTAAAATTTTCTATTGAGTCCCACATTTAAATAGACTAGGGTACTGATCTTAGTAATCTTATATATATCACATTATCAAGGTGAATTTAAAACATGATAAAGTTAAAAATACATATGCTAAACTAGTTAATGAAATAGGTGGGGTAGTCTTATTTCAAAATCACTAGTACCACTTTTAGGGAAGGCATTTTAGCTTCCTGGTCAACATGATAGAGCCATTTGGGACTTTATACCTAATTAGTCCATATATATTGTTGAGTATTGTTTTTTTACTATGAGTGGTTCTATTTAAGTATCATATACACTTTCCAATGTTTTTTAGATACATAATATTCTCATTACTTTATCATTAAGAAACTAGAATCATATATGAGACTGGGGTAGAGCTAAATAAGAAGTTAAAAAATATTCATAACCCCCTAATAAATAAACAATAAAAGATATTGAATTTTTGTACTTCAATTATGGTGGGAAAATTTTTACTTTTGTATTTTTTTTACCCTTTATACGAGGATCTTAAATATTTTCTTAGGAATCAACTTATAAAACCAATATAAATTCCATATATATTTCCATTGTAAGTGAGTTTCCTTTTCCTCTTAACTTGATTCTAATTATATGTTTATAAAAGAATAAAAATTCAAAGTGTGTTGAGAAAGATTGTGTCACGGGTAGATAAGGATGATCATCTCTAATATGATGAATTTTATGATTGGTGTAGTTGAAGATGGGGAATATTAGGAATTACCTACCATGATGGGGTTCTTTACGGATGTATTTACCAAATATTTTTTCAAGATTATCTACCCAATGGGAGGTGAAGTTGTTGATTGAGTTATTTTCAAGAATGTAATTGATCTCAATTCAACCCTATTATTTAACATTAAAAGATCTGAGGGAAATTAACTTTTAGCTTTAAGAACTTAAGTGTAAGGGTTTTATTTGAACAAGCACATTTTCATAGGTTACACCCATTATTCACACCATTAATGGTGATGAGAGACTATAATTTAGTTTATTATATCATTATTTAAAGCGTTGATATGTTTTTTAGAAAACAATCTTGTGATCGAGATACCATCAATTTGGAGCGAGGCATGAGGATATTCTAAATATGGAATTTAGGAAATAATATAATCACTTTGTGTATCTATTAACTCTATTTGTGATTTTTAATTCATCATCTATAATTATGGTTTTAATCGATAAGATATTTATTCCATTATTAGCATCTATTGTGGTTTCCTTTGTGGATGACATCATTTTACACTCAAGATCTAGTAAGGATCATGAAAAACATCTTAATACTATATTATAGATGTTGTATGATCACTAAAATGATTTTATGGATTTAAAATTATCCTTATTGGTTCACAATGTTAAATTCCTCACATATCTTATATGAAAGGAAGAAATTTTAGTAGAACCCGATAAATTAGAGGTGGTGATTTCTTGTGATATAGACAATAATGTATTCTAGATTCATAGTATGTTGATAATTGTTGAATACTATCATTAATTTTTATAAAAAAATTTCATTTATAGTTTATTCTATGAATATGTTTTTTGAATATGGTGGAATGTTTCTTTGGTTAGATGATTTTAATTTATCATTTTAGGAAATAAAAATTAGTCTTAGAAAAACCTTCATCAGGATCATTCTAGAATAAGGTATAAAGTTTATGGTTTATTATGATACCTATTATATATTTATTTTTTGTGTACTTATGAAAAATAATTGTGTGGTGGCAAAATTCCTTATAATATTTGGCATCATGAATGGAATTATATGACCCATGATTAGAAATAATTTTATGTTGTATACAATTTCAATTTCTAGAGGCACTATATATTTAAAGAATGATTTGTTCTATAGAAATATCAAAAAATCATCAAATAGGTATTTTAACATTTTGATAGAAATTAAAGGTAGTGTTTCTTGGTTTAATACCCTTAGTTATATGATTTTTGATATTTTTTATATTCTTGAAAAGGGAAATGTTTTATTAGATTCCCTTAGTAGGAAGTATTATCCCTATATAATTTTAGGATAAAAATTAAGAATGAATGTTAGATTCAATGTAATATTATATTGTAATTGATATATTCAATGATCAAAATATGATATGTTTTCTTGATATTTATCATTTATCCTAATTCATATAGTGGGTAAAAGACTCTCAAATATCTGATTATGTTTTCATTATTATTTTAGAATGACTTAGTTGTAGAAATATCCTTGAGTATTGGTATCATGATCTAAATTCAAGAATTTGTGTTCATGAAAGGATTATGGTTGGAACTTCTATAATCGAGTAATTATGAGAGAAATTTATTTTTACTTATAGGATATTCAAAAAACAATATTAAATTTTTATCATTATATTCACTGGAAATTATAGAACCCAAATTAAATTATGAAGATATATGGTTTCATTTCTCAATGGATTAATTATTTAAGATTGAAATAAAATAAATAGCAACCCTTAGGTGAATTACAGCCTCTACATATATCAATTTGGGAATAGGTTGAAGTCAAGGTAATTTTTAATATCTTACCTCAATCCCAGATAGGTTGAGATATGGTCTAGGTGAATGCTTATTATTTTTGAACAAGTTACTATTTTATTTTATTATCAAGGAATCATATTCAATGTATTAGTAGGTTAAGTTTTATATATAAAAGATATTAAAACATCATGGAGTTATATTTATCATTGTTTTTTATCAGGACTCAACTTTTATCTCTATGTTTAAAAATAGTTGCAATGATATCTTGGAACATAGTAAAAAATGAGCATGGATTATCACCATTAAACTAGTGGCTAGTTATAGTGGACTATTTATATTATGAAGGATATTTTTTGGAATTGTATACATAATTTATAAGGCTCTTAGGAGGATTATTTTTCACCAAAACTTATTTTCCTATGATAATAACCAATGGGATTTTTTTCAAACCGATCATTTGGAGTCACTTTGTGATAGGCCTTATCGTTCATCACTTTCATAGATAGAGGTCAGTGAGTGATCACTGTTTAATTGTTGCATGTTTTAGAATATTCTGGCATAGTAAAAGTTTATCCAAAATTATTTTATGGTTGAAAAAATATTCCAAAAGTCAAATATATATATCATAGGGGATGGCTGTATGATTTTCATAGGTGATATTATATTTCTCTAAGTTTCTCTATGATCAAGTCATTGATGTTTAGAAAATCAGGGGAATATAACCCTTAATTCATTTGGCCATTTGAAATATTGGATCATATTTGATAAAAAAACGTATAGGTTATAGTTTCTTACTTAATTCAATATTATACACAATGTTATCCATGTGTATCAGTTTCATACTCATGTTTCTCAGTTTGATAATAAAAAATTGGAAGTTGACCATTGTTTATGGAGAAGCCTACTTGTATCATCATCCAAAGTGAGGATATCTAAAGGAGGAATTTCATTCCTTTAGTTCATGTATATTAGAATCATGGTCAAAATTGGGATAAAATTTATAAATGATTTATTGAGGTTAAATTGAAATTACTCAACTTATATCCTTATAATTATCCATAATGGTTCTAAAGGATATGAATACTGATAAAGGGGGGGGGGTTATAATGACTCTCTTAATCTGAGTTATTAAGATATTTTATTATTTTATCATTTAATTTTTTAATGATGAAATTTTGAGGGGGGGGGGGGGGGTTGATTAAATTAAAGTATGGGGTAGAAAACAAAATATGATATAAGTGTATAAGTGGAACTCGAAACCTAATGGAAGGGTACTGGTTACCTATAACATCTATTGTGAATAGTAGTACTTATTAAATTACCAATCAATAATCTATTTTCAAATACCAAGTACCTATTAAAATATTAGGGTGGTTTTATTATAAATTGGACATTTTTTTATTACGCATTAAAATTTGACACTCTTTAGAATGTTTCTATAGTATTTTGATTCTAAATAACCTCAAGAGATATCCTCAAACCCTCACCTCCATTTCACTACTTTCTAAGTGACCTCTATTTAAAATATTGATCCAAATTTCCTCTAGGTTTCTATAAAAACTTTTGGGTGGAAATGGTAAGGTGAGATCATTATATGTCCTCTCATTATTTTACTTCTCCAAGGTATAATAAAGATAATATATAATTATTCATTCATTTAGGTTTTCTATTTGTAAATATTAATTAGTTTTACTTCCTTCAAGATATATTAGGATATTTTATTTATAGACAATGAGGTAAGGATAACCAATATTTATACTAATTTCTTCTTTTTATTGAGTGATTATTATAAATATCTTGATTCCTCTTATCTAGGTTTCTTAAATTTATCAAGTAGCATCATATTATCTTTCTATAGATTCTAGTTTTAGGAAAATTAAATAATTTGGTACATGAACCCACATTTTATCTCATATTTTAAAATTGGTAATGATTGTAAAAACATGGGTTAGATTATTGAAAAACTTGAAAAATGTTTCCATTATAAAAATATTCTTTGAAGTGTTTTATTTTTAATTTAATATTTTATAAATGGTTATTATTCTAGGAAATATTGAGTTTTATGATTTTTCATATTACTTTAATTGATTTATTACTATGTATTTTTATTTATGGTACTTGTAAGGGGTTTAATACACACAAACACACACACATATATATTCATTGTCCTTTATATATTATATAGATGCTTCTATTTGTGATATTGGATATATATAGGCTTTTAATTATGGAATAATGTGTATATATGTAATAAATGACTTTAAAACAAGGATAAAGTGTTATTAAATGTAAAAAACTATATATATATATATATATGCGTGAGTGTGAGTGTGCATCTAGATATGATGTTATGCCTTCCTATGAAATAGGGGCCTCTATAGTATGTATATATATACGAGAGGTATATATATATATATACATTCCTTATTTTAAGGATAGGGTCACCATAAGAGAATATGTCTGTGGATATATATATATATGTTGTTATTTACCCTTTATAAGGGATATATACACTCTCATAGCTTGGATTTCGAGAATGGATCAAAAAAGGTGTAGTTGTTTTCCCAATAGCATTAGAAGAATATTAATATTTGAGGATTACATTACATTATTTAGAAAGTTATAATGAAGTATTTTCTGTAATATTTTTTCTCACTATTTCATACAGATAGTCTTATGACATATAGGTAAGAGTTAAGTGGTGACCACCTATTGGGTTCATATACTCACACCACACACATACCTCGAGAGGATATGCATAAAACTGGTTTTTTATTATGTAGGTAAGGTAAATAAATTAATTTTAGATGAATTATGGGTGTAGAATTTTTCAGTATTAGGTATTTAGAGAAGAAGATGGTCATCTTATATGGTGACAGTCCTGATCTTATTTTTGATTTTTCTTTATATATTGAGTTATTTAGTGTCATATAACTTCTTTTAGGGGATATTTTACTTTATTTTTAGATCATGTATATAAATTTATTCTATATATATGGGATTGTTATTTTTCTTGTGTCTTTATACATATATAATGTCATTTATACTATTATAAAGGTATAATAATTATCCTCTAACATGAAATTAATTTTCCTATAAAATATATAATTTTTATTTTATGGAAAATCTAATATATGTATGGGTAGTTAAGGATTTTTGGTTGGATTTTATAATATAATAGTTAATTTTAAAACATAAAAAATCACTTAAAATTATAAAATACCATCTCACTTTATGTTTATAAATACCTTTATTTATTATTAAGCACACTTGAGGTCCTTGTGTGGCTTTATTTAGGTCAATGAGTGATGCATGTTGAGTTTCTATATAAATATTCTAATGGACACCATTAGTATAAGTGATCTTCACTATATTCATAAATATGATTAAATATAATTTATTTCAAAAAATATATTTAAATTATGACCATACTTATTTCAAACCTCATTTAACAAAAACAAAAAAGACATGTAAAAAAAATACTTCTTAAACCACGATAGGGTTTTTCATCCTTCCCATTGTGTCTAGAGATTTTTCTAAATATAACCACCTTAAATAACCAAATAACTTATATTCTTTCTAGGTTCAAAAACTTCAATATTGTGTTGGGTGTAATGAAAGAATATTTTGTAATATTGTTTTTCAAATAAATATTTCTTTTGACATCTTCCTCCATAAACAATGTTGATCTTAAATGAAAAACACGATACATTTTGATAAAAATATAAGTATTCAACATAAATGTTAAAACCTATCCATTAAATCAGAGGGTAGAATAATATTAACCAAATTAGGAAATTTGGGTATAAAGAAAAAAATTATACAATTACAATTAATGAAATTCAATTATTATAGGTAAACCAACCAAGAAAATCATTTTATGCTTAAAAATATATTTTTTTTTTCTAAAAGTGGTTTTTTATTTCAAGAAAATAAATATATTAAGTAAAAATAATAAAAAATATATTGATAATAAGAATAATACATTACCAATAAATTAATTATTAACTAATAGGAAATATGAATAAATAATAGTTCACATTTTAAAGAGTTATTTTTCAATATGAATAATTTTCAACTATATTTTTGGATTTTAATTAAATATTTAATACTCAAAATTTTGAAATTTAATTTGAAAAAAATAACATAATTTTTTTATTAATCATACAATTAAAATATTTTTTTTTATTCTTCTATAAAGATTGATGTTTAGGTGAATAATGTAATATACCAATTTTATAGATAACTCAAATTTTATGAGATTATTAGTACATAAATATGAATTTTAAATTAATGAAAAATATTTATAAGTGAAAATATGTATTTTATAATTGAATTTATAATTATAAAAGCACTATTTTAAATTTATAAACCAAAATTCAACATTTTAGGAATTAAGTTATATTTATTTAAAAATTGTTTTTAATATATTATTCATTTGGTATTTTAGAATTACTTTTTTATCACTTTAAAAATTTTAATAAAAAATATATTTGAAATTTGGAATAATTAGTTCCAAATTATAAAATAATTTGAACTTTATTTTTTCGCATAAATGATGAATTACCAAGGTAAAAAATATTTACCATGGTGAAAATGAAAATACTAAAAATGCATAACCTAATAGTTAAAGAAACTAATATGTTAAAATATGTTTTTAATTGAGTGGTTGGGGTACATATTCACCTTATCTATTATCCTCACCATTATTTCCCAATTTTTTATCCACTTAACTTGAGATTTTATTCCCATTATGGAATGGTTTTCAGTATTTACAAAAATATTACCCCTTACACTTATAAAAAGGGAACACATATCCAACCTTAACCTCCCTCCAGAACCCATTATAGATAGCCAAATGTCTTCCCAAACATATCCTAATAACTATTATCCACCTTAATTTAGTTATTTTCATCTCAAAAGGCCATCTATCAAAGGTTTATTCCACTTTACAATGGAGATAATCCAAGTAGTATGGTCTAGATTTCAAACCATTCTTCCCTTTTATCAATTTCCTAATGTTCATTTATTCATAATAAAATTACATTTCACTATATTGAAATCACATCTTTAGTAGAATTATTATAATAGTATATTATTATAATTGTTCTAAAATATCTAACCACCCTTTTCATTTCCATTAACGAAAGAAAAAATGTGGATCTTGAGTTGTGCGAACTACTCCCTCCACAACAAAACATGTTTTTTTCCATGAAAACCTTAAAAGGATGGTAAAAATATGGAATTTAATAGGTAATAATTATATTTATTAAATATATTATATTCATAAAATATAAACCCAATTACACCCTTTCTACTTACTATTGAAAATGAAATTTTCAACCAAGCATACGTGTGGACTACCACCTCCATTGAATAATTAATTGATTTTTTATTTCATCATGGGCTTCCATAGTTGATCATTTTAATAATTTTAATGAATAATTATGATGTTTATGGTATGAATAATTTTATTTTAATAAAAACTAAATAACCTATTAATTATATAAATGGAAAAAATCATTATAAAATTGGCCATCTTAAAAAAACTAAGAAAAATAAATTTTTTATTCATATATTGTAATATTTTCATATCCAATACTACTTATTATAACTAATTAAATTTTTTATTTAAAAGTCTAATTAACAATATATATGATAATTATGATTATGTTATAACAATACTGCAACTAAATCACCTCATAATCATCCCTTAATAACGCTATGTTCATGTTTGGGTCAGTTTGACCTTCTACTCAAACACCACCACCATATTATGTCATAGATGACAATGAAAACCAAATAAATTGTATAATATGATATAAATATTTATGTAATATTTTTTTGGTTTTTTAATTTATATTTATATATATATATATTTAACTTAATAATTAATAAAAAAAATTCATTGGTTATGAAAATCACCAAAGTGTTCTTGTTGTCAATTTATATTCAAGGATAAATAAAGAAACAATCATAAAAGGAATTTTAGACTTCAAAAATAAATATAATTAATTTATTATAGTAACTTTAATTAGATTTTAATTATTAACATTATGATAAAAATAAATACCAAAACTTCTCCTAGAAAACTTATAATAATTGTTAATACTATAAACACCCGATGTGGGAAAATAGGTAAAAAATAAATCATATATATGTAAATAATGATTATATTTGAAAATTATAAATTTTTGTATGGATAAATATGGTTATAAACTTAGTTATTAGTATACTTATATTTTTATATTGGAGGTTAAATCACTACAGAGGAAATCATTGGTAAATTTAATGGTTTTATTGTCCTATTTTCAACTCCATGGGACATGTTTTATATTATGTAGAATAATTTATATTATATAATTTAATAACTAAAAAGTTTAATTCATTTATGAATTTATATTCCATTTTTTGAAATTTTAATTTCCATTTCATGATCTTCCTCTCAACTTCCTTTGATTGTTCTATTACCAATTCCTTATAATATTCATTAACATAATTATAGATTCATTAGGACATTGTCTTAATTACTTAAATATACCTTTTTTGGCTTTATTCTTTCATACCATTAATTTTTTTTGGGTTTTAATTTTTTTATATGGTTCAATTAATTTTCATCATCAATATCTACTTATTTGATAATATATATTTCAAAACCAAAGTTTAACATTTTTAATAATAACTCCCATTCTTACTAATGAATATTTTCATCAATTTTCATGTATTCTATCCCTAAAATATTTTTCTCTATTTTTTTAAAGAATAATATGAATTGTTTTATGTGATTATTATAATTTTCTTTACCCATTCTAAAAGTAATGGTTAATACACTTTTTATGTTGTATGTATTCATAAAATGTCATTTCAAAATATAAAAAATGTTTTCTATCTTATAAAAATAATTTTTTTATCTTTTAAACCATAATTTTTTAAAATCTTTATGTATTTTCAATGATATTTTATTTTTAACTCTTTATGATAAGGTTTTTTAAAGTTATTTTATTTGTCTACAAAATAATGTTTGGATTGTAATTATTATTTCAAATTTTATGTAAATTTTTGAATGGTATTTATGGAAATTTTTTAATTTCCACTTATATTTTTATTCCATGGTTTACCACACATAATGTGATATTTTTAAAATCCATTATTGAGTTTAAACTGATATTATTTTGTTGTGTTATCATTTTCTAATAAATTTTATTATGTATTTTCATTCCTTTGAGACATCTTCCAAGGGTTCCTTAGGAAGATGAAATGGGTTATTATCTTCTAGGGAATACTCCTCTTGATTAGAATCGATTAGAGTCTATTTTGAAGGAAATTTTGGCCATGGACTAGTATTTACCACCTATTAATAACGAAGTTGTTTAGGTATAACCAAAACATGGAAGAGACAACGATTGACCATGTGAGTTGCAATATAATAATCCCCCATTCTTTAAGGGTAAAAATGAAGCTCAAGAGGTGGATAATAGGTTGGATAAGATAGATTTAGTATTTGTTTTTTAGAGACACCTTAATCTATTAGGGTTAAGTGTGCAATATTTAAGTTTGAGGGTCCAAGTAAAAGGTGGTGGGACTCGATGGTTTAGGTCAACTGGAATATGGTCTTGTATTATAAATCTCCAAGACTCTCTTATTTCAAAGGTTCATATTTAAATCATTAATGATGGATAATTATATATATTTCCACTCCATGTAGCTGGGAGATAATTTTGTGTTATAGTACACCAATAGTTTTACGGATTTGGTTCATTTTCCCCTAGAGGTAGTGAAGAATGATCTATTGAAGGATCATAAATAGCTACAAGGATTGAGTCTTAACATTCGATCATAGGTATATATGTTTAATAGCGCCACCTATGATGAGATAATCAATAGGATTATGATGAAAGTGATAAATATGGTGGGTAAGATAGGGTTTCCTAGGACTTCCTTTCCACCCAGTTGTAAGGACCCAATGTTTAATCAATGAAAATTACCTTTTTATAGTTATGTCATATAATCACCTAAAATCACAACACAATGAACTAATAAGTACAATTTGACCTTTAAATATGATATTTTCACTTATGAGATTTGAATTTCTAAAATCTAACAAACACTATTGCGATCAGTAAGATGTTTAATGTCTAATAAGACAAAATTATTTTTTGGTTAATAGTATCCTACCAATTTGAATAGTAACCTAAAATTATGAAAATTAATATAAATTTTATGAATAATAAATCATCCAAAAAATAGTAATCTCACCCATGAATGTATACAAAAACTTTAAGCATCTTATAAGTGATAATATGACCATAGTAAAAGTATTGGTATTTTTTTAAGTCATAAATAATTAATTACAATTAAAAAATTAATTTAAAGGAAAATTTATTATCATAAATTTTTTTCATAAATTAAAAATTTTATTCCTTCATTTATTAAGATAATTTTATAAGACCTTATGCAATTTTTTAATGCATTATAAAATCATTTTTAGTTTTAAAATCATTAATTTTCAAGTAAATTATGGTCTTAATTAGAAATAAAATTAATCATATTTTTAACATTATTTTCAAAAAATATATTTCATTTGTTGATTCTAAAAATATAAAAAATTTTGGGGAGATTTTGTTTTCTAAAATACTTGAATTTTTGGTGAATGGTAAAATATTATAATTTACTATAAATTCTAAATAAATTAATTTTCGCAACATGCCCGAGTCATAGATTATGTAAATGGAATTTGTTTTGAACTGACATGAATATATTACTATTTTTGGTCACATGAATAATTAATATTGCTAGTCTTGAGAAAAATAATGAAAAAATGAATAAAATATTGGGAAAACCCTCCTCTCCTCCAATATAGAAACCACCCTCACCCCCTCTTCTCTTTTATCCTATAAAGCATCATTCCTTGACTAAATAATACACAAATATCTCCCAAAACAGCTCCCCCACTTCCATAATCCCTTGGCATATTCAAATATCAAATCATCTACCTTTAAGAGGTTCTCAAGGAAGATTAATTTAAGAGTTGAATTTCTGTTTTCAATTCTTTTACTTTCCTTGCAAGATCCATTGTTTTCTTTTCTATCCATAACTCTCCTCACCCACATTTTATGAAAAATACAGTACCTTATATGTATTGGAATGTTTTCTCAGTAATGGAATAAGTTATTATCATCTCTCCTTTTCCCTTGTTTTATACTAGTAGTAAAAACACCATCCGAGATATGTTAATTTACCACATTCAAGGGCGATGGGTTTTCAATTTGTAATACCATATTCAATTATGGTTATGAAACCATTGTTATGGTTAAAATAAAATAAAATATATGTATTATGTCTCATATATGGTTCTGTAATCTTTTTGTACACATTGTATTGTCTTCTAAAACAAAATTTGTTTGTTGTGATCAAAAACCGCCAATTAACCCAAAAGGTCATCACTAAAGTTTTATATAATAATTCATATTCACTCCAAGTAACCGAATTAAATTTACAACCATTTAACCACTTTTATGTTCAATAATAAAATATAAATTCAATTATAAAAAACTATCTTCATTATACATGATTATCCATTCATGTATATAATTAAAATGATTATTAAACAAATGGACCCAAACAAAGAAATTGAACATCATAGCCAATCAGAAAGGTTATGAATGAACACAAAATGGTTATACAAAATAAATTAAATTTTAAATAGGTTATGGAATTATTAATTATTGAATATAATTTTATTATTTAGTTCATTAATATCAAGTGTAGAACACCACTGGACTTAATTTATGGGATTCTACCCAAACCTCCATTAATTCCTTCAGGTTATTCTTTCTCTCTTTTTACCTAAATGAAATAAAATATTATGTTTATGTAAATATTATAATTTATGTTTAAATGTCCAAAATCATGTATAAATATCCATTAATCATTCTCTTTCAGGGATATACATTCTTTTAAGCGATTCCCACCTTAATACTTCTCGATAAGCAAACTCGTTTAAAGAGTACTTCCTAAGTTTTTACCCAATTTCACGTACACTATACCATATGTTTTATGCCACCATTTTTGTTAAAAATCAGTCTTTTTTATTATAAAAACCATATTTTTTAACTTATGGTTTTATATAAAATATTATTCCCTTTTTTATTTTAAATTATCTTTAGTATTTTCTTTAAAACCCTATTAAAATGTTCTAATGCTACAATTTATTAAATAATTTTCTTACATGTTGTAAATTATATTTGAAATCATTTACCATTATATATGATTATTTTAACATATTAATTTCCATGTATGTAATAATTTCTTTCTATCATGGAAACTTGAATGATACACCCATTCATTATGTTTTATGACATGTTTATGATACCCATTTGTTTCCATGGGTTACCTTATACTTATGTATGATTGTTTATGTATGATTATATATACGGAAAGAATATTCATGAACATTTTATGATGGGTGAGTATAGATAGTGCTCCAATTCATTGGGTAAAGTTGAGTTTCATGAGACATTATGTGCAACAGTCTTGACGGTTAGCCGTGACTCATGATACCATGTGAAACAGTCTTAGTGGTTAACATTGACTTGTGCTTCTCTATGTGTAAATAGCATTGAGTTGTTCTAAATTCATGTTTTTCTTGGTTTCACCTTACTTTGATTCTATGTTTATATGATCCTAAGTTATACATGTTATGGTTTCATATGTTAAATTTCATTTTATGCCTTTTTATATCATTATGTCATTCTACCTAACCGATGTGCTAAAGCTTTATTATTATGCTTAACCCCTTACTGGTCGTTTAGCTTATGCCTTTGTTCATGTTATCCCCAAGTTATCGTATGAAGATGTATGAGCACAATAGAAGTTATGAGATCATTACAGAGAGTAAATAAAAGTTTTTATTATTATGTTTGATTGTATACCTTGTCTTCCAAGACACTAGATGGTCTACTTATTTTTTGAGATTAGGAATTGAGCACTTAAAAACATTTTGAATGATACTAAGTTTAAGAAAATATCCCTAAATTTTGGTATGTATAGAGTAATTGGTTTATCAAGAAAATACATCCATGTATGGATACAACTAGGTAGAGGTGGCTCTGACACAAATGTATCTAGGGGTAAAATTAGAAAACTCCGCTTTGAGCTAGACTCAAACAGGAACTGGTGCACAACAATGAGCCTTACTGCACTCTTGGTTTGACACTCTTAGGGGATATGATTTGGTAAATTCATAAGCATATTATAATCCATTGTTAAGGGAACATAAAGAAAAATCCCAAAAGAATAAATGTTTAGTAACAGATCATGGATAACATTGATTGAAACCTAGGTAATCAAATGTTAGGATATAATTTTCCTTTAAGATTTTATCCTTTAATGTTTAAAGTTTACTTTTTATTCTTATTAGCTAAGTATTAAAACCCTCACCTATTTTCACCTTAGTATGCAAGATAAAATTTCAATTGAGAAATTTCATAAGGGGGGAAGAATGTAATGACCCAATGTTTAATAAATAGAAACTACCTTCTTATAATTATGTCATATAATAACATGAAATTACAACAAAATGAACTTCTAAGTACTGCATGACCTTTAAACATAATATTTTCACTTATGTGATTTGAATTTTGAAAATCTGAGATACACGGTTGCGATCTGTAAGATGTTTGGAGTCTGATAAGACAAACATATTTTTTTAGTGAATAGTAACCTACCCTTATGAATAGTAACCTACCACTATGAATAATAATAGTTTCCTTATGCGTAGTAAATCATAAAAAATAGTAGTAACCTCACCCATTAATTAATAAAAAAAATTTAGGCATCTTATAAGTGATAATGTGACCATAGTAAAAGTATCAGTATTTTTTATGTCAAAAATAATTAATTACAATTAATTAACTAATTTAAAATATGGTGTATTTTCCTAAAATGCGTTCATAAATTAACTATTTTATTTCTTTTCATCATAATATAACTTTATAATACCTTATGTAATTATTTAAAGCGTTATAAAATCAGTTATAGTTTTAAAATCGGTATTTTTCATGTAAATTATCATTTTAATTAAAAATTAAATTAATCATATTTAAAAAATTATTTTTGAAAAATGGATTTTATTTTTTTATTCTACACATTGAAAAATGTTTAGGATTACGTTTTTGGATTTTTCTAAAATACATGAATTTTTGGTGAATAGTAAAATACTATAATTTACAATAAATTATAAATAAATTTATTTCGGCATCATGGTTGAGTCATGGATGATGTATATGGACTTTGGTTTGAAAACACATGCACATATTATTGTTGTTTCCACAATAATAATTACTATTTCCTGTATTGAGAAAAATAATAAGATAATAACTAAAATATTAAGAAAACCCTCCTCTCCTCCACTATAAAACCACCCTCACCCCCTTTTATCTTCATTACTCTAAAGCCTTTTGACTTTCATAAATTATAATAAAATATCTCCCTTAAATCCCCCCCCCCACATCCATCCTCCCATGGTATCTTCAAAGACCAAATCCTCTCCCCTTAAGAGGCTCTCAAGGAGGATTAATTTAGGAGGTAAATTCCTCTTTTTAATTCTTTTACTTTTCTTTCATGTTCCTTTGTTTTCTTTTGTATCCTTAACTCTCCTCATCCAAATTTTATGACAACTCCTGTAACTTATATATACTTTGATTTTGTTATTATAAGGGAATAATTTATTATTATCTCTCCTTTACCATAATTTTATACTAGAAGTAATAAAACCATCCGAGATGTGTTAATTAACAACATTCAAGGACGATGAGTTTTCAATTTCTATTACCACCTTCAATTTTGGTAATGAAACCATTTTTATGGTTGAAATAGACTATAATATATTTATTATTTCTCATATATAGTTATGTAATATTTTTTCACACATGGTTTTTATTTATAAAATAAAATATATTCGTTGTGATCAAAATCTGCCAATTAACCCAAAAGGTTATCACTAAAGTTTTATATAATGATTCATCTTAACTCCATATAAAAAAATAAAATTTACAACCATGTAACCTTATAGATGTTAAATAATAAAATATAACTCCAATTATTGACAACCATCTTCATTCTACAAGATTATCCATTCCTCTATATAAGTAAACTGATCACAAAACAAACAGACCCGAACAATGAAATTGAACATCATAACCAATAAAAAATCCTATGAATGAACTCAAAAAGGTTATAATAAATCAATTAAATGTAAAATAGGTTCTTTAATTATTAATTAATGAACCGAATTTTATTATTTCTGTCATTAATATCAAGGGGAGAACACCATCAGACTTAAGGTAATGGATTCTACCCGAACATCCGTTATTTATTCGTGTTACTCTTACTCGATTTTATCCTAAATGAAATCTTATATTAAGTTTATTTATGTTTTATAATTTATGTTTATATTTCCAAAATAATTTATCAATATCCATTAATCATTCTCTTTCAAGGATATACATGATTCTAAGTAATTCCCACCTCAATACTTCCTGATAATCAAACCCATTTTAAGGGAACATCCTAAATTTTTACCCAATTTAAAGTACACTATACCATATATTTTATGAAACAATTTATTTATAAGATAATTATTTTTATTATTAAATCCATTTTAGTTCACTTTTGGTTTTATATAAAATCTTATTCCCTTTTCAATTTTATACGCTCTTTAGTATTTTCCTTAAAACCGCACAAAATTGTTTTAGTGCTAAAATTTCTTAAAAAATATTATTACATATTGTGAATTATGTTTGACATCACTAACCATGATATATGATTATTTTAACTTATTAATATCTATTTTGTGTTTAATTTCTTTCTTTCATGGTCACATGAATCATACACCCATTCATTATGTTTTATGACATGATTATGATACTCATTTCTTTCTATGGGTCCCCTTAAGTTTATGTATGATTGATTATGTATGATTATGTATGTGGAAAGAATATTCTTAAAAATTTTATAATGGGTCTGCTTAGATATCACTCCAATACATTGCGTAAAGTTGATTCTCATGAGACGTTATGTGAAACGATATTGGTTGTTAGCCTTGACTCATGCTACCGTGTGAAACTGTCTTGGTGGTTTACATTGAATTGTGCTACTCTATGTGCAAAAGCGTTGAATTGTGATACTTTTAGGGTTAATGTGGATTTTAAATTACTATGATTCCATTTTTATATGATCCCAAGCTATAAATTTTATAGTCCCACATATTCAATTACGTTTTATTCCTTTTTATATAATTATTTAATTCTTCCTAACAAATGTGCTAATGATTTATTATTATTCTTAATTCCTTACTAGGAATTTACCTCATACCTTTGTTCCTGGATTGGTGGGGAACACTTGAAAATCATGCCACACACCTATGAAGAGCTTCATTTATTATGGTTGTCAATGTAAACATTAGAGTTTCTTTTAGGCTCTATCTATGCTGTGTTATTTTCAAGGATTCCCATCCATAAAGTCCAAAATAGTGAAACCAAAGCTACAAGGTAAATATGGATCTATTCACAGGGATCAAAAGTGAATCTCCTTCACACAGTTGGGTATTTTCTAGTGGAATTTGTTGTGGGGAAAGCTATAGTTAGAGGTATCATTTTTGTTGAATCTTAGATATAAATTTATTTTTTTGTTACAGGTGCCTCAAAACCATTTATATCTTCCAAGTCCATGGATGTGTTGAAACATTCAATGGGGCTCATGTCATTTTTTATAGATGTAAAAACTATTATTACTAAGAGTAATAAGCAGGGGTTTCATCATCATTTTTGTCTTTTTGATAGTTGGTTCAAAGTTAATCTAAGGCTTCCTAGTTCTTGATATATAAAATTTTTACATCATCATCTGGATGTATTGTTCAGTTTCTCATTGATCAAAGATTGATTTTTATAATCAGCATGTTTCATTCTCGGATACTGATAGGATCCCTTGAGTGTTTTAAGGAAAGTGGGACCTAACGTCTAGTTATGTGGGCCCTTTTCACCCAAAAATTTAGAGTTTAGCATATATCATTGTGGTTAAGCCTTATTATGTTTTCTATCATGATTATATTTCTTTAAAAGTTCATGATTTCCCTAAGGTCTTCTTAGAATAATTTTTTGGTCTTCCTCTATATAAGGATATAGATTTTTCCATCGATTCAGTGTTGGGAACTCAGTTGATCTTAATACCCTCCTATCATATGGAACATGTGGGGATGAAATAGCTAAATGTTCAATTGGAAGACCTATTAGAGATGAAATTTATTCACCCAATTGTTTCACCATAGGTTTCCTCTACACTACTTGTGAAAAAGGATGATGATTCTATGAATCTCTTTGTAGAATGTAGAATGCTAAACCAGATAATAGTAACCATTGAGCATTCTTTCCTGGTATCAATCACCTATTTGACTAGGAAAATGGGAAAATATAGTTTTTGAAATCGACCTGTAGATAGGTTATCATCAACTAAGAATTAAAGAATCAGATATATTGAAGACCATTTTCAAGAGTAGTTATGGCCACTATGAATATATTTCAATGAATTTTAACCTTCCTAACAATCCTAGATAGTTTATCGAATTGATGAAAAAGATATTCCACTAGTATTTTGATATCTTTATTGTCATATTCATGGATCATATCCTAGTTCATTCAAGATTTGAACATGAGTATGAGGAATATCAGAATGTAGTTTTGGAAGCCTTGAGGATTCACCACCATTCTTGGAAGCTATCAAAGTGAAATTTTTAGATTTCTTAGGTGAAGTACTTGGGGAATGTGTTTTGAGAACCTATCCTCTCAGCTGATCCTAAAAAGGTGAAGTTTGTCTTATCATGGGAAGAACCACATAACTACTTTCTAATACTGAGATTCCTAGGTCTTTTCATATATTATTGGTGATTTTTCATATATTTGTTAAAGTCAGAATCACCGTCGAATACTATTATCAAGAAGGGGTAAAATTCCTTTAGGATGAAAATTTTCAGGATTCCTTTTATGATTTGAAATAGTATCTAGCATTAGTAACTATTTTAAATATTATTTTTCATATAAATTAATAATTAATCTTTATTTAATAATATATTCATATAAAAATATATTACACCTTGGAATAATTTAAATTTAAAAAAAAATATTTTATTATTTTATTTATTGTATTAATTATGTCGACATCTAAAGGGGTTTTTTGTTCATTAGATATGTATATATATATATATATTTTAGAATTCCGTTACCACTGTTTATACTTATAAATTCTATGTTACCATATAATGGTCTATATTTTTTATCTATGTTACATGTGTGGAAATCCATCGACCCAAATATTTTTTTAATTAGGAAGATCTTGAGTCATTACATTCCCCTAATAAAAATAATTTTATTCATGAAATTTATTACATAGAAGAAAAAAAGTGATGAAACGTTTCTCACACCCCATCATTTAGTTCACTTGTTTCCTCATCGAACTTATAATATTTCCATATAACTTATAGTAGATGGGAATTATTATTTTTGGGAACCATTTTACTTTGATCATAGATTTCCACAAGTTTTTCTTAATATGAAATGTCATTCCCATGATTTACAACATCCATAGTTTGTATATGTGAGGGATCTGTTATATACTTCCTCAAAATCAATGCATTTAAAACATCATTCACTTGGGTGAGGTGTAGTGAGGGTGCTAAGAGATAGGATATAACCCTAAAATGATCAATGATCATGAAGGGGAAAAGAATATGGTGGTTTCATCTTACCTTTCTTCCTAAATCTCATAACTCTATTCCTTAGATATATTTGAAGGAACACCTTGTAACTAACATCAAATTCTAGATCTCACAAATTGTTATATATATTAATATTCTATCGTCTTTGTGATACATTAACATTCCACCAAATTTTGTGAACCTTCTCTATTATTTCTTAGACATGGTCATGAACTATCTATATATTCTATCTAACATCATCCAAACATATTGGAATATAATATCTCTTCCCATAAAAATATTCGCAAGCCACCATCTAAATGTGAGAAGACAAACCATTGTAATATGAAATCATTACCAAGGGTGGTTTTGATCCCAACATCCTCAGAAATCCATAAAAAAGATCTCATCATATTCTATAGAGTTTAAATTGTCCTCTTATATTTCCAATCTATCTGAGGGTGATATATAGTGATAAATTTGAGCTCAGTATCCAATTATTTCTAAATACTTCTCTAGAATCTCAAGGAAACCCATGGATCGTGATAAGATATATAGGTTAGTGGTACTCCATAAAACCTTACCATTTTCCTTATGTATATATTAGTGATTTTTTCAGGGGAAAATCTTCTTTAATAGATATAAAATATGATAACTTCGTAAGATGATTGACTATATCCCAAATAGCACTATGTACTTTAGAAATTTTGTGGAGTCCTAACGAAGCCCATAGAGATGTTTTTCTATCTTTGTACTGGTATGGGCAATGGTTCCATCATACCCTTGGAATTTTGTTTTTAAACCTTTACTTATAGGTATACCAAGAATCGAGATATATATTCCATGATTTCCCTCATTATGTTATATAATCAAAAGCTTTACTTTAGAAAAGTATAAATCTTTTTTCTCATAGAATGGATAGATACAGATTAGGTAGGTGAATCATCCAAATGTTTTATATTTAATTTCAACTATTATGGGACACATATCCTAGTTCCAATCATTATAACATAATCTTTAACAAAGTTAAACATCAGATTATTTTTTACCTTTTTCTACACCAATACATCATCATTATGAGATTATTTGATCTTTACATGAATGAATGGTTGAGCATTTGAATGGAAAGTATAGGCTTAATTTCCTCCCATTATGACTTCAAAATTCTTCCTATAAAAATTCATGATTATCACGTCTTTTTCAATATTCATCATAGATAGAGTAGAATTATCCTTCATAAAAAAATCACTAACTGCCATATTTTGATTCTCTAGCTATTAATGTGTTGAGAAACCATAATCTTTTATCAATTCCAACCATCTTATTTTTTTCACACATTCAATTACTTCTATGTGAATATATATTTCAATATCTTGTGATCAACATACATATCAAACTTTTCTTTATAAAGATAATGCATCTAAATATTTAACACTAATGTCACCACTTTCTTCTCTAAATCATTTGTTCAGTAATTTTACCCATGAGTCTTCATCTGACATTAGGAAAACAGAATTAACTTATTATTCAACATGATTATGCAACTGAAATCCTAATTCAAAGAATCATTGTATATTATACTCCCATACCCATTATATGATAATAAAGGTAAAAGAGTAGTGACCAACCTCTTCTTTAGTTCAGTGTAACATTATTCACAATCCTATATCTATAGGAACATTACTCCATCTTGTGTTAACTTGGTTATTGGATATGATAGTAGTGATAAATTTCTCAAAATAATTAAGTATAGAAAACTTCAATTATCAGTAATAATGTTCATTTTGGTAAATTATATGATAATTCATATATTTTATGGATCAACTGATATTATATTTGTTGTTATTACATGACCCAAGAGTGACACCTTTTGAAGTCAGAATTCACACTTGTTAAATTTGGCATAAAATTTCTCCATTATAAATGTCTATACCACATTCCAGAAATGGTATTCATGATATTAATTTTTTCTTTGAGTGTATAATATTATCTTCTATAAATAAAAACAAAAATTTATCAATTTAGTTTCTAAATACTCTACTAATTATATCTTTGAATACATTGGGATAATTAATAAATCTAATTGGAATCACTAAAAATTCAGGCTTTCCATACCTTATATGAAATTCAATCTTGGTAATATCATCCCTATTAACCCCAACCTAATGATATTTGAATTAAAGATCAATCTGTGAGATGTATTGAGCTCCTCCATGTTGATCAAATAGACTATTGATACAAGGAAGAGGATAATTGTTCTTTATAAAGATTTTATTATGCTTATTATAGTTAATTCAAACACACATCAATCAATCCTTATTTTTTTGATAGAAAGGTCCAGTCAACCCCATGATGATGAACCAAGGAATATAAAACACCATTTCAAAATTGTTTTTTTGTTTCTTATTTAACCCCTATAATTTAGTTGGGTCTATTATATACAAAATCTTTGAGATAAGCACAAAATTGGGTATTTGTTCGATTAAAAACCAAATCTCTTGATCTGGGGGAAGACCTGAAATTTTATTTATAAATACATTAGTATATTCCCATAAAATTTGAATGAAATAAATTTTGACTACCTAACCAATCATTTTAGTCAATATTCCCTTATTTTTGGGTATCATAACCCATATTATTGAATTATTTTCCATGAGGAGTTCAAAATTATCCTTGCATCGATACATAAAATATGATGATTTGGGATGTGAAATTATATTTTTATTATATTTACAGTTGATATATTTTTCATTTAGGTAAATCCTATAGATACTCAATATTATTTCAAATCCAATCAAAGGAATAATAATAAAATATTCAAGAGGTATCATCCCTCAAATATATATAAGAGAAAATTTATAAATCTTAGATATGATGATTGTGCCACTAGAGTTTTTATTTGATTGTTCAACATCCATTGCTTAAGGTGGTGATTCCAAATTATTAAAAAACTTAAGTAATTTAAGATAATGTGAATAATTAGAATAAAATAATGTTTTATCAAATATTTAAAATAGATCAATTGTAACTTTAATCAATTCATTATCATGATCCACCTTAGAGATAGCGATAAAAAATTACCATCCATGTTCCCTTGGTTTTGGAGGTTACTAGGTCATATATTATTTATTTTGAAAAGGGATGTGGAATTTATATTCATAATTTCCAAACTCATTATATTTTAATAATTTAATTGATAGTGGATAATTAACTGGGGCCTTCTTCTCTTAGGTTATTTTAATTTGCACCGTAGATTTTATAAGATAGTTATAGGATTTGTGTACTACTTTACCACACTTTAAAAATTTATATGTTTCCTTTAAAAAATTACTTGTGTGCTTTATCAACCATTTATTATATATAAAATGTTGGTATTTTGTTCTATCATGTGTGTTATCATAGATTCTTCCATAATGGTCCAATTTACTTTGTTTTCCCCTAAATATTAGAAGGTTCCAGCTTCTATATCTACCTTAAGTGTGTATCAAAGAATATATTATTAGACACTGATGTCTAATTTTTTGAACTCCCATTGAAGACTAGGACTCAATCTAGTAAAGAAGTGATCAAATTTTATATCAGTATTATAGATGAAATTAGTGGTATACCTTTTGAGTTATATGCAATTTAATTCATATGATCCAATATATTCACCATTTTTTACTTTAATTATAGGAACTCTCAATCTATTTTTGTGTGAAGAGTATTTGGAGAATAATTTGTGAAAATTGTCCTCTTTAAATCTCCCAATTACATATATTCTACATCCTTCTATTCCATTGTATTCTTAATGTCACTCCACTATTGGTACACAACTCTTTTTAAATGATAAACTACCAATTGTTTTTCATAGTATGATCAATGAATAATGGGAAATATATGTTCCAATTCATTGAACCACTACTCAACAATGATTGGATTACAAAACTCTATAAATAAAGGTGTGTGTTTCCTCAAAAATGACTTGATAGGGATTTTATCCCTACTTTGTGTATTCAAAATCTCAAAACATTTTGTGGTTTTCCAATAAGAATATATTGTTGGGTGATCATTTTCATAAGGTTTGGAATTCCATTCCCAATATCATTTAGATTTCATTTGGGTAAATCTCTTAATTTCAAATTGCACCCATTTCTAACTCAATTTTATTGGTTCCCACCATTACATTGACTAAAGAAAATGGAAAATGATTATACTTATATGAATGAATTTAAATTAAAAAACTATAAACCTAGAATATGGTTTTCATAAATAACATGCATAATTTATTATATGAATCTATATGATTAAATCTTAGTTATACCATATTCAATTTATAAAAAACATATTTTTATATATTCAAATTATTTGTAATGTTATGTAAATAAATTGTTTTTAATCGAAGAAAATCACCCAAGGGTGTCAAATTAGGTGTGGATTGAGGCCTATTTTCATATATTAGTGTACAGTTTAGTTAATACACAACACACCCTATTCAGGATTATTAACCTTAGGTACATCTATTCTAGAGATTTTATCCACCTATAGTATCCAGAAAGTGATATTATTTATAAGATAACCACTCAATATCTACTTTAGAAAAACATTGAGATGTTATCCTACACATAGAATCATACCATACACGTTTACCTTGGGTTTTCACTAATATTCTGTTGACTAATATCATAAAATAATTAAACCCTACTATGATACCATCTATAGGGACCTAAGATAAACATAACTTAAATAGTAAACTATTACTTAGTTTAGATAATAAATCACATAAATAGTTTCATAACCAAAGGACATAAAGCTTTATTGCATTGAATATTAGCAACATAAACTAATTTTTACAACACTTATAAACATTTATTCATAATCATGATCCATTTAATCCTTTTATAGACATATCACATGATATAATAATTTACTAAATCTTGGGAATGCAAACATAGGAAATGGTTGAGGTTAGTTAATAATTAAGCATCATAACAAGAATTATAACATGAGTAAGAATGTAATATCATAATTAAATTTATATAAACCTTATATGATAATTTGAAAATATGTTAGAGTAACATAATATCATAAAAATATCTTTAAATAATCATAAATGACATTTCCTAGCTCAAAACACACCTCAATAATAACCTAATATGTGAGCATGTCATAAAAGTGTGGAATACATTAAAAATAAGGCATAATTATGAAAACATAGAATTTCATGGAAATGAAATTCTTCTTGAAAAATGTAAATAATTTGGTAAACAACTCATAAATGTTTCATAACCACAATCCTCATAAAACCATTATGAAAGAAAACTCAACATGTCCATGCCTTAAAATGTTAACAAACCCATTAGGTCCATTCCATTATGAAAAATAAAAATGTGAGAACCTAAATAACTCATGATATATAAAATTAAACTATCATATAATAGGGTGATATATGATGCCACCAATCATCATGCATATATATGTGTGCTAATTGATAGGTTAAATATACCATAAAAAATGGGTCTATTTATCATCCAAAAGGAAATAATTCATTTCTCATAAATTAATACTTGATATAAAATTAGTTTCATAAAAAATAAAAATATAAATCAGCCAATTTTCATAAATAACATAAATAAATAAAATGGGTTTCATAAAAACTCCAAATATTAAAAAATAACATCATGGATTAAATATTTTAATACCTAGAACATGATCAAAAAATATACTCATAATAAAAGTAAATAATGGATGAAAAATTATATATATATCCATTTGATATAATTTACTTTAGGATATTCAAAACCAAATCACGAAAATATCTTTTCAAAAATATTTGGTATTAAATTTTTTAAAGTCATAGTTTTGTGTCTCATTTCAAAAAGTATCCTTCAATTTTTTAAAATAATTAAAAAAAACCATTAATGTAAATGAATTTATATAAAAACACTTTTTAAGCATAAATAAGAGAAAAAAAATTAAATTTTAAGATGTAGTTTATATAAGGGAAATAAAATTAATAAGGAAGTCAATAAATCAAAGGAAGAAACTTGTGTTACCAAGTCCCTTACCATTACCCTTTATTTCTACCGTAGAGCTTTAGTCTCATGTATAATAAAGATAAAAATCATAATGAACCATTTCATAAAATTATTCATTTATGCTTCCATTTATACTCTTCATTAATATCAATTCTCTTTATGTATTAGAATATTTTAATTTACTTTCAACATTGGGTGTCAATAATATTGACCATTTTAAAATTGGTTCACAAAAGTGGTGTCAATATTCCCTTTTCTCTCAAATATCATCATTTTCACACCATTAAATGTTATATAATTATATTTTTAAAAGGACTTATAGTGTTATAATTCCATTACATGTGAAATTTATTCTAGTTTTGGGAAGATTAATTTAAGAACCTGAACCTTCTTTTCAGGTACATTTTCCTTTTCTGGTCATTTTTGAGAAAAAGAGGTTTTTTACAGAGGTTGTGCAGGGGTGCACGGTTGGAGCATGATTTAAACAAACCGTGCGACCATCCAAAGAAACTGTGCACCCTTGAAAGTGGGCTCTTCACGGGCTACACATGGGTTGTAAAACCGTGTGGGAAATCCGTGAAAAGTCCCTGGGTGAGACAGTGGAAACCGCACGGTTGGCACATGGTTTTCCCAACCTTGCGGGGAAAACATGAGGCCACTTAAAGTTGGGGTTTTTAAGTCCCGGGCCACTCGGGATTTCCCATTACTCCACCATTCTTATTCCTACTCAAGGATCATGTGGGAGTTTCAATTTTCAGAGGTTGGGGGAGCTTCTTGGCTCATTTTAGAGGCAAATCGAAGGGCTTTCTCGTTGGATCGAAGGCGGTTCTTCTCAGGTAAGTCCCTCCTCTTGATTTCTTCTTGGTTTTCCCTTGATCTTCTCTTCCCTCTCTCTAGGGTTTCTAGATCTACATCTGTTTCATGTAGATCTAGTGTTGGGGTTTCCTTGAGTGATTATTCTAAGGCTTGTGGATGATAGGGAAGGAGTTTTAGAGTGGTCTTCCGTGAAGTGGTTGCCGGATTTGTGGGTGCGGTTGATTGTTGATAGTTTTCTCTAGAACCCTAAAGGTAGGTGGTTTGTGCCATTCTGTTGAAAGTCTTTGAGTAGTATGTTAAATTGCGCCAATATCCTTAAACAGGGTATTGTGTGTTTACCATTTTACCCCTTTGTTTTTCCTGCCATCCTTGTATGATTGTGTAGAGGTAATTTGGATGTGAATTGGGATGATTGCTATGCTTTGTATGTTTTTCCCTTCTATGTTCTATTTACGACCAAGTGGTCCAATTTATCCTTTGGCTTCTTTTCCTAATTTCCATGCCTGTTCATGTAGGATGGAGAGTTTGTATTCTGACATGCTTAATATGCTGTAGACTTTTTAGCCAAGTAATTATGTAGTATTACATTTCCCTTATTACACTGCTATGCTCGTTGGCATACACATGGACGTGAGAACCTGGTGTAGTAGACTATAAGTGAAATTGGCCAAGTGAGATTCCTCAGAGAGTCTTTGAGCACTTGGGGCTATAAGGGGAATTGACCGAGTGAGCTTCCTCAGAGCTTCCTAGATTTTTTAGACTATAAGGGGATTGACCGCGTGAGCTTCCTCAGAGAGTCTTGTTTGAATTGAACGACCTGGGCTATAATGATAATTGACCGAGTGAGCTTCCTCATAGAGTCCTATACCTTGGGGCTATAAGAGGAATTGACGTGTGAGCTTTCTCGAAGAGTCCTTGACTAAAATAGACTATGCGGGGAATGGACTGTGTGAGCTTCCTTAAAAGAGTCTTTATTTACATAGACTATATGGGGAATGACTGTGTGAGCTTCTTCATAGAGTCTTGTTTTACCTTTGACTATAAGGGGATTGACTGTGAGCACTTCCCCAGAGAGTCTTACTATATTCATATACAGAACCAGAGGGGTTAGACTGAGTGTGCTGCCCAGAGGTTTGTCTGCACTTCTTAGGTAGAACTGGAGGGGATTATTGTGAGCACTTCCCAGAGGGCTATCTGTTTGATGTTAAATGTTTGTTTCACTGTAGATTTATTTGAAACTGTGGATTGTTTACTATTTAGTACTTTCCTATTTACTTCTTTCTATACTTTACCTCCCATATATTCAGTGACTGTTAGGCACAGGTCTTGTGGTGGTTGCCTACTGGGATTTGTCTGACACCCTATTTGGTCGATGCTTTTGGGCCTAAAGAGACTATGTTGTTGCAGTTATAGATAAGGGAAAGCACCTTTCTACTTTAGGTACTTGACTGCATTGGATCTGGAGAGCATGGGACAAAGCTATGGCTTGCGATGCGGAGGAGTTTATGTTCATTCTTTTGTACTTTGGTTTAGCGCTGTTGTATTCCAAAATTGTGACTTTGTTTGGCTGTTTTCCTAGACATATCTGTACCATGCATCACTTTATATACATGTTCTCCTACTGTTTAACATATTTAGTCTTCCACAATTCGTTTTTGCATGGATTGTTTACTGTTTCCACAATTGTTTATTATTTCTATTCCACTGTCTACTCTATCAAGGAGAGCATAGGTTCCCCACTATCATGCCCAAGGCCCCCGCTACTAGTCGGCAGCCTCTGGTGTTTGGGGAAATGCGCTTGAGGCCATGTGACCAACTAGGTATGGGGCGCCTCTAGGTGGATTCCGGAACCAGGACGTTACAAAGTGGTATCAGAGGGATTATTTTCTCTTGACATACCGTTTGGAGCCTTTAGCCTAGGATATGACAGAATAGGTACTTGGTAATAATCTTTTCCTCAGAGTAGCTAACCCATGTACAAGGAAAATCCATACTACCTCGTTTATTGTAATTTTACTGGTTTGCAATTTTAAAGTTGATTTGATTTTATTGTTGGGTGATTCACATGATTTGTACTGTTACTATTGTTATTATTACCATTCTATTTCTGTCGCAACCCATTGAGAAGAGGGTCTTCCATCTCATGCATCATATATGCACTTATTAGAAATCACATTCCATGCATTCTTGCCATTCCATCTAGGATGCATTAGCGATTTCATGTTGTTGTGATAGATGTTGTGTAGATTACTCATGTTGTTGTGATAGATGCTTTGATATAATTCCTTATTTTTGATAGGGAATTTGTTTGTATATTGCTTTGCTTAGATGGATGACAAACTTTGGTTCTTTTTGTGTTACGGTCCCTCAGGGATCAGAATTTGGTGGATCATTGCTTGTTTTCCTTGTTATAACTTGTTTAAGATGCCAAGCTTTGATTTGTGGAGATTATGGGACAAAAAGAATTGGAATTTGGGACCTTCAATGTTTGTTTCAGTGTTCTATGGGTTTGGGAGTATTTTCTAATCCTTACTATCCAGAAAAACCAAGAATGAACGCCATGTAGTTTTGACTACACGTCATGTGTTCTTCTGTTTGGGAAGAAACAATCCTTCTTAAGTACATTCCATGTACTCCTATTTTTCAGTACCTGTTAATATTGATATGAGGTGTGCATATGACCTTACAGAGTGATGCCACCGAGAGATCCCCCAGTTGTACGCTTGCCACAATGCAGTGATCAGACACCAGATATGGCTAATCAGGGACTCCCAACAGATCTTTCTACTGTTCCAGTCTTGGCACCAGCAGTTATACCTGACCCAGGTGCTAATGCATAGTTTAGGGAGGGTTTTCTGAGGATGATGCAGAACTTCTAGGGAGTGCAGCCTCCTATCCCGTCAATGGCTGATTTGACACAACTTTTCCAGCAGAAACATCCTCCCACCTTCTTAGGGGATGGAGGACCTCAGGCTGTAGAGTCACGGCTTGAAGCCACACTGACAATCTTCGAGCATCTCGAGGTACCACCAGATAGGAGGGTGAAACTTGCAACCTATGTGCTCTGAGACTCCTCCAAGAGGTGGTGGGATGTCATCTCTCAGGAGGGACGCCATCAGAATGTGGCTTGGGAGGATTTTTATCATATTTTCAACGATTACTTCTACCCGGAGACCTTGAGGGCCGACCGAGATCGAGAGTTCATTATCTTAGAGCAGGGTAATCTTTAGGTGATGGAGTATTTATCTCATTTCATAGAGATGAAGCGTTTCAAGCCTATCCTAGCAAGTGATGAGTTGTTCCTGGCTAGGAAGTTTGAAGAGAGTCTCTGGTAGGAGATCCGTTCCCAGGTGAACATCTTCAGGTTGACTTTGGTATCCTCTACTTCAACCAGGAACTGATACCCGAGCACAATCTGAGGGATTCTGGAGTAGTGAGCCATGGAGGTTAGACATCCAGAGTTAGTGTTCCTTCTTCTGATAGCAGAAAGTGCTGCAAGGATATTTCTCAAGGAGACCAGAGTAGGCGAGATGCAACTTCTGGTAGCCAGGTGGTGTGATACCAGTGTGGAAGAAGCTGTCATACTAGGACACAGTGCCAGAGAGACCCAATGGAGTGCCTATCTTGTGGAAAGATGGGCCATCTTCAGCACTTCTGTCAGATCTTCTCACCAGCAGCTGGTGATAGGGGTTCTTCTATGACTCCTCATACAAGAGCATACCCACGAGTTTTTCATCAGTCTTGGAACTGGAGTTCTTCTGGCCGTTCGGGCCGAGGTAGAGGTCACAGCTGTGGTGGTCAGTCACCAGGATACCAGGGATAACATGGTGGATCCACTCAGATTTGTCAGGCAGGGTCACAGGTCCATGGAGCTAGCCATAATTTTGCAGTGGAGTAGACCCTTTAGGAGCAGGATCCCGGCCCCTCTACGGTTTGAGGTACAATCCAAGTACCCTCAGTTTTATCTTCAGCTCTTTTCGATACTGGTTCTATGCATAGTTTTATATCTGTTTCTGTTGTGGAGAGCCTTGGGCGTTGCATCTTTTCCTATACCGATACTTTGACTTTAAACACACTGTTGGGGACTAGAGCGGTTAGTGTACTTCAGTGCAGAGAGTACCCTTTTGAGGTTGCAGTGTGTCACTTATTATGGTACCTCTATGTCCTAGAGATGATGAGATATACATTCATTCTCATAATGGACTGGATAGTTCCCTTCCAGGCAGTCGTCTACTGTTATCGCCGCATTGTGAGTTTCGTATCACCAGAGGGTGGATCCTTTCTTCATAGAGGTGAATGGGATGTCCAGGCGAGAAGAGCGGGTCTAGAGCATCATGGGTTGGGGGGAGTTATTGCCCATATTTCTATCCTTTATTTACATGACCAGGGGACTTCATAGTTCGACTTTCCACCAGTCATGGAGCATTTCAGAGATGTCTTTCTAGAGGACTTTTCAAGGTTACCAGAAGAGCGTGAGGTAGACTTCTCCATTGAGCTCATTCTAGGAGTGGTAACGGTGTCCATTAATTCTTATAGGATGGCTACACCTGAGTTGCAGGAGCTCAAGAAGTAGTTGGAGGAATTGCTGGCGAAGGGTTTCATCCGACCCAATACTTCTCCTTGGGGTTCTCCTATCTTGTTTGCGAAGAAGGTTGACGGTACCCTCAGGCTTTGTGTAGACTATCAGAAGTTGAAATAGTTGATGGTTAAGAACTGATATCCCTTTCCGAGGATCGATGATCTCTTTGATCAGCTTCGAGGAGAACGAGTGTTCTCGAAGATCGACTTGAGGTCCAGTTATCATCTGTTGCACAGTAGACCATCAGATATACCTCTTACAGCCTTCCGGAGTAGGTATGGTCTATACGAGTACATGGTTATGCCGTTCGGTCTCACGAACGCACCTGCAGTTTTCATGTCACTGATGAACCGAGTGTTCCATCCATACTTAGACTCTTTTGTGATGGTCTTCATGGAAGATATCTTGGTGTACTCTCACAATCGACATGACCATGCTACCCATCTTGAGATCGTTTTGAGTACACTAAGGAAGAATCAGTTATATGTTGATTTTTTGAAATTCCACTTCTGGATGGATCAGATTCACTTCTTGGGTCATGTTATCTTAGAGACAAGAGTATCAGTAGACCTAGAGAAAGTGAGGGCATTAGTTTTCCGGGAGCATCCAAAGAACATATTTTAGGTACGGAGTTTCCTAGGGCTGGTTGGGTACTACAGGAATTTCATACAGGACTTTTCATGCCTAGAAGCACCACTGACAGGCCTGACCAAGAAATGGGTGAAGTTCTTATGGTTGGATTCTTGTGAGTCAGCCTTTCAGGAGCTGAAAGGGAGGTTGACTTCAACACCGATACTAGTCATGCTAGATCCGAGCAAGAGCTATAGCATTTACTGTGACGCTTCAGGTATCGGGCTGGGAGCTGTTCTTATACAGGGAGATGGAGTCATAGCTTACAGGTCGCGGCAGTTAAGGCCACATGAGAGGAATTACCCAATGCACGATCTGGAGTTGGCAACTATGGTTCATGCCTTACGCTGTTGGAGACATTATCTTCTGTGAGAGAACTTTGTGGTGTATACCGAAGACAATATTCTCAACTATATCTTCACTCAGCATGATCTGAATCTGATACATCACAGGTGGGTTGAGCATCTTCAGTATTTTGACTTTGAGCTTGCCTATAAACCTGGGAAAGGCAAAGCAGTAGCTGATGCATTGAGCAGAAGAACCCAGATTCAGGCAGTTCAGAAGGCCAGCAGTGAGTGGCAGCTTATGGCTCTGTTCTCTGAGATGCATTTGGAGGTGCACGATAGACAAGGACAAACCTTCCTATCTTCTGTAGCAGTTACCTCTACACTTATTTAACGGGTATGAATGAGGCATCTATCAGATTATGAAGGCGTAGTCCTACGGGAAAGCATGTTAGAAGAGGACCCTATTCCTTGATGGACAGTAGTCGAGGATGAGATCTTGCATTTCCAAGGGCGTGTATGGGTGCCGACAGATATACGCGAGGAGATGATGCGGGACTTTCATTCCTCGGTTTGGGAAGTTCATCCTAGTGTCACCAAGATGTATCGTGATCTACACCATCAGTATTGGTGGCCAGGTATGAAGAGGTATGTCGCTGGTTTTTTCATGAGATGTTCCACTTGTCAGCAGGTGGAAACGGAACATCAGCGACCAACAGTTCTTTTACAACAGTTACCCATTCCCGAGTGGAAGAGGAATGACGTTTCTATGGATTTCGTGACTGGTTTTATGAGATCGCCTCAAGGAAATAATGAAGTATGGGTTGTCATTGACAGACTCATGAAGGTTGCTCACTTCTTTCTGATCAAGGAGACCTTTAGCGTTGATGAGATGGGATAGTTGTACATCCGAGAGATTGTATGTCTACATAGAGTTCCACACTCCATCATTTCAGATAGGAATATACGTTTTACTTCTCGGGTATGGAAGGGGATTCAGAAGGCTTTGGGTACACATGTACTTTTGAGTACAGCTTACCATCCCTAGATAGATGGCCAGTCCAAGTGTATGATTTAGGTGCTTGAGGACATGATTCGAGCATTCATTCTAGACTTTAGAGGTTCTTGGGAGAAACATATATCTCTTGTGGAGTTTTGCTACAATAATAGTTTTCAATAAACTATTCAAATGGAAAGCTAAGAGTCATTGTACGGTAGACCATGCTGATCACCCCTGTGTTGGATGGAGGTAGGAGAGGTAGCTATGCTGGGACCTCATCTTGTCCAGGAGACCATAGAGAAGATTGAGTTGATTTAGAAGAGGATGGCTATTATGTAGTCTCGTCAGAAGTCTAATGCTGATCAGTGGAGATGACATCTAGAGTCCCAGGTCGGGGATCAGGTTTTCCTGTGTGTCGCACCAAGGTTGGGGCACATAAGGATTAGGAGATAGGGTAAGCTTTCACCAAGGCACGTCAGGCCTTTTGAGGTGTTAGAGAGAGTCGGGCCGGTTTCCTATCGGTTGCTGTTACCTCAGAGGTGCCAGGCTATTCACGATGTCTTCCATGTTTCACAGCTTTGACGTTACTTTCCAGACCCGTCTCATATATTTCAACTTGAGGAGGTTGAGCTTGAAGGGGATGCATCATTTGAGGAGCATCCTATTCGAATTGTCGATCATAGTACAAAGGTTCTCCGTGGTCGGTCTATCCCTCTCGTATGGGTGCTATGGAAGCATGGGTGAGTACATGACGAGACTTGGTAGAGGGAGGCCAATGTACGAGCACAGTGGCTGGAGCTGTTTGGGGTTGCTTCTTCTACACCGTGCTAGAGAAATCAGGGGACAAATTTCATTAATGGGGGAATTTTGTAAGAACCCAGACCTTCTTTTCAGGTAGATTTTCCTTTTCTGGTCGTTTTTTTGAAAAAGAGGTTTTTTTCATAGGTTGTGCAGGAGAGAACGGTTGCCCACGGTTTAAAGAAACTGTGTTGCCAGCCTAGGAAACCATGCTCCCTAGATAGTGGGCTCTACCTGGGTTGCGCACAGTTTGTCAAACTGTGCGGGAAAGCCGTGTGAAGTCCATGGGTGAGACAGTGGCAACCGCATGGTTGGCGCATGGTTTTCCAAACCATGCGGGGAAACCATGGAGCCACATAAAGTTGGGGTTTTCAAGTCCTGGGCCACTCAAGATTTCCCATTCCTCCACCTTTCTTCCTCCTACTCATGGCTCACACGGGAGTTGGGATTTTCATAGGTTGGGGGAGCTCCTTGGCTCGTTTTGGAAGCAAATTGAAGGGGTTTCTTGGTGGATCGAAGGCAGTTCTTCTCGAATATGTCCCTCCTCTTGATTTCTTCATGATTTTCCCTAGATATTCTCTTCCATCTCTCTAGGGTTTCTATATCTACATCTGTTTCATGTAGATCTAGTGTTGGGTTTTCCTTGATTGTTAATTCTAAGGCCTTTGGATGATACGGAAAGAGTTTTAGAGCGGTCTTCTGGGAAGCGGTTTCCAGATTTGTGGGTGCGGTTGATTGTGGATCGTTTTCACCAGAACCCTAAAGGAAAGTGGTTTGTGCCTTTCTGTTGAATGTCTTTGAGTATTATGTGTAATTGTGCCAATACCGTTGAATGGGGAATAGTTCATTTACTATTTTACCCCTGTGTTTTTCCTACCATGATTTTATGCTTGTGTAGTGGTATTTTCGAGTGAATTGGGATGATTGCTATTCTTTGGATGGTTTTCCCTTGCATGTTATGTTTACGACCAGTTGGTCCTGTTTAGCCTTTGGATTCTTTTCCAGATTTCCAAGCCTGTTGATGTAGGATGGAGAGTTTGTATTATGACATACTTAATATGCAGTAGAATGTTTAGCCAAGTAATTCTTTAGGTTTACTTTGGCCTTATTACAATGTTATGCTCGTTGACATACACAGGGCCGTGAGAACATAGTGTAGTAGACAATAAAGGGAATTGACCGAGTGAGCTTCCTCAGAGAGTCCTTGATTGTTTTAGACTATAAGGGGATTGACCGTGTGAGCTTCCTTAGAGATTCTTGTTTGAATTGAATGACCTGGGCTATAAGGGTAATTGACCGAGTGGGCTTCCTCAGAGAGTCCTAGACCTTGGGGATATAAGAGGAATTCACGTGTGAGCATCCTCAGAGAGTCCTTGACTACCCTATACTATGCGGGGAATGGACTATATGAGCTTCCTCAGAGAGTCATTCATTACTTAGACTATAAGGGGAATGACTGTGTGAGATTCCTTAGAGAGTCTTGTTTTACCTTTGACTATAAGGGGATTGACTGTGATCACTTCCCCAGAGAGTTTTACTATATTCACATACAGAACCAGAGGGGTTAGATTGAGTTTACTACCTAGAGGGTTGTCTGTACTTCTTAGGTAGGACTAGAGGGCATGACTGGGAGTACTTCCTAGAGGGATGCCCATTTGAGGTTAACTGTTTGTTTAACTGTTGCTTGATTTGAAACTGTGGATTTTTTATTGTTTAGTACTTTCCTGTTTACTGCTTTCTTTACTTTACCTACAATATATTCACTGACTATTAGGAATAGGTCTTGTGGTGGTTATCTATTGGGATTCTTCCCACACCCTGTTTGGGCCATGATTTTGGTCCCAAACAGACTATGTTGTTGCATGTATTGAAAAGATAAAGCGCCCTTCTACTTCAGGCACTTGACTGCATTGGAGCTGGGGAGCATGAGACCAAGCTATGGCTTTCGATGCTGAGCAGTTTATCTGCTTTCTTTTTCACTTTGGTTTAGCACGGTTGTATTCTAACATTGTGAATTTGTTGGCTGTTTTCCTAGACATATCTATACTATGCATCACTTTATATATATGTTCTCCTGCAGTTTATCATATTTAGTCTTCCACTGTTCATTGGTGCATGGATTGTTTACTATTTCTGCTATTGTTTATTATTTCTCTTCCGCTGTGTACTCTGCCAATGAGGGAATAGTTTCTCCACTATCAAATCCAAGTGTCTCGCTGCAAGTTGGTAGCCTCTAGATGTTGGGCAAAAATCCATCAAGGTAACATTGCAGCATTTTTGGGTTGATTGTGTTTGTTGACAAAGCAGGTTTCCATGGAAAATTGTCGAGTTCCCGAGAAGTTGTTGACATTCCATGTTGACAATGAACTTTGACAAAGGAAAGGACGATCTGGAGGCGGTACAAAAGAGCAGTACAAGGTGGCACCGTTTTCCAGTGTTTGCCAAATTTTTGGGCCTGAAAATCGCCAATGGAGAATGGAGTGATATGTTGTTGGAGAAGGTTGAGGAGAGAGAAATGAAGGAGGTGTGCGGAAAAATTAAGCGTGGCGCGCAAAACTAGAGGGTTGCACGAAATCTTGAAGTGTGGCGTGCAAAACAGCGGGTTGCGCGAAATTGTATTTCGCGCAAAAGATGTTTCAAGGCCGAAAGCTTGAAAATCGGTAAAGGCATGAGGCGCGCGAAATTTTGGAGGCGTGCGCAGAAAATTGAAGTGGCGCGCGAAATAGCGGATGAAGTATTTCGCGCAAGAGGTGTTACGAGGTCCGAAGCTCGTAAAATGGCAAAGGCATGAGGTGCGCGAAATTATGGAGCAGTGCGCGGAAAATGTTTGTCCGCGGAAGATCAAAGCGGATTACGCGCTCAAGGAGGGTTTTTCGCGCGGGGTCGATTTTTCCTATAAATATAAAGTGACCCTCCTCCATTAAGTAGATCTCAAGACATAGAAAATACCCGAGCTCTGGTGCGCGAAATTGAAGTTAGAAAGTGTGTTGCTCGTAAACTTAAAGTTTGCGCGTAAAGTCAGCTGTTGCGCGAAAAGCTAAGGTTGCGCAGAAAGTTTGTGTTGGCGCGTAAAAGGAAGGTTGCGCAAAAAGTGGATTTCGCGCAAAGGCAGTGAATTGCGCGCAAGGCAGTTTCCAGGCTGCGCGTAAAATTTGGAGGTTGCGCGAAAAAGGAATTTCGCGCAAACCATAGAAATTGCGCGCAAGACACCGTAAGGGTTGCGCGTAAAAATTGAGGTTGCCCGGTACATCCGGTGCAAAGTGAGATTCATCTGCGGGTGAAAGTTGGACTTCAACAGAGCATCTACATACAGAGGAAGATGCATTCCTTCATGGAAATGAAGAGACCTACAGGTCTATAAACTGTGAGTGAATCCCTTCCAAGAGCAGTGAGCTTAGGAAGAGGAAGAAGGTGATCCTCTCCACCGGTAGTGAGCCAGAGAGAGAGAAACAGGGAGTGACCCTTGGGAAAGCAGTGAGCTGACCCTAAACCTTGTAAAGGCAGTGAGCCTGGGCATAGAAGTGATCTAGCCCGAACCTTGTAATCCACATCTAGTGAAGTTAGTGGAATTTGGTACGAACCGGCAACTTGTCGGCGTATGCTCCTTGGACGTAGCCCTTAGCGGTGAACCAAGTAAAAATCTCGCTGTCTGCCTACGTACATTCCTGCATTGCATTCAAAGCATCATCATCAGGTAAAGGAGACAAGTGATCACAGTAACCACACAAGTGCAAACAAAGTGACCCTTGTAACAAAGAGGTCAAGATCCAGTGGGGCAGGAAGAACATTGAAAAAGAATATCCATACCCTGATTCACCCCCCCCCCCTCTCAGGGTATATAGGCCCCTATTGGCCCTAACACTAGAATTTGGGGAAATGCGCTTGAGGCCATGTGACCAACTAGGTATGGGGCGCCTCTGGGTGGCTTCCGGAACTGGGACCTTACAATTAAAATGGTGATAAACTAGTTTCCAATCATTTATCAATTTTGATTGATTACCTTATAACATTAATTAGTTTTTATCTTATAAAACAAGTCCCACATTAATGATATATATAACTTATATATTTATCATATATAGTCATGAAATATATACTAAACTAGAAATGTTTAGAAGTGATGGAAAATGAAACACGTTTAATGGAAAAAGGGAGGGTGGTTCATACATGTACCATAATTATAATAATGATTATTATATTATCAATTTAAGATGGTGATTTTAAATTTTAAGATGAAGAAATGAAAATAGCAAAACAAAAAAGAGAAGGGGAGGCTAGGAACTTATACACCACTTATTAGATTATCTTATTTGGGAAGGGGATTGAACCTTTAAATAATGGTATTATAATAAGATCAGAACCAAATTATGGGGGATAAGAGTGTGGATGAAAGGATTTAATTGATTTTTGGATAATGTTAAGGGGTTTTGGTATGAGGGAAAATGAGGATAGGAGTTAACATTTTATAATTGGAGAGGATTGGCAGTTTTTCAGATACCCAAACCATTTCAATAATGGGAATTCACTCTTAGGTATTGTTTCTCCAAAATTTATAAAAAAAATATAGAGAAGAGATGAGATCAAGAAACACCTCCACCACTCAATTCAAAATCTATTTTTAAACATGCTAGGCCCTTTACCTCTTAGATTTCTTATTTTTATTAGTAATTAGTTTTTTACATAGTTAATTTACTAATTATGCTAATAAAAATGGTTATTGTTATATAATTTCAATATAGTGATTCCAAATTTGAAATAAATTTTTATTGAGTTTCATAAAAATTAATTTTAAAATAATAAGTATATAATGCCTAAAATAAAATATTTTATTTTGAAAAGTATAAATTAAATTGAAAAATATCAAATAAGGGTTTATAAATTAAAACCACAATTTTGAAAATTATGAATTCACTTATAAAGTACATATTTGGTCTTAAAATGGTTCCATGAATTTCAAATTCATACTTATATAGAAATAATGATAGAAAAATCATGATATTTATAAAAATTATTTTTCTACTATTCCCAAAAAAATCTATTTTTTAGAAAAAATATCAAAAATTATTCTTAAGATAATATGGACATGAAAATCCCAAAATGGTGTTAATTTAATTTTTTAAATTTTAACGTAATATTTATAAAATTTGTGTATTTAGTTTTTATTTAAATACATAAAGTATAGAAAAAATCTATTTTTATAGGACAATGAATCTAGGTATATTGACTATTAGTCTTCCTGTAAATTCCTAATTAATGTATTTTTAGTCATATATCCACATATAAATGTATTACACATGGAAAGATTTAAATTTTTGAAAAATATTTATTACTTTCATAGTTGTTCTAATTTAGTTGATATCTGAAGTGAATTTTGTTTTGTTTTGTTCTTCCTTACATATATATTTTCAAATACTCATTACAACTATTTATTCTTTAAAGAATTATGACTTCCATACAATGATCTATATTTTTTTGGTTTTAGAGTTTCATGTGGAACAGGCCTTAAAACCCATTATTTTTTAAGGAGGAAAAAGAGTGGTCATTATAATTTTTAATCATCATTATTTTTTTTGGGTTTAGGTTTTACCCTATTAGGTACATCCACCTAAACCTCTATTTTATATTAATTATTAATAGTAAAAACCAATTTATGTTCTGAAATTTTCTTATTCTATATATATAGTTAAGAAATTTGACATGTTTAATTTTTATATATTTATGAAATCCTAGTTTATTTACTTAAATATTATATCATTTGACTTTATCATCATATCCTAGGAATATAGAAATCAATTCTCTTAGTCTATTATTAATATATTTTATGTTTTCATATGTTTTCAAACCAAACATTCTCAAGTAATCATAGGTGGGTGTTCAATCAGACCATATTTTACTAGTATAATCTTTATATCATTTATTGTGATCCTTTTTTTCTTTTTCTTTTTTATAATTATTTAATAAAATAATTCTTTAATATTTATTTAAAATAATATAAAGCTAATATTTATAGAATTACCATATACTATACTTAGTAAATAATAGACACCCTAAAATATTTTCATTGATAAAATACATAAGTATAAATGGAAACATTAAAGGGGTTGGGTTTTACCACAAATAGATTTACTCAAGACATCTCTCCCAGGAGTTACAAATTCATTATCCTCATATAATTAAATATAATTTGGGTTTATACTCATTAATATTTCTTGATCCACTGATTGTTACAAAACATTGAAACATATATGTCCAAATATATTATGCCAAATTTATGTAATATCATCAAAAAAATACTCATTAAGTCCCTGTTACTAATATGGGTCTACTGAACAATATATAAATCCCATTAAAAAATCTACCATTATTGATGTAAAAGAGCCTTTTTCATTTTTTTGGACAAGTGGGTTTCATTGTATGTCCAGAGTATCCCTAAGAGAGGAGGTGTGTGTGAGTGTGTGGGGTGTTACAAGGTGTGGCCTAATTTAAAATTTTTCTTCAATTTTATTATTTATCCCTTACCCATTTTCGAATCATGTTCATTAATTAGAATAATCTTACAAAATTTGTCTCTCCCACAAATACTCTCTCCATATAATAAAAATATTTTCGTAATGTAAAGCATATAAAGACATTGATTTTACATGGTTCAACCATATTGAGCTATTTATAATAATACTACACATGGATATGTGATAGTGAAACTAATATTAACTATAAAAACTATTCAATGGATATAGATTTTAGACATAGTCACTCTATTCCAAGGAACACTACCTTTAAAAGATTTGTGTTTCACTCAATATTCAACCAAGGACCACATCCAATTTCTCCATCTTTGTAAACTCATTCAAGGATAAAAATAATTTTTTATACTTATTTATATCTTCTAGATCAGAATTTATGATATATGTTTTATCCATCACAACTCTAAAATTTACGTTCCATTGAACTAAACTTTTTTGTGATCCCCTTCTCTAAAGTTGTATGACATAAACTCTTTGTGGATGTTATGCCCATATATGGATTATTTTTATTCTCAATGAAGAAATATATAATTATTTTTAGAATGTTTAAAAAAGTGTTGGAGGTAAGTTATCTTGTTTCATTGTTCATAGAAAATAAACTGAGAAGATATGTTTTTACCCTTAAATAACTTTTCTATGATATATATGAGGAAGCATCTATTAATATGTGATGATTGATTTATTAATAATCAAGATTAAGGAATGTAATAATTGTTTTAGTACTATACATAATTTTTTTAGAAGTTATATGTAATTGGTAATGTTTAATAAATTATTGTGGTGATTTTGAGTTGAAATTATTACCTATAAAAAGGCAACCTTTATATTAAAACAGTTGTGTAATGCTAACCATGAAATTGAACTATCTATATAAAGGATAATTGACACCTATGTAAAGGGGATTCAATGTTTTCTTATATTGTAATGGTAACACTAAATCCCACTGGGTGACATAAAGGTTATAATTATTTGTATCATTATCATTTGGATTCCACATAAAGGTAACCAATACTAGAACAATGGTAATTCATGATTTCAGTGAGTTTCATAGAGGTAGTTTAGATCTACATAAGGGTGATCATATGACTTTAGGGTGATCTTAATACTTTTATTGGTTCAAATCTATTATATCTAAGGTAATAATTTGACATAAACAAATCATATGACTATGAAGATAGATTGTATGACTTCACCACAAGACTTTGGGCCATCCATTTCCCTTTGAAGAGATTTTAAGTCTTCATCATATGACTCTGAATGATGATAAAAATTCCTCATATGAATCTGTATTTAATGTATAAATTTTATTCAATATAAAAATATGTTTTTATATGAATTTAGATTCATAAAATGTAGTGTCACCACCTGATAATAATAATAAACTAATACTTAGAAAATATTTTAGGAATCATCTATGTAAACAGTTTATTTCTAGAATTCTAATTATAAATAGGAAATAACCAATATGATACTACTATGATGATCTTCATAGATTTAAAACTCCATGATCTAGAATGTGGTCATGATCAAATAAATAAATAAAGGATATCCATTAATGAAAAATAAAGATTCTCAGATGACCTATTCTATAGAAGGAGCGAACCACGTATCAGTGCATGTATATCATGCACATATGAATATTTTAAAAAAACATAAAAGCATATATTTTGTAGGATGAAGTAAATAATTATATTCCAATATTCTTTGGGATTATTGAAATTGAGACATAATAATTAATTGAAGACATTAAATCAAATTGGATTAATGATTTGAATGAGTCCAAATAGGATAAAATCATAATCCCTTCGAACATGATGTATCCATAAATATTATATAAAAAATATTCACTCACTAATGTGTATATATAGAGGTACATCAAGAAGTAGAAAGTTTTTTTAGAAAAGAGGGAACGATTAAATAGAATTTTTATGTGGAATAAATATTTTTAGTTGAACATGAACAAGAATATAATCTGATTGCATCCATGAATTCCACATTGATTAAGGAAGAAGGAGAAGAAATTCAATAGGGAATCTATTGTCTTGAAGGAATGAAAGAGGTGATAAGAAAAAAACCATTCCAATTACCTATGATATTATATCATTTGGATATCCTATGAGAAATGAAAATATATCATCTAGAAGAGAGGGTTCACCTACTAGAATGAGAATTAGGCTAACTATCTACCATTGAAGAAGAAGTTGAAGAAATACTCAAAGGAGGAGAAAGGTAGTAGTCTTAAAAAACAATCAAGAGGATTTATAAAGACCCCATTGGAATTTGTACAAAATAATTTTGGATATGGATTCAACTGGAAGGATTCAATTATAATTAACCCATCATGAGGTAGCAACTTTATGGACTTGAAGAGCTGATATTTCAGAAGATTTTATACTCGGTATTTTAAGAGATTTATCATGAAATTTTTTTAGAGATAGATTATACATTATAATCCAATGATTCATAGTAGATGAACTATGACTCAAAAAACAACCCAACCCTATAATTAAATAGTGTTTCTATATCAAACCTTGGAAATCCATATATCTCAGTCCTTTTACATTATTTATTTTTGAGAGATTTAGAGAGAGAATTAGAAGATTAGATCCAAGCTTTAACTCGATATAATTTCAAAATTAAGAGGATGTGTTCGTAAAAATAAAAGGGATTACTAATTCCACCCTACCCCACATTGTGATATGAATAAACTTGGGAATAACAATAGAGAGTTGAATATATCAGCTACGTATAATTATATTTGAAAAATATGTAAATCTAGATGAATATAATTCCATTCCTACATTATCCTTTCCCAGAAACTTCATTTTCTCCAACTAATATATATTTCAATAAATATACATTACAATGATCCTTTATGAAACAATATAGATGTGTTGATAGAATCATATATCATTCTCAGACCCCCTATATATATAGAAGGATATGCTTCTATGTTTTATTTATTCTCTATTTTCTCAACTAGAACTAGATGTTTTGGCAATACTATTTATATTCCAAAATATCATTCAATTGGTATGATTAAATCACCTTCATCTCATGTTTCTTGATTATGAAAGGCATACCATACAATTTTTTTGGGGAAATTCATCTATCCAAGTTGAGTATCTCTTTTCAAACATGTTTTACACAATCTTCTATTTTATTTATATATGAATCATCAATATAATATATTTTTTTTTTCAAATATCACAACATGATTCCTATATTTACGAAGTGATAAATACTAACATTACTAAAATTTCATTATGATACCATTTATCGAGGCATTACACTATTCAATCTCTAATTTCTAAAAAATATCGATATTATTTCCTTTTTGTTTTCCTAAAATCATGCAGAAATTCATTCCAAATATTTCGATCCAAACATAAATTAGGGTGTGACCCCATTCTTTAGGACACAACCATTAATAAACCACCAATACTATCCATAAAATAATTCCATATACTACACTTCTCATGAAATAGCGAACCTCCTCCTGGCACACAAAATTATTTTATAACCGGATTCAATATTTAGTCAAACATTATATTCTAGTTTTGTCATGACACTACTTAATATGACATGATTGAATTTTCATAACCTTATAGAGATTCATTATTGTTTTATAGGGACATCATCATGGTGTATCCTATACTTACATAGTGAAAACCAATTTTTGGTGTAACTCCTTAGATACTTAAAATTCGATAACATGGGTTACAATTTATAAACATTCATAGTGTGGCCACATCCATTGTGGAATGGTTTTGTGTCCTTTAACAAAAACCATTTCATTCATTTACCAAATGACCTCACTCATGATTATACACCACCTTCCAATTCCTTGATAATCTATAACAAATAAAATTTTCTTTATACGGCCATCTATCTATGCCAAATCAATCATTCTATCTTAAATTAAGGTATAAACCATTTAATCTTTCTAAGACTTTACATGAATAGCCATTCATCTTCACCTTTTAAGTACAAAAGATCTATGTAGTAACTACAGAGAGGTTAATGGTTCCACAACCGATCTTTCATCCTCATGCTCTTGCTAAGAACCCAAATTTTAATGCAATATTTTTTTTACCTTATATATATTACAATAAGAATGAACATCTTTACCTTCCTCTATTAATTACTATGTGTCTAATTTAATATCACATACCAGAAAATCCTCCATTCTCCATGTTATTCTATAAAATATTATTTATATTTATTTTTCATCTATATTTTTATTTTTTTCTGTTCATATTCCAATAAAAAAATATTTAGCTAACTTTTATTTTAACCACTTAATCATTGATATACATCCATAATCCTCAAAAAATCCACCATCAATTAATAAAATTCCAATATAAAACTCATGTTTTCAATAATAATATTGATAGATCCACCATAATTCCTAAAACAATAACATGATATGTCCAATACACTAAATTTAAAGATTAATTTTTTTAATTCAATAATATCACCCACATATCTTGATGATTTTACTTTTTTATCATGAATTTTTAAATCAACCAGCCGTATAACCATGAACCTATATACCTTTTTTTATGTAAGATCACATTCATTGTCTCAATATACAAAAAATTACCAAATTAATTCTTCATTATGATACATATTAAAAAATAAACCTAAAAATAAAACCCATTAAACTTTTATATCATGGATCATCACATTAAATACATCAAAATCAGCGTATCCATTCTATGCCATAGGAGAATAGTGAAACTTATCATTATAATTGTTAAATGTTTTTAGTATATTTTTTAATGTTTTAAGGAATCTTGAATATGACAAATTTTATTTATTTTCATTTTGTCTTAGATATATACTTAGCATAATTATAAATTTTCTTATTTTATTCATTTAATAACTTATCAACTTAACATTTTGACCATTATCTACAGTACATGGTCCATTTTTTAATTTATGTTCTTCAAAAAAGAATATTGATTAAACCACTACCAAATTTAAATTGTAAGTCCAAATTTTTTTGACATGGAAGTTATTTTATAATTATTATGAATATATATGGTGTAAAAAAATTTAATTATTTTTTCTGTTTATCATGGGTAAACCAATTATATTTCAATTGATATAATAATATTTATTATGGAGATATTTTTACGGTGTGTGGAGTTAGATAGATTATTAGGTTGAGGGAATGTGCAAGATAATGTTACTAGGATCAAGAATGGGAGTTTTTATAAGTGAATGAAAGATTTATTCCATGTTGAATATTATATAGAGTGAGGGAGAATTTAAATCAATAATGAGATTTTTATACATGGAATAATTTTGATGTAGAGTGTGATGTTTTTGTATAAATATTTTTTTCCACATTAATTTTCTATTAAGTATTATTTATTCATTATTTTTACATGATTGTCTTTTAAAAAATATAATAAGTTTTGGATGAGTGAATAATTTCATATAAGCACAAAATTTATTATTTGACTCGAGGAATGGGGTATGTGTGACACCCTTTCCCTTTCTACCTATATGACACCTATGTGAGGATTCCAAAATACATAAGTCATGCCTCCATGTATGCTAGAGGCTGTAGATTAGTGGAGAGAAACTATATATTGTTTTTGGGATACTATTACCTAAAATACCATAAGTGTTCATGCCTATGTTATACTGAAAATTTGTCTTGACCCATTCATATATAGGACCTCCAAACAACCATTTGAAAAATAAACAAATGAAACCACTATATTCTATAGTAAAATGTAATGAAAACCATCTATATTATATAGAAAACCAAAATAGGGTATATGATAAACATGGAATAAAACAAATAAATAAAATGGAACACTATCCAACACATCTCTCACACCATCATGCTGAGTCCTCAACCTCCATAACCTGCTAGACCTATAATGAGGGTATAACTCATGTTACAATTGGGGCTTGAGAGTAAATAAAAAGTTCTACCTACATTCATAGAAACTAATTCTGCGTACATAGGTAGGGGGTGAGTACAAAGACATAGTAGGTATTAGTAATGCAACAATATTACTGAGTGTTACGATGATCAATTTTATGTCTATTGAATATCTATATAAGGGGTGTAGTTGTGTCCGTGCATCAAACCCACCAATAAATACAACAGAAAATAAAAAAATATCCATGAAAGTTAGGCCATCGTGTGATAACCATGCCACAATGACACCTAACCTTAACTACTTCAACACCATCCCAGAAAGAAGGAGTCACCTCACTCCAAAACATGACCAGAACATGAAGAAGTAGTGTATTGTGCCAACTGAAACAATGTCTAATATACAACATTAGACTCTGGGTGGTACATATCTTAAACCATCATCCACTACCTAAATGAACATATCACAATAATATGTCCAAAGGCTATAAACCATCATTTATCAATTGAGGGAGGTTCATCATATATGTGTCACATAAACCATGACCCAACCCCTAGGACAATCCTTGAATAAATACAACCAAATAAAGATCCAATTGATGCAAACCAACCCATTAACGCAGACTTTGGCGAAGTCCATCAGTCATACTAACCCATACCTATAGACTATGGAGAGGTTAATTAGTCACACCAACCTATACCTATTGATTTTTGAAGGTTTATTAGTCAAAATAACCCATTCTTGTAGACTATATACATGTAGACTAGTAACATATATTAAATCATAAAATAGGGCACACAACTGATCTCACTGGTCAAATACTCACCACTGGGGGACTAGTCACTCTAGAACTAGTATTGTATCTAAAACACATTAAAAACCTCTATCAAACCTCTATAGGGTCTATCGTATCTATATAGAACAACTATAACTTTTATACCGTATTAAATATTATGATAGAGATACCCACACAACACACATGTATCATCACCCAACAATAGTTCCCATGAGAAAATAGCACAACACATGCATCATCCTGAATCAACATACACAATACATAATCACTAATAAACATGAAATAAACCAATCATAAAAGATTTAAAAAATTAGACATTTCCACTATGAGGTCAAATAGACCAAAAAAATTCAATATGTGCACTCTAAGCTCCCCTTTAATTTAAAAGTCAAATCCTCCATTAATACCATTTAAAAAAGAATCAAGTAATTCTTTACTCACTCTTGGACATCGACCTGATTTTCTAAAAATTCCAAAATATGTTTTGAAATTCCATTTCAAACCCATTTTCACATAACTCCTTTCCCTGAAATTTCATTTTATCGAGACCCACATTTTTTTTTATAAAAATACATTTCATTTTTCGAAAACTAACAAACACCTTCAAATAGTATAAAAAGAGGGCCCCTGTAGAGACCCGAAGCTTGACGTACATGGACATTACATTAATTTTGTGGAATACTTAGTACATAACAAAAACACACACATAAGGATCGTAATAGTTTAGTGTCTTTGGAAACTCAGAATATAATCTTCTAATCGTGGTGAAATATTAACCTGCAAAAGAGAGAATAATTTCATAACATGGGATAAATCATAGTAGTGAAATGAAATACCAATAATGATAACTTAAAACATGAAACCTTTTGGCATACACACATAATCATAGAGAATTATTTCTTATTAGTCAAGACTCATTGCCAAGACTATCTTAGTGGACAAAGTCCATTTCTGAACCGAGTCACCCTCGTTTCAGTCCTGTTTCACTGAACCGGTATAACCTACCATTCCAGCCATGTCTATCTCATGAGATATAAAATCTTTACCCAATGCATTGGAGGGAGATATAGGTCCCAGCCATCTCATAATGATACCATTCTTATGTGTGCCACAAAATCATAAATCATACATCATTGCATAACCCATGTAATAAAAATGGGAATCTTAAACATCGTGACATCATAAAACAATTCATATAAGATAAATTAATTCATAAATATAATTCCATCACAACATAATAAAATCAATGTAATAATAGGTATAGAAACAAAACCGTTTATTATCTTAGATGGAAAATAATTTTGATAAAACACTTGAACTCCTTTCCTGAGGAAAATATCCTTTCTGCTTCAAAAACACTTTTCCTTTCTTAACATGTCATACAATTATAAACTAAAAGAATTTGATTAAAAATAAACTTGAAAACTTGTAAATGAATCTTCTTGGAAATAATTTTTTAAAAATCCATTCATGCCGTATAAGTTAAAAAAACATTCTTCGTACTTTTGTTGGAAAAGTCAAAAAGTACCTCATACGAAAAACGACAAAAGATTCCTTTCATATCTTTTACTAAAAACTCACCGAAGGGTAAAATTGGATATAAACTATTGTATAAGGATATAAATATTACATATTGAGGAAACATGGATGTGGATGATAAAATACACCCCAGTAAATACCAAATTATAAACAATCTCGGATAAAAATGAGATTGTGATATTTTCCCTTACCTTATGTCCGATATGCTTTGTACGTATCCGAACCTCATGTATAATGATTTAAATAATGTCATTAACTTATTAAAGAATCATATTAATCGTTATTATATCATATATGGTTCACTTATGACTTTATATTACCCGTTCTTTTGTAAATTCCATGTTAAAGAGGCGTTTTGGGTAAAATCGTTTAATTTATCGTAGGTGTTTGGACTTGTTGTTCTTGACATTATTATTACTTATATCATGATTTAATTACTTCCAGAATATAAAATATGATTTATATATAATTTATATTCAGAATATATATATATATATAATAGATAGATAAATGGAAAGAAATACACCGTTCATGGACACAGTAGGCCGTACGTACGCATGAACGTTGTTTTCTTTTCGTTATTGAATTGAGTGGAATTAAGTAGATGACATACATATATATACACATAAATACAGTAGCTTTATAATGTCATATATTTCATTATTATTTCTTATATATACTTTATAATCATTCTTAAATGGTTGACATGGAGAATGAATCTCATCGCGTCGTGGAGACGGTAGTCCGTACGTATGCACGAGCGATGATATCATTTCCATAATTATTGAATTGAATTGGAGTGGATGATAAAATATATCAGAATCAATATGATGTTCTAATAACTATGTATAGTTATTATTTACACCATTATACCCATCCATGTAAGGTGGTGGTGGAAAATAGATTACACCACAGCATGAAGACAGTATTCCGTACATACGCACGCGCGGTGATTTCGTTTTCCGTAGGATGGATAGATGGTGAAATAGGTTTGTTTCATACTTATAATAAAATATCAGTATATGAGTGATACTGATGTTATTACTTCATAATTAAACAACCTAACAAGAATAAGTGGAATAAGAAATAAAGGTGAAAGAATCGGTAACGGAAATTACCTCTTCTTTGAAGCGCCTCTTTGCGACCTCCTCTTAGGGCACTAAAATTGGTCTTTGAGGAAGACCAGAACCTATATAATGTTTCTAGGGAAGTGGAGAAGAGAATTTTTTAGGGGTTGGCCGAGCTTGAATGCTCAAAGTTGTGTGAGGAATAGAGGGAGGAGGTGCCCTTTTATAAGGGAGGAGAGGGGCTCCATTGAAAAAACTAAAAATATTATTTTATTATAAAGTCAAATTCGGTTTTAAATAGCTCCAAATTATTTTATTTCGAAGATAAGGTGGGGATGGGTCGAAATAATATCATCAAATAGAATTTGGACAAGTTTAGTTCAATATTTTAACCTTATCATTTAGTTTTAACTTTAAGTTAGATAATTTTACTTTTACCGTGCCTTTTTGTGTTCTTGCACTATAAGGTTAATAAACATACTATAACAAGCCAAAAAAACCCCAAGTTGTTTATTATTGATATATATAACCTTAACTAAGTCATTTGGCCGAGAAATAGATTTTTAGGAATAAAATAACAATTAATAATATAATATTTGTTTTAAAAACTAATTTATGTCAATTTTGACACTATTTGGTACATGATTTTTATGAAATTCATAACCGAATGATAAGTTAGAACCAAGTTATGTATATCAACAATAACATGTCATATTAACCTAGAAAAATAATTTAAGTCATAAAAAGTCTAAAATTACATTTATTTGGTCATTTATAACATCAATTATGTCAATATTTCATTAATAAGATAATTATTGCATCATCTTTGCGTAATACTAAATGATAATTATTTAATTCCTAAAAATTATAAATAAATTCCTATGGTGTGTATAATTGTATTATATTTCTGGAGACTATTCATGTTTGAAGTTTCATGAAGTTTATTACTAAATTAAAATTATTATACTTATAAGATTTATGAAAGTGACATGTTGTCACATTCTTTGGTTTTAATAATAATTAAATTATTTTCATGGACAAAAGTCCATAAAATGAATATAATCCGACCCTTAGGTTATATGGGTCTTCTATTAGCCATACAATAAGATTTTTAAAAGTTGTAGGGTAATTTTATAATCTTATATTTACCCTTAATTACCTGATTTACCTTTAACTATAGTAAATAAAATTTACCTTAGTTACTATTCACAATGCCCAAAAATAAAAAGTAGCTTATTAACATAATTTAGTCCGACTGATTCCAAATATGGAATCCATTTTTCCAAATTCAATACACAAAAGATGCAGAAATTAAATTAAAATTAATCCCATTGTCAAAAGAAAACGGGTATTTCTTTAAAACATTGCAAAAGATTGAATTGTTTTAACCTACGAATTCAAGGTAAAATAAATGCTAATGACATACATTATATTAAATTGTAAAAATATATTATATTTATACTTTAAAGCCATTCAATATTATAATTTAACCACATAAGATATTACGATGAAAAAAGTTGTTTTTAATTAAAATATAGCATGTTTTTACTATTCATTAAAATATGAAAGTTATAGGAAAAATATCAAACCGTTATCTAATGTAAATTTTTATATCCTGATTCAAAGGAAGAATTTTATTTTGTCAAATTGAACATATAAACATGTCAAAAACTAGATTTAAAGTGGGTGCGCCATCAAAAGGCGGCAAAACTGTATTTTTTGAAAAATACTTATTTTACCCGAAAAATTTATTTTGTTCTTATACCATGTTCTAGAAAATGTGTAAGATGAATAATAATGTTATAAAATTCAAAATTTAGTTAATAATATTCATAACGGCTAGTTCATGACAATATTATAATAATATATCATTGTTTATTAAAACCCGGTATTGCGTACAACACACGCTATCAAGGAAGGTCGTGATTGCGTGTAATGCAAGCCAAGTCTGGGTTGCGTGTTGTGAAAGAATCCTTCGATTTTTCATATAACAGAATCCAACCATATTTAATTTATACATTGAATATATATATATATATATACACTCAATGTTGCGTAGAATAACTATTATCAAAATTGTGTGTAACACGATCCAAGAATAGTTTTGCATATACTGCAAGCTAATACGGTGTTGCGTATAGCGCAAGGTAATCTTGGTGTATAATACAACACAAGACATTAATGAAATTAAAAGAATATTTTTCATAAAATCTTGGGGTGTTACAACCCCCAGTTTTTATTTGACCAATGCAACACCATATAACCGTTTAGAAGTCTATATGGCCCATGTCGACTATTAGGATAATGTGAGACCATCCCATCCTTATAGGGAAACTCACACAAGATAAGAAAAATATAGTCAGATGATACAAATGGGACACATGATTGTAAAATAACCATTTAACGAAGAGGCATGATAATGTCATGGACCACTAAACCAGCCATCATTCTAGATATATATCTTATTCCATCTATTCCATGAGAACACAACTAATTAATAAACTGAATCAAATTAATTATGTGGACACCCAAAACCCAAATCTAGTATCTTATGCCATAATCACATTATATTGAAATTCTGCCAAAATATGGAGAAACCAGGTTCTATCCTTTTCCGAAACACCAGTGTATAGTGACCCAAACTTTTCATGTGGTGATATTATATCTTAGTATATGAATATTCATTAAATAATATAACAATAAACCCTAGAAGTATATAGTTCAAGTGACTTCAGAAAAATGGATACACGGGAAACTCATTCATAAGTGAACTACATTATCTCCCAATAAGTTCATCATAAGAACCCTTATTATACATACCATACATAATACCTTTCTCCAAAACCTAGGGAAAGGAAATATAAGAAAGGTTGAGATCAGGTGTTCAGTAAGGGTAAATATGGGAGATATCTACATAACATGAGAATAAGGATATGAGAACATGAAAATAGTACTTGAAAACCATTACCTTCATATCATAAATAAAAAAACATGAGTCATGGAATAAATGTTTCTATTTTTAAGACATGAATCATAATGGAATCAAAGAACACGAACCATGAGAAAATAACATTTTTATAAAACATATATTCATGGCATAAAAAAGCATAGAATATCATATGTGAATACTGTCTACAAATAAATTAATAACATTTTATTCATGGGATAATAACCCATGTACATGCTTTACGATTTGGATAACATTTTGTGTACCCTCTTTTAGGCTTGGGATAACATCCCATGTACACTTTGAGCTCATAGAATATCAGTCCTTACCCAAAACATTGGATGGATATATAATTATATTCCCAATAATTATATAATGAAAATAATATATATGTGTTCCATAATATCATAAAACATGCATAACAGAATATAAATTAGATTCCTAAAAATTTCATTATCATATAACCCATAGAAAAGAAATGGGCTTCATAATCATTTTATCAACTCAACATAATATAATTCATAGAAAAGGAATGGGATTCATAAAAATCATGTTATAATAATAATAATCTATATGATAAATGATATGGATGGTATCATTAGTTCACATTGATTATAAATTATAATAAACATATGGGGTTTTTATCATTAATTAATGGGAAAATCATAAAAATATCACTAAAACATCCTTGAGGAAAATATCCATTCCCTTTTAAAAACACTCATTTAAAATATAAAAAATTAACCAAATATTAATGAAAATATTTTCTCTTAAATTACATTGGTAAATGTTAGTGTATGATTAGAATTATTGAGAAGTCATGTTGGTGGGAAACACTGTTCATTCCATGCACATTAAAATAATGATTCTTTTCACATTTTCAGTGAGAAGTAAAAATGGTACCACATTTGGAAATTGAAAATAAGATTCATTTAAATACACTTTTAAAAATTTATAACATGGGAAAAAATGAATTTAATAAGTCATTGGAGAATATTAAAAACCTCCTTTAAATTTATTTTAGACAGAGACATGGAAGGGAAGGGGTTTTCGACTGAAGAGATAAATAAATCCATTTTTCTTTTAAAAAATTCCATTAGTGTATTGAGTACATAAAGAGAGTAAAATGAAAGGAAAATATGTAATTTATAAAAATAACTAGAGGATAAAATAAATTAATGTGTTTATTGAGATCCATACCATAATATTTCGTTATTGTAACTATAATCATAGACAACCCCTTTAAACAATGAGATTGTAATATAAAACACTTACTACTTCGATATCTTTTAAATCGTAACACCCATGAAATAAATAATCTCATGTTGATATTTATATCCCATAATTTTTGAGATAATTATCATAATTTGTATTAATGAGTAGTATATACACCATAAAAATTGAGAAGTTGTTAATATGGCATGCGTCTTATGGAAATAGAAGTGAGACAAAAAATCCTTGACCTCAAATATTGAATTTATTAATACATGTTCTAACCTCATGTATAATAAATTTAGTTTTATTATAAACTATTAAATAGTCATAATCATATATATCATACTATATATGAATTACTTAAGACCTTTTTTGACAAATTTATGAACAATTCTTTTTCAAAATAATGTTTTGGGTAGTAACTGCTTCTTTTTTTATGCATGTTTCGGTTTTCTAGCTTCGTTCCTTTTAAAATGATCATGGTTATGTAATATCACTATTTTTATCCATGATATAAATATACTGTATATTAATTATATATTTATTTATAGTAATCCATTAAATTTATTGATAAAAAATTTATTATACTATTCATAGAGATGGTAAGCCATACAAATGTATGAATGTTGTTTCAATTTTCTCAATGGATAAAAAATAAAGGTAAATAATATATCAAATTTCTAGAATTATTTTTATGTCATATATAAAATTTATATTTATTAAATATATCCATATTACCATCTGTGTCAAAAAAATCACATCGCTTCGTGGAGGCGGTAGTCCATACGTACGCACAAGCGACTTTATCATTTTTTAATCGATTGGATGGTAGGAAGGTATATATGATATTATAATTAAATCAGCATAAATATTTCATCAAAATAATATATAAACATTAAATCCATCATTATATATAGTTGTGATAGGTAGTGATGGAAAACAAATTACTTCGATTCACTAGGCCGTAGTTTGGAGTACAAACGATCGATGGTTTCACTTCCCATTTGATAGAGGAGGAGATGGATATTAGTTATGAAATTAAAATAAAAACACATAAGTATATGGGATTTAATTATGTTGTTATATCAGTATATTTTAATTATATTTTAAGGAGTTGGAAGAAGAAATGGAACAAAAATGATCGGTTAAGAACTATACATATTATTCATAAAAACTATTTACTTTTAAACCAAAATCCTTTTTAGGAGAGTTTCATAAAAAAGATAAGGCTTATTGAACATCGTGAGGGAATTAAAGAAGGTATTTGAGTAGGTATTTACTCAAAAGAAGGAATTTTATGTGTGAATAGGAGAAGAGAGTGGGGTCCTTTTATAAGTGGGGGAGAGGACACACTTTGAATTTTTCAAAAGAAAAAGTTATACCCAAATTTTACCCATTCTAAAAGAATAAAAAATGACTAATTAAAAATAAATATATGATATAATATAGAAATATATCCATAAAATAGTATTTGTACATATATGTAGGTCATTTTAACCCTTATAATTTTTGTTTAACCACTGATAAATTTGTTTAAACCATAATGAGAATAATAAATATTTATTGTTTTGAATATAAATTATGATAAAAACTAAATTTAATTTATTATATAATGTTAATTTTTTTGATTCAAAATATGGAATCCATTTATCCAAAATCTATTACATAATTTTAAGAATTTAATTTAAAATTAAACCTGTAGACATGATGGAAAAAAAGTTTTCTAAATTAAAAAGATTTCATAAGTAAAAGAAGTTTTTATATCAAAACTGAACATAAAATTGATTATAATGAAAAAAATTAGATAAATTGTTATATAATTCAACTTTTTTTTAATTTTAAAACTATATTTAAGCGAAATTCAAATTTTAAAATTTTTAATGGAAAATACGGTTTTTAATGAAGATAAGTATTTTTCACTATTCAGCGAAAAATTAATCTATTTAGAAAAATACCAAAAATTAAACCTAAGATAATTTTGACAGATTGATTCCAAAAATTAAGTTATTTTTTTTAAATAAATTTTTTAAAATGTTAATAATTTAATCTTTTTTTTAAATTTTTAAAAAAAAAATTAAAATTATTTTTTTGGAAGAAATGTACTTTCAAATTATATAAAAACATTAATAAAAATTAGGTACTTTTCAATATATTTTTTCTATATAAAGAAATTATAATTAATTATTAAAATTTGGTAATTCAAATTCATACCTCTATGATTAGAGACTTCATTATATTAGTCATGTTTAAATAAAAATATTAATTTTATATCGCGGTTCATTAAAACTCATTGTTGTGTGTATCAAAAGCTATCGAATGATAGATATCCACATGAAAAAATAATATTTATTAAAATCTATAAGAGTTACATTCTACCAATATTAAATCGAATTTATCCATAAAAATTTCATCACTCTAATAGAAACAAAAGAAGATACTTGTTCGTTATCATATCCTAGAGTTCCCATATATCTTCCTTAAGTTGGTGGTTTTTCCCTAAAACCATGACCAGGGGAGTGATAGTGTTTTTTTTAAGTTCTCTCTATGATCTGTAATCTCTATTGGTTATTATTCAAAAGAAATATCATCATTTAGTGCTATGAATTTCAAATTTGGTACTATTTAAGGATCTAATATTTACATCCTAATGAGTGATATATGGATCACATCGTGGAATTGGGAGAGGTTTGGTGAAAGTTTTAAGTGATAATCAGTCATACTTACTCGAACAAGAATATCAAGGGGACCAATATACATAAGGGTTAAATTTCATTTCTTCCAAAATATGATAACCTTATTATATACAGATTAAAAAAATACACCGTATTATAAAATTCAAAATCCAGATCACGTTGATGATAGTTAATGTAAATGTCTTGAAAAATCTGAGCTATACTACTATGTTGTTGAATGAATCTAACATTGTCTACCATTTCATTAGCTATCTTAGGTTACAATAGATTTCATTCTCTGAATTCATCAAAACACATTGGTGTTATACAATTCTTTCCATGGAGTGATTAATAAAGAGATATTTGAATGCTCGAGTGAAAGGTATTATTATAATAAAGTAAACTAAAGTAATGTTTTGATCCAAACAATATTTTATTTCTAGAGAAAAATATCTTAACATATACTCTAGGGTTTTAATGGTTCTCTCAAACTAGACATCTCTCTAAGGATGATACACCATGGTTCATGTTCAACTATTTTTATGTGAATATATACTTCAAAATCATATGATCATTGTATATATTAAACATTTTATAAGGATATGTCCTTAAGCAATACATAAATTTGAATTTTATTAAAGAATTTAATTTATTTCACATTGAGGATATTTTTAGGTATAGAGTTTTTGAGAATTTCGTCATAACTCAAACATAATAAAACCATATTATATAAAGTGGACACTTATGATTATTATCCATTTCCCCCACCATATAAAAAATAATAAAAAAATTATTTCTTTTCATTAATAATCTTCATGACATTCATACTGACCTGTTAGTTTACCTTACCCATCCATAAATATTTTGAAAAACAATTTAAAACTATTTGAGGAGAAAAAAAGCACAATAAGGGAAATAAAGAGAAAGAAACCCATTAGCCTAGTAAAAACATGAAAACTCAAATAAATCTTAACTTTATTTCTTTATTTATTTGAGAGTATGAATTAAAAATTATTTACATGAAAACACACAAAATTATGTACAAAAAACTACTTTAAAAACATATAACAAGAAATTAAAAACAAATTTCGGTAACTTATAACATCACACTCATATCCAATTTTAAAACCATGTAAGAAGTAAATCAATCCTGCTTAAATCTATATGAGAAACCATTTGTAATGTCCCACCTTTTTTCATATTAATAAAAGGGACATTACCCAATGAATTAGAGCACTACTTGGGAACACCCGTCATTTGAGTTATAACGGGCTCACTCGATGCTGTCTGGGCCGGCCCACCATATAAACTCTGACAGGATTAACCACCACAATCTAGGAAAACCCATCTCCCATTTATAAGGTTCAAGTACCATATCATGAATAATATGCTTTATTCTTTCACTTTATCATATTATATTTTTTGAAAAAAAAATCTTTTAAACTCAAAAGAAAATCACCTTTGGATATCAAATTACCCTTTTCTTTTTAAAAACCATTTTAAACCCCAAAATATCCTTTTATTTGAAAAAACATTTTTAACAAAAAAATAACCCAAAAATAAAAAATCGGTATTCATTTAAGAAAACACAAAATATTGCAAAGGATTCCAAAAATCAATAAACGTTTATTGGGGCAGAAAATTCATTGCCTCCATATTGAACATTAATTTTGTTGTTTGTCAAAAATTTCTATATAAAAAAAGTAAAAAGATTACTTTTTTTAAAAATATTTAAATAATGTAAACTAAAAATAAAATATACTTCATAAAATATTTTACATAGATATTTTTTTATAAAATAATTTAAAAAACATGGACTTTGAAAATAATTAGTTTAAAGGATAATATTAAGAGAATTGTTTTTAGGAATGGTCCCTTATTACTTTTGGAATTATTTAAATCAAAATACACATGAAAAAATAACATTAAATATGACTATAAATACAATTATAGTAGATAAATTAGTTATATAACATGTCAATAGGACTGTATATTCTTCTCATGAAAGAGTATAGGTGCCTGACATCAAAATATGCCTTAATGAAATACAAAATTGAGACAAAGTCCCTTACCCTAGGACCGACTTATCATGAGTGACGTTATATTCTTGAGTAATAAAATTATTTTAATTATTCACTTTCTTGATAACCATTTTCAAGTTTATTATTATTTTATTTCACTTATTACTATGTTATATGCAATTATTTAAACAATTAATTTTATGTCGGATGTTTTGACCATATTCGGATTTTATGTCAAAAATGACATTGGTAGGTTGACTATGATCTAATAGATCATTATTTAAACATCTACAAAATAATAATCTTTAAAAATTTATCATATTCATAATTAAATTATATGTTTAACACAAATCATGAATTATGGTTTTGAGAAATGAAGTATGTTAGAATCATAGTGATGACAAGTCGTATGTACACATGAATAATATTTCCATTTTTTAATGATCATTATAGAAAAGTGGAATGAAATATTTTATATTTAAATAATTTTCCTAATATCATATATACAAAATAATTTATTTAAATATACTTATATATATCATCCATGTGATGTTGTAATAAAAAGAGAATCACATCACTTCGTGAAGGCGGTAGTCCACTCAAACAAGAACAACGCCAATGAGTGAAAATGGTAATAATTAAAATAATATATTACCATTAAATAATGAAAAAATAGATCATTAATATCATAATTATTTTAGTTATATCACTTATATAAATTATAATTACCCTTATTACATTCCATGAAACATGTTAGTGAAAATCAAATCACATCACTTTGTAAGGTGGTAGTCCACCGTATACATGAGCAACAATATCGTATTTCTAAAGAAATGTAAAGTAAAAAAGGTAAATATGAAATAATGACTAAAGAGGCATAATTATGTCATTAATATAATATATTTAATTTATATCCATCATCATACCCAATCATTTGAGATGGTAATGGGAAAATGAATGACATCAGTTCGTGAGGCAGTATTGCACCATTCACATGAATGATGATATCATAACCCATTTGATAGAATATGTAAGTATTTAGGTTATTAAATTAAAATAAAAACATATCATTTTATTTATTAAACCTTTTTTTATTAAATTATCATTTTTTAATAATAATTTAAGGGTGTAGTGGAAGAAATAAAATAAAAACGCTCATTTGAAAATGTTTCCTCTTGTTTGGGTAACTTTTATAGGCTTGCGCCGAAGGAATTACTTTAATGGATTATATTCCACCAGTGTCTATTTTCATGTCACAAGGATCCAATAATTAAACATTATATATAAATTAAGTTATAAGTCTTAAATATTTCTATACAATTTTATGGTTCATTTTAACCGTTATATTTTTAGTTTAACCCCCAATAATTCCATTTTTACCTTAATCGTGGTAATGCTTTTTTTTACTTTTTCACTATTCATTTTGGAAAAAATTTATGTTTAAAATATTATAAAATATAAATTATATTTATTCAAAATATGAAATCCATATTTATAAATTCAATTAAAAGAAGCTAGAAATTCTAATTTAAAACAAAAACTGTAGATGTGAAGAAAAAGTGGGATTTCAAGCAGAGAATGTTTTGAGCAAAAGATGGTTTTATATTAACTCAATGACTAATAATAATCATTAGGTGAAAATAAATTAACATTTAATGTTATATTATATATAATTTCCATTTATAACATTTATCATTTGGTATTTAAAAAATTAATTAAAATATACAAACATTAATCATATAAAAAATAGTTTTTAGAAAAATTTGGTATTAAAACCAAAACAATATTATACTAAAAAAATATTTTTTTGATTCAAAATTAATAAAGTGGATTAAATATAAATAAAAAATAATTATTTTACTTTATATCATTTTAAAACCTTATTTGTAATTTTGAGTTACTTAATTTGTTGAAAATAAAATATTTTTAACAAAAAATAGTTATTTTTCACTATTCACAAAAAATCAATATTTTCTTAAAAACCCTAGATATCACCCAATGTGAATTTTGATATGATTATTTCCCAAATTATATTAATTTTTTAAAATTAAAATTATATTATTTATAAATTTAACTTTTAAATAAATCATTTAATTAAAAGTGTTTAATTAAAACTATTTCCTTTTTGATTTTTGTAACAAATTACATAAACAATTTATAATGAATGTAATTTTTTAATTAATATTAATCAATATGAAAATTATTTATTCTCTCAATATATGGGTTTTTTCATTATTCCCCATTTTAAAAATCATATCCTCTTAATTTTATAAATATATTAAATAATTGTTGATATCATTCCTTCATAACCATTTGAGATTCCCATGTGGCCTCATCAACAACATGGTCTCTATATAAACCTTAACCGGATTAGTCACCTTAATCCCAAAAAGTTGTTCTCTATTTTCAAGAATTTGAACTGGTTGTTCCTCATAGGAATTATTCTATTCTAAGTGAACCAATTTTAGGCTTTAAATATGAGATAAATCCGGTAAATATTTCCTTAATACTGAGAAATGAAATACATAGTGTACCTTAGACAAACTCAAAGGTAAGGCCACTCGATAAGAAAATGATCCAAATTTATCTAGGATTTCATATGGTCAAATGAAACAAGAAGTTATCTTCATATTCTTACCAAAATTCATTACACTTTCTAATGGGAATATTTGATAAATTCATGTTCAAGTACCTCAAATGAAATATCATTGCTCTAGTTATCCAAATAACTTTTATAACTATTTTAGGATGTTCTCCTATGTTTCTGAAACGACTTCACCTTCATAGAGATTTCCTCGACTAACTTTGGTCCCACAAACTTCCTTTCCCCAAAATCATCTTAAAATAGTGGTTTCCTACACCGCTTCCCATATATTGCGTCAAATGGTTCCATTTGTATACTGGAGTAAAAACTGATGTTATAAGAAAATAATACCAACGAATTTTTTTCTTCCCAAATTACCTAGTAATAAATTTAATAGAGATGATTCATATCTTAAAAATGTCATTATAAACTCAAGAAGTATTTTGAAATCCTAACATGAAATCCTTTGATATATTTTCCTTTTTCCACTCCAGCACTAGTGTTGGTTGATGCACCCCCTTTGGTAATTGTAGTTAGACTAAAACCTCCTAAAAAGAAAAATAAATCATAAGAAAATATGTTCTATATCTTTTCATTCCATCCCACTAGTAATACACTTGAAGGTCTCTGTATATATTTGGGCTGCCCAGATGAAAAAAATATGGAGAACTATGTGCTTCACTCAACAACTATTAACTCATGTAGTAATCACCTGGAATACATAATCATTTTATAAATCATAAAACACATTATCCATGAATATTTATTTTAGGAAACTTACCCCTCTTAATAGATTCTACATTTCCATAAAAACATTGATCATACTTCAGAGCTTTCTTAATTATTTCTGATAAATTAAACTCTTCTAAAACCTTTAATAAAAAAGTATACTTCTCTGTATCCAAAAAATCTATGAAAAATGCTATCAAATCATTAACCATAGGGTTTAATTCTAAATGAAACATGGTTAATGTAGCCTAATTTTTTCAAATCAAATAATTTAACACTTTTTATTATTTTGCAAGCTGATAATGAACCATGAAATCATAATCCTTGATCAGTTCCAGCAATCTACTTTTTATGATGTTCAATTATTTATAGTTGAATATATACTTCAAAATGTTGTGATTACTATATATTTTACAATTTACTCTGCAAAAATTATTCCTTCTAATGTCTAAAGAAAAAACTACAATTGTTAATTAAAAATTATGTGAAGGTTTATTTAACTCATGTGTTTTAAACTGAAGTTATGCTTAAGAAACTATCTAATCATTTATATTAGGACTCAAACAAGTCTTTTTAATTAAGAATCATTATAGATGAAAAATTCCCATTTTCTAGGAAGGCAGGACAAAAACATGAGCATTCAACATTCTTCCTTTTAGATCCGGAAAATAATCATCACATTCTTTTGTCTAGATTAATTTAACTCTTTTTTTGAGTTATCATAGTTATTGGGATAGAAAACCAATTAATGTTTTCAGAAAAACATAGGGAGTATCCCCATAATATAAGAAAACAATGAATCTCTAAGATATTTTTGGATCTTGGAAATTATTCAAGAAATTTGTATTTATAAGGGTCAGTATTTATGCCATATTTAGAAACTATATATCCATGGAAAGAAATTTATTACAACCAAAATTCACACGTAATATATTTTACATATAGTTTCTTTTATTTTATGGTTTTCAAAAAAAATTATGTGTCTTTCATATTCCTATCACGTTTCAAAATATAAAACAAAATCAGTAATAAAAACCACCAAAACTTGTCTAAGAACTTATGAGAAAATTTATTCATATGGTTTATAAATATAGTTGGTTTATTAGAAAACCCAAAAAGAATAGCTATAAACTCATAGGGCCCATATCTAGTTTGAAACATTGTATTATGAATGTCTGATTCATTTAATTTCAACTAATGGTAAACTAACCCTAGGTCAATATTTGAATAATAATGTGTTCCCAGGAATTAATCAAACAAATCATCGATATTAGGAAAATGATATTTGTTTTTAATAGGGATTTTATTCAAGGCTATATAATCAATGAAGAGTCTCATTCAACAATATTTATTTTTATCAAAAAATATAGTAGAACCCCTAGTGATATTATAGGTTAAATGAAACCTTTATTTTACAACTTATTCAATTGATTTTTCAATTCTAAAATTTATACTTAAGCCATTAGAAAATGGTATTTTGAAATATGATTAGAATTAGGTACTTAGTCAATAGAAAATTCAACTTATTTACTGTGAATAAAACCATAAAATTCATCCATAAAAGTATCCATGTATTTATTAACTATTGGAAAATTAATAATTTGAATAGTTTCACTCTTTTAAACAATGTACTCTTGTTAACTTTCACTTCCATCTCTAATCAGTTTCATAGCATCTTGGTGTGTTATAAAAGGCATGAAATCATTGAATAAAATATTCTTGAAAATAAAATTAATCATATAATGAAAAAAAGTCGATCCATTCCAATAACTATATTAAACTCTACCATTACTTGTTCATCCTAATTTTTAGGAAAGTCCATCACATTGATAATAATAGGAATACTCCAATAAATATGGGCTTCTTTAACAGTCCCACCAAGGGCTTTCACAAAAAGTTATATCTTAATTTCATGAGGTTATATTTCCAATTTTATTTCAAATTTCTCAAAAATGAAAGAATGTGATGACCCATAGTGAAATTGGGTATTGGAATAATTTTAATAAACTAGAAACATACCTGTTACCACTTCATTTGATGGCCCAACATCAAGTGTAGTAGTAGAAAATAACATTGTTACACCTTTATATTTTTGATCATGATGATTTATATCCTATGAAACTAGCTCTTAACACATGTTATCATAATTTAACAACTAATTGCAACTAAAATATCTTACTATTGAATGGCTATAAGTTTCCCTATTCTTAGGTACTCAAGACTCCTTTCATTATAGTCACGAACCATGTGACCAAATTCACCACACCAAAAATAATTCCCAGAACCTTTCAAAAATTCCATAAAATGATTTTTTCCACACTTGGAACATTTTAGGGGTTTACCAGAAGACTTATTATTTGGTTTTTTGTCTAATTTTGAGACCTTGATATTTTTATAGTATTGTTATCCTGAGGAAAATACATGTCATAAAACTCCATATCAACCTTCTAAGTAAAAAAAACAACTTTATAATAAATTTTAAATTATATTGTGGCAACTTATTTTCATAAAATTGGTTACAAAATTAATTAAAACATATTAATTTTTTAATCAGTTTATCAAATAAATACTTGCACATACCTGGGAAATATTTTGACATTTTCTTTATTTGCAGCTACATAATCATTATCTTTTTCCCTAAGTTATTGGAATTATTTTCTAATCTGGAGTTGAAAAACCACAAGGAAATATTTATCAAGGAAAATATCTTTAAATGTTTATTATTCCATGGAATCAAGATAATATTTTTCTCTAGTATTTTGAACCAAAGACCACCATCGACCTACTTCACCTTGAAAATGATAAATTGGAAAAGTTACCTAGGGATGTTCTGAATATCTCATGGTAGAAAATTCATCTCCAATGAATTGATCTATCCTTTATATACCATAAGGTCATATGATCCACTGAATGATGGGGGGGGGGGTTTCCTTATACCAGGAAACCTCATCCAGAGGTAAAGTATCTGACCCTTTATTAGAATAAAAGAAAAGTATAGAAAGTAAGCATCACAAGCCCAAAAAAACAACTACATATCATAAAAACCATACCCATCATGATAAACATGGTCTATTGTGTCATATTATGTAGTTGATTCCCACACTAAGATCTCATAATTTTTCAAAGCCTTGAAATATTTATTTTTTATATTTAACTTTTCCAAATATAAAAAAATCCTCAGAAGACTGCTTATATTTTCCATTACTGACATAAGACCTTGTAGGAATCAGCTTTGTCAAATAATAATAATCATTACATTGCCTTATTCTTTCTAGATCACACATGACCTATTTATTCCCCTACACATTCTTCTTTCGACCCTGAACAAAGTCACTAAATGTGTTTTGAACCCTACAACCAGCATTCTCTTTTTCACTATCAGAGTTGTCCCCCCATTTCCCAGAGATAATCACCTCCTGATAACCATCAGTCATGCCCCGTTCTTCTTCAAAATTACTATTAGAAGCAATCAAAGCTAAAAATTGTTGTTTCCACACACATTAAGAATTATTAGGACCATCAGAAGTCTCATTCTCCATTAATTCCATCACAACCCCTTCTTTATTTATTGTATCAGCCTACACAACAACATCATCAAACACTTGAGGATATTACACTAGTAGTACCTCTTCAATATCTAAACCTCCAAAATGGTTTCTGGTCATAACTTCTCCGTATCCAACAGTGCCCATTTTTAGCGACTCAAAATCACCATTTGCATTAGCCAATGTTTCCTCAGAGAGAGTAACCAACTGTATATAACCCACACTGCCTCCCACGATAACTCAATACTCAACTCCAAGATCACCCGTCAATCTCTCAAAGACCTGCCGCACTGTTGGATTCGAAGGGGCCTACACCTTCGTCATACAACATCCACTACTCAGCACAATAGAAAAACTAGCCTGCACCATCTCCCTCACCACAGTACCATTGTGCCACTATTAAACCATTGTAACTTCTTCCAACCAGGATCCCTTCCCAGATGGTCCTCCTGAAATAGGACAAATAGCGAATTACACATGGGCAATATTACTCCCATTGATGCGTACACAATCAAACATGAATTCCCCAAGGCCAATCTTGATCAGTGCCTAGGCCAGCTTCACGATAACACCAACTTCACAACCATTTACCCTCTGTTAATCCACAACCTGCAAGACCCCATTCCTCCTTCCTCTATGGAAAACAACCTATAGATTCCCAAACTGCCTATAGTTGACACAAAACTGCATCCATGATTCGAAAATAACCTCTTGCATCTAGAGGAATTACTTCCCATCAGTAATCAAGAAACAATGCACAATAGGCCTAGAAACATCAACCTCGACGCATATCCATAGATAGATCAGGTGCGACACCGACTCAGTTCGGTGATCAGAATAAAGATATCACCCTATAATATTACAAATAGTACAAATAATTGAAGTATTTTGAAAAGAAAGGGGAAGTCTGGGGAGACTTTCCCATGTAGAAATCGATGAGGGATCCCAACTCATATGGAAATCAAATCTCCAACCGAATAAATAAAAAGAAGATCCACCACACCTACGAGAAGATCTAGAACAAGCGATTATCAAATCCTCTTTCGAACCAAAACGAACCATAATGTGTCTCCGGTCAAGAAATCCTACCACCACACATTCCCAAAGCTCCTATGAAGAGACAAAGTAAGCAAAAACTTCCATAGAAGGCCGAACTGGATGAAAACGGGCCACCAAGGTATATATTCAAAGGTCATTTGTACTATTGAGCTCTTCCGGTAAAAAAGAAAATTGGGGAAACTATTGGATAAGATCTGGAAAATTTGGGGAAATAATGATTCTGTGGAAGGGAAGAGTAGATCCAGAGCAAGGAGAAGATACATCCTTACCATTTAGCAGAAATCGTGAGATACCCCCTCCAAAGGGGAGGGGGGAGAAAATCCCGACGGCATGAATCTAGGTCATCTCCATGAGAGGAGAGCTTTGCTCATCGTGCCCTTCTCTCATGGGGTTTTTTTCTTTATAAAATTATCTACAATATAAATGTTTCGTTATGGTATATTGAGTTACTCTCTATCATGGATAACACCATTACTTATATATTATGTCAAAGTATCCATCTCTGTAACAAACTATTATGTTCTGATTCCAACCATATAAAGATAATGATTTGAAAGGATATCTTCCACTCAGTGCCTTCCCACTATAATTTACCTATATCATTTGTAGAAAAACATACTATATAGAAGTAGTTTATATGAATCTACCAGGTAATATTTAAATTCTATAAAATTTAAACTTAACCATAATGTAAAATATTTCATGGGAATATTATTAACATTATCCTAACCAAAACATTTATCTAAACTAAAGTCTGATACAAACTAGAATTACCCAAACATAAACATTACATAATCGTGAATTTTAGTTAGTAATTTTTTTATCACTTTTATGATCTGTTTATGTTTAACGTTTTATAGAATTAGGTCATAACACATAAATAGTAAAACCATATAATTCAATGTGGACAATTTCAATCAGAATCCACTATTCCCACCATGTAAAACTTTTTAAAACAAAACATGATTTCACTTAGTGAAAAAAACGTTATGAATTTCATATTGTCCCCTTCTTATCTATTATCCATCCATAAATAATTTAAAAATAGGTTAAATACATTGGATAAAAACATATAGCTTAGTAAGGTATACAAAAAACAAAACCATTATCCCAGTGAAAACATGAAAACTCAAGTAATGTTTATGTTTATCTTCACATTTATATGATAATGTTAAGGAAAACATTTTCACATGAAAAATGATCTAAGTTTTTACTCAAATTAATCAATAAAAAATCTATAGAAATAAATTAAAAATTATTTTCTATAACTTTGAACATCACATTCATAACCCATTTTATTCATGTATTTGAAGTAACTAGTGACCTATTAAATCCATATTCAGAAATATTAATTAACTCCCTCTTTCATTCCTATTAAGATAAGAAAAATTACCCAATGCATTGAAGCGATATCTAGGAAAACCCATCCTTTAATCTATAATGGGATCACCCGACACTATCTGGTTTGCCCCATCATATAAGATGTAACGATATCACACAATGCTCTCTATTTGAACTTGTTTCTCATTTATAATGGTTATGACCTATCTCATGAATATTTTTTAACTCTTTCAATTTTTAAAACTCTTTGAAACTCTTATGAAAATCACTTTTGGATATCAAAATACACTTTTCTTTTAAAAAACAATTTTTATACCAGAGCACTATTTTCTTTAGAAAATCCATATTTAATAAAAAACGACCAAAAAAGGAAAACTGGTATTTATTTATATAAAAATTATATATTTAGAAGGAATTTATAAATAAAATAATGGTCATGGTAGTAGAAATTGTTTTGTCTCTATATAGAACATTCCTTTGGTCGTTTTCCAAAACACTCCGTATAAAAGATGTTAAAATATTTCTTTTTGAAAACCATTGAAATTAAGTAAAATAGAAATAAAATTTACTTCATAAAATCTTTTATTTCTATATATATTTTTTTCATAAAATCTTTCTAAAAACTTGTACATGGGAAAGAAATATTAGGGAGGAAAACATCAAATGATAATTTTATTTAATAAAAGTCCCTTATCACTTTTGTAAATATTTAAATCATAATATCAATGAAAGAATAAATTTTAAAAACCTTAAATATCATTATAATAGATAAATTAATCCTATAAAATTTCAATGGGTCTGTATATACACCTAGTAAAAGAGTAAATTTTTATTACGTCAAAATAAGGCTCAATAAAAAGAAAATTCATACGAAGTACCTTACCTTGAGTCGGACTTGTCACCAATTTATTAATCTTACAAAATGACAAAGTTATGTTAATTATTTTCATACTTAATCTCCACTTTGAATTTCATTATTAGTTTTCTTCACTTGTTACCATGTTATATATAGTTACTTAATCAATTAATTCTACATTAAACGTTTTAACCATCTCTAGATAATGTACAAAATGATATTGTTAGTTTGACTATGGTTGAAGAGGTCATTATTTAAACATATAAAGAATAATAATCAGGACATATTTATATTATTTATACTTAAATTTTACATTTAATACCAACCGTGAAATATTGTGTTGAGAAATGTGTTATGTTACAATTATAGAGACGATGATCCATACACACTGATGAGTAATGTTTCATTTTTTCAATGATCTTTACGGAATGGAGTTAAGTAATATTTTATCTTTACATAATGATAATAATATCATATATTAACAATTATTTCTTAAAATTTAGTATATATTTTATCCATATGGTGTAGCGATGAAAAGGGAGTCACATTACTTCGTGAAGGCGATAATCCACACCTGCACGAACGACGTTTTCACTTTTTCAGTGTGTGAAATGGGTGTAAAGGAAAATGATATATTATATTTTAAGAATGATAAATATTTAGTTAATATCATAATTATTTTTTGTATACTGCATATATTATTTATTTTTACCCTCGTTAACTTCTATGTAAAGTGTTAGTGAAAAATGAATCAAATCGCTAAGTAGTTCGTCGTACACTCGAGTGGCGTTATAGTATCCCCAATGGAATAAAATGTTATAAAGTATATATGATACAATTAATATAGAGGAATAATTATATTATAAATATAAAATATATAATTTAGTTCCATAATGACACAAAATATTCAAAAGTGTTAATGGAAAAATGAATGACATTGATTCACGAGGTGGTAGTTAGCCGTACACATAAATGATGATTTAAGAACCCATTTGATGAAATAGGATAATTATTTACGTTATTAAATTAATATAATAAAATATAATTATATTTAAGATACTTATTTTTTTACATTATAATGTTTTAAGAAGAATTTTAGGGGGTTTGTGGAAGAAATAAAGTAAAAACAGTCGTTGGTGAATGTTACATCTTCTTTGGGTAACTTCTTTTAGTTTTCAATGAATGCCTTCTGTGGATAGTTGTAGTAAAAAAAGGATTATATGATGATATAATAGAACAAGAGAATTAATTTGGGTAGGTCTTAGGTCAACCATTGGGTTTAGAATGTGTGAATATAGGGGGTTTCAATTTATAAGTGAGGTGAGTGAAACATTTTTAATTTTTGAAAAGAAAAAATTTCACCCAAGTTTGTTTTCTTGTAAAAGGGATCCAATAATGAAAATATATTGTTAATATATGGGTTAAGTTATAAATATGGATATAAAATATATTTAGATAAGTTTTTATGTCATTTTAAATCTTATCATTTTAGTTTAAACCCTAATAATTCCATTTTTTCCTTAACTTTGGTAATTAATTTTTTTACTGTTATTATTATTAATTTTGGTCAAAGATTAAGTCAATGTTATTATAAAATATAAATTATTTGGATTAAAAATATGGGATCCATTTTTTAAAACTCAAATCATAGATTTGAAACAAATTATTTTAAAATAAAACCCACTAAGATGATGAAATAGTGGGTTTTGAAGACGTTTATTTTTTGAGAAAAATATAGTTCTATATTAAATAAAGGAAAAATGATAATAATTAAGAAAAACTAATTAATATTTACTAATATATAATATATAATTTTAACTTCATAAATTTATCATAATGTATTAACTTAAATAATTAAAATTTATAAACATTATGCCTTTTAAACAATTTTGTAGAAAAATACCATTTTTAGACCCAAAACAAACTGATACTAAAACCCAATATTAAGTTAATTAAAACGAAATTAAGTGGATTAAATGTAAATAAATTATTCTTATTTTAATTTATATAATTTTCAAAACATATTGGGACTTTAACTTTACTTAATTTATTTAAAATAAAAGAGTTTTTAGAAAAATCTGTATTTTTCATTATTCACTGAAAAATCAATATTTTCAGAAAAATACAAAAAATTTACCCAAAGTAAATTTTTATATTATTATTTTCAAAATTATATTCATTTCTTAAAATTAAAATTATAAAATCAAGAAACTTAACCTTTAAACAAAACCTCATAAAAACAATGTTTAATTAAAACTATTTTATTTTTGATTTTTTAAAAAAACCCACTTAATATTTTCATAATGAATATCAGTATATAATTAATTTTAGTAAAATAAAAATGATTTATTCTATCATTAACATGGTTACTACACCTTTATACATTAATATAATAAATTTAATGACGAAATTACCATAACTAACTCCAAACCATGTACTAGGTAGTTTTGCTGATGAACTTTCAATTTCTCTTAGACATAAGTTATAACCATGTCATTATGTATGAGAAAGAATCTTAATACATTATGTTTTACATAAAAATAAATTAAAACCCTTAATCCACTATAGGTTAATGTAATTATAAGTTCACATGTTAAACTTCACTTCAGTTCCTTGAAATTTTACTCACATTCATCCATGCAAAGGAACTATAATCCCTTAGGAGTTAACTTGTAGAGTGGATTATAATTTAATGAAACATTCTTCAAAAAACATCAATAATATCCAGGAAAAAATATATTTTAGTCACAATGGTTGTTCAGGGACAACATTTAATATCCACCATCTTTGATGGATCCACCTATACACCCTCTCTTTAGATTGTATAGCCCAAAAATGAAACTTTTTGCAGCCAAAATTCACACATTGTAAAATTTCTATATAGATTATCCTTCATTTGGTTCTTTAGAATAATACTTAGGTGATATTACTTATCTTATTTTCTCTTTTAATAGATAATAATATAATCTATAAATACTCATATATAATGATGAAGGTAATATCTAAATACTCTATTCATTATGTTTATAAAGATAAAGGGGGAATTAATAAGACAAAATAAAAGAAATATATATTTATAGTGTCCATACCTCATTTAAAATATGTTTTTGGGCACATCCTCCTTCTTTAACTAAAATTTATGATATCCAAAATTCATATCATTCTCACAAAAGTATTGAGATCCACACAGTTGATCAAATAAGTAATAAATATGGGGTATGGGATAATTGTTCTTGATTGTGATAATGTTTAATTCCTAAAAATCAATGAAAAGTATCATTGCTCCATAATTATTATCGATAAAAAGAATAGGTGTGCCCCATGGTGACACAGTTGGATGAATAAATCCCTTTTTAAGATTCTCGTGGAGCTTCTTCTTCAACTCCTGAAAATTAATCAAGATAACTTTATAGGGAGTTGTGAAAATTGCCATACCACCAGGTATGAGTTATATTCAGAACTCAACTTCATGTTTTTTAAGACTTGAAAACTCTCCTGGAAAGTGATCAAAAATCCCATGGAAATAGGTATATCATTGATATTTAATTTATCGCCAACATCGAAGATAAAGATCAATTGTTTAAAAGAAATGAATAACCATTAAAGGTATGGAATTACACTTAGAAGTTCATATTTATCATCACATTGGTAGATTATTATAGGTTGGTTTAGAACATCAAATGTGACTTCCCTTGGAAATTGATTTTGGATTTTTGTGGAGAAATCTAATCCATGCAAAAGATAACATCAAATTGAACTAGTAGGAGGATAATAATATTTTCAGGAAGCACATTCCAAAAAACATCAACTAGAGAAGAATCATATACTTGAGATGCGATCATAATACCATTATGGGTTTTCACTACTAATTTAACATCAAATAATTTGGGTGGAATTTGGATACTAATACAAAATTATTCAAATATAAAAGAGTGGTTATATATATAATCAAATAATAGATTAACAGTTCTAGAGTGTATGGAAAGTGTATAATTCACCACCTAATTACTATGAACCTCATCAGAAATAGTGATCACATGATATTTTCCCTAATCTCTCATCTTAAGAGTTTTCTAAAGTTGATCATCATCATCATTAACCTTTATATTTGGTAACTTTAAAGAATAATATGAAAAATCCTTGCATTTAAAACACTGAAGTGTGAGTGGACAATCATGTGGATATTTATATTTATTATTATAATTTTCTACCTTATTACCATCACATAAACACTCAGTCACTAGATGACCGTCATTTCTATTATTAAAACATCTCGTAGTCCCCTTCTGACAATCTCCACCATGTTTCCTTCCACAATTTGAACATGATGGTAACATAATATTTTTTTGTCAATGGTTTTCAATGTTTCCATGGGATTACATCTTTATTTTCCTTTGAAACCAAAGTGGTTGATAGGAAAATCCAATCTATGTTTCTACCTTGATAAAACAAAGAACAAATTATTTATAGTTACTAATGTCTCTTATGGATAATTACATTAAGAGGTTTGGTTTAGATAAAATAAATAAATAATAAACCATACTTTTGGGTTGGATGCTAATACTGAAGGCATACCACACAAGTTTTGTAAAATTTGCCTCATATTTACCAATTAATTCATCAACCTTTTCTTTTAGATCAAGGAATTACTTAAAAATTTTCATACGATGAATAATCAGAAAGTAATTAATGAAAATTAATCTCTAAAACTCATAAAAGTTTATAAATTTTATTTTTTCCAATTAAATAATATTCTTGATAATATTCCACTATTTATCAACTTCTCATTTCAAATTATAGAACACCAAAATGTTTTTTTCATGCTATAAACATCATAGAATATAAAATATGTTTTCAATGGTACTAATCCATTCATAGACAAATAGTGGACCAATGAAACTAATAAAAGAGGGTAGAAGTTTCCAAATAAAGGACTCAAAGGAACATTGTTCACTCTTTTTATTGTTAAGAAGGTAAGTATGATTCATATCTTTATGAATTTGGGTGAGAATTAAAATGAAAATTTTCATTCCATATCCCAAAAATTTTGGTGTCTTATGATGATAATAACATTATTTTCCAATGAATTTAGAATTAACATGATTCCTTCAGGTTCAAACCATAAACTAAAACCAAGAAAAAGTCTAATCAACAATAATCGTAGGATGGAAACCCCATAATCATGAAAAATGATTTCTATGATGTTTAAATCATGAAGCCTTATTTTCAATATATGAATCCTTAGGTTTAACCAAGGTCATTCATGGTTATCATATATTCAAATCCTTCATAATGGTTCATAAAGAATTTATGAATTTCCAAAACATATCACCCAAGTGTGTAAAAATTGGCGTTCTATAAGGCCGGTTTTCATGCACCATGTTATGATCATGTTAAATCCCACACAAAAGTTTCAGAGTTATTACCCCTAGGTACAACTGTTCTAGAGCCACATCCACTTGTAGTGTCAATATTTGAATAACATTTCTTAGAAACCACCTAGTTTATCATTCCAAAAAATTCTAGGAAAGTTTCCTATACTTTGATTTATCCCTATAATTATACCTAGGGTTCCCACTAAAGCTATCTCATCATAGTTAATAAAGGTTAAAAAATCGTTATTTAATACCAAATATAGCAAAACACCGTAATATTTTGGTGAAATGTATTTTTAAATAAATTTAATATTTTACATATTTATGTTAATGTAAAAAATGTGTTTTGTTTGTGTTATAAGCAACACTGAGTTTATCTTGTGTTACATGAAACATCATGGTAAAAAGAAATATGGAAAACTATTAAAATATTAATATTTAATATTATAGGTATAAAAAAATAATTTGGAATAGTATGTAAGAATAAGATGAAATAAAATAGTAAAATAAATTGCTCACATATTTATATAAAATGAATTCATTGATGACTAGTTAATTAAAAATGACAATAAAAAAGTATTTCAAAATAATGGAAATATTTTTCTGAAAAACAATTTTTATGAAAAATGAGTTCTGTATTAATGATTCAAAAAATTAATTTTTATTAATTGTTTTTTTAAATATATATAATATATATTCAATCAATTTTTTAAGATTCATGTTATGTGTTTTCTATACAAAAGATAATGAGTTCTGATTTTAAAAATATAATTTTTTTAAAATTTTTAGAAATTTTATTTGAAAAAAAATCATTTTTAAAAAAATCATGTTAAATTTATATTAGGGTGAATTTTTTAGAATTTTATAAAAAGATAATGTTCTCAACTAATAGTGAAAAATAAAGATTTTTATAAAGACCATTCATTTATTTAAAAATTATTAAAAACACTGAAATTGATTTAATATTGTTTTATAAAAAAAATATTTCAATTTTTTATCAATTAATACAACTTAGTTCATTTTAATGATTTTCATATTCAAATTTTATATAATTTGTTTTTAAAATTTTCAGTAATTTCCCTTTGAAAACCCTCTTACTTCTTCGTCTTTGGGTTTAACATTAAATTAAAAATTTCCTCTTATTACAATAGAATTTAAATAAATAGATTCCATTATTTTAATATTCATAATTTATATGTTCTAATATTTTATATTTAATTTTGGACGTTAATTAATAGTAAATATAGTAAAAACTATTTATTGCAGTTAAGGTAAAAACGTGCTTTCCAGGGGGTTAAAATAAAAAGGAAAGGGCATAAAATGACTGAAAACTTTCATAACACCCATTTTAAAGACATAATTAGACCTTATATCTTCTATGACTAGTAATGGTCGATTTTAGATCCTTTTGGAATGTGAAAAACGATGAAATATCTTTTTCTTTTCAAAAATTACATGTGTTCCACTCGCCAAACATATAAAAGGCCACCCCATATCATATCCGATTGACACATTAAAAACCAATTTTTTCTACAAATACCTAAAAAAATAAAGTATTTACCCCATAAAATCATCCAATAATTTTTTTTTTCAAAAAGTTAACCTAAAAGGTCTTTGGGATAAACTCTATGGAGGTTACTCAAAGAAGTGGTAGCGTTCTTCAACCATCATTTTTATTTTATTTTTTACTCCACCTCCTTCAATTGAAAATGAAAAAAATGACATAATAACATATATATATATATTAAATATAATAATTTTTTATGTTAATCTCTTTGCCTATAACCATCTCATATTCTATCAAATGGGTTACAAAATCATCATTTGCGTGTATTGAAGACTTCCACCGTGTGAACTGATGTCATTCATTATCCCATTACCACCTCCAATGGATGGATATAATGATGGATTTATTTTTTATAAATTATATATGTGATATTGTTATGAATCATAAATCATGATATCACATATTCTTTCCTACTTTCCATTCCATGGGAATATGACAACGTCGCTCGTGTGTACAACTGACTAATGCCTAATGAAGTGATGTGATTTATTCACACTTTACATAGATGGTAATAAGGATGGATTTAATGAAAATACATGATTTATTTTATATAATAATTATGTTTATTTTTAATATATTTTTTTTCCTTTTTTGATTCTTTCTATTAGAAAAATGGAAAAATCATTCAGGCGTTCATACGGTCTATCATCTCCAGGAAGGGTGTATTTCATTTTCTATCTCTACCTTTTACGGATCTCTTTAAATACATGTATAATAAATAAATATGATAATTATATCATGTTTAAATCTATGGATATTATGGAACCATATAATAATAAAGAGGTCAAAAAATAAAAAGTAAAAACATACATTTAAAAAGTAATTATTTCCCAAAATGCGATGTTAACATGAAATTTTAAATAAACAACTAATAAAAGGGTCATAAGTAAATCTTATATGATATATATATAGCTGTGTGTGTTTTTGTGTTTCTGGTAATATTAGATATTTATAATAAACATTTATTTATTATATAGTAGGTTTGAATGTGTATGAAGGAATTCAAAACATCTAGTAAGGGATTTATATTCTCTTTTATTTCTGGGAGACATATGAAAATTCACTTCTCATTTATTTTTTATGGTGCATATAATTCCCATTTAACATGTTATATCAAGAATATAACTCTTTTAATGATGCTATTTGATTAATTTAATGTTATTATGTCATGGGTATTATGATTCTAATTTACCAAAGCGGTGAGAGTGTTTTTACAATATCATATTTTAATGGGATTGTTTATGATTATACATACAATGATAAAATATTATGATCTATATCTCAAGAATATAAGAAATTTTAATACACTATGGTTATTTCTATATAATATATTTTTACCTTCATTTTTCTCTCTTTATTTACTTAAGACCTCAAAATTATGTTTTAATAAAAAACATCTAAATTTATCTATTCAATCAAAAAAATCATTCCTTGAAAAACCATGTTTCCTAAAAATGTTTTCAAAAAAGTTTTCAAAATTATTCAAATGATTTATTAAATACAATTTTACCCATATTTAACATTTTAAAAAATGTTTTTAAATGAATCTTGATGTTATTTTCCAAACATTTCCCATTTATATTTTACTAAAAATGTGAAAGGAATCTTTGTTTTAACATGTACAACATCAAAAAAATTTACCACTATCTAGAAAATTATTCTAATTGAAGATTTCTTTATAATTTTTCAAGGTTATTTTCAATGAAAGTTATTTCAAATATTTTTAATAATTTTTTAGTTTTAAAAAATTTTATTTAAAAAAAATATATTTTCATAAAAAAATGCCCCAAGTGATTTTTATTTCAAAATCATTTTCCATCTTAGAATAAATCATTTAATGTTACTTATTATTTAACAGGTATATGAACTAAGGAAACCATTCATACTATTTATCTATATGGTTTATGTTTATAATGATAATATTTTTATATACGAATTTTATTTTTCCCAAAGAAAATTAAATTCATGTAGATTACTATTCTCAATGAATCTCTAAAACTCCCAGCTTGGAGTAGTGGAACTGAATATACCAAGATTATCATCAGGATTAAAGAAATCATTGAAATCTCCAAGAATAGGCCATCGACCATTATCTTCCATTATTGTCACCTAAATATTATTCCAAATATCTTTTCTATCAAGATAAACATTATAAGCATAGATAAAAGAGAATAAATGTTATGTGACCAAATGATTGTAACTAAGGGTGACCATCTATTTTAAAAAGTTGACCAAGGAAACCCTATCCATGATTGAGTAGAAAAATCCAAAGTCTATTAATTTTTATCTTGAAATTTTGTTTCAATGAGTTGATTTCATAACTTATCAAGAGATGCAATCTTCTCAGAAAACTCTTTTTGGATTAAGAAGTTCAAGAAGAGTAGGCATGAATTTCTTAATGAAAATACTATGAGAGTTGATAGCATTAGGGTTTCCTAGGACCATAAAGTTCCATAAAAGTATCCGAATTCAAATTTTCTTATTGGGTAAGATATATTTTTTTATTTCCACCATAATTTTTGTTTCAAGTTGATTTTATGATGGTAATAGATTTTGTGTCCCCAGTAACAGGGATGTAACCTTTATCTTTGCCTAGATTTTCTAGAGTAGAAAAATTAGAAACCCTCATTTGGATAAAAAATAATATTGAACAGGAAGATGTGCATCCACTACAACATCTATAGAATTCCTAAATTCTATCTAATAACAAATATAATTCTTGACTTCGAGTCATGAGAAAGACTGTTGAACTTTTTGAATTAATCACTAGAAATAATAGAAGATACATCATTAATTATGTCATTTTGTGAATTCTAAGACCTTAATGTAATTTCATTCCAGAGAAATGTTTCAGTAATGCATTCCTCAATATATGTATCCACCTATTGGGGAGAATGGTCATTTGGGTTAATGAATTGATCTATAATATCCCTATTTGAGACTACTCCAGGTTCTTCCTATTTTCTATTAATCATATGAGTGTGACCAGATGAAGTGAAATCATGGAAAATAATAGAGGTCTTACTACAAGTACCAAGATAATAAGACTGCTAGATACTGTTATTAGTTTTTTAGTTCCATCCTTGTCATGTACATCACTAATATCTATCTCAACATGAAGGGGTTTTTCATATAGATCGGTGGTTCTAGTATTTGGATCAACATCATAATTCCTAGTAGACTTACTGAATTCAATAGTGAATCTATTTTCAAATGAATGAGAGAGTGTTTTTATTCTATTTGAGTGAGATGAATGAGATGGAATATTCAATTCTATTTCTTCCACAAAGGGATTTCATTGAAAATTGATAACAATTGTAGGGATTTTATGAATAATTTCTATTGAGATGGAATTATCCTCACTTATTATAATTTTTTTATTTCTCAATCCATCATTCATGGTCATATTAGGATTAATTTGGCTTATTTTTTGGATTCCAAATTCACTATCCATTTATTTTTCATCGACAATGGATCCCAAGTCTTTCCCTGTATTATTTTGTTTTTAAAGAATTTTTATTTCATCTTAATCCATTTAATTTATTCATTATTCTTTGAAGTACCACCTTTATCAAGAACATGTGATTTTCCTTTCTTGTTTTTACTAAACACCTTCCAATAATTTTAATAATTAGGGGGATTCACATATTTACGTTTCATTCTATAATTTGAAATAGAATGTTCTATGATCCAACAAAACTCACTGAATGGGGGTAAGGTATATTTGTACTTAATTTTCACCTCAATTATTTGATCATTTACTTTTAAATTAATCATATTGAGGAGATTACATTAAAATTAGCTTCAATAAGAATCCTATCATAAGGCCAATATTTCCATTTTGAGTATATTGATCTATCTTCAGGGTGATACTCATTTAATATATAAGGTCACTTAGAATTTTGGGATGCGAAAATACCTTGTTCAAACAATGAAATCTTACCTTGATTCAGGAATTTTGATTAGGTTGATTGAACTGATTTAAATTCATATCCAATTTAAAAATTCTAGGAATTTTAGGCTTCGAGTGAATATATTAAATCCTTCACACCGAATCCTGATCCATCTTTACAACCCATAAGAATATGAAAAAAATCATCTTCTAATAAAAAATTATTTCTAGTCAAAACCACCCCAACAATACCCAATTCGAGTCATTATATTGACTAAGGACCTGGAATTATATCCCTTAGAAAAATCCTTTGAAACATTATATTTTGGTTTCATCTGTAAGGTTTTACTGAATCATGGTTTTGATGAGACTTTCATTAAATGGGTTAAGATCCTTATGAGTTCATCACACATTTATTTGCTTGTTAATGGATCCACTAAGGGTTATTTAATATGTTCTAAACATGTTAAACATAGTGATCATCATTCTTCAATTATTTTCTCTATCACTGATGAAAACTTTTGTAGAATTTTCCTCATCATGGTGAATTATAATAAAATTAGACCTCTCAGAGCTGGCAGAGGAATTGTTTCCCCCACCCATTTATTATATGCTTATGACATAATCCTCTTCACCAAAGGAGACAACAGAAACATCAAGAATATCAATAATTCTCTCCATAATTATGAAAAATTATCAGGGTATGAGATCATTTCAAATAAGTACATCTTATATTATGTAATGAAAATATTTGCGGTTAGAAAAATTGACAGTTCTAATGTACTTGGAATCTAAGATGGTTCTTTCCCCTTCATATATCTAGGTGTCTCCATGTTCTTAGGAAAACCTAGTGTCATCAATTTTTATCACATTGTGAGACAAATTAAAAATCAATTGGCCTTATAAAAAGGAACGACTCTATTGATGACTGGTAGGACCAGTCTTTAAAAATCCATGATTGTGTTAATTTTTTTTATTCTATTATTGTTTATAAATGGCTGTTTAATCTTATAAAAGGTACAAGAACATGCATCAGGATATTTTTATGGAGTGTATGTATTCTTCAAAGATAAATTTCAATTGTTTAATAGAAACAATTTTGTCAACCAATTTATTTTCAAGGGATTGGAATAAAAAATATCTGTAAGTTAAGTCCATCCTTACATGTTAAATTTAGATGGAACTCATAAATTAGAAATACAAGTCCCATTTCTTTATAATATGTATATTTTTTAAAAAGATCAAATTTGGAACTCAAAATCACAGGGATTATTTTTTTAGCCTAATTTTATGTACTCATTATCCATGATTATAATGATCTTTCACTGGATGGCCAGCATTAAATATTATCTCAATTTTTTGATAGAAAACTAGATAGGTATTCATTTAATTAGTTCAATGAATTGTTTAAAAACATAATTTGACACTAATGTGATGATTAAGGACTTAATGGAGAGTTACTTGGACTACCTCCCTACTAAAATCGAAGATATTTTCATGCACTACAACTTCATCAATGGTGAAGATATCCTTATCTAGGAGCTTGAATCTAATGTGAATATGTTCTATAAATCAGCCTATACCATGGTTGTTTAAGTTCATTATAATGGCTGGGATAAATATTCAAACAAGATCTGGAAACTTTCTTCATAGTTCTCCCTTGTAAGGATAATTATGCATTCTTGGATTCTTATAGAGGAATTATTACATCACACTCAGAATGCCTTTTTTCATGTTGTGTGCTATGAAACAAGAATTGAGAAGAACTTGATCATCTGTTCCGGAGCTGTAGGTCTATTGAAACACTTTGGGATGTTATTGCAGAACTGTTGGATGTTACTCATCCCCGTGCATCTTGTATTCAAGACCAAATTTATGATGTCATAAATGTACTTATTTATCATCAGTTTTAAAATATTTTCAGGGTTAACATATTCGAAATCATTCATGTGATATGGGTTAGCGAAAATAAAATAATACATGAAAATTATACGTACTTTTTACAGTCATATCTGGTTTAAATTATTGTGGTTATGAAAGATAAAAACACCCCTCAAAATTGTTTTTATTATAAATTTGTTTATGCAACCGTTATTTTGGAACCTTTGATGTCTTATAAATTCTCCAAATTCTAGGGTAGATCATATACAACACCAATAGATCTTTGAGAGGAAATCCAAACCCTTCTAGATATGGGGATATTTTCAGAAATCATTTTATTGATGCAATGGTCCACCATTATAGTCCTTGTGGAATAAATACTTCTCTAAAAGATGAAATTCTAGTAATTATTAATGCAGTTGAACTGGAAAAGAAATGTGGTTATTTTACCTTATTTATTGAATGTGATTCCCCTACTGTTGTGTTGGAAATCAAGAATGGAAGTATCCATTTTATTAGAACCTCAATGTGTGATGGAGGAACTACATAGATTCTCTTCTATATATGAATTACATTATCCAAGATGTTTATCATGAAGAAAAATCTATAGATTATGGGGTTTCTAATTAATGGATCCCTTCTATTGAGTTGACATTTCACATTGATGTTCCCGAGGAGCTTTTTTTTTCTTTTTCCAAATAAATTATTGTAAAAAATTTTATTTTCATTTGGTGTAATTTTGTTTTGTTTCAATAAAGCTGACTTGTCCTTTAGAGAAAATCAACAATTTATTATTAATGTAAATATATATATGAAAATAATTTCTCTTCCGTTGTTTATACCATGATAATAATTCTTATAAATCCTACTTTTTTTCCATGGATTATGCTTAAAGAAAATAATGAAATGATTATAAAACCCATTTTTTTCATGGGTTTGTATATGATGAATGATTTATGATCATGTTGAATACGTTTTTTTGATTTATATCATGTGATGGGTGGTAACCATATCTCACTATAATACATTGTATAATGCTTAATTTTATATGATCATTAATGGTACACATAAAGATATCCAAATACCAAAATTGCATAGATGGGAGGTTATCTTAAGCCTAAACGTGGGTACATGGGAGGTTATCCCAAGCCCAAAATTGGTTACATTATAGGTTATCCTAAGCCTGAAGTAGATAAATGGGTGGCTATCCGATGCCTAACAAGTTATTAATATATTGATGGGTATCCCTGACATAATATTTTCTATGTTTATATATATGAAAGAAAATCCATGTCTTATGCCAATGTGATGCTCTCATGGATGAAATTATTTTATTCCATTGTTATTCATATATTATTGACTACAAAATTATATTCCATGAATCATGTTTATGATATATTATATGCATGTTAATGTTTTTATATGATATTATCAAGTTCTCATACCTATATTCTCATGTTATATTGATTTTTACCCTTTTTACCCTTATTGAGAATCTGAGATCACCCTTTCTTATATTTCTTATCACTAAGGAATGAAGAAAGGTATTATATTTGACACGTTTAAGAAGGGTTGTATTTTTTAATAAAATTTTGGGAGATGAAGTATCTCACTTTTGAACCAATTCTTTATGTGTCCACATTTCCAAAGTCATTATACCATTATGATCCTCTCACATGTGTTTGTACAATGAAATGAATATTCATATAAAAAGATGTAAAATATATATATTAAAAGTTTGGTTTTCTATTGTTGGTATTATATGATAGGTTTAGTTAACCTTTGGAAACATAAATGAGAATAATCTAGTGATAACCCTAAGGATTTGTTTGAGGATAAGTCTATAGATGATCCAATGTATTGGACAATTTCCTAGATTCGTGGTAAAGGATACAATGAGTGGTTTTCGAGAAATTAAATTCCTTCCTAGATACTACAAGTGGATATGTATCTCAAATAGAGGTACCTAGGTGTAATAAATTTGAAAGGGATCATTGAGCAGAATATTATTTTCAACAGGCGCATAAAAATGGACCTTACTGCTTGCCTAGTTTGACACTCATGGGGTATTTTCATTGAAAATTTGAAAACTGTATATGAACCATCCTAAAATATTTAAATAGATTTTGACTATGAATGACCTTGTATACACTTAAATTTTCATTGATAAAAAACATGAGGTAATCATTTAGACATCATATAAGTGATTTTTCAGGATTATGTGGTTCCCTAGTATGATTAGTGTTTCCTACACAATGATTTTGGTCTTTTTTATCAGTGAAACTCAAATAATTCTTGGTAATGGTGAATGTGATCGAAAATGAAATGATTTTCACCTTGAGAAACCAAATGTTATGGGAGTTGGAATATAAAATCACATTTTTCTCCCACAATATTCTTTAGCTATGAGTCTTGATCAACATCCAAATTAGAAAAGGTGGGAACAAAATTTTGTTGAGTCCTTCATGAGGAAATATCCAACTTCTTTTAGTGGGGATTTTGGTCAACTAGTTACTGAGAAATGGAAAAATTCCACTGAAAATATATTTTCATTCCTCTAGTGTTAGAAGCATAAGAAATTCATTCTGGCTGTCTAATATTTGTAAGGTGAAGAATATCAATGGTGTAAACTTATTAATATTATGATGAAGTATTATGGAATTGACTCCATGGATTGGGATGAGTTCTAAAACTTATATTTCAATAAGTAATTTTCTTTTATTATTCATATGAGGATGAGGAAGGAGTTCCTAGATCCAAATAAAAAGAAATATGAATCTCGTGGTACCTACGAGGTAAATTATACTATACTTGTGAGGTATACATATGGTATTATCATTCATGATTAGAATAATGTTAATTGATTCTTTAGTGGATTAAATCCAAGTCTCTGAAGTCCACTATCCATAAGAGTCTTGAATCTCTTTGAATAGACTGTTCAATGTTTTATCAAGGTATAAATGGATGTTGGAGTCAAATGTAAATCTCATGGTTTTGTTAAGAAGAGAAAAAGGGGATGAAAAAGAAAATATAAAAACTATGTGAAGTGCCCAGATCAGTGTGAATCACTGAGAGGGGGAGGGGGTGAATTAGTGATCCTTTAAAACTTTTTACTAATTGATTCTTTATCAATTAAACCTCTATGGCTTGTTAAGGCCTCGATCCACTCGTCTTGTATCTCTCATCCTTTCCTCGAGTGATGCAGTAAATGTAAAGGCACAGAACACAAGGATTTACAAGGTTCGGCACCAAAGGCCTACGACCTTGCCGTGTTGGTTATACGCCCCAACATGGTTTCTCCCATTATAATCTGTTAGTATTACAATGGTCGATACAGAGACCCACTTTATCTCTCCTGAGTCCCATAGGAGGTTCTTTATACTGTGACCCACAGTGTTACCAGAGTCCCACTGACCTGCTATATAATCCCACTAAAGACTTCTTCCACCCTGAGTCTCACAGGGGGCTTCTCCTGGCTCCTCGAGTCACACGTGTAGCTCTTCTTCACTTTAAGCTTCTTCAAGTATCTTCAGCAGTCTGGGATAAAGAATGCTGGCCTTGGTCTTCACTTCTAATCACTTGATCAGGACTTCTCATCTTGCTCAGGATTTATCTCATTCTTATCAGGATGACCTGGCCTCTCTCTTCAAGATTCTTCAACAGCCTCTGACAAGGTCTATTGGTCTTTCTCAAAACTTCTGATCACTTCTGTTGATCAGGGTCTTCACAATTACTGAAAACTCAGGCAGCTGATGTCTTTAACTTTAGTCTGGCTTCAGTATCACTTCACATCAACTTCATGCACTGAGTGCATGACAACTCTTCTTCCTCATGCACTGACTGCATGGACTCTTCTTCAAGAACTTTCAGTCTTGGAAAACTCAAATGCACACAAGCTGATTTGGATTTGTTCAGGTGTGCATGTGCATGCATGCAAGCATGCACTCCTCTTCTTTCTTCTCTTCCTTGGTGTGATAAACACTCAAAGAGTGTAATTTCTCCTTAAGCACATACACATTCGTCACTTCACACACTTTTTTATTTTTGTCCACACACTTAAAAGTGTGTTATACTTATTGTGGATGTCCTCTTCCTTCTTCTTCTAAATGTGTACACTTTGCACACACCTAGGTTCAGCCTTTATGTCTCTTTGTACACACTTCATTCAATTTTTCACACAAGTGAGATTGGCCTCTTCTTTGTTTCTTAAACACACACAAAGTGTCATCTTCCACTCCATGCACACAACTCGTAGGTGTGCACTCACTTGGATAGGGTGTATTATCCTTAAGCACACACACACCCAAGTTGTGTAATTAACATCACCCGAACCTCCGACCAATATGAAGGCGCGTAAGGTGTACGACCTGCCTTCCTAAACACTGCCGTGCAGGGTACCAAGCCGCGCAAGTGTGCAATGGGTGCAAGGGCCGCACAAGCCTCAACCAACCGTGGGGCGCGCAAGTGCAACCACCACGCATGTGCAGGCTTCAACCGTGGGCGCACGAGGTGCTGCGGCCCCGGGGTCTTCCTACCGTGCAAGGGTAAGGCGTGCAGGGTTCTTCTACAACCTCTTTTGCGCAAGGTATGCACAAAAGGAACACAAGAATCCAAAAATAGGCTTCGAGCTACTTCGTTGCGCAAGTGAGTTGCGCGGAGTACCAAACTTCGTGAGGCACAGAGGCACTCTCACGGACTTCTTTCAAGTTTTCCAGAAAGAATTTCAAGAACCTCAGGTGCTCCTTTTATAGGCGAGGAAAGCCTCGGCCCATCCGCGTGATACAACTTTGAATCCCCGAGATTTTAGGGTGTTCAATATTTTCTAAATCTTTATTTTTATCCTCTGTTTCATGCGGGTCTTCATTTATGCCCTTTACTCTTCGTGCATGTGCATTCAAACATTTGCATGGCCTCATGCAAAGCATCAACATCGCCTCGGAATGTCTGGTTGCTTCGACCTTCTTCGCAATTCTCCATACATTGCATGCACACCCATTTTTAGGCATGGATGTGTTCGTTGTGGCCTAACGATCATCAAGGACACCTCACTTTGATCAATGGAGGCCGGGAACTCGAAACCATCTCATGGGAGGACCTGAGGTACATGACGAGGCAGCGGGGAGGACACGGCGTGCCTTCAGCCGGCTAGAGGTAGACGACGACTCGTCCGCCATTGGATCCGGTGAATAAATGACCCCCAACGGTCTGGAATAGATCACGGCGCACAAGATTAGATGTGCGGATCGGATTAGACGCGAGATCGCTTGGACGACTCAGATCTGTTCCGTGGAGAAATGTTTCATCCCACATCGAAATGGGACGTGGAATTCTCATGGTTTATCAAACTCCGCATCCCTGCCACATCTCAATTGAACTCCTCCCCTCTCAGTGCCACCCTGCACCGAGTTCTTCTTACGGGCGCGCCATTGGCGCCCACCATGCTTCCTTCGGGCGTGCTCCTGCACCCACGCTACGCAGGCCTAACCCCTGCGTGGCCCGAGGCTTATACACGGCCCTGCCTCTCGGGCTGGCCCCATGGGATCCCCCCTTGGGTGTGGTGACCTTGAGTCCCACATGTGCCTTGGGGTTGAACCCTTGGTGGCTTTCTTTTTGCTTGAATAAACACTAAGTATACAATTAAAATGCCAAATGCCAAAACTCTTCTTCATTAGAATTCCACAAATCTCCTCAACATATATTCATTACTTAGGTGGAAAATTCTTGAAGGTTAATCATCAAATGAACTCCTTAATCAAACATAGTATCCAATGTTCTTCAATGATCTAATCAGAGATCAAGTTGGATAAAATTCTCCAAATTCACATACACTAGGAGATAGTGCATGGACATCTTTAATCCACTTCATCCACTCAGTAGTTCTGGATGGATCATCTTCATCTCCTCATGCATTGTCAATACAATGCATGGTCTTCAAACATTGCTGTGACATTGTATCTTCTTGATATAAGTTCTTGGAACTTAAGAACAGTTCAAAAATCGTCAGATATGATGATGCTCCATCATCATTCATTCTTCAAGTGTTGTCACTTAGTATCACCTTGATACAAGTATTGAAACATTAAGATCAGTTCTATAATCTTCTGATATCGTATGGAGAATGTTTCAACCATTACCTCCTATGCCACTTAGTGAATCTCCTAAGTGACATTCATCTTAGTACCATGGCCATTCTCCATTCATCACCAACACCATCACATCCTTTGTCATTCACATATTGAAACTCCTTGACATCCATCCATTCCTTGACAAAAACATACCTCATTGACAACAAATGCAACATTGTGCACTTCAATCTCCCCCTTTGTATTTGTTGGCAATACACTAGAGCACATATGAATGGGTCAATATGTGTGACAATATTTCTACCCCTTATTGGCAATCAAATGAAAAGGTGTGGTGTGGTTATCTTTCAAAAATCTCTTCCTCCCTTGGAAAAGTATTTTCTTGAAAAACACTGAGAGAGGGATGATGTCACATGTTCTCTTTAGCAAAGAACCTTTAGTAAATCAACTCTAAGTCTACTTGGGCTAACCCAGTGTAGAAAAAAAGAGTGATGTAACCCAGGAACTCAATGTTGTCCATCATTCACTATACATATGAGATCATGCTTAGGCATCAAGGGGTTGAAATTTTTCAGATATATCAATGAATTGCTAAATCCTACACATACTTCACCAATCTCATTAGAAATTTCAGGTGCAAAGATAAAGGTCCCCCTTTCATCCTTTTATCTTCAATCAGACACTCCCCCTTAATTGACATATTAAATACAATTAAGAAACAAGGGATGAAAGTGTGATTGGAATACCTTCATTCTTCACAAGATGATATTAATCACAAAATACCATCTTCTCCAGATTGGATCCCCGTCAAGGGGTGCACTCCATTCGGTCGAAACCATTCTCTAGCTGAGAATTATCATCATCTTCAATTCCCTGCAATGTTTGCATATGTAAATACCAAGAGTATAAGGGAATAAGATGGAACCTCCTTGGTTCATCAATGTGAACAACAAGGTTGAGAAGATTCTCTCAACCGAGATGTCCCATTTTCACAATTCTTCACACTTTCACATTTGATATGCAATAATGTTTGTGCTGGTGTGGATCTCAATACATCTTCATGTGAAATCTTCTTCTTCCCTTTTGCCTTAGCAATTTCCAGAACTTCATCTTCAGCTCTATGCAGATCTTTGGAAAGTTGCAAGTGATTTGGCCATATGACTAGTAAGTCACTTGGAAGTGTGGCCTCAGTTCTGGATATTCCACATGGTTCCTTTGATGCTTTCAAGCTACCTTTATTAGGCAACTTGTTTTCAACCAATCCCTTCTGCTTCATCTAGATTTATTGTCTGTTTGTGTCCAGTCTGCCTCTATTGAATTTCAGCTTTCTTCTTCTTGCTTCCCAAGGATTCTTTCTGAGCCAGGTTCTGTGATCTTTTCTTCTTTTGAGCTCTGGATATAGTTGGAGATTGACATGTATCTTTTTGACCACTTTTGCAAACATCCCAGATGTTATCAAGAAATCCAAATCTATATGCAGTAAACAGATGTCTCTGGGCCTGTGGATGTTGCCTCTTTTCCTCTGGATTGCTCCCCCTTGGCATGGTCTTGATTTGTTCTTTGAAATTCAGTGGATTGTACCAAAAATACTTTGCACAGTGCCCATACTTATTACAACACCAACACTGACCTGCAAATCTTGACCTCTTCAGTCCTTCTGATTGCTGGGCAGTTTTCTTGAACTGCTGTGTTGTTTCAGGAGAGCTCTGTTTCTGCATCTTCTTCATCCATACTTGATTGGAGTTTCTCTTCCATCCTGCACTTTTTGTGGAAACACAATTAGAAGCTTTAGTACAAGATGGTATGGATGGTACCTTCTTTTTATAATATGTTTCACTTTCATTAGAGGATGTATTTCTTTTAGAATCATCCTGCTCAATGCAAACTTGTGTAGCAACATTTCTTCTTTCAGCTGACTAGGAAGATTCAGCTTTGGGTGGTTGCAGATTTTTCAATATCACCTGTAGTTTTAAGCATTTCATGTTGAGGGAGTTCTTCTCATCCACAACAGTTCTTAGCCTTCCTTCCCATTTTTCTTCCAGCTGTTTTATCTGGTCTTTATGCACTTTCTTCATTTCTTGCAATGAATTGTCCAGCTCCTTCACCCTTTTGACTTTCTCTTCTAGTTGAGCATCTTTGACAACCATTGAAACTCTGTGCAATTTTTCCAGTGCATGGAAAACTTCTTTGACCATTGTATTAAAGAATTCTTTCTCAGAAAGGCTTCTTTTCAATTCTTCACAAGTATCTTCATATTTATCATTGTAAAGAGAAACTGTTTCATCCTTAGCCTTCACCAGCTTTCTGAGAGTGTTGGTTATGCCAACCCTTTTTTCCAATTGATCTTCCATAGAATTGGCTTCTTCTTCTAGCTGTAATTTTTCATCTTGAAGATCAAGGATTCCAGTAGTAATACATATTGCCACTTCTTTGGGGACTGTCTTATCAAGATATTTGAGTGCATTTTGAAGATCATTCATTGTTCCAACTTCATCACAGCTAGGACAGGCTTTCTTCATCTGTTTTACCTATTTCTTATTCCTGTTTTTCAGAGTCTTGGCAGATATCTCCATTTGAGGGTATTCACTCACTTCCTCAAATCTAAACTTCATAAAGACTCCCTTGGATCTTTTAGAGGTAACCTCCCTCTGATACCAATTGAAGTGCCCAGATCAGTGTGAATCACTGAGAGGGGGAGGGGGTGAATCAGTGATACTTTAAAACTTTTTACTAATTGATTCTTTATCAATTAATGCTCTATGGATTGTTAAGGCCTCGATCCACTCTTCTTGTATCTCTCATACTTTCCTCAAGTGATGCAGTAAATGTAAAGGCACAGAACACAAGGATTTACAAGGTTCGGCACCAAAGGCCTATGCCCTTGCCATGTTGGTTATACGCCCCAACATGGTTTCTCCCATTATAATATGTTAGTATTAAAATGGTTGATACAGAGTTCCACTGTATCTCTCCTGAGTCCCACATGAGGTTCTTTATACTGCGTCCCACAGTGTTACCAGAGTCCCCCTGGCCTGCTCCAGAATCCCACTGAAGACTTCTTCCACCCTCAGTCTCACAGGGGGCTTCTCCTGGCTCCTCGAGTCACACGAGTAGCTGTTCTTCACTTTAAGCTTCTTCAAGTATCTTCAGCAGTCTGGGATAAAGAATGCTGGCCTTGCTCTTCACTTCTGATCACTTGATCAGGTCTTCTCATCTTGCTCAGGATTTATCTCATTGTTCTCAGGATGACCTGGACTCTCTCTTCAAGATTCTTCAACAGCCTCTGACAAGGACTATTGGACTTGCTCAAAACTTCTGATCACTTCTGTTGATCAGGGTATTCACAATTACTGAAATCTCAGGCAACTGATGTCTTTAACTTCATTCTGGCTTCAGTCTCACTTCACATCAACTTTATGCACTAAGTGCATGGTAACTATTTTTCCTCATGCACGGACTGCATGGAATCTTCTTCAAGAACTTTCTGTCTTAGAAAACTCAAATGCACACAAGCTGATTTGGATTTGTTCACGTGTGCATGTGCATGCATGCAAGCATGCACTCCTCTTCTTTCTTCTCTTCCTTGGTGTCATAAACACTCAAAGAGTGTAATTTCTCCTTAATCACACACACCTTCGTCACTTCACACACTTTTTTCATTTTGTCCACACACTTAAAAGTGTGTTATACTTATTGTGGATGTCCTCTTCCTTCTTCTTCTAAATGTGTACACTTTGCACACACCTAGGTTCGGCCTTCATGTCTCTTTGTACACACTTCATTCAATTTTTCACACAAGTGAGCTTGGCCTCTTCCTTGTTTCTTAAACACACACAAAGTGTCGTCTTCCACTCCTCCTTGCATACAACCCATAGGTGTGCACTCACTTGGCTAGGGTGTATTATCCTTAAGCACAGACACACCCAAGTTGTGTAATTGACATCACCCGAACCTCCTACCAATATGAAGGCGCGCAAGGAGTACGGTCTGTCTTCCTCAACACTGCCACGCAGTGTACCAAGCCGCGCAAGTGTGCAATGGTTGCAAGGGCCGCGCAAGCCTCAACCAACCACGGGGCGCACAAGTGAAACCACCGCGCAAGTGAGGGCTTCAACCGTGGGCGCGCGAGGTGCAGCGGCCCCGGGGTCTTCCTGCCGTGCAAGGGTAAGGAATGCAGGGTTCTTCTCCAACCTCTTTCGTGCAAGGTATGCGCAAAAGGAACACACGAATCCAAAAGGAGGCTTCGAGATACTTCGTCGCGCAAGTGAGTTGCGCGGAGCACCAAACTTCATGAGGCATAGAGGCACTCTCACGGTACATCTTTCAAGTTTTCCAGTAAGCATTTCAAGAACCTCGGGTGCTCCTTTTATAGGCGAGGAAAGCCTCGGCCCATCCGTGTGATACAACTTTGAATCCCCGAGATTTTCGGGCGTTCAATATTTTCCAAATCTTTATTTTTATCATCTGTTTCACACGGGTCTTCATTTATTCCCTTTAATCTTCGTGCATGTGCATTCGAACATTTGCATGGCCTCATGAAAATCATCAACATCGCCTCAGCACGTCCGGTTGCTTCGGCCTTATTCGCAATTCTCCATACATTGCATGCACACCCATTTTTAGGCATGGATGTGTTCATTGTGGCCTAACGATCATCAAGGACACCTCACTTCGATCAATGGAGGCCCGGAACTCGAAACTATCTCACGGGAGGGCCTCTGGTACACGGCGAGGCAGCGGGGAGGACACGGCGTGCCTTCAGCCAGCTAGAGGTAGACGACGACTCGTCTTCCGTTGGATCCGGTGAATAAATGACCCCCAACGGTCTGGATTAGATCGCGGCACGCGAGATTAGATGAGCGGATCGGATTAGACGTGGGATTGCTTGGATGGCTCAGATCTATTCCACGGAGAAATGTTTTGTCCCACATCAAAATGGGTCGCAGAATTCTCTCGGTTTATCAAACTCCACGTCTCTGCCACATCTCAATTGAACTCCTCCCCTCTCTGTGCCGCCCCGCATCGAGTTCTTCTTGCGGGCGCGCCACTGGCGCCCACCCTGCTTCCTTCGGGCGCTCTCCTACGCCCACGCTGCGCAGGCCTAACCCCTGCGTGGCCCGGGGCTTATACACGACCCTGCCTCTCGGGCTGGCCCCATGGGATCCCCCCTTGGGTGTGGCGACCTTGAGTCCCACATGTTCCTTGGGGTTGAACCCTTGGTGGCTTTATTTTTTCTTGAATAAACACTAAGTATACAAGTAAAATGCCAAATGCCACAACTCTTCTTCTTCATTTCATACCTTCTCTTATTCATTAGAATTCCACAAATCTCCTCAATATATATTCATTACTTAGGATGAAAATTCTTGAAGGTTCATCATCAACTGAACTCCTTAATCAAACATAGTCTCCAATGTTCTTCATTGATCTAATCAGAGATCAAGTTGGATCAAATTCTCCAAATTCACATACACTAGGAGATAGTGCATGGACATATTTAATCCACTTCATCCACTCAGTAGTTCTGGATGGATCATCTTCATCTCCTCATGCATTGTCAATACAATGCATGGTCTTCAAACATTGTTGTGACATTGTATCTCCTTGATACAAGTTCTTGGATCTTAAGAACAGTTCAACAATCGTCAGATATGATGATGCTCCATTATCATTCATTCTTCAAGTGTTGTCACTTAGTATCACCTTGATACAAGTATTGAAACATTAAGATCAGTTCTACAATCGTCTGATATGGTATGGATAATGTTTCAACCATTACCTCCTATGCCACTTAGTGAATCTCCTAAGTGTCATTCATCTTAGTACCATGGCCATTCTCCATTCATCACCAACACTATCACATCCTTTGTCATTCACATATTGAAACTCCTTGACATCCATTCATTCCTTGAAAACAACATACATCATTGACAACAAATGCAACATAGTGAACTTCACTATGTATAGATGAAGAAGAGATTTATTTTTGATCAAAGTGTGGGAAGGAGAATAGAGGGAATTTTATTACCATTACTAGTAAATGTTTTATGTGTGGAAGGTAAGATCATCAGGAAATCAAGTTATAATGTTATGAGAAGAAGTTGGATAATTGGGGAAAACATATCCTCGACTCCCTAGTAGGTAATCTCATGTTTAAATTTTTTTGAATGAGCCCAATGAAAATCTTCTTTATCATTCTCTATTGAAATTTCATGTGATATTGATAATTTCTTATCTCTTTATATATATATTGTAGAATAATGAAATCAATTTTGATATTATACAAGTACAAGGTTTAACCTAAGCTTCTAATGGAAATGTTTTTGTATAATATAAGATATTATTTAAAGAATAAATGGTGAATTATTTTGAGACGCATATTCATCTCCATGTAATATTAACTTATTATTTACATATTCCGTCATGGGATTATAAGTTTAATTTTGATCATAAGGTCAAAGTCTTAGACACCTATATTGAGGTTTTAGGTGATGGGAGATTATCAAGATTAATGATATTTTTGGATACATTTATGGAAATGCAACCCTATGGTTTTGTATATTTTTAGTGATAATGTTATTTGAGGAGGAATTCCATCACACTTTAGAGAAATATTTTTAAAGGTAAAGATAATATTTAGGGTTTATCTTCTATTTTATTTTTAGGTAATTATGGGTTGTAGTAAATCACCTTAAAAGTCCCCACAATTCATTGGAATCAAAGAAAATTTCTCTTTGGATGCACTCACCAGTATATACATTAAGGAAGTGGTATGATTACATGAAGTACCACTTTAAATTTTATCTAATCAGGATTTGAATTTGACCTAGATGTTTTGGAAAACTATTAAACAAGATATTGATACTGAATTGAGTTTAAGTAAAATGTATCATCCTTAGATAGATGTCAAGTCTGAGAGAACTATCCAAACCATAGAGAATATGATAAGATATTTTTCAATGGATTTCAATGGTGGTTGAAATCAATACCTTCTTCTGGTTGAGTTTTCTTACATCTACAGATTTCACTCGAGTATTCATCTGGATCTTTATGAAGCACTTTTTGTAATAAAATGTTGAAATCCATTATACTTGAATGAATTTTCAGAATGAAAGATATTGAGACCTAAGCTAGTTTATTAGATGTAAGTGAAGGTTATTGCTATTCAACACTACAATAGGGTTGAAAAAACTCTAAAGAATGTGTATACCGACTATCTTCAATGCAATCAATGAATCGATGTTGGTGAGAAGGTGTTTCTAGGAATGTATCCATGGAAACAATATGGGAAAACTATGCCCTATGTAGATAATCCCCTTTGAAATACATGTTCATATCGAGATAGTATCATATTGTTTGAAACTTCCACCGAACCTATCTCAGTTTTATGTTGTGTTCTATGTATATCTCTTGAGGCCGTACATACCAGATATATCATATGTATTGAACTCAGCGGTCATACCGCAAGAGAATGATCATTATTATAAGGAAAAAAATGACGGTGATTTTGGATCATACTAAGAAAGGTAAATTAAATAAGGCTTCTAACCTAGTAAATGTTTTGGGGTGAATCCACTGACTTGAGTAAGTTATATGGGAACCTGAGGATGTAATAAGGTTGATTTATCCTCATCTTTTGACACCAAAGTGACTAATTTTAAGGTAAAAATTCATTTTAAGAAGGGTATAATTTAACACACTTATATATTTTTTCATTTATTTTCAAATGAATTTAATCTTTTTTATATTTTGTATTACATGAAACACTGAGTTTAGTTTATGTCATATGAATCACTGATTTTTTTATTTAATTATAAGAAACACCGAGTCTAAAAAAACATATTAGTAAAATTTATTTATTTAATACAATAGTTATCAATATTAGATTGAATGGTGGGTATAAATAGAAGTAAGAAATTTATGAAGATATAAAATTTACAAATTTATATAAAAAAATTTATTTGGTTACCAATTAATTATAAAAGAAAATAAAAAGTATTTGGAAATTAATGAATTCTTTTTCAGAAAATTCTTTTTATGAAAACAAACTCTTTCTTTATTAATAATTAAAAAAATATTTTGGTGAGTTATTTTAATGAAGTTTTTATATTATATATTCAATCAAATGTTTAAATTTTATATTAATTTTTCTAAATAAAATATAAGAATGTATCCAATTCAAGGATAAAAAATCTATTTTTCTTGAAATCTATTGTGCTGGATTTTTCTCATTAATTTAAAAATTAGTTTTGAAAATTTTAGAAAGTTTATTTGGATAAATAAAATTAAATTGTAAAATCATATTTTAAACATTATCTTAGAGTGATTTTTTAGAATTTTCTAAGAAATGTTTTTTGATGAATAGTGAGAAATAATGGGTTTTATGTAGAATAGTAATTTCTTTTAAAACATTTAAAAGAGTACATTTTTATATGATTTTAAAAGAAAAATAAGAAAAATAATATAAATATTAATCTAATTTTGGGTATTGGAAACATTTTTTATATAATTTTGATATAAAATCTTTTTAAATTATTTTTCATTTCCTCTTCGAAAACATGCTTTCTCATCTCATCTATGAGATTGATTTTAAATTAAAACCTTCCTATTATATGAATGGTATTTAGAATAATTTATTCAATATTTCGTATGATAGTAATTTAGATTACCTAATTAGTTTAACTTATGTTTTTCCAAAATGAAAATTAAAAACAGTAAAAATAATTTGTTGTGGTTAAGGTAAAAACGAGGTTATTGTAGATTTAAACTAAAATGTTATGGGTTAAAAATGACCAAAAAGTCTTAAAAAACTATTTTTATGGACATATTTAGACCTTATATATTATATTTTATAGAATGGGAGTTTTTAGACCCTTTTGGAATGTGAAAAAGGAGGGAAAACGTTTTTCTTTTAAAAATTTACAAGTGTTTTCCTCACATCACTAATGAAAGGCCAACCACTCTACTCTCCTATTCAAAATTATAAAACCTATTGGTTTGGGAAATGCCTCCAGAATAACTTCTTTAATTTAATCATATCATTATATAAGAATTATTATTATTATAAAGACAACCTATTATGGATTTTGGTGCAAACAAAAGGATTTTACTCGAAGAATAAATAGCATTCTTCAACGAGCCTTTTTATTTTATTTATTAATATAAATCCTTATATTTTTTTAAAAAATGACTATATAATACAAAATTTTTGTTTAATATGCTGATGTATTTTTATTTTAAGATAATGATCTAAACCCATCTTCTCTTCTATCAAATTGTTTATGATATCATCATTCCTGTGTATAGGGACTACCGACTCGCGAATTGATATCACTCATTTTTCGATGACAACATCTCAAGGTTGGATATAATTTATTATTATTATTTATATATGATATATATATATATATATATATGATATTATTATGCTTTTTGGATCATTATGACATATTTTCCTTTTTTACTTTCCTTTTTGTGAGAATACGATAACGTTGCTCGTGTGTACGGAGGAATACCACCGCATGAAGCAATGTGATTCATTTATGATTTACATGAAAGCTAATAGGGATGAGTTTAAGGAATATATGTAATGTATATGGAATAAAAATTAATCTGTAATGGTAATGTATTATCTAAATTTTATTCTTTATTTCCATTAGTAAAACGGAAACAATGTTTATGCATTCGTATGGCCTACCGTCTCAATGAATGGTGTATTTCATTTTATATTTCTACCTATTATAGATTACTATAAATATATTTATAATGAATATATATGATATTTATATCTTTTTTAACATTATTGATATGATTTAACCATGATCAAATCATGAGGTCCACAAATAAAAATCAAAACATACATGAAACCCAAATATGTTAATACATGAAACTTGACATTAGCATGGAATTGTTAATAAATAGGTAATAAAAGGGTTATAATAAAATTTTATAATGTATGATATATTTATGAAGTAATTATTTAATATTTTTATAATAAATTTATATTTTTTATACATGATTTTTAATGTGAACTTAGTAATTCTAGACTTACAGTAATGGATTTTTAGTCTAACTTTTATTCCAGGGAGGCATATACAAATGCACCACTAATTTCTTTTGTGTGGTTTATATACATACCCTTTGACATTTTATATCGTGATTCTTATTCTTTTCATGATATTAAAATTTTAATTTAATTTTATTCTTTCAGGGGATTATGATTCAAATAAAGCAATGTAGTAATAGTTTTATAATACAATCTCTTCATTTATGATTATGGTTCCAATGATCAAATATTATAATCCAAATCTCAAGAAAATAACTATTTTTTTTATAATTTTCCTATTTTTGGAGAATACATGTGTTTCCTTCATTTTAGTCTCTTTATTTACTAAATATCTCAAAAATATGTTTTAAAAAAACGTCTTTATTTCTCTCTTCTATCGAAAACCCTTTTTCTTCACAAACCTTTTTTATAAAAATGTTTTAAAAAATGTATTAAAAATTATTCCAAGGATTTATTAAAGACTTTTTTACCCATGTTTTAGTTTTTTAGAAATTATTTTAAAGGAATCATTATGTCATTTTCGAAGTAATTCATGTTTGGATTTTAACAAAAATTTATATAGAATGTTTTTTTAAAGTGTACGACATGAATGTAATTTTCCATCGTGAGGACCAATATTTTCTTTAAAGAATTATTTATAATTTTAAAATATTATTTTATATGAATTTTTTTTTAATTTTTTTATTAGTCAATAATATTAAAAATATTTTTTTCATAGAAAGAAATTTTTTATCAAGAAATGTTCTAAGTTATTTTTCATTCAAAATAATTTTCCATATTATATAAAATCCTTTGATGTTTCTTATGATTTAATTAGTATATTAACTAAGGATATAATTATTACTCTTTCTCTATATGGTTTCTGTTTATGATGAAAATATAATTATGAAACCTGTTTATCTTTCACATGTTATACCATGATAAAATGATTTTGTAATTTTCACCTTTATCCATGGGTTATTCTTTAAGGAAATGATGAAATTATTATGAAAACTATTTATTTTAATTGGTTTTGATATGATACATTTTTTATAATATCGTGGAACATGTATGTGTTATTTTTAACATGTGATTGGTGGAATATATATAACCCTCTAATTCATTTGGTAATGATTAATGTTATATGGGATCAAAGGGTGCATGGGATGTTATCCCAAGACCAAAAGAAGGTACCCATGACTTTATAAAAATCCAAAAACATGGTATATTGGAGGATATCCAAAGCCCATAAGAGGGTAAATGGGAGGTTATCCCTTACTTGAAGTTGGTTCATGTGTGGAATCCCAAGCCTAATATGTTATTTGCATCTTTGTGGGAAGCCATGAAATATGATTTTTTATGATTATGTATATGACAAAAATAGTTATCTTATGATAATGTTATGCTCTCATGGATCACAACTTTGATTCCCTTATGATTTATTTCTTTTGAATAACTATGATTTATTCCATGACTAATGTTTTTGATATATGATATATAGGGTGTGGTTTTCATATGTTATTCCCATGTTCTCATACCCACATTCTCATGTCATATTTACATCTATAATGTTTAGTTAGATTGAGAATCTGAGACAACCATTTATTATGCTTCCTCTACCCATGATATGAAGATATGTATTATGTATGATATTTATAATAATGGTTATAGTTATGAAGAACATATGGGGAAATGATGTAGATCAATTATGGACCAATTTTTTATGTGTCCCTATTTCCAAAGGAACTATACCTTTAAGATTATCAGGAATGTTTTTGTATGATATATAGAATATTCATTCAATAATATGTAATATCTATGTTTAAAAATCTTGGGTCACTATATATAGATACCCAACCTTTTCATATATAGATATTAAATCTTAGTAGATGAGTATTCATTTTATATCATAATGATACAAGCCAGAATCATATAGGTCTAGAGCCTTTATAAACTTAGACGCATATACAACTAGTTCATAAGTGAACTATATCTTCTCACATTATTTTCTTCATAACTATCATCATTCTGTGATATATCATATATAAAAAATTTCTCCATAACCTGCGGAAATGAAACATTTTAAATGGTATACTTGAATCCTTAGAATGGGTAATTAAGAGAGATATCAGCATAACATGAGCATAAGGGAATAAGAACATGAGAATAACGTTTTAAAACCATACCCTCAATATCCTAGATCATAAACATGAGGCGTGGAATAAATCTTGGAAGTTCATAAGACATTAGTAATAATTGAATAAAAAAACATGAGACATGGTAACATAACATTGGCATAAGACCTAGATTTTTGAAATACACATAAGAATATAAAATATTATGTCAAGGTTATCCACTAAGATATTCCTAAAATATTAGTCTTGGGATAGTAACTCATGTAACCTATAATGGTTTAGTATAACCTCCCATGTACCCTATTTCAATATTTGTATAACCTCTTCCATATCCTCTTTTAGGCTCATGATAACCTATGTTGTATCCTATATAATAACCCCGACCCTAGTAGGTCTGATCATATGCCCTACTTTATTAAATTTTCATAATATACATGGAATCACATCCCAACAAACAGAATAGTTTAGCAGTCTTGGAAAAATAGAAACATACTTGAAATCCAAATGACATTTTGAAACCTAAAATACAGAAAGAGTTTCTTTTATTCTTCCATTATTCCCACTTTTTATAACCCTACATATCAGTCATAATATAATTCATGAAATCTTGGGGAAAAATTGAATCACATGAAAGGGGTGAGATCAAAATCTCAATAAGGGTAATCGTACAATGAAAACTACAAGTAAATTTGGCATAAAAAATATGTAAATGTAAATAACTAGAATATATTCCATTTAAATAATCCCGTGATCTAGGATGCTTAAGAATTTATATTCTAGTAGTATAATAATAACATGGAATATCAATAACTAATATCATAATGATCTAATTGATAATGTTGTAAATCTAAAATATGCTATTGAGCCCTTATCCAAGTCATTTAAAAGTAAATGGTTAAACCCTTAGCCAATTTGAAATCTGGTTTGTCTCATAATACCTACTGAAGCATCAAGGGACTATAATTGGACTAGAATGTCACATACTAATTCAAATTATTTTATCATATGAGTGGAGTTAAACATAAACAATATAAAAATTCATATTGAAAAATAGGCATACAAAGTGTGAATACTTTAACCATAAACCAATGACCATATCAAAATAGAACATCCATAATCAAACTGATCATAAAAAAATCCATAAAATCTGGTTGATGCAATCAAAAGTGATAAACCTTGATTAAGAATAATATTAAATAAATTGTGCTTACATTGATGAAAGTAATACTATAAAATCATAGATAAATAATTTAGGGAAAACTCATCTTAAACCCACATGGAAAATATTTTCATATAAAAATGACATTTTTTTAAGAAATAACCATTTTCAATACCAAATATCACAAAAAATAAGGTAAGTGGTTTTTTTATTTATGAATGTATGTATTCATGAGGAGGAATCTATATATTAAATAATAATCATGACAGTGAGAATGTTTTTTTTCCTTGTATGTTTAAAAAATAGAACATTACTTTTGTTTTTTTGTCAAAATATTGCATATAAAACCTATAAAATGATTCCTTTTGAAAAGATTTTAATTAAATTAAAAATATATCTAAAATTTCATTTATAATTATTTTATACCAATATAAATAAATATGAAATATAATATAAATAATATTTACATGGATAAAAGGATTTGATAATTAAATCATTAAACATTCAAGGTGTCCCATACCATTTTCAAAATTTATATCATAAGCACAAAGAAATAATAACATTCAGAAAAATAATAAATAACATGATAATAAATAAATTAATGAAATCAGAAGTCAAAGGGGATATATATACACCTTATAAAATAAGGTGGGTGTATGCTATCAAAATATGCATCAATGAAAGGAGATTGAGATGAAGTCTCTTACCTTACGCTTTCTTTAGTTGAAAGTGATGTAACCTCATGTATAATCGTTTTATGAATGTTATTAACTTATATCATAAAATTATTCATATTTATGATATCTTTTTTTTATATTATTTTATCACCTTTTTTTTAAAATATTTCGTTATTACCCTTGCTGTTGGTGTTAACTACTTCATTTTCCTATACAATTTTTGGCAAGAATGTCTTAGTTATTTTGAATATGATATATATCAAAAACCTTTAGAAATTTATTAATGTTTTAAATTTAATATTTAATCATAAAATACAGTTTTTTAGTCATTTTTTAATGGTGAAAATTTAAAATTAATCACATCATGTCGTGGAGATGGTAGATAGTACGTACACATGAGCAATGAAATCATTCCCTTAATGGTGAAAGTGTAATGAAGTGTATGGTACATTAATTATCCAAAATAAATATAATTTTATAATTACCAATTATATATCCATTATTTATATCATTTTACCTATCTATGTAAAGTGGTGGTTAAAAATAAATGACACCACAGTATAGGGATGGTAAGCTGTACTTACGCACAAACATGCTGTTTTCATTTTTTTAGGATGAATAAATAGTAGAATATGTTTGTACCATAATCATAATAACATATAAGAACATATATGATACTACATTATTACATTATATCAGATAAAACGCATGAATAGGATGTATAAGAATAATGGAACATGAATGAGTTAGTTAAAATGATTACCTTTACTTTGGTGGACATCCTTTAATATCATCTAAGGGATATAGGTATGAAATTTATGGTATAACATTACTACTATAACTTTTATATGGATGTTTTGAAGAGAAAAGTTCATGTTTTTTGATCTATAAGGCTCAAAGTGGTGTGAAGAAGTGTGGGTCGAGGTTCCCTTTTATAATTGAGGCGAGGTGCACTTTTAGATGCTCTATAAATACTAAATTAATATAAATTAATTTTTATTAAGAAAGGATCCAAAGTGAGTAATTAATAATCTAATATGATTATGTGTCAAAATAATATAAAAAATATTCATTATATAAGTTTAGTTCACATTCTTACTCTTATTATTTTCCTTTACAATTTAGTTAAACCCTTCAACTCTTAACATGCAACTAGCCTTTTTTACTTTTGAAGGTAAATATAGTTACTGTAAAATTAAAATAGATCTTTAAAAAGAAAATTTATAAAATTTCAAACCAGATACAAATTGGTTTAGTGAATTTATATTTTTATGTATTTTATATTTTTAATAAAATAATATTTATTTTAATATATCATTAATGTCAATTTTGATAAAATTCATTACGTGTCATTTTTTAAAATTTCAATATACAAGATAACATCAAACCAAAAAATTTAATACATCCATAATATTTCTAGGACATATATATAATTATAGGATGATATTAATTTTATCAATATAATGTTTTTTAATATTTTTTATAAAATTTACTTGATATGTACACTAACAAAACAATTATTACATCATCATTATGAAAATATTTAATTTAGTTATTTATTATCCAAAAATTAAAAATAACTTTTCATGATGAATATAATTTTTTTTGGTTAAAATTAACAATTATATTCTCATATTTCTTATTAATTATCCCATATAAAAAATGTAATACTCCTGAAAAACATTAGTTTGACATATTTGTCTTTCCTTATAATAAAATACTATAATAGGAAAAAAGTCATCCAAGTGAAACCAAGATGCCATAAAATCGGTACAAAGATGGTTTTGGTCGGCACTCTCTCATAAAATAAAATTAGTATAAGTGTTAATGTAATTTTATTATATTTACAATATTTTTTACCCATAATTATCTGATCTACTCTTAATTGTGGTAATTAAAAAAATACTAAAGTTATTATTCATATTGTCCAAAAATAAGAGGAAAATAATTAATAAATTTTGACCTTATGATTCCAAATATGTAGTCCATTTTTCAAAATACAAAACATATAAATGGTTAAAATTAATTTAGAATTAATCTCATAGACAGAACATGAAGATATTTTATTAAAGTGAAAACTTTCGAAACATTGAAAGGTTTTTATATCCAGATTCAATGTAAAATTGTCTAAAATGAACTAAATTAGATTAAATAAAGAAATTTATCTATTTATTCTTTAAAAACAATTAAAATATAATTTAACACTATAAATTATTTAGAAGAAAAAATAGTTTTTAATTAAAATGATATATTTTATCACTATTTAACAAAACAAGAAATATATCAGTAAAATAAGAAAAATTCAACCAAAGTGAATTTTTTTTTAGAATTTTAAAAAATAATTTTATTTTTTAAAATATAATTTATAAAATTGTCAAAAACTATATTTAAAACAAGTGTTCCATCAAAAGGTTTTAGAATTATTTATTTTATATAAATATATATTTTATGCATAAAATTGGATTTGTTCATATATCATGCATAGAAAAAAAAAGATGAATGTTAAACATTAGATTGAATATATTATACATATATTTAAATAATATAATCCTAAAATTGTTATTTTTTTGTTTTATTAGTATAAAACACACTTGTGTTCATTTAAAAATGTTTTATTAAAAGAATTTCTTTATATTAAATCGGTTTTTAAATTTATTTATAATTAATTTAAAAATGGCGTATTCAATAATATATTTCTATAAGTTAATTAATCCTATTCATAACAAAAAATTTAAAGACAATTTGATAATATCATTTTAAATAACAATATTAATTGTATATCATGGTTCATTTTAGCTCGAGGTTTTGTGCAACGAGAACTATCAAAGAGATTAAATTTAATAATATACATACATAAAATCTTTGGGTGTTACATTATCACATTATTCAATAAATTGCTTCCTCAAAATTTGAAATTGAACTTCAAAAATCAATGTTTCATACTTAATAATTCCTTTGTGGGATACCCACATAATAAATATGGTTAATAAAACATCCTCTTAATAACTGGGAAATGGTAATGAAAAGGTCATAAAAAATTATGATTTTGAATTGGATAAAATTAGTGTGATGTGAAGACTAGGACATAGAATAGAAATATAACTATCATGTTTTGACAGAGAGTGGTAAATTATACTGTTATTAGAAAGTTTGTCATTGCAAAACCATAAATAATTAATTGGTTAAAAGACCATTGATTTATCAGAAGGAAAATTAAATAGATAATGTATTTTCTTCAAATCCTCTTCCTAGAGTTGATGGATTATTTTAATATATAGATAAGACCATACTTTATTTCTTTCCATTTCATAATTATAATATCATCCTTTAGTTGTGCTTTGACATATTTTTACTTCATCCCCTAAACCTAGAAATGAATGTTAAAAATGAATTTTTCATGCATGAAAAACATTTATGAATTATAATATCCATGAGTCCTTCAGCTTTGAAATGTTTAATTTAAACAAAATGGTTTGCACATTTCATACTTTCACCTCAAAAAAATTTCCATAGTTCAAATTAATCCATTTCATAAGTGGTTAATATTAAGACTCATCCAAAATATGTCTATATAAACTCAAAGATAATAAATTTAAAAATAATGTCTCTAAATTTTCAAAAACAAGTTAACATAATATTTTCCGCAAACAATATAATGTATCTCTATTTTCACATACCAAATATCTAATCTCATTAATAATATTAATGAAAATGTCCATTCTTCCAAATACTTGAAGAATAAGTACTGAAATACAATACTTATATATCTCATTTTTCTAATAATCAAATCAACATTGATGAAATAATTATTGAGTAGAAATACATAAGTACTTTACTCATTCTACCTCATTATTAAACTATTAACTACACTTTAGCATATTAATTCTTAATACATCCTCACTTTCATTTTTTTTGTTTTAGTCTATTCATCATCATTAGTATAATGAATACATGTATAACCCTATCGATTATAACCATCATCCAAAACCTAAAGTACAATGTGATAAAAAACAATCATAGTGATATAGTCATGAAGAATAATTTATATGATGTATAAATCATGAAAATTTCTTAATATATGAATCCATAAGATCAATGCAGGTTATTAATGGTATTAAAAAATTAGTAATATGATATCTTATTCTTAGACTTTTCTCAAATTCCGTAATAGTGTTATGTTTTCTAATCCATGATATCAACAATCTAGTTCCCAAGGATTCTACTAAACATTCTGTGATACCAACTATAACGATCCTGACCCTAATAATCTAGATCTAATGCCTTACTATATTACATTGGAATAAGATAAATGAAATCTAAACCAAATGGAGATAATAGTTTAGTAGTCTTGGTAAACTAGATACATACTTGAAATCAATATTATATTTTAAAACATAGAATACAAAAAGAGTTTCATCGATTCTATCATTATTCCCCCTTTGTGTTATCTTACACACAATCCATAATATAATTCATTGTATCCTATGAAAAAATTAAAACATAGGAAATCGGAGAGCTCAAATTCTTAGAAAGGGTAAGAATACATCAAAATCTCTGATTCAATATGGAATAAATAATATTGAAAGGTAAATAAATAAAATACGTGGGATTTAAATAATCACCTGATCTTGAAAAAATAACCATGGATATTCTTCTAGTTGAATAATCACATGAAATATCAATAAACAATCTTATAATGATGGAATGAATAATGATGTACATATAAATTATATTGTTGAGGCCTCGACCAAGACAACTAAATATAAATGGGTAATACATCATCCAAATAGATATATGGTTTGTATTATGAGACCTAAAAGTGAATTTAAGGGCTATACCATACCCCTCAAGTATCTTAGTAAGTCCAATTCTTTCCTCATATTAGTAGGGAGAAACATAATCAACATAAATATTTTTATTGAAAAATTAACATATTAAATGTGAATAGTTTGACCATAAACCATGAATGGTATCAAAATAGCACATCCAAATTCAAACTGATCATAAAGCATTAAATAAAATCAGGTAGATAATATCATAATATTTCAACCACAATTAATAAAAGGATACAATAAAGGGTGTTTACATAGATGAAAATATTCTAATAAAGTCATAGAAAATTTATTGAGAAAAAAAATCTTGTTGAACTCATATGAAAAATAGTTTCGTATAAAAATTACATTTTTTTAAAAATATCAATTTTCAATACTAAATATACCAAAAAATAGGAACAAGGGGTTTCAATTTATAAAATTATCAAGATTTCAAAGTAATCTAGAAATTATATAATTGTCTCGATGGTGATAAAGTCATAGTCACCATGTACGCTAAAAAAATGAAACACACCTTTTGTTGTCTGTCAATAGGTTCCATATAAGACATGTAAAATGATTCCTTTTGATATATTTTTAATAGAATTAAAAATAGTTATAAAATTTACTTTATAATTCTTTTACATCCCTATAAATAAATATGTCAAATAATTTCAAGATTATTGATGTGGATAATTAAATCTTTAAACATTAAAGGTGTCTCATACCACTTTGAACATTAAATTAATAAGCCCCATGAAATAATAACATTTAGAAAATATATTAAATGACATGTTAATAGATAAATTAATGACATTTTAAGTCAAAGTGGATATTTATAAACCCCATAAATGATGGTTGGTGTATGACATTAAACTATGACTCAATGAAAGGAGATTGAGAGAAAGTCTGTTACATTACACATCCATTAGTTGAACATGCTATAAAATGATGTATAAAGGTTTTATTAATTTTATTAACTTATAACATAAAATTATTCATATTTATGATATCATATATTATCTTATTGAATTATTTTATCTCCCATTTGTTGATAATATTTCATTATTACCCTTTTTTCGGGTGTTAACTACTTAATTTTCCAATACAATTTTTGTCATGAATGTCTCAGTTATTTTTTATTGGATATAAATAAAAATTATTCATAATGATATTAATGTTATAAATATAATATTTAATCATTAAATAAAGTATTATAATCATTATTTAATGGTTTATATGGGAAATGAATCACATCGCCTTGAAGAGACTGTAGGACGTACGTATGCACGAGCAATGATATCATTACCTTAATGGTGAAAGAGTAATAAATTAAATAGTATATTAATTATCTATAATAAATAAAATTTCATAATTAACCTATATATACATTATTATTATCATTATACTCATCCAAGTAAAGTGGTGATGGAGAACATATTACACCACGATGTTGGGGAAGTATTCCATACGTACGCATGTGAAGTGTTTTCATTTTCTATAGGATGGATAAATGGTAGAATATGGTTGTAATATAATTATAATAACATATTAGAATATATATTATGATTCAGTTATTACTTTACCAAGGAAAAAACATATGGAGAGGAATTATAAGAATAAATGAACGTGAATAAGTTAGTAAAAACAATTACCTCTTCTTTAGAGGACTTCCTTCAATTTATTCTTAAGGGATCTAGGTATGATCTTTTTGGAATAAAAATACCTAAAAACCTGGAAGAGGATATTGGGAAGATAAATGGAAAGGTTTTGGTTGAGATATATGGCTCAATGTGGTGTTAAGAAGTGAGGGAGGACACTCCCTTTTATAATTGAGGTGAGAGGCACTTTTGAAACTCTCAAAATAATCACTTAATTTTAAATAATTTTCTATTACAAAAGGATCCAATGAAAGTTCTTCAAAGATAATAAGTAGATGGGTCAAAATAATCTCAAAAAATAATGGTTAAACATGTTTTTGTCAAATTATTACTGTTATGTTTTGGATTTAACCATTAGTTGTACCCTTTAACTCTTACCTCGACAACATACCTTTTTTACTCATTAAAGGTTAATATAGTTACTATAAAATACAAAAAGAACCATAAATGGATCATTTATGAAATTTTAAACCATATTAAAATCATTTAGAGGAATTTTATATTTTTATGAATTTTATATATTTTAATGAAATATTATTTACTTTAAAATATCATTATTTCCAATTTTTATAGTATTCATTACATGACTTACTGAAAAATATAAATACAAAAAATAAATTAAAAAAACCTTTAATACATCCCTAATATTTTGGGGTATTCTTGAATTTTTTTAATATATTTATTATATCTAACTATTTTTATTTTAATATTTTTAATAACATTTATTTGATATGTCGACCAACTAAACCATTACCACATCATCATTGTGCACGTGTTTAATTTAATTATTTATTCCCTAAAAAATAAAAATAAATTATCATGATGAAGGTATAAATTTTATATTTGAAAATAATATTTATAGTTTAGTATATATTCCAAACAACCATATATAATATTTTAATACTTATTAAAAAAAATATTTTTATATTTTTCACTTCCCTTAGAATAAAATACTATAAAAGGATTAAATTCACCCAAATGGCCCCAAGAGGCCATAAAATCGGTCCAAGGAAGATTTTTGTCCATAATTAATCATCCAATAAAATTATTAAAAGTGTTATGTAATTTTATAATATTTATAATATTATTTTTATATTAATGCTAATATTTATACATTCCAATAATAAAAGGGTTATATTAACTAATTTTAGAAATTAAGATTCAAAATATGGAATCCATTTTTGAAAATTAAAAACACAGGATTGGCTAAAATTAATTTAAAATTAATCTTATAGATGGAATAGGAAGATGGGTTTTTACAGTGAAAACATTCAAAAGATTTAAATGTTTTTATATCCAGCTTCAATGTAAAATTTATTTCAGTGATCTAAATTAGATTAAATGATAAAAAATGATATAATTTTACATTAAAACTAATTAAATATATAATTTAACACTATAAAATATATATACAAAAAATCTATTTGAAATTAAAATTCAATATTTTATCACAATTCGTCAAAATATTAAAATTAGGAGAAAAATAACAAAAAATAAATCAAAGAAATTTTTTATATTCTAATTTAAATTAATAGTTTTATTTCATCAAATTTAATGTATAAAACAGTCAAAAAAACTAGATTTAAAACAAGTGAATCATCAAATGATGGCAAGTTTTTCATTTTATAAAAAACATTTTTTTAGTGAAAAATTGGTTTTGTTCATTTATAATTTATAAAAAAAGATTAATGTTAAAAATTATATTAAATATATTTTATATATAATTAATATAATCTAAAAGGTGTGAATTATTATTTCATAGTTATAAAACATAGTTTTGTGCATTTAAATAGTTTTTATAAAATCATTTCCTTTATATTAAATTGGGTTTTATATGAAATTATAATTAATTTATAACCAATGAATTTAATAACATAATTTCCCAAGTTTGTAAATCCTATATGTGACCACAAATTTAATGACTAGTAGACAATTGTTTTTAAATAATAATATTAATAGTATATCATGGTTTATTTAAGATTGGTGTTGCGTGAAAAGTAAGTTATCAAAGATATTAAATATAAAAGGATACATTCCTCAAAATCAATGGGTTATTACACACTCATTCGGGATTTGAGTTACCTCCCATATACCCTTTTATCTCGTATAAAATTAATCATTACCCAATGTATTGGAAGGATATATATTTCTGGTCCCACACATCACATAATAAAAATCATAAATATGTTTTTCATATGATCATAAAAAATAAAACGTAGAATAAATAATAGAAATGAAATGGGATTAATAAAAAAATTATTACATAAAACGTGGGAAATAAATGTGTTTCATTGTCATTTTATCAATTCAACAAACTATAAACTATGAAAATGGAATGAGTTGCATATAAATATTTTTATAAAAACTATAAAGCACTAATAGAAAGGATAAATATAGAATAATGTTATCATATCCCTATTAATAATAAGAAACATCTTACTTTTTGGTTATTATTTCTATAGAAAAACCATTAAAAGATCAGTAAAACATTCTTGAGGAAAATATCATTTCCATTTTGAGAGAATTTATTTAAAATATAAAAATTACCCCAATATTAATGAAAATATTTTATTTCAAAATAACCTTGGAAACATCTAAAGTAGGTGTTTACTAGTTGTGTGGCCATGATGTGAGAAATACTGTTTTTTTTTATAAGTTAAAGAAATGATTTCTTTGTCATTTTGAGTGAGACATCAAAAAGGCATCGGTTGGAAAGGGTAAAAATATTCCATTAAAACCATTTTTAAGTTAAAACATGGTAAAAATTAATTAATACAATCATTAGAAAATAATATAAAAATTATTTAAAAGTTTTTTAAAAAATAAAGTCACGAAAGGGAAAGGATTTTCAATAGAATAGAGAAATACAATCATTTTTCCATAAAACCACTATTTTGGTATATTGAGTACATAAATAGAGTAAAATGAATGTATAACATTTAATTTATATAAATAAATATAAGATAAGAAAATTAGTGTCTTCCTTTATATGTAGAACATAATATGTTATCATTAGAATCTAAATCATAAATAATACCGATAAACAATGAAATTGTAACACAAAACCCTTTCCACTTTCACAACTTTTGAATAATAATCCTCATGAAATAAATAAATTTAGATTAAAATTTATAGCTTAAAATTTTAATGATAATAATCATAAAATAATTTAATGGGTATTATATACACTGTTAAAAATAAACAGGTGGAGAATATGTCGTATGTCCCATAGAAATAAAAGTTGGATTAAAATACCTTACCTTAAGTCTCAATTTTTTTCATTATATTATAATGTACCATATAATAAATATAGGATTATTAAAAATATAATATAGTTGAAAAAGCATATATATCATACCATATATGATTTACTTATGACCTTTATTACACTTTTATTAACAATTTATTGTTAAAATCTTATTTCGTGTTTTAACTGATTCATTTTTCATTTATGTTTTGGTTTTTTAGTTTCAATTTTTTTACTATAATTATTGTTACATAATATGAATAGTTTTTACCATGATAAGAATTTCAAATATATTCATTATAAATTTATTTTGAGTATTCCATTAATGCTAGAGAAAGAAAATGAATTATACTATTCATGGAGAAGATATGGCATACGAATGCAAGAACATTGTTTCAATTTTCTTGATGAATGGGATGAAAGAAAGGTATAATATAGATCACATTTCATGAATTATTTTTACGTCATAGATATCATATATATTTATTAAATCTATCCTTATTACCATCCATGTTAAAATAAAATGAAAAATGAATCACATCTTTTCATGGATGTGGTAGTCCACACGTACGCATGAGTGACATTATAATTTTATAATGGATTGGAAGGTAACCCTTTTTGGTTATTTTATAATTTAAGTATCATAAATATTCCATAAATATCATATATATACATTAAATCTATTTATATCTTGACCCATGAGAAGTGGTTATAGAAAAAAATTACATCGGTTCATAAGGCGGTAGTCCACCATACATATGATTTTCTGAGGCATATCTCTAGGAATACTCAGAATCAAATCCCAATTATAGGCATCCCTCTTGGGATAATCTGGATCAAACTTATGCTGAGTAATCACTCTTGTTAACCTTGGTAAAAAATATTTTATCAGGCCAATGTCGATCTATCAAGGTCACACATACCATAACCTAGTCTCCAACATCTCATTACATCATATACCTAAACGTTAAAACCTTACAAGGGAGATAGGCTCATGCCCACCCCCCTTCCCATGCCACTCTAGGTCAGTCAAAAAACCCAACCTATATGTCTCATTAAGTCACTTACCAGTCCCACTAACAATGGTCTATCCTAACCTACACTAGTCGAAAACCTTGACAATCCCATAGCAATTTCTTCAACCATTCTCATGATGTAGTAACAAGATATTTTATGATATATTTATTTTTAAATAATGTTCCTTGAATAGTTTGTAATACCTATAATCCAGAGTCTAAATAAACCATAATATTGTATATCATTATAAATTTTCCATTAAATTGGTAGCATGAATATGAGTGGCACGATTTTTTGAAAACGTATAAATGTTTAGGATAAATAAAATATATATTTATTAAATTCCTTATATGCTTCAAAAAATAAGTATTCCTTGAATTTTTTTTTCATTTTTGTGAAAAAATAATATAAATAAATTGTTCCACTTTTAAAAAATTTATTTTTGTAATTGAACATTAATTTTGAAAATAAAATTTCAAAATTATATTATAGTAAATTTTTGATAATTTTTTGAAAAGATTAGTTTTTCGATGAATAATAAAAAATACATATTTTGATTATAAACAATATTTCCATTCAAAGAATTCATAAAGTTTAATTTTGTTTTAAAATTATTTTAAAATAAAAATTAGTTCATTGATATTATTAATAATCTGATTATAGTCACTTGAATTAATTTATATGGATTTTCTTTTAAAATTTGTATACTTAAGAATTTTTTTTCATGAGAAAATTTATTCATCACATTTTGTGAGTTTATTTTAAAATTAACTTCTACCACTTTTAGATATTCAATTTGATAAAATAGAATAATGATTTGGATTTAGAATAATTTTTTTAATGATGAGACTTTTATATTTTTTATAATTAATATTAAAGAAGTAAAAATATTTCATCATGGATAATGTTAAAATGGGTTTAAAAAGGAGTTAATCATAGATAAAAGTGTATATTTTACAATTAAAATTATATAAATAGTTTTTTGAAATAGATATTTATACCTCATACTATCCCACATTTTAATATATATCTATTTGGATACTTTTTTATTAGAATGAATATTTTATATTACAATCTCGTAGTAAATTTTTATTGTGTCCTCTCCTCCACTTATAAAAATAAACCCCTGATTTATCTTCTGTACATCACTTTGAGATTTATATATCGATAAAAACCTCGAAGAATATATTATAAAATTACCGATCTATGAAATATAGGTGCTGATATTCATAAAATACCATCCCATGGATCCTTAAGAAATGATCTAATGGAGTATAACCAAAGAAGAGGCCATCATCTTACCTAACCTATATGAATTTCATTCTACTTATACCTCATCTAAATATGTGTTATTAATAAAGAAAATAATTAATTAATATCAGAAATATGTTTAAACATTATTATGATTATATAACTACTATTATCGACCATCTTTTCTATCAAATGGGAAGTGAAATTATCGATATTTCATTCATGTGGACTACCACCTCTATGCAATGATATAATAAGATTTCCATCACTATATTTTATACACGGTTATTATGATGGGTTTAGATATTATATATTAATTTTATAAAATAATATTTATTTTTTATATTTAATATAATATCTACCTTATAATCAATTGGAAAACAGGAACGTTTCTCGTGTATACATGTGGACTAAAGCCTCCATGAAGTGATGCGATTTGTTTTTCATTTATAATTTACATGGATGGTAATAAAGATATATTTAATTAATATATATGATATATATGATATAAATATGATTCTATAATGTTAAATTGTTATTTAATATTGGAAAGTGATAATTGTGTTCATGCATACATACGTCCTACCGTCTCTATGGACGATTTAATTAATTAATTTATTTCTATATTTTATGGATGAACATATATATATATATATATAATGAATATATATTACATTTATATAATGATTAAAATTATATATATGATTTAACTATGATCAAATTACAAGGACATGAACTTCCAATTTCAAATTCTCATGAAAAATAAAATAGTTGACACCAAGAATTGGTGATTTTAACTAGTAATTATTAATAAATGGGTGTCAAAATGTTATAAGTTGATAATATATAATATTATAAGTATTCAAATGAATCTATAATAAAGTAATAATTAATTTAAAATTATTATACATGAGGTTTTAGAACATTCAGCACAATTCAAGTTTAAGGTTAGGTATTTAAGTTACAATATCATTATTTTTTAATATTGTTTATGATAAAGTTTATGATGATGAAATTTTATGACCAATCTATCAATAATACCATGATTTTTATTCTAAAAAAATTATTTATTAATATTACATGTTTCATTTCAATATTCTCTCTTTAGTATCTTATGATATTTAATGAAGGTTTTATGGAAAAACAACATCATTTCTCTCATTAGTAAAAAATCATTTTTCATCCATATCCTTGTTTTTTGAAAATGTTTTCAAGGATTTCCTTATAAATTCCAAATAATTTTCAGTGTAAAATTTTCCCATTATTTTTTTATTAAGTTGTTTTAATCCAATAATTTTTTCAATTTTAAAATGATAATGTTTTGATTAATTTTTAAAAATGTGAAAGGAATCTTCATTTTAATGTTCATAGAATGAATGAAATTTTCCACCATTAGGACTGCTTGATAATTTTAAGAATACATTAAATATTTATATTTATTTTTTCTTCAAAATTTATTTCCATAATATTTTGTAAATTTTTAGTTTTTATATAAGTGATTCCAAAATAAAAATGTGTATTTTCCAAATGAAATATTCTAAGTATTTTTTTAAATGAATTTAAATTTATGATATCATCCAGTGATGTAACTTGTACTTTACTGGTTATATGATCCAAGGATTATATCCTTGTTTTTTCTATTGATGGTTTGTGATTGTGATGATTAGATTTTTATAAAACTGATTTATTTACCATGAGTTTTATTATGATAAATTGTTAAAATGTTTAAGAAATGTGCTTCTTTTCCATGTGTTAGGATATGTGAGGAATATTTTATAAAATTTTGGTACATATATCAATTTATTATAATATGTTATGGGTGGGACCAAAATTCTATATCTCACCAATGCATTGGGTAAAGATATATATCTTATGAGATAATAAGCCCTAGAATGGTGAGTGAACTAAGTTCATTAAGAGACTCTATCCACTATGACAGTCTTTAGAGTGAACCATGAATAAGGGTACGATGGAATTAAGATGAAAAAAACCCCCATGATTTTATTTGTATTTATCCTCAAATAAGAAAATTATTTGACATTCTTTTTTTATGCCACAAACTTAATTAATAAGAAAATGTTACGATCTTATGGATCATTTTCATTGAATCCATAATGATTCTTGTATTATGAAATGATAATATTTCTTCCATGACACAGTATTATGATATATGATATATATGTTGTGGTTTAAAATTTTAATCTCATGTGATCGTACTTTTATGTTGACTTTATGTTTAAGTTATCATTGATATCTCATTGTTTTACAATTACTGAGAATATGAGCTAACCCATTCATATGTTTTATTTCTATAGTTTATGAATAATAGTTTTAAGTTTGATATTTTAAAGAAGGATTATATTTATGAAAAACTGATTGGGACTTGATAATGAACTCTTATGAATAATATGGTTATATATACCTATTTCTAAACACACCTTGCATAATTCATGTAATAAGATGTGATATTTATTTATGAAAATTATATATAATTATATTTGGTATCAGGGAGAGTATTAGTTACCTTAGGAATATAGTAAAATAAAAATTTAGTGGGATACCATAGGATAGTCGTATGTATCGAATAACATCTTCAGTTATGTTAAATAAAAGAGTGTTATTTATTTATAAAAAACTTTATTTCTATATATTTGAAGTGGAACTGGTTTTGGAACAAATAAATATATGGGGAATAACTAGTAAAGAGTTGGATGAGTATAAATTGTCTATAATTTTGGTAAATGGTGAGGGTTCCCTTACTGGTCATTTGGTTTGAAAATCTTGGGGTATATTCTTGGATAACAAAAAATTTCTTTATAAACCATTTTGAATGATTTGAATAGATGATAAACATGAATAAACTAGGTTAAAAATATGGTGTCATAGATTGAAAATAATTTTTCATGATTTAGACATTCTATAAATTATTTTTTCATGATTATATGGTTTCACTATTACTATTGTTGTTTACATGATTATTTTTGGTTTTAGTCAATAGATCGAACCAAAAGGAGCAGTTTTAATGAAAACATTAATGGTAAATGAAATGATATTCTTCTAAAAAAACCAAATTTTATGGGAGTTGGAGTGAAAATGTTTTTTCTATGATTACACAACTTTCTCTAGCTATAAATCAGGTTGATCTTCTAAAAAAACAAAGGAGGGAACAATATTTTGTTGAATGTTTCATGATAAGACATCAACGTTATATTAGTGGGTCTTTTGGTCAAGTTATTGGTGAAAAATGGATCTATAATACTACAAATCTATATTCCTTTTCCTAGTGTTTAGAATATGAAAAAATTATTTTAGTTATTTTTTATTTGGATGGAGAATCTAATCAATGGTGGAGTCTTATCAATAACATGAGGGAATCTTAAGAAATTTACTCCATGAAGTGGGATATGTTTAAGAGATTATTTTTTGACAAGTTATTTTATCATATTATTCATATATAGAGGAATTTATTGTTTTAAAATAGAATGATTAGTTATCTATTAGTACAAATGAGAAGAATTTTACAAGACTTTAAAGGTACACTTCTGGTATTATCACACAACTTGAAAGTAAGGGTGATAAATTATTTAGTGGATTAAAACCTAGTCACTAAAGGGTATTATATGTGAGGTACTTCAGTAGATATAATGAAATAATTTGACATAAAATCAAAGTGAAGATAGATATTTGAATTTCCTTATCAATATGATGGTTTTGATAAGAAAATAATATGGAATTCAATGGAAATAATAAAAACCAATGAGAGAATAAGATGAAATTTACTTCTTGTTTGATGTTTGAAAGGAAACATGGAGGAAATTGTCTTTATAGGAATAGTAAATTTTTTATGGATGGAATGGAAGGTCATCGTTAAATCAAATTTTGATTTAATATAAAAATATTAGATAATTATGGAGAAAAAGATCCATAAAATGAGCCACCCACACTTCAGTGTTTCTAATGCAAGGAGAATGAGAATTATTCTAAATAGTGCTCAAATTTAAAGGTTTATGTTGATTATCGATTTCAAATCCTATTAAGCCCAGATAAAATAGAAATATCATGAGATCAATGTTCATAATGAGGGGTACAGTAACAAACTGTTTAATTGTACATATAACATCGACTTTATAAACCAAAAATTTATTATTTGTTTATATATTTATGCACTCTTCTATATATTAAGAATTTTATATGGTATTATATTACCATATCAATGATTATATTTTCAAATAGTGGTGAAAATACCTATTGGTATGATGATTGCATCTCATGGAAATGATTATTCACAAATTGAACTTTATTGGAATATTCTTTCTTAAAACCTTTTTATACCTACTCTAGTTGAATTAAATGTTATCATAGACATGTATATGAATTTATTTAAATAAACCCCCCAAAAAATTTTGATGAAGGGAAGTTATGTTTGATATTATAGACCAAAATATGATCAACTATCAGTGTGACAATAGATATGATATTCTAATTGAAATCCCATCCATTATATGGGTATTGATTCCTATTAAAAAGGGATAATTATCTTATATGGTTGGGGGAAACACAAAATAAAATATATCAATATTGTGTTGGAGTTGGTTGATGTATTTATGAAATAATCTCTTAGTCTTCCACCCAATAATAAATTTGATATTTCTATAGAACTCATTCATGGTGAAACAACTATTTCAAAGTATCCTTATATAATGGCCCCGATTGGGTTCTATGAATTAAAGAAGAAACACCAAAATAATCTTGATAATTGATTCATTATGAAAAGTGTGTCACCTTGGTTGCACTTTATCTTTTTTGTTAAGAAGAGAGATAGTTTAATGAAATTATACAGTGATTATTGAAAACTAAATAGGATCACTATAAAGAAAAGTATCATCTACACATTATTTATGACTTTTTAGATCAACAGTGCTAATATCAATACTTTTCCAAGATCAAACTTCATCCAGAATATCACCAGTTGAGGGTCAAGATGGAGGATATAACCAAAACATTATTCTGTACATGGTATAAAAACTATGAATTTATAGTGATTCTATATGGTCTTACTAATTCCCATACCATCTTTATAAATTTATTAGATAGAGGCTTTAAAAATTACCTCAATTAGTCTATGGTTGTCATTATAGATGATTTTATTAAATATTAAAAGTGAAAGTAAGTGAATGAAGACTATATTAGGATTGTATTAAAGACCTCAACGAATGTTTAGTTATATAAAATATTTACCATGTGTGAATTTTGGAGATAAATAGTTTCATTTTAGGATTATATAATCTACTATGATTGTATATCTATGGTTACATCAAAAATAAAGTTATCGAACATTGGCCTAGAAAAACCACAATGACTGAGAACCATAGTTTACTTCGTTTGATAGGATATTATCGATGAATTTTGTAAAATTTATCATGGATATACAATGCAATCACCATGTTTACTCAAAAGAGAACTATGATACTTTAGATAAATTCATTTTAAGATAATTCCAAGGAGCTGAAGTGTGGTTTAATCGGTGTACCTTTGCTTACACTACCCTGTAGTATAGAATGATTGTTGATCTATATCGATGCATCAAATAAAAACCCATTTTCCTACCTTATATATAACTATATGGTAATAACTTATGCATCAAGAAAATTGATGCTTCATAAGGAATATTACACAACTCAGGACTTTGGGATATTTTAAGTAATTTTTGCATTAAATATACAGAGGAATTATATTTACAGAGATTGGTGTGATATATATAATTATCATAAATGTTTTAATTATATATTCATTAAAAAAGAGAAGAATATACACGAGAGAAGATGGTGGGAGTTGATTAATGATTATTAATGATCAATAAAACATACCCCTGGAAAAGAAAACAAGGTAGATGATGCTTTGAGTTGAAAGCATCATGCTATCTTATCTATGATGGGGATAAAAAAAGATCCAATATTTATTGATTTGAAAAGGATGTATTTGGAAATATTTAAGGAAGGGATTAAATCATATTTTTCTCAAATCATTTTATAACCATATATCTAGGTAATGATTATTGAGGTGACAAACGAATATGTAGAACTAAAAATTAATGTGTGAAATATTCTTGATTTCAATATTTATTGTGATGGAATGATAAGGTTTTGGAACCCTGTTTGTGTCTTGTAAATTCCAAACTAGAAGATGAAGCTATTTTATTATTCTCATAGTTCATCATTATCTATTCATCCTATAAGTATGATGACATATAGATATCTAAAAGCAAAATTATAGTGGTAAAACATGAATATATATATTTATTAGTTTGTATCTTCCTTCTTGGTATGTCACCAAGTAAAGTAAAAGATCGAAAAAGTAAAATTGTATTTTACAACCATTATCCATACCATAGTAGAAAGGGGAAAAATAAATATTAATTTTTTCATCAAACACCTAAATAAATATAAGTGGCATAATTCTATTTCAGTTGTATTCAAACATCATACAAATTCATAAAACTTCATTGTTTTTCAAATAATTTTTATCCCTTGAGCATCTTTCTATAATACACATTTAGTAATTGTTAGGGTTCCATGGATTACCACATTCTATTATATTTGGTCAGGATCGAGGATTTTCATTGATGTTCTAGAAAATTATTCAATAATATCTTGATTTAAAGAAATGTTTTAGTATTGATTATCATCCTAAGAGAGATGGTCATTATTAGAGAAATATTCAAACCCTAAAGGATTTACGGAGGTCTTGTTCTTTGTATTTAAAAGATTGTTGGCATCAATAACATTCTACAGTTGAGCTTTCTTATTATAATAGCTTCCACTCAAGTATTCAGAAGAATTATTATAAATCCCTCTATATAAATTATTGTATAACTCCAATGTGTGAGGGTAGTTTTATAGAAAAAATATATTTATACCTTAAGTACATGAGGAAATTTCATCGAAAGTCATAGTCATTCTATAACTCAATAATGCAACTCAGAGTCGATAGAAAACTAATGCTAAAAATCTTTGGTGAAATATGAAATTAATACTTTGTGATAAGTTTTTACAATGAATTTATCTATGGAATATGGTTATGAGTTTCAAAAAAAGGAAATAAGAGCCCTATGTATATTATCCCCTTTGAGATTCTTGATTGAGTAGAGGTGATATCTTATCATGTGGCGATTCCATTGAAAATATCTCAGGTTTTTGAGGGGTTGTATCTCTAATGAGGAAGTAAATACATAATCCTTATCATATAAATAAAAGAGGTTATATCAATAGATCATGTCATATATTTTGAGGAAAAACTGGTATAAAATTTTTATCATAGAGACAAAGTGATACAGAACAAGACTATCCTCTTGGTTAAACATATTTGGAGGAATTCGATATTCATTGAGGATGCATGGGAACTTTAGGAAGTGATAAAATATAGATATCCTTATTTTTTAAATATAATTTGTGTAATTTTTATGGATAAATTAATTTTAAGAGTGGTAGAATGTAACACCACATGATTTAATGATACATTTATCTTCATATAAATTTCTATGATAATATGAGATACACATAACCTACACTCTATATAAACTATAATACATTATAATTTTATAATATAGATGTAAAATTCATGGAATGAATTATAATAAACTTTTTTTAAATTTAATAAGGGTTTTATATGAAAAATATATATCTTTAATGATGTCTTTATATTGATTAAAAAAATATTTTTTTCTTCAAAAAATGGTTTTATTTATTTATTAGAAAAAAAATTGATTTTTTATATTTAGTTTTTTTGAAAATAAAAAATTTATTTTTGAAAATAATATTTCAAAATAATATTTTAGTGAATGTTTGTGATTTTTTTGGAATCATTAGTTATTTGATGAATAGTGAAAATATTGTTTATTATAGAGAATTGCCTTTTTGCTTAAAGAATTTAAACAGTTAAATTTTGTTTAAAATGGTTTAAAATGTAAAAATTTGAAATTTATATTTTGAATTTTCCATTTTTTCATTGTAATTAATTATATATAGATTTTGGTACAAAAACATGGTATAATTAAAAGCCTATTTTTATCTTGAAAATCATTTTTCATGGCATCTTGCAAGACTGTTTTGAAATTAATTCCTTCTACATATATATATATATTAGATTTGATAAAATGTATTAAATATATTGAATCATAATGGGTAAATTTGTTAATGAGGCCTCATTAACTTTTTTTTTATGAATTGTAAAAACAAAATTTATCACCATAGTTATGATTAAAAATAGTTTATCGGTGGTTTAACAATGAGATAAGTGTAATTTTTGAACATAAACTTGTTTAAATAATTTTTATAACGATATTTTGACCTCATAATATTCCAACATAAAATATCTAACCACTTGTAATCATTTTTCGTGAATATGACTTTATTATATTTTAATATTTTTATAAATTTCAAGAATTTCCTCTCCCCCACATATAAAAGGACACCCATAATTTCTCTTATTTACACCACATATAGCCATATAGATCATAAAATCAAAACCCATATCTTTTATCAACTTCACTATACATGAATTAGAGGTCATTTTGTTCTTAAAATACAATTCCAAGGGTCCTTAAGAAATTATCTAAAGGAGGGATACTGAAGGAGAGGTAATCATATTACTTAAACTATATCAATTTATTTCTTCTTCAGTATACCCTAAATTTGGGGTATTAATAATAAAATTACAACTTAATGGTCCAAAATATATTTATATTTTATTATTATTTTTAAACTATGATTATCTACCATATTTTCCATAAAATGGTAGGTAAAAGTATCATGATACATACATGTGGAATACCGCCTCTAAATAGTGATACAATACATTTTCTATCACCACATTTCATGGATACTCGTTATGATAGGTTTAAAGTTTCATTAAAATATTTTTAAAATAATTATTCTTCTATAATTTTAATTTCATTTTTACCTTCTTACCTTTCAATGTTTTGTAAATTGATAACTCCACTCATTCGTACGTGTTGAATACCACACCCACTAAGAGATTTTGTTCGTTTTTTATTTCAACATTAAAATGATGGTACTATGGACAAATTAGATGAGTATATATGATATATATGATATAATAATTAACATATATTTTTTAATTTTTATATACCTTTATTTTTTTCTATCCGTCAAAAAGTGGAAACAATGTTTCTGTGTTTGTAGGACCTACAGTCTCCCTAAACAATGAAATTCATTTTTCTATATATATATTTTTATGGATGAAAATAAATAAAAAAGTAAATATATTTATTAAATTAATATATATTATATTTATATAATTATTAGTATTCAAAAGATGAAGAATCCATGATCAATGTACAAGGACCATAATTACCAAACCAAACTTCTCATGATAAAACTGTTGAAGACTAGAAATGATGATATTAAAATAAAATTATTAATAAATTTGTGTTAAAAAGTTATAATTGAGTTATATATTATATTTTAATTATTTTAATGATTATGGTATTTATTTAAAATAAATTGTAATTTATTAAACATATGGTTAGATCACTTTGGAATTATTTCAAACATCTGGTTAGGGATTTATGTTACAAACTCACTATTTATCCTGAATATTTATGGTCAAGATTCTGATGATGAAAGTTTATGGCATATCTCTAAAAATATGATTAATTTTATTCTATCCTATTTATTTTCAGATATTAAAATTTTTCCATTAATTTTTCTATCTTTAATAACTCAAGAGACCAAGAAAATTGGTTTTTAGAAAATTGACACTATTTATATATTTAATTTTCCTTATATATCCCTATTTTATAAAAAAAATCAAAGATGTTTTTATATTTGGAACAAAAAATTTAAATTCATATTTACACATGGTATAATTTCTACAAAATGGTTTAAAATAAACCATCTTATCATTTTTTGAATGAGGTACTTTTTTATTTTTTATCAAAAACATAAAATCAATATTTGTTTTAAAGTAAACAACATAAAAAAAATTCCCAAAATAATTACCACTCAATTATTTTAATATTATTAAAAAAGTTAATAATTATCCTTTCCTTTAAAAAAATTTATATAAAACTTTTTAAATATTTTCACTTTACAAAATGATTCCAAAATAAAAGGGAATTTCCATCATGAAATACTCCAAGTTATATTTAAAAGAAATTTTCATTTATGATAAATATACATTTATGGTTATTATTCTTTACTATGGAAATGATACAAGTATATCTTCCTTATCATTTTTCCTTAGGGTTTGTTATTATTATTATGACATGTTTATGAAACCCTATTATTTTCTATCGGTTATGCTGTGGTGAATTGTTTAATTTTTTATATAACCTGTTTCTTTTCAATTGGTAATTATATGCGATGAATGTTTTATGATATTTTTCACACATATAAATGGATTATGAATATTTTATGGGTTAAATCAAAATTATATATCCCTTTAATTCATTGAGTAAAAATAGATATATAATTATATAATATGGTCAAGAGTATCGAGTGAATTGAGTTCAGTGAGGGACTCATTCTGCTATGATATTATTAGGATTGAACCTTGACTAAAGATATGATTAAATAAGGGTTGAGAAAACTCCAATATGATAGTCTTGGAAGTGATCCCTGACAAATGAGATGAAATTCCATGATTATGTGTATGAAATAAGATTATGTCCTATACCAATGTTATGATTTTATAGACCATGTTATTTTATTCATTTATGATTCATGTATAATGAAATGGAATGATTTATTCCAAAAATCCTGATTATGATATATGATATACAAGGTATGTTTTTCGGATATTATGGTTATTCTATTATAGCATTTTTCACATGTTATATTTAAGTAAGGAAAGATATCTCCCTTTTTACCCTTACTGAGCATTATAGATTACACTTTATTTTGTTTCCTTTACCCATGTTATGTAGAAATGTTTCAATTATGACATGTCTAAGAATTTTTCTAGTTATAGAGTACTTAGTCATAGATTATTTATAAATATTAGGAAAAAGTTCTGTAGGTTTCTAAATTTTTAGGGAAACCAGACCTATATGATTCTGGCATGGATTATAATTTTCTGTATTGAATATTAATATATTATTATGTGATATTTATTTATGAAATTTAAGAGTCATTATAAAAGATCATCTTTTCAGTCGTGTCCCATGTCTCACTCTTAGAAGATATATAGATTCAATTACTTGAAGAAAACCTATAATTTAGTACTTAAATACACTATAATGCATCATAGAAGTCTTAAGAAAACCCCCTAGGGTTTCCATATCATGTAATACATGGGAAAAATAATAATTTACTCCTATTATATAAATTTTATTACTTCAATGCGCAAAATCACCCAAAACCCTCAAATGGATGACAAGGGAGAAGTATATGATGTGGACCTTGAGAATATGACATATAATTCAAAACCTCCACCCTAATGATATACTTATATGTATTGTGGGTACACCTAGGGTCTATACATGTGCTAATATATAGATAATCCATACATATGTTATGACCAAGTTCTACAAAATGGGTACATATCACATGCGGTATGGTTGTGTATAACTACATGATGATGTCCCCCTCACATGGGTTGTCTTCCTAAGTACTCAATCACATGGACATATATCAATACACAACAAATAATCTAATTACATGGAATATAGTTTTAAAAACTGCATCTTACTGGAATAGGAAGAAGAAATATTGTGTGTTCTTGAAGCTACATAGTATGTGATCAAGATTTCTAGAATAAAAACCCCTACAATCGGCCTGAAACCTCTGTTTTTGTCAAAATTGATATATAAACCCTTTAGGGATCCCCAATAAAACATAAAGGGATTAAAAAAAATAAAAACTAATGATATATGGAGGTTTATGGAAAAAACATAAACAGAGACTATATCATGGAGAAAATGTTGAAGCTACAGGCCCAAATCTGTGTCCGAAAACCGATTAACCCTGATTCGGTCTCGATTCACACCCTGAATAAATTCTAACAAAATCTCCATAACCTTTCCTTCTTGATCCTTCCATTTTTCACATTGAAAGAAACCTACACCCTCATTTCATGTGTAGGATGAAAGGTGGGGATGTGATAAAATTAATTTAGTTTAATTAATTGTTTATTTAAATGTAACTAAATTCATATTTAAATGATTTTCATGAGTCATGAAGTTGGAATATATGTATCCTATAAAAAAAATATTTCTAACTCAATAATGGATTCATAATATGAATATGATTATATATTCATAAGATATCACCGTCTAAACCCACACTATCAATTTAATATTAAATAATTTAAATATTAAATATTCCTCTAAAATTTTAATGGATTGAATACATCCAAACATATATCCTTGGGTAAGATCCCAATCCTAGGATCAATGGAGTGGTTCAAAAAATTATCATATTTTCATAAATTTGTTAAAATGGCCATTTTACCCCTTAGAAAACATTCAAAACCAAAAATGATAATTTGTACTCTATTTTGAAAACTGAAAAAACATGGGTCCTTACAACATCCCCACGAGAACCCTTCTCATCCTTGAGTGTCCTCATTAGTTTACTAGTATTCATGCTTCCATTAGAGAATTTGCACAAATGGTGTTATCTCAACCATCAACAATAGATCATATAACACCAACAACCATCTCCCAACACGAGAGACATTCTACTACAATTGGTATGATAATCACCACTATATGAGTTTTATTATCATCACCCACAACCAAAATGGTATCCCCAAACACGATTCAACTAGAACTATGCATAGCTTGTTTAAAAATGCATTTATGCCGCATAGATTTATCGTAGAAGGTATCCCCAAAAAAAACTTCTAATCAATGTAGAGAGATTCCCTAAGATCCTATCACAGACTCTCATGCTCATAAGATCCACATTCATCATATTTTTTAGATACTAGGCCCATATCAATACCATAATACATCGATCAGTCCTTATACCATTCGCGACCATCACTAATTCCATAACTAAATCATGATTTAGTCAGTCATACTAAACTATGATAAGTTGACCGTGCACTAGGACACATCATTCTTAACATCCTTGGATCTTCCTTTAACTCCTCAAAATATGGCACCTAAGCCAAACCATGATTTATAAAATTAAATCCCATGACATGGATATGTTTTAGAACCAAATATTCTCATACTTAGTCTAAATATATTCATACTCATATAAAGACTTAGCCTCCATCCATTGCCATTATGATAATGAGAATATTCCTACTCTTTGAGCATGCTACTAAAGTCGTAGCCACTGGTCAACAGGTTTAAGCACCTGAACATTCTTTCCCATTTAAACTAGTCTCGATACCCAAGAACTAAATTTATTCACCAAAAACTGAAGGAATTATCTTCCCTATGTCACATACTAAGTTATGCATCATATGTACCAATATAATCATTAGAATACAACCATGGTTATAATATATAAAGTTACTAAAAAATAGAGGCCAACCGCTCCCATGGGTTTCCCTAAAAAAATATTAACAACTGACCCACTGGGGTACTGGTAAAAACTAAGGTTCCCTTGGTCTCCCATGTAGACCTTCCGTTGACAACCAATAATGTTCACTACTAATTGGGTTTCATCCATTCTCATCTTTTAAAAACCCATGACATTGGAATGTCAAACACCCACACATGATTTCTCACATATGTTGACACCATATGCTAGTACCACCACCCAGAACTAGGGAACCCATCCTCATGAGTATCCACCAAAGGAATTTCTCTCATGAGTATCCTGTATCAACAATCAACTATTCTCATAATTAATTAAATCCCCTAGAATATTCTTATCTAGGGAAGACACAAACACATATTTCAGTTAAGTATAATATTATTCCAACATATATGGGAAAACCATATAGTTTGTTAATGGAACTTTAAATTACCAAACCTAAAAAAAACCCCAGAAGGGGTTCACCATTAATCATCCAATTCCATGTCAACCCACTTGGGTCACTAAACCTCCTATGAACAAGGTCTGAGTCATCTCCCTCACTATCTAATTTCTCACCATTGAATGAAAAGACCATCCATCTGAAGAAACTCTATATAAAAGTTGGCCAAACTCATTAGAATTATACAAATTAATTCTACCTGAAAACATTTTATGTGTATTTTATATGACATTAAATAATTGGGACTTTATCTTTAGTGAAATAAAAAACTTGTGGGCCTATACCATGTGGATCATACATATCTAATATGATGCATGAGATAACTCTTTCCTCTGTAGGCGAAGAGTAAAAAAGCCTCTTATTAATGGGAAAAGATCTATATTCTATAATAGTAAGAAACCTCAAACAACCCTATGCATCACTCAAGGAAAAACTCATATAAAATCATAATAATGAAAATCAGAACAATAATCCCACACCCTTATGACATGTACTACCTACGGAAATAATTTTTCTCAACACACTAGTCTATATTCATAACATGATGCGAACTATTTCTAAATGTCCTATATATAATACCCTAAATAGTAATACAAATGAAAAGGAAAGTTATGATACCAAATTTTAACATCCAAACTTAGATTAATTTTGAATAGTAGCCTACTCAGTTCCCTATGTGATCTCATGTTCACATCCTAACATGTTAATGGATTCCAACTAGAAGAGGGTTTATAAAGTGGTACTATGATGAGACAATAACCAAATATTATAGTGTTCAATAAAAATACAAATAACAATACATTATACACATCATATTGAAAGGAAATAATAAATTAGCTGAACATGATATAATGAAATGTAATGCCTTAATGGCTTTAAAATCCATACCTTACATTCAACAATAATCACCTAATGGATCAATCAATTATGTAGTATAAAAAACATAAATATAAATACAATAGGTTCAAATTACAACTCTGAGACATGAATTATACTCAATCTATAAAACCCTATTAATCCACTCTAACTATATCAAATGACTCCACATGATTTTCTTTGCTTTATCATGAGATCCTAGTCCCCCACCCTATCCATTGTTTATCTATGGTCAACATGAAAGTAGACATAAGGTATGCACACACATTGAGGTGTGATTATAGGTTGTGAGAAATGAATCTTAGTTATCTACCCTTAATAGTGAACATATAACAGTCAGTTATAAGTGAATTATCATGAAAAATTCCCATCATAGCTAAGAGACAACTAGAATAGAAATAAAATAAAATATAACCCCCATTGATCCTTATGACCATAACATCGATTGACCATACCTGATTTGATCAATAGTGGGGTGTCTCTGAGATTGTATTGATGGCCGTGCATCCTATGTAACACACATTTTTAAAACCCATGTTAGACCATTCTAATCCTAATAACTCTGAGAAAAAATGAATTCAATGATAATACCCATGAAATCCCTATCATTTAGGATCCGAATCCTTGGTATTCCCTATCAATTCCACATTTATTCAGGGAAAAGGCCCCCCAAAACCCTATTATATGAGCTATAAATCAATGGAATCCCCTATCACGTCCTAATGAATCTAGGGATGGGGCCGATGATTGCCGATCAATTGAATATTTAAACCCCATCATACCCTATCACACCCAATGTCCAAATACAATGTTTCCCTGATCACCATTATTTTAATCTAAGGAAGCTCCAATCACCAACTCCATGTACATGGAATCTCTCGCATGTATCCAACTCCAAATCATGGTTGCACCAACCATATACCTAGTTCTATGTCTATGGTGATCCAAACATATAACATCATCCCAGATTTCAGAAAACAATTTATAACATAATATAAATAAATAAATATGCACTATGGGATAGTCGAACGCCCACACTGGTCGTCACCATTTCCTCCCCATTTGGATTACACATCAATTTGAGTTTTATGTAACACCCAAAACCATCTCTACTTAAACACCAAAACAATAAAATTGTTAGTCCAAAACTGGGGAATAACCTGGGGTCCCCTATGAAAACTCATAAATAAAGGATCCCTCTAGGTATTCTTATAATTGGATCATAATTATACGCATCCATATTGGTGAAACATATTTTTTAGGCATCCTAATTCGGATCATCAATCATAATTAGTATCTCAGGAAAACCCTTATATCTTAGGCATCACACATCGAATAACCCAATATCTAGTATCTTGTAGCTTCCCAATCCTAATAGGGGAAGCATCATATTGGAGATAGCCTTAACCTCATCCCATTCCAAAGTAACTCTGGGTTGGTCCGAACACCCATCCACATTTTCTCATAGATTATAATCCCAATTACACTAACCGGGGATTATCCCGAGATACAAAATTCATTGACCCTAATGATCTTATAACATTCTATATAACAATTTTCTTTACACACTTTTGTATCTCATCACAAATCTCACTATTAGGAGATATCAGGATTCAATTGCAAGAGGAAAACCTCCACTTCATAAATTTCCCCACACCGCCTCTTAGAAGTCCACAAAAAATCCTAAGGGTACCACCATCACGTTATACATGGAAAAGTGTTCAAAATGGACTCCTCTTATGTCTAATTCTAACTTTGTGGCTCAAAATCACTAACCCCCCCCCAAAATGGGCAAAAAGGAAGTAGTACTTTGTGTGTACCTCGAGTATATGACATGTAATCCATAACATACAACCCAGTCATATAGTTATAAATGAACTAGGTACACATGTGGTCATACCTTGTACTAATACATGTCCATGGGATACATGGGTTATAGAACTATACTAATATATATCCAGGGTACTCTTGGGGTTTGGCCATTTTCTATTATACAACCATGTCCCCTATACATGGGTTATCTGCTCAAGTACTTGAAAACATATCCATGAATCACTACATGGAATTTACTCTATGTACACATTTTGTAGTTTAAAAACATAAACTCCCTAAATAAAAAGAACACACTTCATGTGTTCTAGAAACCACATGCCATGTGATAAGGATTACCCAAATGAAACCCAACAAAATCTACCAAAAATCCATAAAATGGAACAAAAATAACCACATTACCCCAAATATCATCAAATAAACCCTTCAGTGGTCCCCATGGATACACAATGGTCTAAAAAAATAAAAATTCCAATATGTTTTTATGTGTTAAAAAACATAAAAATATACTTATCACGTGGTGATGTCTTTGAGGTTCCTGGTCTGAATTTCTGTCTGGAAGCTATTTCACATTGATCATGTCTCAGTGATATACATGGATGAAGATAGAATTCTCATCCATCCCTCTTACCTCTCAGCCTGACATTCATGAACATGGTCGGAACCCTCCCCCTCTTATAGTGATAATGAAAGAAAATGAGGGGAGTATAATAAAATAAAATAAATTTAAATTTTTTATTTTAATTGAATTTAATTTTTTTTTGATTTATATGCTCTTCCTGAGTCCTAGAACCTAAAGCAGGTTTACTACTCACCTATGTAAATCCCCATATTCTATAATTAACCATGTAGATGGTATCTCAACCTGATGCTTTATCAAAAATTTATCACCATCCAGACAAGAGTGAATAATTTTATATTTAATCAATTACATATTGAATATTTTTCCAAAAATTGAATGGATTTGATTTTAACCAAACTCCTATACTAGGATAAAAAAACTATTATAGAATAAATATAGTGGACTAAGAAATTATCCAAGTTAATAGAAAATATGAAAATTAACATTTGACCTCTCATAAGCATCTAAAAATAAATATCCATTTTTTTTGATCTTTTCTATAGCCTGAAAAAACATGGGTCCTTACACTAAGCATTATAGTAATCCAAAAAATAAGACTCCACTACCAATGGATGATTCTAGTGATGGGAAATCCACAACATAGGAACCACCCATATAAAATACAATCGAACTAGTCTAAACTATAGACCTATCAAAAAATAAATAAAGAGGCCTAACATAAGAAAACATCTGAAGCACATCAAGGGTCCAATCCATAAAACCACCAACACACATCTAAATACTCAATACCATATCAAAACATATTATTCCAATATATGTGGATAAAAAAATATTGATCCCACTACTAATAGCTTCCACAAAATATCCACATCTTGTATGCAGAATACACAATCCAACACTCAGGTCTCTCCTGGTAAACCATTTAAAACTAGAACACTTGTGTACAAAGTCATTAGTTTCTATTTATGAACCATATCAAACCAAGCCAAATAAACCAAAAAAACTCACTTAGTGGATTCCAGGAGAACATGATATATTATATGATCACACAACTGAAGCATCTGGGACACTCTCAACTAATAAAAAAAATCATAGAATACTAATTTTCACATGGAATAGATTACTTATTTTAAAAAACCAATTCAAAAAATTTTACACTCCCTAAAATTTAATTGATTTTCAAAAACATCACTTGGAATTCAAGGTTTTTCACCAACACCAAACTCATAGAAATTACCATACCTACTAACCACTTTCCCAAAAACTGATCCACTTTCTATAAATCTATTTTGAAATCTAATTTCAAAATCTATTTTTCTACACTTTTTACATAACATAAAAATACAAAACCTTTTCAAAATCACAATATCAATGATTCGTTCCATTTAAAAGAGAATTATGAATATTTTTTACACACACCTCATGCAACCATATGAGTTTTCCTATCAAAACAAGGTTTTTCTCAAAATTTAGAAATCAGTAAAACTATTTCATTATAGAGAAAAAGCAAACACGTCACAATAATAAAACAACCAATCCATGGGTATATATATTAATATAATCATAGCTTATAATATATATGATAAAACATTATTAATATTATATGTTTCTTGAACTAATAATGATTTTTGATGAGGCATCGTGAGAAAATACATTGACCATAGGTGTTTTAATCATGCCTATTTCATGCCACTTTCATGATTCATGGAAAATTATGTGGCTCCTAACTGGTCCCTATGACTTATTTTGAGTGTCATCTACCCTAAAAGGGGATCCTTAGTGAAAAAAACACCTCAATAAACTTATATTTCCTTGTATTAAAAATGGAAATCCCTTTGATAACTAGGTTTTAACTAATTTCATAGTAGAATATAATGAACTCGGTCTACCTCACGAGTTCTGATAAACTAACTGCATGAAGAAAAACAATATCCCTTATTAATACATGATGTGATACCTTATTTTAACTCCCTCAATGGGCCACTCAAAAACACCTGAGTGAGGATACCACAACAACATTGGCCTTATTGAATGTTTAAAATAGGTTTCCCACTATTAGAAAGTTCCAATCTATTGTTAGGGTGTTGACTGTGCCCTATATTTACAAAGGGTTTATTCCCAAGTTCTATTGAAAATTTGGAAGGACCTATATGTATATAAGAAGACCCAATAACCTTTGGAAAAATAAATTGTGATCAAAATGGGGTCGTTGTAGATCATAATGAAAATATGTAACTATAATATATATAATGTGGTAAACCATAACCGGGAAGGTGATAAACATAAAAATAAATAAATAAATAAAGTGGAACACTAGCCAACATTTAACTCACACCATCCTAATAATTAATTGATCATCATAACCTGCAAGACATGTACTGAGTGTCTAGCTCCAAGTTATACATAGGTCCTAAGATAAAACATGAATGTGTACCCATGTACAATGAAACCCTTGTCATGTACACATGTTAGGGGTGATTATAATGTCCCTACCAAAAATACTTAATTCTATAAAAATTCATAGTTATACTATAACTAATATAATGTGAATGAAATATATATATATATATATGTGTGTGTGTGTGTGTGTAAAGAGTGTAGTTGTTTCATACCACACTTCCACCTAGAAAAAATTGGCAATTCCCATAAAATCATAAAATATAGGTTATCATGTTCTAACCAGGAGACCAGGACTCACGAACCTACTTGATGCAACACCACATCGAATGGGTGGATTCACCTCATTCAAAAACCTCACCTATTTCTAAAGAGACATGGTAGTGTAAAAAATGAAATGATGCTCAACTTGAACCCAAAGAACCAGGGTGGGGTGTCATCCAAACCATGAACCACCACCAGAAGGAATGGTGTACAATCATATGAGAATAAACCCTTACCCATCTCATCTCGATTGAGGGTGTTCAATATTTAATGTTTTACATAAAAGATAACATATACCCTATTGTTTTTCTTGACCCAATCCTATTAAGGCAAGGAAAAAATATTACATTGAAGCATCCATGAGGACCCTGGAGAGGTCTATCAATCATACAAATATTTCCCTAAAGGATCTGGGGAGGTACTTGAATCACACAGAACTATCCTCATAGAATATAATGAGGAACCTTAGTCCCAAAAACCAATTACCATAGACTATAGGGTGTTCTATAAATCATACACAACAAAGTAGTAATTGCGGATCACAACTCATCTCATAGATCACTAACACATCCCCATAGAAATTTCTCTTTAATAATTAGTCCCACATCTCAAACATATTAAAAAACTATCTTGAACCTCCAAGGATTCTGTCACATCCACATGGGAAAATCATCACTCTGATACAAAATGAAAAGTTATTATAGGGATACCCTAAAAATACACATGCATCATCATGAAAAACATGTTCTCAAAGTCTTACCATAGAACACATGTATCATCATGAATCAATATAAATAATACATCAAAAATGAGAAATTTTAATCAAAACAAGAATATAGGATTTGGTAAATAGGGCCTCACACTCTCAAGATCAACTAATCCAAAATAAGTTAAGCCTAGACTTTATGACTCCAGTTAAAAAACTAAGTCAAATTCTCTCCTAAAACCATTTAAAAAGAAGTAACATACTTATTTACTCATGATATGACCATTGGATAATGTCCCAATAAGTTCCAAAACCCATTTTAAAATTCCATTTCAAAACCTGATGACAAATGAATTTTTTCCTTAAATTCCATTTTTTAATAAAACCCATTTGAAATTCATTCTGAAAAGGAAATCCATATTACATTTAGAGATCAAACACATGCCTCTAAATAGTACATAAAGAGTTCCACCATTTCTTTTTAGACTAATACACTACATTTGAACCGTTTTTCAACCTATAAGGTCTATGTTCACTATTAGGCTAGCACACGAAAATCCTAACCTTTTCAGGTAAATCACACTATAAAAGAAAAATAATGGAAGATGATACTAATTAAAAAAACGAGTATAAAAAACCAATTAACCACCATACATAGTAAGTTCAAGGCCCCATACCTTAACTAGTATTCAAATAAATCCATCGAACTAAATAGCGACTTCCAACGAGTACAAAAGCACATGTCTCAATAATAACCACCATAATATTAATTAATTAATAATTTAAACCCAAAAACTCAATTTATAATATCTATAGAAAAACTAATTGGTAATTATAATTATTCCATACTTTTTAGAAATTGTTTTTTGATCCACTCTTGATGAACCCTAAACAAAGGAATTAAAAAAATACACAATTTATGAATACAAATAAATGGACCATTTTACCCATATTTGGACAAACCCCTAAAGTAGTCAACATTAAAACATACCTCACATCAAATTATTAATAAAATATTATTTAATCCCTATTGGGATATCCTCTATGATATGTATATAGAATCTCTAGGAATCATGAGCATTTTTCCATTCTCATGTAAAATCCTTCTTCCCGAATCCCAAGACAGGGAACCAAAAGTCAGCATCTAGTAGAGAGAAATAGGAAAGTATAATAATTATAATATATTAACTTGAAACAACATGAATAAATTCCTCTAAATGAAATGGATGTAGGGGGAACCAATATAGGGTCTGAGGGGTTTTCCCTCTCTCTTCTTGTGATTCTAAGAGGAAAGCCACTAAGGGTTCTTTATTTTAGAAACCACCTAGTTCATTTAAAAAAAATACAACCCCCATTGTTCATGATGTGGACCAAGATTGACACTATGGAATTTTGGGGAAATAACCCCCTCGTTGAACCACCCATTCAAAACTTTAATTCACCCCTATATTCAATTCATGGTGTGAGTAACACATTCCATCCATGAATTGACTACAACTGCTATATTTCAGTTTATCGACCACCCAACAATTCTCTGAAATCCTTTTGAGTCACTCAGACACCACCCATTCCTCAAAAAACATCTAAAAAATAACAATAGTGATGATATAAATCATGAAAACCCATCTTGATCCCCTGTTCTAAAAACAATCCATCCATAAAATGAAAAATTCAGATTACCTTAAGAATTTCCATCCTATAAAAACGTTGTTCACTATTGTACATGTTAGACTAATCTTTAACATTTTGAAATAAAATAAATATAATTAAGTATAGATTTCATTCCTTAAATTCATGGTGTTATGACATTATTTAATGGTATTATTTCATTTTCTTAATTCCAATTTTTTAATATTACCAATTTCAAGGCTGTTATTTCTTGATTTTGGCATTTTTTATGAAATTACGAAAAATTGAATGATTTTTATATCACTTTATATAATTTTTTCATTGGGCTATCCTACTTCTTAATCATAATAATGTTCTTGAAATATGTATTTTATAATACAACATGGGTTTCATTCCACTTTCTAAAACTCGTATAAGGAATTTGTTGATAATAGTTTGTGTTTCATGCCAATAGGGTATGGTTTAAGGAATCAATTCAAAGAATAGAAATTTTAATAATTTTGGTTATAAACATGGATATATATATTTAAATAGTTTTATATTAAAGATCCCTATATTATCATAAAAATACAATAATTTAGAAATCCCTTGATTTTTAGACAATATTTGGAAGTAGGTGAATCTTATATTTTCCTATAATGGTGGATGATCTTATTACATTGATCAATATGTTCTTGTTAAATGAATTATGTTTTTTTAATGAATTAATCATTCCAATTTTTTAGGTAAAATTTTAATCAGTTTTTATTTGATAGAAAGGGATCCTTAGTGGATTTATGACCACTTTAACTGATTTTCTAAAATAATGATTTTTTCAATGTAGTGTCTACGCAAACATTTTTTTCATCATTTTTTTTTCAGATAATGGGATATATTTAATTTATAAAAGTGAAAAAAATTCTCAAATAGGATTTAATATAGGTCTAACTTATGAAACCTAACATACATAAAATCTATTCATTTAACACATTAATATAAAATTATATAAGAAACAATAACATGGTTATAAAATGGATGAGTTATATTTATACATTAATATATAATAATAACCTATAGATTATTATTTACTAGGTGGTCCTTTCCATCCATTCAATAATCATGGGATTTGTTGTTGGACACTCCACCTTCGTATTATGTTTTTTAATCTTCCAAGTCCCAATTTTTATTATTTAAATAATTAAAAAACACCTTAAAAAAATTATTATATTCTAAATTTTGGATTATTTTTATTTTATTTTCATTTTTGGATAGTGATATAAGCATATCAAACCATTAAATGTGAATAAAAAATTTTTTTTGGGAAAATTATCTTTACAATATAATTTTTTTTGTTACTACATGTTTTATCAAAACCAATGATTATGAAATTGCTACAAGAAATTTGGATGAAATTTTATAACGTGGAATTTTATAAATCGTATCTCTTCATGCTTTTAAATAATCCTAAGATGATCAATGATAATAATACAATGTTGTTTCCATCACATTTCACAATTTTCTTTGAATAGTGATATTTTGAAAATCACAGGAAATGAGTGGAAAAATAATTCTATAAAATTTTTCCTAAGTCAAAAATATAGTGCGTGATATAAGTGAAATTATACATATGAAAAAATTATACTTATATTTGAGTCAAATTAAACCCATAATAAAAGTTTAGATAGAGATATAAATGAAATTTCACTTATGACTAAGAGGTTAAAGGAGATATAGGTGAGACATAAAAAAATAAGAACAATAATAAAGAAAATAAAATCTGTGAGGAAAATGATTAGTGATATGGGAATACCATGGAGAATTATAATAAATGTATATATAAACAAAGATGTGATTCCATGACCAATAAAAAATGACTTGTGATATAAATGAATCACCACATGTGATGGAGATGTGAGTTTTTATATGAAAGAACCCCTAACAATGATGGAACCACTTAAAATGATATAAATTTTGTAATTATATGATATGATCTATAATGGTTATTTAATTCTATGATATTAAAATTTTAGTTTGTGAATTTTTTTTATTTATATTAGTATTATTATATAGATTGGTTTTTTTGAATAGCATTGAATCTTCGATCCTTGAATTTAATGCTGAAGATCCTCATCAATAAAAAATGTGATTAACAATGAAACTAGAAAGCTGTTATATATTAAGATGGAAATTAATATATATATATATATATAGGGATTCATTCAAACAAAATATTCAGATTGAAAGAATATAATGAAAATATAGTGAGATCTAAAAAACGAATTTTTGAAGATATACATGATGTGACGTCCTGACCCAGGTGCCACACATTGATGCCCTAATCTGGTAAGCTAGATAACCTCTTGTGAACCTCCTCATACACCAAAGGCTTCTGACTAGAAGAAAGGGTCTGAACTAAATCATGGGGAGACTATACCCACTTTATTAGAGAAGAACAATAATGGAAGTTAATAAACATTATACAAATTATATAACCATTACAAGAACAATACCAGTATCACATGATAATCAAAACAAGAACACAATATCGAAAACTAACGTTGTAGATATTTCATTCCAATTTTGTGTTAAGTGTCATATGCAATTCCCAAAATAAAGACACGCAGAACTCCATGAGGGTCTCAACACCATGCCTAGTTCCCTCATCCGTGATCCATCAAAACTTATCCATCTAACATAGGGATATTTACCTTATCATGTACTGTAAAAAGGAAGTATATTCGGGTACCAATTAGGCAGTCTGAGTAGGTCGTGAGTACAAATCAATAGGTCACCACCAAAAATGTCTAAAACAATATTCATTTAATAACAATGTATGCTACTATATAACTAATACTGTAATGTTCAAAAGTAAAAATTATTTCATTTTTAATTAATCTTTAATTAACCACATAATCAGGTGGTTCACGATTACACCCACACTATCAATACCTTCTTCATCCCATGATGGAGTCTGAACTCTCTCCAAGGGTTATCACATATCATAAAATCATTGTTATCATTTATAATTTCATTTCAATTAATATCATGGCCAATTGGTAACATAGTCCAATTCCAACAATTTGGGCCTAGAACACTATGTCTATCGCCCCATGAGTATTTGGAGCATTAGTCCTTGTCTTACACCTTGTTTATTAGTCAATCACATATGGTTTTTGGGAACATCAATCTGTGTCCCACAGTTTTATTTCAATCAACCACCTATGTGTATTTGGATCATTGGTGTGTGAACCACACTCGTATAATAATCAATCACACATATATCTCATTATTGAAGGTTAATAAAGAATAACCCCTTTATCAAAATTTCACTTCATGATAGAGCATTAAAATTTATCACACCAAAAATGATTCATCAATTTAATCACATGGAATAATTTGAAAAATTGACTATTAAACAAATTTTCATTATTTAAACCACATAACTCATTAACCCGTTAAGGTTAATCCAACTATATCATATTATCAATTACATATTAATTCATAATAACATTAATTGACCAATTACACAATCCCAAAATCCCATTATTCCCATAGTCACAATATTTTATTAATTAATTAACCAACTAATTAATCAAATTCCACCAATTCCAATTTCCCCAATTTCAACCCAATTAATTATCACATGGAAATTAAATTAATTCAATTAAATCTCCATTGAAATTTTCCAATTATGGTAATTGAAATTTCAAAATTACATACACATAATTAAATGAAGACTATGGTATTTAAAATTTAGACCACATACCTCAAGATTTATGACTAACGCTCTCCAACAGAAATTCCCAAATTGAAGGGGAACAAAAAATATCACAATGAGGAATGAGATCTACATCCAAAACATAGATCCACGATAAAATGAATATATATATGTCATAACATATATCTAATCACTTTAAAATGGAAAAAATATCTCATATTCTACCAAAAATATTGAGGAGAGATATTGGAAACCACATGAGATGAGAATATCTTATTGGGTGAGGTGTAAATTCTTCAATATGACCTTTGATTCATCAATAAAGAAGGGTATAATGTTTTGGGACACATCTTAGAGTTTATAAAATTTATAAGAAACATTTTTGGTGTTCTTTAGGGTGATTAGGGATTAATACTGTATGGTTTAATATTTTATTTTATTTTATTGGAAGGTTAAACTTCTATACGTACGATTTTCTGTACGAGGCAAACAATTTATCCTAACCGAGTTATTAACTATGTGCATCTTCCCAGGGTGTCGTACAGTTATTGCTGGAAGGGAACCCAATTTTAAAAAATGTGTTTCAAGCATTATAATCACTTATTTTTGGGTTGGCACAATTTGTTTCTCTGAGCGTATGATTTTCAGAAATAGTGCACCAACCGTGCATTACCCTTATTTCTTCCAAAATTCACAAATTTCACCTCAAAATTAATGAAAGTAAAACTCATTAAAGATATACTCAAAATAAGGAAAAATATATCCTCAAAATGATCATATGACATCTCTAGAAATCGATGGGATCTTAGAATCTCTACAGCTTATCATATCTTGTCCTTGAGCTATACTTCAAAAAATCACTAAGATTTCAAGGTAAAAATATCAGGCCACTTAGTTCGAATATTCTCTTATCTCCCCCATGTTTACTCCTAAACTTTACCATATTACCAAAATACATGAAATATAAACACGATCATTCCCCACAACACTTTCTCACTATTATTCAACAAACATATCAGATGATCTACAAAGGACACATCAGACTCAATATCAACATCATCCACATCAATCACATGAGATAGGTGAGGGTGACACCGTTGAAGAAATGACACATAAAACACATTGGGAAAATCACTATACCTCTATAGAAGATACAATCGATAACTTCCGACCCAATTCTCTCTATAACCTCAAATTTTCCAACAATACTAGACTCAAACTTATACTGCCTCTTAAACCTACGTTGACCCAATCTAGGCGACACTTGAAGGAACGCACGATCACCCACTTCAAGATCATGTGTTCGTATATGTAAATTATAATACGAATTCTTCTTACTCAGATGCATAGAATCAGGTTTTCAATTATTCTAAATCCGCTTTGATGCCTCCTACATGAGACTCGGTCCAAATATTTAGGACTCGCCCACCTCCATCCAACATAGAGGTGGACTACATGGACTACCATATAGAAGCTCATATGGTTCTATATATATAGTTTCATGATAAATGTTTTTAGATAAAGAATACACCAATACTATGTAATTATCTAAACCCACCTATGTTTATAACACATGATCATAACATATCCTCAAGAACTTGTATAGTATGTTTTGACTACCCATATTTTTGTGGGTGGAATTATGTACTCAGTAAAAAATTTGTACCAATATCTTTCTACTAGACCTACTAGAATCTTGATGTAGAATGTGAGTAATGATCTAAAATTATATTATATGGAAACCATTATAGATGTAGAATATCTTGAATGTATAATTCCCCTAGATAATAAACTAAGAAAGTATCTCATATAGGCAAGAAATGTGATGCTTTCATCAGTTGGTATACAACCACCAAAATAAAATCATTCTTATAGGGTTCCCTTGAGAGACCCACCATGAAGTCCATGGAAATGTCACCCCACTTCCATTCCAAAATCTGAAATGACATTAGTAAACCACCAGGTGGTTGATGCTCCACCTTCACCTATTAATAGGTCTAACATCATGTCATTAACCACAAAAAATCCTTTTCATGCATGGACACCAATACTATTGAAGTAGATCACAAAACATATTTTTCAAACCCAAATTTAGTTCCCACTTTTAGGCATGAAATTCACACATAAGATCTTCCCAAATAAAAAAAGTCACAACAAACCAATTTTTAACATTGATAATATCATCCCCATCTATTGTCCAGCTGGAAGGTGACTACCCACCTTCATGTATTTCCCTTGATTCAAATAACTCTAGATAATCATACTTTCTCTATATGATTCAGTTCAAAAGAGTAGGTTCCACATAAAAAAAGACAATAGTTATTTTTTCCTGGACCTCATGAACCACAACATGAATCTTAGGCTCTGAACTGGAATCCCAAATTCTCTGAGTCCGAGTTTTTGTACTTTGAGAATTAGAAACATTGTTTCCCTTCCTACGTATATATGATAGGTCAAAATCAAATGTATGCATACACTCAACCGATATCTACTATGAGAGATTCAAATGTTATTATTAAAATATATACTTTTAGATATTGTGACAAGTATCAAAATGGAATTTTCTCCTATAAAATAACGTTTCTAAGACTTCGAAGAATAAAGAAAATACAAAAGGATCAAGAGCATGTGTTTTTTAGTTTTGTTCATGAGGCCATAAATTCCATGAACTATACACCAAACTAAATCTTCTAATATCAACACTACTCCAAGACCAATCCCCGAAGCATCACAAAGCATCATATACTCTTCACCTAGCTTGGGTATGACTAAAAATGGTTCCATTTTCATGCACTTCTTCAACCCCTAGAATGCATTCCAACATGATCGAGACCATTCAAAAATTATCCCCATCTTGGTCAATCCTGAAAGTTGTGCTTCTATACAGGGAAAATTTTTATTGAACCTCTGATAATAACCCATAAAACATAATAAACTACATATATCAAATAAATTCTTAGTATTTTCTCAAGAAATCATTGCCTACATCTTTTCGGGGTCCATAGAAACACCTTCTAATGACATGATGTGACCCAATAAATATATTTTATTAATCCATAATGAACACTTAGATATATTTCCATATAGAAAATACTCACTTAGTTTACTCATGAATATGTTAAGGTGTTGGGAATGATCTTCTTGAGTCTTGGAGTGTTCCATGATTTCATTCACAAACACAACCAATAACTGATCCTTGTATGGGTGGAACATTCTTTTCATCAAGGACATAAAGCACTACTAGTGTGTTCATCAGCCCAAATGACATCATAAAGAACTCATAAAGGACATAAAATCATATGAAAGAAGTACAAGTTATATCAAAATATCAAAATATCAAGTGATGATATCATAATCTCAATTCCATCTTATAGAAGAAACAATCCCCTCTAAACTATTCATAGAGATCAATAATACACAGAAGTGGAAACTAGTTGTCCACTGTAATTCGATTCAAATTTTGATAATCAAAATGTAAGAGAAAATTCATGTTATCCTTTTGTGAAAACCAAATAGAAGAACCCCTAGGATATATACATGGATAGATAAACCTTTAATCCATTAACTATTTGGTTTTAGTCTTAATATCTTGAAGCTCTATTGGTTCCACTATTTATAGTGGAAAAGAAACTGGCTTATCCCCCATCATGAGATCAATGGTAAATTACACATATATCTCAGGTGGAAGCCCTAATAATTCATCAAGAAACACATCTTGTAATATGTACACCACATGTGTAAATAAATCCCTATTTAATTGTTCTTAATCTATATATAGTATAGAAATATGGCTACTGATTTCCCCTAATTTTGGGTGAACTGGTCATGCATGTCCCGCCTTGATATACCACTCTCCATGAGGATTATTATTTTCACTCTTAGAAGAATTAAAAGAGACTATCCTTTGGTGACAATAAATGTGGGATCATTATGATGCTAACTATTCCATACCCATAATTATGTCAAAGCTAGAAAAATTTAATATGTAAGGATCCCAACTAAAATTATACTCCCCAATCTCGAGTGAACACACTTTTCACCACTCGATGTATCTTGAATTCACTCCCATATGTGTGTCGATAATCATAACCAAACTCAATAAGTCCACCTCTAGATTGAAACCATTTAAATGTTTTTCAGATATAAAGTAATGAGAGGTACTAATATCAAATAAGGTACTAACAATAATAGAAACTACAATAATAATACCTCTAATTGTAGATTTTCTATCCTGGGTATCCATAATTGTAGGGTGAACTACATGAAAATATCCTACACCTTTTCCCCATGATGCATTATATATCCCGAGAGTTACACCACCGTATTGATACTAGTGATCTTTCCCAGAAGTACCACTTCCACTACCTCTCCCGCAATGAATAGTAGAACTCCAACTACCATACTGATATGGGAATTAACACCTTGTTATATCACTCTAATCTTACCTATATTTTTTATAATTCCCATATATTTTGGGTTTATATATAACCTCTCTTGATGTCCCATCCCTCCATAGGCTCATCACTCTACCGGTGGATGGGGGCACTATCTATAGAAGTGACCCGACCTACCACACTATTGACAGATCACTCATGTAAGGTTCTATATAACTAATCATACCCCCTTAAAACTATGCTCTTGAATAATATATTAAAAATTATCTTAACTGGTCCCAAAATACGTACCTTCTAAACATCTTTTAAAAACCACATTTCCTTCTCCAGAATCCTCATCCAGGTTCACCTCAAAAATGAGATCTTGATTCACCACTTTTGAAACAAAATCCATTATGAAGATGTTAACATGTGACTTAATTTTACATTTAATCCCATCCTGAAACCAATTTTCTATTGTATTATCATCCCTTAATAACCCTAGAACAAATTGCTACAAATCTATAAAGAATCCAACATAGTTTATAACAAACATACTCCCCTGAGTCAACATCAAAAATACAACCACTCCCTCCAACATAAGAGTCTCAGGGTAAAAGTGATCTAAGAAATTTTAAAAAAATTCCTTCCACTCCATACTCTCTAGTAGTAAATACCATGTCTAGATGTCCCACCAATGCTTATATTCACTACATAACATTTATGAAAACAATTTTACTCTCTTCTTAACAGGAGTCTTTATGTTTTCATGTATTGCCTGTATATGCTCAACTTGAAAATATACAGCCTCATATCCAATCACTTCTAGTAAATATCAGAGTTTTCTACAGCTGAAACTCATGTTTTAGGTCAGAAATTATCATAAAACCCTAACCTAGGTCTATTTCCATAAACTACATTAACCAAGAAATATTTTCATAGAACTTCTCTCCAAATTCTTCAACCATCACTATCGGTTCCTCAAGTTCCACTTCTGGTGGATCATCTCAATCTATTACATTCTGTCTTCCTCCCAACAAGCATCTTCATGGAAGAAAATTTATATAATTACAAAAACATGTATCAAGACATATTACACAACATTAACATGTTTATTTAAGATGGATTCGTAAATATCCGTAACAAGTTATTCCCTCAAACCCCACTACATGGTTAAAACTGAGGCACTACCACTACCCTAAACCATTATACATCTAATTAATGGATACAAAAGGGTAAAATCAATATCATTATTAACGTTTCACATTATACAACCATTTATTCATATATTTAATCATTTGATGACATGAAAATTCACATTAGGAACATTTTCATTAAAATTTACTCAATATATAAAATTACTTTCATATAAACAACTCATCCAAAAAAAATATTTTCCCATGCATGCATAAAAGTTATGCATATTAAAATAAATCCGTTGTGCCTAGAATAAGTCAAGCATACTCAACTATCATACCATATAATGATATGAGTCAAATATTAGAAAATATAATCACATCACACAACAAGTACATTGCATGAGGTGTAATAAATTTCAACTATAACAATACACATCAATAACAACAATCCCACCCTTGGTACATTGTGTTTACCCTTGTATATGGGCTAGTTATAACAGCCCTGCTTTTTTTTACACACTGAAACATGATTTATTACATAAATTATTCACTTGATACAACATAAAAGATAGGGAGGTCTAGTGTATTTGGGTCTTAGGAACATTACATAATGACTTAAAACATGAAACACAACATCTTTATTGAAAACATCCTTTACATGACCACAATATTCCCTCGTACTTAGCATTGCATAGGATAACCTGAGGAAATTCATTAGAAAAGGGTGATCTATAAAGCCATGAAAGGGTGTAGACAATTAATAAAATGAATAATTCAATAATTGTTAGTAAATAGGCATATCAATGGAGCATAAGAGAAACATGAACATAAAGGCGTGATATAGCATGATTGTCATAACATGGAAATGTGGAAACAACACTTTACATGGTATTATTATGAGTCAGTGTAGATTGAACATGGATAATGAGTAAACCCTCATATATCTTTAATTATCATGAGTAAACCATCATTTCACTTGAAATATCATGATACTAATCTTTACCCAATGCATTATAGTGCTATTAGGGCACACAATTTTTAAACATTTCATTTCATGCAGAAGTGTGCCACATAGATCATACAATATGAATTCATTAAATGTAATAATTAATTACATGATAAAGTAATGTAAAATTCATACATTAAACTATATAAAAAATAAGTAAATGTGCATAAATGTGAATACCCTTGATAGAGAAATGGTCATGGTATTCACAATACAATGACTTTGGCTTGAGAAAAAATCGTGGTGCAATTTCGGCACAACAACGACGGGACATAAGAATTCATAAAAAATGGTTCATGAGAGAAAAATGGGTTTATAATAATATTTACATGAAATGGACAGTAATGGGGTCAGATACATACATTTCCCAACAAATTTAATGAAATTTAGATTCATAATACAAAACAATTGCTTGAATGTGAATGAGAAAAGAGAAATTTCTTACAGAATTTCGGCATGGTAACGAGTGTACATGGAAGGCATTAATGAGAAAGAAAAAGTTATATCGTCATTTCAAACATAGATAAGGAAATATAATGGAGGTGATATATTATACACCAACATTTTTAATTTAAATTAAAATGATATTGCATCATAAAGAATCATCGTTAAAAATAAAAAAGGAAGGAATCCCTTACATGGAAGTGAGATCCCAAAGACATGGGAGAGGCTTGAGAGAGGATTATTGAGATAATGGGCGTCCTTGGGAAGATTATAGAGATATGAGGGAAGAGATTTTTCCAGCTCAAAATATTTGAGGGAAGAGTAAGTCTTGGGTGGTATTATATAGGAAAAGAGAGTGAATTCTTTATTATTTAGGCTTTGGACACCACACATTAAACTAATCAAAAACACAAACCATACCTGGGTTTTTGCCCATGGTTTTTTCCAAAGTAGAGTGGAAAACATAATTTTATATCGTAAATGTCCTAAATTCTTAAAATATTAGGCTTTCTTATTTATAGGTGAGTCACACTCTCAAGGAAATCATTTTAAAAAGATGAAATATTTTATAAGTCTTGAAGGTTCCACTGAAGCATTTTAAAATAAATAAAACAAACCTAAAATCACATTATTTTAGTGGGAAAACATATATTTGTAGAAAATAATGTTTATTGGTTTTTATTATATCACTATTGGGTCATAATGATGTCATAAAACACATTATATATTTAAAAGGTCTTTAATTTTTACCCAAAAAATCAACTATCTCATAATATTATAAAAACATCACTATTGGATAATTTTGACTTCCTGATTCCAAAATTAATATTAATTTTATCTAAATATATTTCAAAATATGTGAATTTTTACTTTTAAAATAAAAACCAGTATTTTTTGAAAATTCATGGGTTTTGGAAAAAACAAATTTCAAACCTAAATAAAAATTTCAATTGTCTTCATAAAAATTATACGATCATTTATATTTAATAAAAAGTCATTTGGTAATAAAATTTCATTAAAATACAATTTAATTCAAAAATCCATTAATTCATACAAATATATTTCTTAATTGAATATTAACTAAAAAATGCTATTTTTTCTTTAAAACTATTTACAAAGTAACATTAATAAAATTAATGTATATTCTATATACAAAAATACCATATATAATCATAGTGATAGGGTCTTGTTACATAAACCCTTATAATACCTACATAAGACTGAAGGTTAAGGTGTGCGATGGTGACAAACTCTTGGTTTGGATTGGATACCATCACTCGTGTGGTAATCTATATCAACTTCCACTTCCCAGTATGAGGTTCTACTTGAGCTTAACATTTTGAATATTATCATGGGCTTGGACAAGAGTGAATCCCAGTGACCCCACATCCCTTATGAGCTCTGAAAAATGGGCTTCATATGGATCAATTCTACTGGATGAGGCCATCACTTCCATTGATTGAGTAAATTAGATTTTTTAAAGACCTTTATTTATACTAATAATGCGATCACTGTATAACGACTATATTAGCAATGGTCACAATTCTTAAAGGTATTTTAAAATCCAAAAACATAAAACCATGGAAGTTCATATGTTATATAACCATCTTACATAATAAGATATTTAATTAGATCAAGATTAATTTTCATTAATAAATTTTTGGGTCGTTATAATATTCCCCTTTTAAGAAAAATTTTTCTCTTGAAATTTCCTTTTCCCACACTAAAACAGATGCGGGTGACTCTACTTCATCACTTCCTCTGATTCCCATGTCACATCTTCATACTTGTAGTTTCTCCACAACACCATGAGAAGGGGAATCATCTTATTTCATAGAAATTTTTCTATAAGATCTAAGATCTTCACCAGATTATATTCATAGGAGAGGTCATTCTCTAGTGATACCACATCTGAATTGAGTACATGTGATGGGTCAGGTATTTAATTCCTCAAGAGTGATACATGGAATTCATCATGTACTTGAGATAGGTTCGCTGAGAGTGCTAGTCGATAGGCCACCACTCCAATGTGATCAAGGATCTTAAAAGTGCTGATGTACATTGGACTAAGCTTTACCTTCTTCCCAAATATCAAAACTCTCTTCCAATGTGATATGCGAAGGAATACCTAGTCTCTAACATAAAACTCTAGCTCTCATCGATGATTATCAACATAGTTCTTTTGTCAACTCTGAGAAGATTTAATTTGCTGCTGGATGGTCTTAACCTTCTCCACTATTTCTTTGACCATTTTCGGATCTAGGAGTTTTCTCTCCCCAACTTCATCTCAACATGTTGGTGTTCTACACCTCTACCCATATAGGGCTTCATAAAGACCCATTTGGATTCTTGAGTGGATAATATTATTGTATGAGAACTCAAAAAGAGGAAGATATTGATCCCATCATCCTTTTAAGTCCATATATCATGCTCCCAACATGTCATCATGTGTATGGATAGTCCACTCAGATTGGCAATTAGTTTAAGTATGATAAGTCATACTGAAGTTCATTTCAGTATCCAGAGTATGTTGAAGACTCCTATAAAATATAGAGGTGAATCTTGGATCTCAATCGGATACAATAAAGAGTGGTACTCCATGAAGAATTACCACGTCTCTGATGTATATCCATGCCAGTCAATCTTGTGAGAAATACTCCCAAATTGCAATGAAGTGTTCAGTCTTTGTAAGACGGTCCACAAAAACCTAGATAGCATTGTTTCCTTTGGATGTCTTCGAATGTCCTGTGAAAAATTCCAAGGTGATGTTCTTCCATTTTCATGCTGGTATGTGTAATGGTTTCATCATCCCCTTAGACTTATTCCTCTCAACATTAACTTGTTGACATATCAAGAAATTTGATGTATACTCAGTGATATCCTTATTCATGTTATCCCACCAATAATTATCTCTGAGATGTTGATACATCTTTTTTATTCCTGGGTGAATGGATAAATTTGAACTATGTGAATCATCCAAAATTTTCGTTTTTAACTCCTGATTCGATGGAACAAATAGTCTTGAACCAAATCTCACAATTCCTTTTTCAATGATATTGAACTTTGAGGATTTCCCTTTTCTTAAAGTTTTCACCTTATTCTAAATTCTCACATCATTCTTTTGAGCTCCTTTAACCTTTAAAAAAGGGATAGTTGAGAAATCATTTGTGAAAGGTTTGATTATGTTCCCTTCCTTATGTGTCCCATGTCCATCTTCATCAAATCAATGAAGATTGGATCCTTTTCAATTATCATCAATGATAGAATTGTTGGTTTCTTTCTATATAGATGATATTCCACCTTGTTCGATATCCTAGGGTTGTAATGGATTGAGTAGTCATAGTCTTTGATCAGATCAATCCATCTTCATTGGCACATGCTCAACTCTTTCTATGTGAATATATACTTGAGGATTTTTTGGTCCGTATATATTTCACACTTCTCCTCAAAGAAGTAATGCTACCAAATTTTTAAAGTGAATCTCACTATTTCTAACTCCAGATCATGTGTTGGATAGTTTTTCCCATGAAATTTCAATTTCTTTGAAGCATATGCAATGACTTTTTCATTTTGTATCAACACACAACCTAGGACCTTATTCGAAGCATCACTAAATATCACAAAAGTTCTCCACATGTGGGTAGTGTGATCACGAGCATAGTGATAAGCCTCCTATTCAACTCTTTGAAGCTGTCTTTGCATTCATCACTACAAGGAAACTTTACTCCCTTCTGTGTTATCTTAGTAAGAGGGTTGGACAATCATGAGAAATTTCTGATTAATCAGCAATAATAACAAGATAACCCCAGGAAGCTACAGATATATATCATAGATGTTAGCCTCAGCTATCCCTCAATTGCAGCTGTCTTAGAGAGATCCTTAGATATCCCTTTGATGGTGATTATATGACCCAAGAATGAGACTTCCGTCAACCAGAACATACATGTGTCGTACTTTTAATAGAGATTCTCCTTTTACAAGGTCTCTAGTATAGTTCGTAGATGCTCCTCATGCTCCTCCTTCGTTTTGGAGTATATGAGAATATAGTCTATAAATATTACCACAAATTTGTCGAGTTAAACTATAAATACTCTATTCAATAGGTCCATGAAGATAGTTATAGCATTAGTGAGTTTTAAAGGCATTACCATGAATTCATAGTGCCTGTACCATGTACAAAAAGCAGTCTTGGGGACATCTTTCTTCTTTACCCTTACTTTTTAATATTCTTACTGTAAATCCACCATGGAAAAGTATTTTTCTTCATATAACTAATCGAACAAGTCATCAATTCATGGAAGAGGATACTTGTTCGTTATAGTGATTTTGTAGAGCTCACAATAATCAATGCAAAGGCACACTGACCCATCCTTCTTCTTGATGAAGAGGACTAGTGCACCCCATGGTTAAGCACTTGGTAATATGAACCCTTTATCAAAATTCTCTTGTAGTTTTTTTCAGCTCCTTAATCCCCACAACTACTATTCTATACAGAGTCTTGAATATTGGCAGGGCCCCAGGTATAAGGTCAATAGAGAATTCAACATCTCTTTTAGGAGGAAGACCAGGAAAATCATTAGGAAACACTTCAATGACTTCAGTCACAGTTGGCATGTCTTCAAGGATGATTGATTCCTTAGATTCAATAATCTAAGCCAGATACGCATGCTCATAGTGAAATAATATCCATGCTTGAGATTATGATGCGAAAGAAGATTCATCTTCCTCCATGCACATGTTTAGAATCAGTGGTAGATTCTCCATATGGAGAGTGATTTCCCTTTCATAGAAATTTATGTTCTCTTTATATAAGGAAATCCAATCCATGCCAAGAATTACATCCTATTCCACCAGAGGGAGTGTGATGAAGTTATCTAGGAAGTTAATACCACAAACTGTGACAGGGGAGGAGTTATATTTTTGGGTTGCAATGATTTCCCCATTTTCCATTCTCACTGAAATATTTACTTCCATGATTTTTGGTGGTGTTGGGATTGTTCTACTAAGTTTTCAGGATATAAAAGAATGTGAAGAAGCAGAATCAAAAATTTATGTTCACTATCCTTGAATTAATAACTAGCGTACCAGTCACCACTTCATTTTCGGGGTTCACTTCAGTCGTAGTGATATAAAAATCTCATCCTTGATACCTTGGAGGTTGTTGGTTGCATCCAAAAACCCTTAAATTAGGGCACCGATGTGCTATATGCCTCGTTTATTTGGAGATGAAGCAATGAAAAATGAATTGAGAGTCAAATATAATATTCTTATCCTCTGTCGCAGCCGCTGGTTTTTCTTATCACCAGTCAACGACTTGGTGTACTTCTCTTCTACACCTAAAGCATTTCTGCATCCCCTTAATACAATTTATGGGGTGCTTCTTTCTATAAATTTAGCAAGTGGGGTGATGTATTTTCTAGCATCATTGTATTTATCCCTAGGACCTCCAGAATGGAAGTCCACCTTTCTATTCTTATCCACGTGAAACCCCTAAGATTCTATGATCTCTATTTTGACCATGAGGGAACATCGATCAATTTTCTCATTGCAATAAATGTCACAGATCACCAGAGATTTCCGTAGGCTTGGTTTCAGCCCACCAAAGAAATGGTCATCCTTGCATTCAGGGGTAACACCAAAGCAGGAGGCATACTGTGAAAGCCTTGTGATGTTTTCCTCATATTCTCTAAAAAATTCATCATCTTTTTCTTGAGGTAATGAAATTCCATTTCCATCTTAAGTCGGAGGGTGTGATGAAAATATTTATCGAATTTTTTTCCCAAAATCCTTCCATTCCAACGCCTTTATCTCCTCCCTGGGCATTGTATTTTTTTATCAATGTCCACCATTGATTAGCTTCACCCTATATATGATAATAATCTAGGATAACCTTCTCTTTTTTGGAACATTTAAGGATGGATAATATCTTTTCAATGAAGTTTATTCATTTTTCAACAATTGAGGGATCATATGATCCATTAAAAGTAGGAGGCCTTTTTCTCATGAATCTCTCAATTGTGAATTGTTATTTCTTAGGGGGGGGGGGGTAAAAGGTACTCTTGAACCATGTTTCTATTTAAATATTGAGTTAACTGAGAGAGTATCATGACAAAGTTCACAATTCTCACTCCCATTGGATTGGGCATATCATTGGAACAATCATCACATTGATCTTTTCATTGGTTGTTAGCCTGAGTCCTCCTATTACCATCAATTGGTTGGAATAAAAAGAAAGTTAGGGGTAACACATAAAGTGTAATACAAGGAAAAAAATTGATGACATGTAAATAACTTTTATTTCCTTAACTTATGAATCTACAGGCTTCAATCTAGGTTATCCATGATCTACTTCCTAAGATATATTCTTGGGGGAATTTTTTTATTCCATTAAAAATTGTTCATATTATTCTTGGGAATTTACCAAAGCATATCCCCCAGGAGTGTTGTAACCAAGAGTACATCAAGAACCATTGTTTTTTACTAGGATACCCCAGTTCAAGCCCGAAACTCCGTATCAAATTTTTCACTCTTAGGTACATCTGAGCCAGAGCCGCCTCTACCTGCTCATATCCTGACAGGTATGTATTTGATTGATAAACAACCTACTCAATACTCACCAAAATTTAGGGATTTTTTATTATACTTATTCATATCTCTATGGATTTACTAGGGTTTTCTAATCCTAATGTCAAAAATAACAAAAACTATCCTTGGATACCAACTATAACAACCCTTTTTTTATTACACACATAAACATGATTTATTACATAAAATCTTCACTTGATACAACATAGAAGATAGGGAGTTCTAGTGTATTGGGGGAATAGGAAAATTACATAATGACATAAATCATGAAACACAATATCTTTATTGAAAACATTCTTAACATGACCTCTACATTCCCTCATGCTTAGCATTGCATGGTATAACCTAAGGACAGACATAAGAAAAGGGGGAGCTATAAAGACCAGTAAAGGAGTAAATAAGGTATATCATAAATAATTAAATACATGTTAGGAAATAGGAATAATAATGGATCATAATAGAAACATGTACATAATGGCATTTTATAGCATGATTATCATAACATGGAAATGTGGAAACAACACTTAATATGGTATTAGCATGATCCAAGTCTCATTTCACATGGAGAACGAGTAAAACCTCATTGAAAATGAATTAGAATGAGTAAACCCTCTTTTCACATGATGTATTATGATACTAATCTTTACCCAATGCATTGGAGAACTATCATGGTGCACCTTTATTAACCATTTCGTTTCATGCATAAGTGTGCCACATAGATCATACAACTAGGATTAATTAAACATCATAATTTATTCCATGAAAAGGGAATATAAAATTCATACATGAAACTATAAAATCAATAAGTAAATTTTTATAAATTTTAATAACCTTTATAGAGAAATGGGCATGTTATTCACTACACAATGAATTTGGCTTGAGAAAAATTGGGGTGTAAGTTTGGCAGCATAACGGCGTGACATAAGAATTAATAAAAAATGGTTGATAAGAGAGGAAGGAGTTTCTAATCATATGTACATCAAATTTACAGTAATGGGGGCATATAGATACATGTCCCAACAAATTTAATAGAATTTAGATTCATAATTCATTATAATTTCTTGAATGTGAATGAGAAGGGTGAAATTCCTTACGGAATTTTGGCATGGTAACAGGTGTACATGGGAGGAATTAATGAGAGATAAAGAGGTCTCTCATAATTTAAAAAATAGTAAGGGGGTATAATGGAGATTTGAAATCATACCCCTACATTTTTAATTTAATGTAAAAGTGTATTACATAGAATTTAGATTCATAATAAAAAATAATTTCTTGAATGTGAATGAGAAGAGTGAAATTCCTTATGGAATTTTGGCATGGTAACAGGTGTACATGGGAGGAATTAATAAGAGATAAAGAGGTCTATAATAATTTAAAAAATAGGGATGGGGATATAATAGATTTTTGAAATCATACCCCAACATTTTTAATTGAATGTAAACGTTTATTACAATATAAAGAAACTTGGATAAAAATAAGAAATGAAGGAATCCCTTACTTGGAAGTGTGATCATAAATGCTTACAAGAGGGTTGAGAGTGGATTATTGGGAGTTTGGGGCACCTTGGAAGGATTATAGATAGAGGAGTGTATAATTTTGTTGAGCTCCAAAGGATTTCAGTGAAGAGTAAGTGGGATCTTGGGTGGGTTTATATAGGAAAAGAGAGGGAATTCTATATTATTTTGGCTTTGGACACCACACATTAAACAAATCAAAACGACAAACCATCCCTTGTTTTTCCCATTTTTTTGTTTAAATTTTATTAGAAAACATTATTTTATAAGGAAAATATCCTAACTTCTTTAAATATTAGTCTTTCTTATGTGGAGGTGAGTCACACTCTCATGGAAATCATTTTAAAAAGATAAAATGTCGCATAAGTCATGGAGGGTACACTATAGATTTTTAAAATAAATAAAACAAAATTAAAATCACATTATTTTAATGGTAAAAAATATATTATCCGAAAATAATTTTAATAGTATTTTATTACATCACTATTGGGTAATTATGATGTTATAAAACACATTAAATATTTAAACCGTATTTAATTTTTTCCTAAGAATTCGACTGTCTCAAAAAAATTATGAAAAATTCTACATTGGATAACTTCGACATCCTAATTCAAAAAATAATATAAATTTTATCTAAATAATTATTAATTATGTGAATTTTTAATTTTAATATAAGAACTGACATTTATCAAAAATTCATGGGTTTTGACCAAAACACCTTTCAAACCTTAATAAAAATACCAATTGTATTCATAAAAATTGTATGATAATTTATATTTAAAAAACTTAATTTAGTAATAATATTTCATTAAAATATTATTTAATTGAAAAATCCATTAATTCATCAAAATATATTTTTTATTCAATATGAACTAAAAATTTCTATTTTTACATTGAAAACTATTAACAAAGTAACAATATTTAAATGAATTTATATTTTCTATAGAAAAATAATGTACATAATCTTAGTGCTATGGTATTGTTACATAACCCATTATAATACCCGAATAAGACAGAAGGATAAGGTTTGCGATGGTGACAGACTCTTGGGGTGGCTCAGATAACATCACTCTGGTGATAATCTCTATCAACTTCAACTTCACTATAGGAGGTTTCTATTGAGAATAACATGTTGAATCTTCACTTGGGCTTAGTCAAGAGAGAATCCTAGTGATTCCACCTTCTTTCCGAGCTCAGAAAAATTGGATTCATATGGAGAAATTCTACTGGATGAGTCCATCACTTACTTTTTCTGAGTAAATTGGATTTGTTAAAGCCCTATATTTTTATTAATCATGCGATCAGTGTTTGATGGATATATTAGCAATGGTAATAATTCATAACAGTATTTCCAAATCCAAAAACGTAAAAACAAGGATGTTCATATGTTATATAACCATATTACATAATAATACATTTAATTAGATCAAGACCAATTTTTATTACAAATTTTTTTTTCATTACACTAGCTACTCCCATGAATGAGCTCTTAACAAAGGACTCATTCATCATATTCTATTGTATACCTTTTTCAAATAGTAAGAGAAATGAAAATAAATGATAACCACCATTGATACTAGTTTTTGACATCTCGACCTAGGTTCCAGACACCAGTTCCCTAAGTCGATTGGCCACATGATCTTAGGTGTTCCTCCCCATATACCAAAGACTACTGAATATCATCAAGGTTCTAAAATAATTTATGGGGAGACTATACCTTTTTTATCAAATAATAACAATAAAATAAAAAAATAAATAATATCCAAATTATATAACCATCACTAGAACAATACGATTATCACTTGATAATCCAAACATGAACACAATATAGAAAATTAAATCAGTAGATATTTCATTACAAATATGTTTCAAGTGTAAAATGGAAAACCCAAAATAAAGACACTAAAAAATCCAAGTGGGTACCAACACCATGTCTAGTTCTAACATCCATGCTCTATCCCAACTCAACCTTCTGACATAGGGCACTTTCCCTTGTCATTTCCTAGAAACATGAAGTTTATTTGAGTATCGATTATGAAGCCTGAGTAGGGTGTGAGTAAAACTCAATAGGTTACCACCAATGGAATCAAAAACAATATCCAATCAATAAAAGTTCATAAAAATGTTTAAATGATAATGAAAAATTCATAATAAAATAGTTACCATGTTTTCAATTATTGTTTAATTAACCACATAATCACCTAGTTCATAATGAAACCCACACTATCAATACATTCTTCATCCCGTGACTGATTTTGGACTATCCCTACGGGATATCACATATCAATTTTTTTTATTATTTACCATTTCATTTCAATTCACAACACAAAAAATTGGAACCATAGTCTAATCATAAATATTTGGGCCTACAACACCGTGTTTAGCACCCCATGAGTATTTAGAAAATTAGCCCTTGCCTCAACCCATTTATCAGTCAATCACATATGAGTATTTAGAGCATCTTTCTATATTCCACACTCGTATATCAGTCAATCACATATGGTTACTTATAGAAATAATATGTGTCCCACAATCATATAACCGTCAATAACAAATATATAAACTATATCACATCATTTAAGGTTAATCAACTAAAAAAATTTATAATCATTTTTAGTTTATGACATACAATTACAATTTATCAAAACAAACATGGTTCTTCAATTTAATCACATGGAACAGTATGAACAATACACTATTAAACCATTTTTCATTATATAAACCGTATAGCCCTCTAACATAAAAAATTTAAGACAACCATATCAAAATCATTATTTCCAATTAATTAATAATCACATTAATTGTCCAATTACACAATCCCAAAAGCCCATCAATTACATAATCACAATATTCCATTAATTAATTAACCCATTAACCAATCCTTTTCCACCAATTCTAATTTCCCTAATTTTAACCCAATTCATTATCACATGGAAACTAAATTAAATTAATTCAATATCCAATGCAAATTACTAATCATTTCAAGTTAAATTTCAAAATTACATACATGTAATTAAATCAATACTATGGGATTTGAACTATAGACCACCTACCTCATGATTGGTGATGAAAACTCACCAACAGAAATCCCAAAATTGAAGTGAAAAATAATGATCATGATAAAGAATGAGATATAGATCCAAAACCTATGCATAAGGTAAAATGGATTTAGATCTATTAAAATCTAGATCAAATCCATTTCTAATAGAAAAAAATATTATTCGACGTGAAAGAAAGATGAGAGAGAGAGAGAGAGGAGAATCATGCACACACCATGAACTGCCTCTATTCCATAAAAAATTCACCAATATCACATCAAACCACCCTAAATTAAAACCCATCCAAGAAATACTCAAAATAAAAGTAAAAAGAGTACCTAAAAATGATTATGAGAGATCTTTATAAAAGGTTGGAATCTTATATCTAAAGGGATCATTTTTTATCATAAATAATGAAATATATAGCCACTAAATCATTAGATCTTGAATATAAAAAATGTTTATAATAAATTGGTTTAATTTTTTTTCAATCATCATCATTAAAAAATATTTTACTAAATATGAAACTATGTTGAGCCTGTTATTTGGCATTTCTCCTTAAATTAATGTTAGTTATGTTTACCTAAAAAAGAATTACACACATTGGTATGATTTTTAATTAAAATAATGGTATATTATACCTTCAATAAAAGGTAATGGTTTTGTACCATTCAAAATCATATGTGGTTATCCAAATTCTTTAACAAGTGGTTGTTTTCCCTCTAGGTTCGAAAAATGATAGTACATATAACGGATTTTGACACCATTTTAAACTTTAGTTCCTTAGTGGTAACTACACCCATCAGGGAGGTTGAGGGTGTGAAGAGTGTTCTATGATTACATGTATGTAACCCACTATACCTATATATTATTTAATATTACTTAAATTATGTTTTTTAATTTTTATCAATTTTATTATTTTCACTTATTTAATTAAAATAAGATAATAAAAATTTCTCTAATTTATTCCATAACTAATATATTCATTTTTATTTACAATGAATAATTTTGATTCAAAATTAATCTAATTTTTTCATTCAATCCATCATCCATAAAGATATAAAAATAGATATTAGAGTTTAGATCTTTTAGGATACTTAGCACATTGTAAATTCAGATACTTATAACAATTCAAATATGACAGAGGCTCTAATGGGATTAAATTAGAGTGATTTAGATTAATTTATATCTATTTTTACTAAGATTTTATCATAAACAATGAAAATTACATGGGAGCGATGTTATCTTGATGGATAGTAAGGTAGTTTATAAAAGTTGTATTTACATGAAACTTCCCTACATTGATAGGAATGATTAATCATACACAAATAATAACAGAAGACTATGTAAAATATTTATGCATTTGATATTGGGATATCATGGTAAAATATTATAAACATTCAAAAACTAATATTGATTTAAATACATGAGATAATTTTGCCTCATTTTTTTCGAACTAAAAATGATGAATATTATATATTATTTCACAATTTAAAATTTTTTAATTTAAATTTTCTTATTTATTTGGTGCATAATATTCAGATAATGTTATAGGTGACACATCACTTTATAGATAAGTTAAAAAAGACCATGATTTTAACATTTATAGGAAAATATCAATGTTATAAACAGTTGACACAAAAACCAAAATTGATATTTTAAAAATGTTCCCAATGAAAATGTATAAAATAGGATTAATTAGAAAGATTATAAAAAAATTCCATACTTAAATAAACAATCTTTAGATCCGATCCTAAAATATATAATTTAATGAAATTTTATATATAGTAAAAAAGAATATTTTCAAAATATTTAATGGATGAAATAATTGTATATGTTCTAAAATTTGATCTTGAATCATAATATATGAAAAAAGAAGAAAATTATAAGTACAAAGTAATTTCTAAAAAATTATCTTAGGGTATATCCTAAATTTATTTTATGATTTAAGTAAAATATATAGTTTAAAAAAGTTATGAAAAAGGTAAATATAAAAACATTGATTCTAATGAACCTTTATGTTATTATTCTAGATATAATAGATGTATAACATCCATTTGTCTCCTAAAAAATAAAAAATAATCTTCAATAAAAAGGCTACAGTTTAATTGGGTGCTTCAAGAAAATCGTATGATGATAAGAAAATAAGTGCAAAATAAGTTGAGGATTAAAATTCTAATGTGTGCCTCATTGGTAAATTGGTTAAAGAAACATTTTCTTTATCTCATTCATCCAACTTATAATGTTGTTTTTATTTAAATTAACATGATGATCTTACTATTAAGGAACTATATATATATAATGATATATATAATAAAGTAAATTTTGTTACTCCCTTATATAGAAAGTAGGATTAAACTCTTAATATTGTTATTTTTAATAAGACATAATTGACATAAGAAATTTTAAAGTTAATAATCATTTATACCCCTATTATTATCAACTGACACTGTAATGAAATCTTCTGAGATGAAAATGAGATCCAGTGTCATGCTGGAAGCTCACATCCAAAAGGTAATATGGTTGATAATGGAACTAAGTATATATGACTAATGATATGAGAGACCTTATCCAAATTAAGATAATGAATAAATTTAAACAAAATCATTAACCAAATTTATCTAAATCATTCACTATTGAAAAAAAGAACTTTTAAATGAGTATTTCAATAATAATCTTACTAGAATACCAATCGATGTATTCAAAGTTAAAAAATTGACAATGACACCAACAACTCCATATATATCATCATTTTAAAAAACTAATATATTTCAACACTAACCTAAACAAGGTCACGAAATTTTGAATCATAGTATTTAATAATATGTTGAGTGTACAAGTAATGTTAGAAGGTTACTCCTATGGATTTTCTATGTTAGTTGAGTATGAGTAATAAATCCTATGTATTGATAAATATAAATATAATTTCTATAAATTTAAATAAGAATATTAAAAAATTTCACAAAAAATAAACACAAGAAATCCAATAAGACATCCATTATATTAATATTATCTTGAAATATGTACACTACTGATAGAGATGTCTCCAACTATAACAAATATCATTCATTTTAATAATATCCATAAAACTAAAAAAATCACAAGTGTATAGACATACATTGAAATCAAAAATTGTATCCATAACGTGAATAAAAAATCCTTCATCTATTTAATATAATAGTTATAAAATTTTAATTATTCTGCATCATTGTATGGGAATACCACATTCCTTAATAAATACCAACATTTCAGGCTAAATAAGGTTAGTGAAAATTCCCAAAATAACTTGTATTAGTTATTGCATGCTATAAAAATTGATCATATCATAATATGTATAATCCCATTCCAAATCATAAACAAAATTTATACAAACCAAAATAATTACCTCATTAATCCTCCAAATAATCAAAAAAATAGTATAATATATCCACACATACGTGAAAAAAAAAATCCAACCATCCTTGACCAAACCCCATTTCATATCAAATAAACTACTATAACATTACCACATTAATATAATCATTTACAAATTTATATGAAATTAATAAAAAATAGTATAGATATTCCAAATTACTAACAATAAAAAACAATACACAACATAGAACCTACTTATATAATATCACCATAAAGAAACCAAATAATTTATCCCACTTTTAATTATCACGTTTCCTTTTTTTAAATTCAATAATTATTAAGTGTAAATTACATTGTACTTTTTATATTTCATCATATATATGTATGTTTCTCTAATTTAAGAGAATTAAAAATTACCAATCATTACCTCAATCATATTATATGAATTTAGTTTACATTTATAAGAGAGAACTAAGATCCCCTTAACTAAATTCATTATAAATGAATGAATATTCTAATATATAAATTGATGTCTTCATGATTAAATCTCAAAGAAAGTATATTTAATTTAAATAAAATCAATTTATAATAAAAATTATTCGTTAAATACTACTTTTATCCTTTAGAATATATAATAAAGCAATAATATTCTTAAAAAAGAATATTTGACCATTCATTGATTCTTACTTACAATAAAGGAACTTGTGAATCCACTAATTGCATTTAAAATTCTTGAATGGATCCCACTATATCATCAATTTTGTCATAGAATAAGGAAATAAAAAAGGATGGGAACTATAAATATTAATTTATAATAAACCCAGTTTACCAAACCACTATAGTCTATACCTTACATCATGTCATGGTTTTTTTCTATCCTACCCGATTTTGAAACCATGGAACTCAAAACACACACCCCCATTTAATTTCATCAAATAATTTTCTTTATTAATTTTAAATATTTTGAAGATTATATGATTTTTTTAATAAACCAAATTACGGTTTTCCTTAAATTATAACATGATTGTGATAATAATCCTCATAACCATCCACTTGTAATGTTATTTTTCTTGAACTGTGATCTTAAAGAAAATAATTCTTTCCCCATATTTCCATCTGAAGCTTCATCAAAACCATTTAAAATAAACCATATGATAATTTTCATTTTTTAGGCCATGATTTAAAAGAAAAAACCATGATGTAATTCTTCACCAAAACAAATGTCTAGTTGAATTCTCTACCCTAACCATGGAATGAAACCACTCTCAAGACACAAACTAAGATAAATATAGAATGATAATGATGTTGAATGGATTAAACTATTGAATGATTTTTCCATTGATAAAAAATAGTTCTATTAACCAATAATTTACATCCAAAATCATACCCTCTATATCCATCATAATAAACAGAAATTTGAGTGATGAGACATTCCTCGCTATGGTATTAGATACCTTTTAAATAAATTCTTATCCACAATAATTAGAACACAAAATCAAAGTAAAAAAAACACTAAAAACACAATCACAATGTTTGATACTTCTCAAATAGGAATCATACTATGAAAAAGGGTAAAAATAGTATAGATAATTATAGAGTAGTACAAAAAATATAATATCATATTAAAATTTCATTAATAAAAATATTAAATTTGAAAATAACTTTGGGAACTGAGTTCACAAATAAAACTATCACTCCCATATAAATTACACTATTCAACTATGGTTTCATAAGACAAGAACCAATAGATTGATACACCCTTAAAAAAATTATCCTCGATATCCTGAATCTAAACTTTCCATTCCACAAATTTCTTTTCCTATTAGACTTATAATTCAATAAAATTAATGATACAAGAGCTATCATGATGAAAATTCTAAACTAGTGAGACATAGAATATGTCATTAATATAAACTTTATAAGGTTGAAGAACTAAAAAATTAACCTTATCTCTAACTTATTGAAACACATCTAAATGTATGAGAAAATACAAAGAAATAAGACAACCTACATCAAATCATTGATACATATGATGAAGAGATTCCTTCAAGAAAACATGATCACCAACCACGAACTATGGTGGTTTTCTCCTATGATCAACATATGAGTTTTAATGGACTAAGTAATCTTTCATCCTTTTTCAAATAATCCGTACATTCCCCATTTTTCATCACATCATATAACTAATGATCTCCCCATGTATAGTCTTGATACATTTTAAATGAGAGATACACTATCAGTTATACAATGCCTCAAAAGGACGCATGTTAATAGTTTCAGGATACTTTTTGTTATAGGTAAACATAACTAAAATAGAATGATTTAACTATGATATATGGTAATTTTTAACACTTAATAAAAAAATTTCCCCCATTTTTTTAATAATTCACTTTATCTTCCCACATATGTAAGGATAAAACATAGTGATAAACAATAACGTAGAGAAAAAAACCTAGGAATCACATCCAATGTAATGAGGTAATTCAAAGATATTATTCGAGAATGATCATACATGGAACTATATGAAGCATCACAAGATATTATATATACCACATTTCCATCACATCGACTGTACTTTACTCCTCAATCAATAGGAAATTATTTGACTCTATAAAGATATCCACAACATTTTAGTTGACATATTGTCTTCCAGATTCCCAAGGAAATCATATCATAATGTCTATAAAAATTCCCTCCCAAATTCATTTAGGAACCTCTAAAGGATACAATAGTATAATTTGAACTTCATACCAAGTCTTAATTCTTTGATAGATATGACATTGAAATAATAATAATACCAATAACCTCTTCCTACCATCCCACCAAAACTCTCTCTAAAATACATGATATATCTTGGTAACCCTATGTTAAATCCAATAGTTCAGTTATAAAACCTTTCAAAATAAACTCTAATATATATTATTGAACAATAATATATCTATACAATAGAACCATATTTTCTCCATCATCTAACCATTAATCAATTAGATCTCCATAAATAATACAATCTCTTTAATCATTTACATAATGTTCAGTAACTAAAACTCCTCCACTTTGTTAAACATGGTCATGAGAAAGACCTTTAAGTATTAATATTCACCACTACCAACTTTATCCAAATCCAAATGTAAATCATCATGTTTATTAATAACCATACATTTATCCCTGAATCTCCAAACAATATTTCCATATATCTTTTTTCTCTATTGATTAACTACCACATATACTTTATCCATATTTTAAGAAACATAAAAATCATTATATTAAATAAAATCCACCCATGTTCATTTTTGAGGTTTTATATCTCTCCTTGAGAATATAAAACGTAATATCTATTGAAAATTTAATGAAACAATGAATCTTCAAGAAAATAATATCTTCATAAATCCAACACAAACACCATCATTACTGACATGATGTCATTATGTTCATATTTTTTTGAGATCTCATATGAAAATACCCATATGATATAACCACTCTATCTGATTTTAGTACGCTACTAGGTTTGTAAGGATTATATAACACCTATAAAATGTACAAAGAATTATATATAAACCATAAAAATGGTTGACCGTCAGAGAATACATGAAATAACATATAATATAAAAATGATGAAATATATATATGTGTACCTTAAACTATATATCAAACTAGCATAAATATTAATCCATTATTTTTTGAAGATCATAGAAGGGGAAAACTAATGAAATTCCTCCTATATGATTTATCTATGGGATAACAAGATTCATCCATTACATGGATGTGATCCGCTTTAAATTTAAGGATATTGTAGAATCTCATAATGAAAAATAATAGAGTGAGATAAAATTTAGGTATGATTTTATAATAAGGTTCAATAACACACCAACATATGGTGAACCATCATTTTATAGCCTCTTGGGATACTCTTGAGTTAGCCATGAAATATCTCATATTTTATTTATCATTTGAGATATGAATGTAGTTTGATTTTTTATTTAACCATAGATATTAAAACCCATAAATTTTTTTCTTTTAATTCAACTCTTATTATTAGATGAAATCATTTTATTTTGATGCAAAAATTTTTTAAATCAAAAATTTAGTTGCCTAAATTAATCCCAACATGGACAATGTATCATAACTTATAATTCATACCAGATAACATAAAATGAATTTGATGGGAAACAAGCATGATATCACATACCATTCCCTTTAAATATAGCTATATTATATATGATGTTATAGAAAAACCATATTGTAGTTCAGAATACCCCATATCATGGGTTTTTTTAACTAAACCTAGCTCAAAAACAATGAAATTCAAGCCATTCTCCAATGTTCAATTCCCCTATTTATTTTAATTTTTTAATTGTATATGGTTTGAACAAACCATGTTGTGTTTAATAAATAAGATCAGGTTTTTCATTACACTCAACTATTCTAAGAAAACACAACAACCACCTACAAAAAAATATTTTTAATGCTAATGATATCAATAACTGACATCAAAAATATTATATAAAATATTTTAAACCATGATTATTAAAATAACTATTGATAAAAATTGAACTTGGATATATATATTTACCATTTTCATATTTTAAAAAATTAATTTAAATATTTGGTAAATAAATCCTCCCTACACATAGAAATTTAATTTTTTATATCCTGTTATGATTTCAATTCATACCTTAAAATATATCAATTCAGAGAATCCTTCTTCCACGTCATTCCCTAATTTTTAGTTATCCTCCACATATTTTCGTTTTAACCCCTAAAAAATTCATTTCAACCTTGATTATTTAATCATATATTTGATATAATGAATGTATATCCATTTTGGAGATGGATACCATGGTGTTAATGACATAAACAATGAATAAATTCATATCAACACAATGATTTATCCCTGAACATTTTCTAGAGAAAAAATCCCTAGAAAAATTAAATTTATTATAACTTAATATTTTTATGATACATTAATAAATATTTTTTTATTATTATGATTATTTCACTGAATAATATTTAATAATTTCAACTCTATAATTGTAAACTAGTTATTTTATCAAGTGAAACTATTGTTTTTCTTATCAATTATGCCAAACAACCATGTGTAAGGTTCTACTGTTTTAAATATTTTTTTTACAAAACATATATTTAGTTCATTTTTCTAAATATAGAAATGAAAATAGGTTTTTATATTAGAGTTATACAAAATAATGACTTTAAAGATCATTATGAAATGTATTTTTAAAAAATAAATATTAAAAATCATAAAAAGAAAATATTTTTAATGTCATTTTGGAAAATGAAGAAAAAACAACTTCTTTATTAGTGAATCATCTTTAAAAGATTAATTTTTCTAAAACCATGATCTCAACCCCTGATGTGGTCACTACCCATTTCTATCAATAGCTCCATTAAAACCATTTCTATGCAACCAAATGAATAAAAATCATTTTATATGACCATGAAACAATGGATAAAAATCTAATGTAATTTCACCTCAAATTAATTGTCCAATATTCAATATTTTTCATACCAAAAATATATAGACCATAATTCATAGTCCCCTAACCATGATAAAACCTGAAAAACCAAGTTGTGTTAAGGTTTAAACCAAGATGTGGTTGTGTCTAAACCTCAAAAACACTTAAATTCACCAAATATTGACTTAAAAACTCATCATAACAATGCCCATCTCTCAAAAAATATTGGAATAAAAAATAATTATCCTCTATATTTAGCCATTAGAAATGTCTTAGACGAGTTACTTTTTGTGAAAGATAAATTGAAAATAAAAAACCTGATTTAGATAATTCTGTAGAAGGGAATACAATTTTTTATATGCTACTGTCCCTATAGAAACCATATCACGATAAGGCTAAAACTAGTTTAAATGAATTTATTGAATAAGAGTATATTGAGATATATATTAATGATTTGTTTATAGTTAATGATTTATAATATGATATTTACTCTTATCAGCTAGGATTTTGTATCCATTATGATTCTTACTCTAGTATTAAATTCAAATAGTCTATGAAGTTCAAATGTGTTTTTATTTTGAAATATGTTATTAATTTAAAATGTCCTAGAATAATGTTATATATATTTCTAAAACATTCTATTCATATTTCTATTATCCCACAACTGATTTAAATTCTTAAGTAATTTTTTCTCATTGTTATTAGGATTATAATTTTTCATTCGATGATCTAGTTCATTGTAATTTCAATCTATATTGTTTTCCTTAATGTTTATTTCATTAAAAAAATTTATTCATTTCATGTATATCACCATTAATTTTCAAACCATGTCTTATGTGGTTATTATGGGTAGAAAACTATTTGATATTCATCCTTATGAGAATATCTAATTAAACAAAAATTGTTTTCTCTCATGTTCTAATTCCTTAGGGGATTATAGTTTTTATTTTAAATCTATATATATTTCATTATATCCTATATTTGGTATCTGGTGTAGATTTTATTATTTTATTAATGAGAACAACTATTGTTTTATATAATTAGTAATTTTTTCAAGGGGATCTAGAATATATTACTTGATTCATGAATTTATTACATTAAATGTCATATTATTTTGAATGATTATTTTTTTAAATGAGTATCCACTGGCTATTTTACTATTATATATTATTTAATTGGTTATAATATTGTTTGAAAATATATAAATTTATTATTAAATTATCATAAAAAATCTATGTCCAACAATTGTTACACACAATTATTATAAAAAACATATATATTATATATTCCTTCATATTATTTTTAGAAGGGTGAGTATTTATTTTAATTATGAATATTGTTAAGTCTTGTTTGTACATTGATTTTGAAAGATAATTGGGATTTTTTGTTATATCATTTTAAATAATTCTAAAAAAGGGGGATAATTTTTATTCTTATTGGGTGATACATTCTATAACTATCTATTTTATTATTTTGAGAGTTTCATTATGATTTAATATTATAATATTATTTTTTATTATACTCATTCTTTCAAAAAAAATTCATGTACCTCACAGCGATTAAAAATAGGGAGTTTGTTTTACCCTTCACATTTTCCTTGAGTTTATTGGATACTTGGCTGCAATTTTATTTATTTTAAGAGTTTTAAAACTTTTATAAAACAACATATTTTATTTTTAACTTTATACAAGGATATAATCTCATTGCTTCACGAGATATAAACTGAGGAAATTAATGAGATAAAATATGATGTGGGATATTTTTTACTACTGTTATAGGTTTTATTACACTGATTGAGTGAGATAATGTTTCCAGAAATAAGGAATAAAAATAGATGCTACAATTAGTATTTATTTTCAAAGAATTTAATGAACAGTGAAATTGTGGAGAACCTAAAAATAATGTAGAAAATGATTTTATAAAAAATAACATATGATAGAACAACATATTGTGATAAAATAAAATAATACTCATGATAGAGAAATATAGATAAATATAAATGAGATGTCCATAATGACAGAGACAAGTAAAGTGATATCGATGAACCACACTTAAAAATGTTCCACTATAGAAATAAATTTATTTGATGATAAATGTAAAAAATGATATATAAAATACACCATTACTGATGAACATGTATAATACTGTATAATGGATTTAACACTTAACATAAATTCATAAAATTAAATATAGTGGAATGTCCACATATGTGGAAAATCTGGGAAATGAAGTACCTTGAATACGTTAATTGATATGAGATGTAGATATTATTTCATTCCATAAAAATCCAAGTGTAGTACAATTTATTTTATAAAACCTAATTATTCTATATGAATATTTATTTAGTGAGAATCATGGAAGCTAGAATCCCTTGATTCAAGGATCATGATCATATACAATGGAAATGAAATTTATATTAAAACTTAAAGCACATTGGAGAAAAAGGTGAAAAATGAGAGAATTATCTATATAAAGAGAATTATTTGTTGGTAAAATTAATAAAATATAAAGAATATGAAAGAACCATGGGAAAAAAACTAAAAATCATTTAATACATACATAAAGTTATTGTTTAAACCTAGAATATTGTTCTCAGATGATCAACTATTTTATCACTAGATCATGATTCCAAACCATATTTATTATTTATTGGATTTATTTTTTTATGATAATACTATGATTAAATTTTTATAAATATTATTTGATAGATTTTTACTACTTGGTTGTGATTTACCGATACCCAAATAATTTTTATTTTTATGTAAAAAAATAGTTTCATATATTTATAGTGGATCCATTTCCAAAATCCTTACTACAACAAAATAATGAGGGTAATTTCAAATATCTTGGTATAATATACCTATGATATTGTATGTAGTGGTATCAAAATTCTTTATGATTTTATAATAAATCAATTATCCATTTATAATTTATTCATGTGTTCTAAAATTTATATTACATGATTTGTGGATTGATAATGTTCACTCAAAGTATTACTTTATGTTCTTACTTATCTATGATCATCTCAAAAGTAAAATTCGTTTTTATGATCTATTAAGGTTAGAATGGGTAAAAAGTAATATTTTATAGAATGATTTGTATTAAATATATTAATAATAGACTTATGAGACAATAATAGAAGACGCATTATTTGGTATGAACCGCTAAATTATATCACATGGAAAATCATATGATCATTGATATACATAGAGTCACAAGATTATTATCAATCCATCACTTGAGTTTTATGATATACAAGTCATGAAATCCTTTATACTTTGATTCCTTTCTTACACAAGCATCGAGGATCAGCTAATCAGGGGGGGTTGGACATGTTATCGATCATGTCATCAGTTTGATAATAATCAAGATGGTATTTTTCCACTCATTTAATGAGAAAAGACATATGGGACTTTATTTTATTACACTAAGGAAATTAATGTGTATTCCAAGTTGAGGGAGATATTATAGATACTAAAGCTAAAAATAACAAACATATAATGATAATATCATGATTTAAATAAAAAATATCATAAATAGTCACACAACCCAAGGAATTAATGGTTTAGTGTGTTATAGATTACCTATATAAATAAACTTATTTTTTAAACTTGTGAAATCATTTCTTCATAATAATGATCCCCTTGAACCTTTTCTAGTAATCACATATGATATAATTATATTCAAAACCTAGGGAAATGGAAAACTAAATAAGGAATGAGATAATATACTTAGTGAGGGAAAACTATCATAACATGAAAGAGAACTTGATTTAGACATAAATATATTAATAACGGATTAGAAGACACTATATGATAATATTAAAACATGTTTGAGTAACATAAGATGATAACATATTTTTCAAGGAAGCATGAAATATATGAACTAGCTCAAAACATGTACCAATTATCACACAACATGTGATCATGACATCAAAGGATGAAATAATTTTAAAATAAAGGGTGATATAGTTCAACACCTATGTGAACATGCTCATTATTTCTATGTATGAAACTAAGAGAAAGGACAAAATACACATTCCAGTGTGAACAAACTCTCTATGTACATGCCTAAATATCTCATGATATATATTCTTAAACCAAATATATTAGAGGGTGATATAGTTCAACACCTATTATCATCCATAAAAATCTGTATCACATAAAAATAATAATAACCATATCTAAAAGAACCAATTGAAAAAAGTGACTCTTAAACATATAAATGGAAATAACTCACTTCTTAAAAATTAAACATGGAATTATAATTGGTCATATTAAAGTAGTAATTACAAGACTCATTTCAACAAGTCTAATTTTATTAATTCGAAAAATTATTGAAAAGGAACACATTTATGGAAGTTGATTAAAATTAAAAACTTTTTTTACAAATAAATAAATATAGAACTAAATTTATTATGGAAAATTTAGTTGACATAGTGGAAAGGATATCAAGAATAAGGTGTATAACTCAAATGAAAAATTTTGAGTTGTCAAGTCCATTATCATTGCACTTGATTTATAAGGTAGTGATTTATCCTACTATATCATAAATATAAACATATTAATTTCCCATTTAAAAAACTTATTCATATACATTTACATTTATACTCTTTAATAATAATAATTTCATCCATGCATTAGATTTTTATAATCTCTTTTCAACGTCACGTGTTAATAATCATGATTGATTTGAACCAGGTTCATACAAGTGATGTAGATATTTCTTTTTATACCAAATAAAATAAATTATTAACCATTTATGGTACTATAAATGAAGTTTTAAAACTAATTATGATTTCATAATCAAATTACATTGGAGTTTTTGTCATATTTTGTGAAGATGAAAATAGTGATGAACTAGTTTCAATTTATTTACTGATATTGATAAATTACCATATAATAATAATTAATTTTTGTTCCATGTAAAAAAATAATATTAAGGATAAAATTTATTATATATTATATATATATATATAATATAAATTAAAATAATACATGTTTGGAAGTGAATGAAAGTGAAACACATTTATTTGTGGAGGTGGTAGACTGCATAATTCATAATAGATATTTTCATTTTTATTAATGGTAAAGGGATGGTGGATGTTGATTGTAAGATTATTAAAATAAAAAATTATTATAAAAATTACATATATTTTATCATTTTAATATGGTGAGGTAAATTTTTAAGGACTAAGGATTGAAATGTAATTGAAAATATGAAGAGAGGTTATAAACATACACCTCACATCTAAGATTTTCTCATTTATGAATGTGATTAATTATTTGAGGGATGGTATTTTGAGAATTAATTAACCTAAAAAGGTTTATATGACTATGGAGTAGATGTTTCAGTAGGTTTTTTGAATTAATTAATTGGTTTGACGGTAAGAGGGGAGAGATGTTCCACTTTTATAAGTGATTATGAATGACATTTTTGCAAATACACAAAATGTTTGAATAATGAAAAGTCAATCTCAAAGAAAGGAGATCCAAAATTATGAAAAAATATAGATGAGTACAAAAAAGGTTAAGAGACATCTCCAAAACTATGTTAATTGTTTTTAAAAAAAGTTATGCCTTTTACCTATTTGGTTTTTAATTTTTTTATCATTTTTGTTTTCACCCTGGTAACTAACTTTAATGAAGTTAATTTATATATTACGTTGAAAAATAAAATTCTCAATATTATATTAATTGGAAACAATGATTCCTAATTTTAAATCCATTTTTTTGATTCAATATTTAAAAGTGATAAAAAATAATTTGAAAATAATAAATGTGTAATGTATTAATTGTTTTTGAAAAAAATAACATAAATTTTAAAATGATAAATTTAGATAAATTAAACTCAGTATGTTTAGAATAATAAATTGAATTATAAATTAAATAAGTGGTCTTAGAAAATTTTTTCATGAATGTAATATTCATAATTATATAATAATAATGTCAAAAACCATGTTATTTTTTGAAATGATTTTTTCCAAAATTCACCTTAAACACGATTTTTTAAATATGAAAAAATAATATTAATATATTATGGAAAAGATAAATATTTTTTTTTATATTTAATATTTACATATAAATGTATAGATTTTTTCATAATTATTTAATTAAAAACATAAAATATAGAAAATAAATATTTTTATAGGAAAACAAATGTGTTTTTATTAAATGTTTATTTTCCTATAATTTACTAATTAATCTAGTGTTAATTATTTAATCAAATAAAAATATATTAGAATAAGAAATAATTAAATTTTATAAAAATGTTTTATTAATTTTGTATATATACGAATTCAGTCGATATTAAATGTGAATTTTATTTTATTTTGTTCTTACTTATATATATATATATATATATCATAATTCTATTTCCACTATTTATTTAAGAAAATTATATTACTACCATATAGTGGTCTTTTTTTGTGTTGCATGCAGAGAAATCCATCGAACCTAGTATTTATTTAATAAGAAAAAAAGTAGTTTGTTTCAATCTACCCCCTTACAGATAATTTCTTCTATAACATTTATTCCTTGGAAGGAAACAAGTGTGGGTACCATTATCTCATCACATTGTCATATTCTCATTTAGCCACCTCATAATTTTTATTTTTCTATAGAACGTTGATATGATGGGTGGTATTGTGTCTCATAACCTTGTATCTTCGATCCAAGATTTTCTATAGGTTTCCCATCATATGAAAGATTATATTCTAGTTGAATAGCTTTCGAGCTCTATAAATGTGATGTATTCGGTATGTAATTCCTCAGAAGATATATTTGTAACATATTTTTACACTTGAGAGATGCGTGGAGGGAGTTCTAAGAGATAGGTTATGATCTTAAAATGATCATGGATGTCAAAGGGATTGTGGTATCTAGTTCTCAAATTCAAATTCTTCCTAAATAACATAACTCTCTATAGATCTCATTAGTGATTATCATTATTAATCTTATTTTGAAAATTTTCATATATTATAGACCTCTGAATGATTTGAAACATCACATTAATTTCTTAGAGAAGGTTGGGAACTATAATATTCTTCTATCCAAATTCATCCCAACAAGTCAGATTCATATATCTCTTCCCAAATATAGCCTCTTATGGTGTCATCTGAATGCTAAAATTTACACTGTTGTTATATGAGAAATATTCTAGGGGAGTTGTTGAACCCAGGATCATTATAAATATATTTAATAAGATCTAAAAATTTCATATTGGGTTTTTATATTCCTCTAATACTTACCATCTTTTTGAGGATTATATGTTGTTCTAAAGATGAACTCTATCTATAATGGTTTCTAAAGACTTATCTGGAACCTCAGGGTAAACCTTGCATCCTGATTAGATTCAATTGACATTAGTACTCCATGAAGCCTCACCACTTCTCTTATGTATATCTTAGACAATTTTTTAAGGTATAAATATTCAATGATGGAAATAAAATGGGTTGATTTTGAAAAGAGATTTACTATAACCCAAATAGAATTATAGCATTTAGATGTTTTGAGTAGTCCTATGACAAAGCCTATGGTGAATTTTTCCTTTTAATATCTGTATAGGTAATGGTTTGAACATAACCATATATTTTCTTCATCCATCCTTAACTTCATGGAATAATAATCATTGAGATATGTACTATATGATTTTACACTTCAAGTTATCCCACTAAAAGTTGTACTTCTGATCTCTATACAACTTCATGCTTCCTAGTTTGATAATGAAATGTGAGTTATGTGCATGATTCTGAATTTTCCTCATTAATTGTGGTTTTGATGGGACACATATCTAGGATCAAGACCACATAAATCTATATTTATGAACATTGAACTCTAAATTTTTCACTATATTTTTATTATAGCTCTACATCATATTTTGGGGCTTCATTTAAATTTATCGGAATGAAAGGTTGAATAGTCAGTTATGAATGTTAGGATTTATCGCCTCCCATTATTAATTCATGATTCATACCTTGAAATTCCATTGGTATTGATTATTTTTCAATCCTAATCATTTATATAGTAGTATATTATTTCTTGTTGGGGGCATCAGCCACATTATTTCTCTTCCCCAAGTGTAATGTATTGAGCAATTATAATATTTATCAATTCCATATATCTCCTTCTATTCATCAAAAATTACTTCCATGTGAATATATACTTCAATATAATATAATTAGTATTTGTATTATAATATTATCCATATATAATTTTTTTTCCAAATTATTCATTAACATATCACTACTTGCTGCTAAAAATCATACATTAGGTAATATTTCTCATGAGGTATTAACTAGAAAAAGTCATAAGAAATTACCTTATCATTCTGAATGAGTATGCGACCCAAACCATTTTTTGAATCATGGTCATATATTAAAAACCCTTCCCCACTATAGGGTAAGGTTATTACATAACATATTCTTAAACTCCTTGAAACTTCATTCACATTTCTTTATCCAGGAGAACTTTAATACATTATTTTTTTAACATAGTTGGTGGATTTTAAAGCACTGGAAAATTTCTTAAAAAGAATAGGTACTATCATAATAACCCAATAAAACCGAGGTTATCTATTACAATGGTTTGTCATGGACATTTCTTGATAACTTTTATACTTTATGAATCATCTAAAAATTCCTTTATAGTGATTACATGACCAAATAATTATACTTTATTCATCCATAATTATCGCTTTCTAAATTTGGTATACATTTTCTCTTTCTCAAGTTATTTTACATAATATATAATTGATTTTAATGATGTTCATTTCTCATTAATTATATAATAATGTATCCTATAAAGAAAAATAAAAATCAATCCAAGTAGACTCTAAAGTAACTATTCATTAGATCTATAAAGATAGTGGGAGTATTCATAAATCCATGTGAATCACTGTAAATTAATAATATCCATAGATCATTTTCTTGGAAATAGATTCTATTTAAACCATTAACTGGTGATATCCAAATAGAAGATCAATATTTGAGAATTATCGAGATCCTCTACGTATATTGAACATATCATAAATACTTTGCAATAGATGATTTTACATAGTCACAATTTAATTAAGATCATGATAATACTTACAAAGACACAACTAAACATAATTATTTTTGAAAAAGAGGATTGGTTCACCACAGATTGAAGAACTGGGGAAGATATAACCATTTCCTTAATTTCCTATTAGTTTATTCATTAAATCCTAGAATTCAATGAGATTCATTCTATATAGAATATTTTAGATAGGCATGGATCCAAGAATGAGTTCAATTGAAAACTCAAGCTCATGTTCTAGGGGAAGACCAAGTAGTTCATCTGATAACACATCAATATATTCTCATACAATAGTAATATCATGAATGTTGACTACCTCTATGAAATTTGGGTTACGCGTCCCTCATTTTTGGGTATCATAAACCATATTATATATTTTTATTCTACTAAGAGTTCATAATAATCCTTGCACCTATATATGAATAGAGGAAGAATTTTTATTTGTAATTTTATTTACTTATCCCAATTTTTGATATGTTATTTATATAGGGGAATCCAATAAAAATCCAATATAATGTCAAATTCATTCAATGGAAGAAGAATTAGGTATTTGGGAAGTATCCTCCTTGAAATATCAATCAAATAATATTTAAAAAGGATATTTGTAATCATATTTCCACTAGGGGTTTTCATAAGTAGTTCAATATATATCAATTTATTTGGTGATTACAATTTACAAGAAAACATATATTATCTAGAAGAATACTATCAACCAGAGTCAAATAAGGTGTGAAAACATTTTGACAAGAGACCGAAAATACCTTTCCTAACTTCATTATCATGATCTATCTCCATGGTAGTGATTGTGAATTTCATTCCCTATTCCTCTAGTTGGGGAGGTTACTAGGTCCTATTTTATTTATTTTCATAATTATTGGACCATTTATATGAAAAATGTTCAAACTATTGAACTTGAAGCATTATAGTGTGGGAGGATTATTAGATGAGACCATATTCTATTTTATTACGTTAATCAGCCTCTTAAATTTAGTTTTACAATTTCTGGCTTAGTGTTCTTCTGTACCACACTTAATATACTTCCCTAAGCCCCTAATAAAATAACTTGGGTGATTTATCATATTTTTATTATATGTAGAAAATTGGGATTTATTCACTCCATCTTCCCTATTATTAGTGCTTCGAAGATAATGCACTTTATTTTTATTTTCCTTAGAATATTGGGAAGTTCAAGCATCCATATCTATATTAAGAGTAAATTTAAAATTATATTCATAGAGAATAAAGTCTCTTATGGATAATTCCATTCAATGACTTAGATTTAATCTCATAAATAAGTTATTTATTTTTTCCTCAGTAACATCGATTAAAACAGAGGCATACTACATGAGGCTTGTGAAATTCACTTTATATGATCTAATAGATTCATTCACATTTTTACTAAATATAAAATAATTATTTCTATATTTTTGTGTGAGTAGTTTTAGGAAAATTATTAGTGAAAAAATATCTTATTGAATCCTTTCCATTCCAAAGAGTCTAACTCCAACTTTTATGGGTAATTCATAATGAGACTCTACCACTATTCAGCACCACCTTGTAAATAAAAGAATTAAAAAATAATCTTCGCATGGTTCGAGCACTGTATAATGAAAAATATATCTTCTATTATATTGACCAGCTACTCATTAAACTATTAATCAGTGGAACCACTAAAAGTGGGTGGATGTTTCCTCATAAATGAATCGATGGTAAGTTACTCCCTCCTTGGTTCTTTAGGTAGATCAAAATAATTTGGGTTATTTCCCAAATCATGTGAATGTTTTTTTGAGAATTAACATATGTATTACATTTCTAACCCTAATAACATTATGTTTCCTATTGGGACAACCACCATATTATCTATTTCACCCATTTTTAGCTTGGTTATTTCTTTTTCCCACCATTACCTTGACAAAAGGAAAATATATAATGAGTATACTTAAATTAATGAACATTCATATGACGAAACTATAATATTAGAAGGATTATTTCATAAATGACATATATATTTTATCCTAGGAATATTTATATTTTTGTATAGTTTTTCCCTGGTTATATTTATAATTGAACTAGTTATATATATTTAATTCCTTAGTTATTCTTTGTAAAGAAAATTTGATTAACCAAAGAGTGTCCCTTGGGTGTGTCAAACGAGGTATGTAGAGGGGCCTCTTTGTTGTGGGCCAGGTTTTAGTTGAGTAAATTACCGACATACCCTCTTTGGGGTTATTATCCCATGTACATTTATGTTATATCCTACATCTACTTTTAGTATCTATATAGGGATATAATTTCTATGAGAACCATAAAATCTACACTTCACCAAAATATTAGGATCTTATCCTATACTTGGACTCACCCCATAGAGTAATCCCTTGGGTTTTCACTAATATTTTGTATTCTAATATCTAAAAATAACTAAACCCTACTCTGATAACAACTATATTTACCATGATAAACATAACATAAATAGTATAATAATGTCATGACTTATATAAAAGTCTAAAAATTATCTCCCAACCCAAGGACCCAAAGGTACATTGTTATAAAGACTAGCTACAAAAACATCTTATTTAAAAAAAATAATGAAAAATATTTATTTATAGTCATACTACTCTTAATGATTTTTGAAATATATCACATGATATAATCGTCTTCATAAACTAGGTAATCAAACATAATAATGGGGTGCTCTCATATGGTGAGTAATGGAAAACGTATAAAAAAATGAAGAAGAACATGGGGAAGACATAAGTATTAAAATAAAAGATCATAATACCCTAGATGATAATAATGAAACATATTAGAATATTATAAATTTATAAATAGATTGTTAAAATTTATAAAATATATGACCTTGCTCAAAATACCTCTCAATAATCATATAACATATGAACATTACATAAAACTGTAGAATACATAAAAATAATGTGTAATTAAGAAACAAATTTCATTTTATAGAAATGAAATTCATCATGAAAGTTTTTCCTGACTTGACATATAACATAGAAATTTGGATGAACAATAATTATAGGAAAAAATTTATGACAAAACCAATTTTACACATGCTTATGTAAAAAACCTCAATATGCCACACCTGAAAATGTGGCCATACCCATCAAAACCATGAATGTGTGAACAAACTAAGTATGTCTATGCATGACTTTATCATGAGATATATAATTAAATAAATGAATTGTATGGTGATATGGGATCCCACCAATAATCATACATACATATCAATGGAACTTAAAAATGATCATTATCATAACATAAAGAACCCTTGGAAAGGATTGGGTCTCCTAAACATTAAAATAAAAATAATTATATTCTCCTAAATAAATAAATGAAATTAAATGAGTTTTACAAAAAAAATTAAAAAATAATTCAATTTTCATAGGAAATCATAGAAATAAAATTTGTTTCATAAATCAACTAAATGGTGTAGAATGACATTATGAATTAAACTATTTGAAACAAAAAACTTTACCACCCAAAAGAACCAAAAATAAAAGAAAATATATTCTAGAATATTAAATATAAATCCATTGGAGATAAATAAATTTAATATATTAAAAAACAAATTGTAAAATTCTATTTTTTCAAAAAAAAAAATTTCATGTGTGTAGAATTCATAGTTACGAGTCTTATTTCAAATAGAATCCTTAGATTTTAAATAAATGTAAGGGAAAAGAAAAACTTTTATGAAAATGGATTTTTATAAAACAAATACTTTTATATATTCAAAATGATTTAACATTATTTAAATTTTAAAATATTTTGGACATAGGAGAAATAAAATCAAGAAGAAAGTGTATAAATCGATGGATGATTTTGAGTTACCAAGTCCCCTATCATCACCCTTGATTTCCATGGTAGTTGTTTACCACATTTTTCATAAAATAAACATGTTAATTACCAATTTTGGAACCTTATTCATATATTGTTTCACTTATACTCTTCATTTATAGCATTTCTCTTCATATATATGATTTTTTTCTCATTTCAATATTAGGTGTTAGTAATCCTGACTATTTTGAACTTGGTTCAGAAAATCAGTGTTGATATACTTATTTTTTCCAAAAATCAGAATTCATAAACCATTAATGTTATTCGATTTTATTTATTATAAATAATTATAATTTTTTAATTCCATTATATTGGAGTTATTGTCATGCTTCACAAATATGAGAATGTTGATGGACTAGTTTCAGGTTATTTACCAATTTCGATGGATTTCGTTATAATGATCATTAACTTTTTTGTTATCCAAAAATAACCATATTAATGATATATATTGGTATATATAATATATATTCATAAAATATAAACTAAAAATAGTTTTGTGTTGAAGTTAAATAAAAAATAAACATGTTTATTCGTGGAGGTAGTAGTATGCACAACACATGATAAAAAATTTTTATTAATAAAAAGGGGGTGTATGATTAATTATTGTTCCACCTCTGTTATAACATAATATTATAATAATGATTCTAGTGTTATAATTTTAATATGTTGAAGTTAAAATTGAGTAAAAATAAACAAACATAATGAAATTTAAAATATAACATAGGATATGAGTCTAGAGGATAGGGTTAAGTATATTTTGGGTTCAAATTAATGGGTTTTGGTGAGAGGAAATGTTAGGAGTGGAGTTCCACTTTTCTAAGTGAAAAAAATTGGATTTTTTGTAAATACCAGAAATATTTTAGTGAAGATAATCTACTCCAAAGTAAATTGTCTCCAATATTGATAAATAATACATAAGGTAAGAGATATTTAATAGACACACCTCAACCACTCAATTAAAAACAAGTTACGACCTTTACCGATTTGGTTTTTCATTTTTACCATTTTCATTTCCACCATTTTAACTAGTTTTTACCTAGTTAATTTATATATTATGCCCAAAAATAAAATGGTCCTTATTAAATAATTCAGAAATAATGATTTAAAACTTTATATCCAATTTACTTGATTAAATTTTTAAAAATGATAAAATTTAATTTAAAAATACTACTTGTATAAGGTATTATAAAAAACTTATTTTAAAAAATAAAAATTAAAGTCAAAAATGAAAAATATGGGATCAAAAATTAAACCCATCATTTTTAAATTATAAATTTCATTATAAAATACATATATGGTCATAGAAAAAATATTTCTAGTATTCATAATTCATACTTATATACTAATAATTTCAGAAAATTTAAATTATATATGAAAATAGTATTTTACTGTATTCACTAGAAAATCATTTCTTTGATAGAGATATTAAAATTTCATATTAAGATAATATATCCTTATAAATTCCAAAAAAGTTTTAAATTTCTTAAAATTTAAATCCTAAAATTTTAAAAAATATTTTTTTATTTAAAACCATAGAAAATATAACAATTTTTTTTATAATAAGACTGTATTGGAAGTATTTAATATTATGTTTTCCTCTAAATTACTAATTAATCTAGTGTTAATAATATATTCATATAAAAAATATATTATACTTGCAAATAACTATATTTTATGAAAAAAATTATTAGTTTCATAGTTGTACTAATTGAGTCTACATTTAAAGATAGATTTATTATGTCTTGTTCTTCTCTAAATATATAATTATATTTAATAATTCTATAACCACTTATTATACCGACCAATTAAATAGATACCATTCAATGATCTATATTTTTTTATGTTTTAGTATTCTGTTTTGAGAAATCCATCGATCCCAGTATTTATTTAAGGAGAAAAAACGCATGTCAATAAACATATGATGTTAAGGGTGTTTTGATGAGGTATATGTGATGTGATCATATGATATCTTAATGTCATGTTATATATTCATAAAACTTGTTAGTATTATTTATATAATGTTTAATGTATGAATTGACATAAACTTTTTGACATGTTCATGTCTAGTTGTAAGTTGATGTCATGGAAAAAGGGATTATAAAGGTATGGATATGATGAATATTAAACATCTTACGGTGGGAAAGTTCATATGGGTAGATGAGTTTGTTTTATTGAGATCACAAAGAACCCATTTATAGCTTTAGTAACATTTAATCTTTTCTAGAGTCCGTCATTTAATTACATATATTAAATTAGGATTTCATATTTGTTTTGATTACTACAAAGGCCTATAGGGACACACAGTGAGGCCTTAGGATATTGATTAAATTTTTGAAAGTATTTTTTTTCTAAAATAAATAGAACTAATAAACTATATAAGAAATATTTTTGGATGAATTCAAAAATAGTGGTGAAGTTTTTCATAAAGTCCTTATAGAATGTTAGTGCTATTGGGATATTTTTTGAATTTTAATAAAATTGGGCATATCATATTATATGATATACCTGATGTTTTAAACAGTGATTTACATGTGATGAATATAAAAAGTTACACTTTTATCATATAATAAGAGGCATATGGATGTTTTTGGTTTCCCCCATTATCACGTATGATTTGATTATGATATGGGATACTAGTGAATATCCTTAGCCACATTCCCTAATTAGTTTATTTTGCTTATGTATCCAAAAGTTGGTTCATTTATGGTAATACATGCATGGTTTAATTGTTTTAAATATTAAAATGGATACAAAAAATACCTTACATCTACAATAAATATATTTTTCTATGAAATAGAAGATGATCCTCCTACCTCTTTATTTATTTGAGAGAGCATATATAAGGGATGTGACCCCCCCTCTTTGAAGGTAACACAATTAATCCAAGCTATAACCAAATATATCTCCATCTTTGATTACTATTTATATTTATAAATAATACACTAGAACTCCCTGATTATTAGATTTCCTATCATTATAAATGAAGATGTTATGATGTGTACCACTTATATTGGTGAGATCCTTTTTATTTTCACTTAGGGATCCCAATCATGAATACTTACTTGAATAATAATGGGATGAACTTCACAACATTACATGGATGATTGTATTTTAAGTTCTTTAGTAGTATATGTTCATTTAATTTATGATAGATCATTAATTAATATGGGTATTATTTTATTACATTGATCAATAGATGATCCTATTCAACTTACTAATTGGATCTTGTGTTTTAAAGATATTTCTAATCCGATAAAATTCAATTATAGTGTCACTATACGGATATGCCTTTAAGTATATTACTTACTTTTATCCTTTGCATACTAAGCTTTAAAAGTTTAGTAAATTAATATTATTTCCTTGAATAAAAATGAAACTATCAAATATGATATCCAATTTTTGAATAATTTTTAAATCTATGCAGCCTAAACTAAAATTTTAATCTAAAATCTTAAAAATTCTCTAAGTTTGTTAAAAAATGATGAAAAGGGTAAAGGGAATTATTTTTAAATGATAATTATATAAAAAAATATTCCTTTTAAAATCCTTTGAATTAAATAGTTTCTTGATTAAAATTATAATTATCATCTATATAATGAAAAAGGTACTTGATATCCCACCATTGAGTTTTAAGTGGATTCTATTAGGAAAATAAATTATGAACCCCATTAACTCATTATCTCTTAATCATTATTTTCCAATAACTCCAAAAACCAACTCTAGATTAGAATAAAAAACATAGGAAAAACACAAGGGATGTACAATAAAAATGGGTTTTTATTAAAAACTAACCACCATAACAATTCTAATCCATATAAAGTCTCCTTGAGCATCACTAATAAATAATTATTTCTATTTAGACCTCTTCTTATCTTCTAATTCCCATTTTTTGCTTTTAGATTCATCCATGATTCTATTTAATGTGTAAAATTGACAAAACATTTCTATAAAAAACATCTTTTAATGATATAAAATATTTTATGTATTCTCTCTAGAGGAAATATCTAGTTATATATCTAAATTATCACACTAAAGCATGTGCATTGGATTTGGATTATATTTCCTTAATCGTGAAATATGGGAAATACCATTTATATAACCTGAATTTTATATGTAGTTAGATAATGTAACAAATTACTCCAATATTTTTAAAAATATTAAATAGTTTAACATAACATTATGTAAACTTTCTCTTATTAACAATACTCTGTTTCCTTAGTTGGGGGAGACTCAACGGAAGACATGAACCCTAACTTTGAACTCAAGAGGTATACTCATATAGTTTACATAAGAGTTATGGATACTTTTGGATGTATACAGTGTATTTTTTCATCTAAACATGATTAGGGTTCACATCCAACTATGTAGGCCTAAGAAAGTATGTCCCATTGATTCTGTCCAACACAAGTGAGACCAACACAAACTAACATATAAAGTCTCTAATAGTTTCATTTGAATAGGTTTCTATTATATATTGTTATAGATAAAGTATACCTAGGGTAAATTATCTTCTATCACATTGATAAAGTCAAATAAACACATTATTAACATTTAAATGTGATCTCGGATCATGAAAAATGGCATAATATCATTTTGTATTGGATAAGTAGTACCCAACATCACCTATGTAACCAAAGATTTCTAAATGACCATCCAAACCCATGATTTTATTATCAAATCATGAAATGAAATGATACTTAGTGGAATCCCATAAATACTCACAACCACATAGTTATATTGCCTTTTATTCTAACAAAACATATAAGTGTAACCTCCCGACCCGGCTATCCAATAAACCGGTGGCTGGACCGGTCACCACATGACCTCAAGATCATCTCCTCATACACCAAAGGCTATCGACTAGCAGCGAGGGTCTATGGATAGTCAGTGGAGAGACTGTTCCCTCATATCAGAGTTCAATAATAGACAATAGAAGTAAAATAGCAGAAGTGGTCTAATAAATGATAAAGTAGTGGAAGACGAATTGTACTCATTTTATAAAAGTGGCCAATGCCAATTATACATAAAATGCATGCATATCGTGAAAATGATACAAAAAATAGAAATAAATGAACAAAACAACATGCTTTACATTCTAATACATAAATAAATAAACAATGACTCAAAGTCCTGATGGCAGTCTCCTTGAGCTTCTCGATCTTCCGCTTGATCCTATGCTCCAATCTCCCAATTATTTTAAAACAATACAATCCTACAACCAAATAGAATCTACATGGGTACCAAGTAAAATGGAAGCATGAGTAGGGTGTGAGATATAAATCTCAATAGGCCGAGACCACCGATGCTTAAAAAAAATCAATACATTTAATAAATAATTTAAGATTTGAAATCATGCATAAATAATATAAGCAGTACAATGTAACTATATATCCAAGTACTTGCTTTAGCCCTCAGCTGTTGTCTGAAGCTGCATTATGCATTTTTCATGAATACTCAACAATCAATACACAATCATTTTCATTTAACAATTATTCAAACCTCGTTAAATTATGAAAGGATTGAGATACAGCCTAGTCACAACATCCCCAGTATAAGTCACTCAATATAGATGTCCCTAATGACCATCTAAGTAATCAAAGTAAAGACTGGATCCAAGATTTTTCTTTGTCTTGGATGACATAAGGTAAGATATCAAATTTAATCCTCCATATAATATGTCTGAGCCTGTCCACTAAAATAGTGATTCATTCCTGGTTCCATCCACTAAAAATGATTCACCAAATTCATTAATAAGTTTGAACCCATTTTCATATTCAATTCACAAATCATTATGTCAAAACAGTTTTCATCATCCTTTAATTCAATTCATGTACGACCATTTGGACTCACACTCCTTTACCAGGCAATTAAAATCTCAAAAAATAAAAATAATTTATGACACAATCATAATAATAATAATAATAACATTATTATTATTTTCATATTCCTCCATTTAATAATAAATAGCCCTTTAATAATTCTGAAACTCTTTATTTAATTAAAATTATTCTTTGATAAACCCAAAATCCACATTAATTTTTTCAACTGTCATTTAATTAATTATTTATCATTAATTTAATTAAAAAACCACAATAATAATAATACTAAATTCATTATTATAATTTTTAAAAATTTATTTTAATTAATCACAATCTCACATATCATCTTCTTTATTTAAATTAAATAATTTATTAAATAGGGTAAACTACATGGGTAGGACCGTAACTTTGTACTGCCCGTGAAGATCCCATAAAGTGGAATTTTCTGAATCCAGTGCTTCTAAGACTCATCGGGACTCCCAATAAAATTATAAGGTAATTACGAAAGTCCAAAAATGATGCCTTTAGGTGTTCCAACACTCTAAATAAAAAATTATAATGCTTGGTTTTAAAAAAACGACCCATTGATAAACTGAAAAAAAATTAAAAAACCTTTGTATTTTAACCAAGTTTAGAAATACAATATTTACAATCTACCCAACTTATAAACTTCTCTTCATTGAGAATCCATCGATAATAATACCAAAACCCATTAAGGTCATTTAATCACGTTAGAAATTTCATGTTGTGTTCCCAATTCTAAATGCTAATTTAACCCTTCACATGCCTAACGACTAAGACTATAAACCATAGCCAAAGAACACTTATAGCTTAAATATCAAAAAGAGACTATATCTGAGGCCATTATAGGGACCTCATCAAAGAAAATGGTCGAATCTTGAACAACCAATAGAATAGGTTGTGCATACTTCTGTCAGAAGATGTCACTGACCCAAAACCCTCATTCTCCCTTTAACTGACCATGTTCCTTAAAAACTATTCTAAAACCATCCACATGTATATCGAAGTCCTTATCCGAACTCAAGTGAAATTTTAAAGTCAATCCATTGCATGTCTATTTAAAAAAATCGTGCCCCAACATGAATGAAGGAGTAGGCCCAAAAAACCACACATCCCATGTATTACCCAGATAACAACCACTCATCCAACCCAACGACATTTAAATTGTAGTGCGACGTATGACCAATGTTGTCTTAGTGTCTCCATGAAGAGGTAAAGATAGGGGACATTCTCATCATATCCATAATAGCACCCTAAGAGAAAACCAAGGTCATTAATAAGATTAGTCGAACTACTACCAGACAACTCTGTTCTAAAAGCTCAGCATCTCCTACTGACATGTTTTCCAAAAACGATGTGACACTACCCACCTTAGGATTTTCTATGACATCAAAAAAAGATCAACTTCTCACCAATGTACAATTCGAGAACACTTAACGCATGTGTTTGATGTTCCTCAAACCATGATCATCACATCAAACATTGTTCAAAAAATTCATAGCATAAACCTATCGACATTCCATAACACCTAAGTACCAAGAAGTCCTCTTGATTAGTGCGACGAAATTTCTTTAACAGCCTAGAACATTCTAAGGGCACTACCTAACATGGGTTATTCCCTTACAAAACATAAATGTTGACCCTCTCTCTTGGTCTCTCAAAACTGATATCCCCAATAACAAAATCCTCATTTTATTTTATCTATTTAAATTAATTCATTCCAATGTTTTAGCTTGAGAATAAATTTCCACAAACACACAAGTTATTTTTCACAACAAGTCACTTGGTTTTCTAAAAAAAAACCTGTGGAAAAATAGTCATTCTATCATAAACTTAATATTTAAACATTTCACATATAGTTTTATCCAAATAAAAATCAGGAAATTTTGCATCAAAATTCGTTTTACTAAAAAGTCACCCACTGAGGGTCTCATTTATTCAATCTGGGTTCTTTGAAAAACAACCCAAAAATTGTTCATATTAATCAAAACCCATCAATTTTACAATTATAACCATTTTCAAACATACTATGGTTATATAAGGTTTAAACACATTGGTGTCCATCTAACAATCTGTTAGGGCCAATAGGGGCCTATATACCCTGAGAGGAGGGGTGAATCAGGGTATGGATATTCTTTTTCAAAGTTCTTCCTGCCCCACTGGATATTGACAAATTTATTACAATGGTCACTTTTTTTGGTCTTGTGCGATTATTATGATCAGCTCTTTTCTGGTTTTTATGATGATGATTCTTTTAATGCAATGAAGGGAAGCGACCAGGCAGACATAGAGATTTTTACTTAGTTCACCCGCATTGGGCTACGTCCAAGGAGCATAAAATGGTGATGTTCCATTGTACCAAATCCACTAAGGCTCACTACCAATAATGTTCACAAGGTTCGGGATAGATAACTTCTATGCCCAGGCTCACTACCTTTACAGGGTTTTAGGGTCAGCTCACTACTTTCTCAGGGGTCACTCCCTGTTTCTCTCTCTCTGGCTCACTGCCGGTGGAGAGGATGACTTTATTCCTCTTACTAAGCTCACTGCTCTGTGAAGGGATTCACTGACAGTTTATAGACCTGTAGGTCTCTTCATTTGCATGAAATAATGCATCTTCAACTGTTGATAGATGCTCTGTTGAAGTCCAACTTTTATCCACAGATAAATACCACTTTTCCTCTGACCACTGGGCAACTACCTTTGGAAAGTACCTTCGCAAAGTACCCTACTTCGCGAGGCTTCCAATTTCGTGAAGCCCAAACAAGCCTTCATGAAGCTCCTACCTTTTTGCGAAGCTCTCTTGTGAATCACTCTCACGAAGAACTCCCGCGAAGCTCAAGTCGTTGCAGAGCTACTTCCCTCGTGAAGCTCACCGAGCCAACGTGGAGCTCACAACTTTCGCAGAGCTACAATAGCCACCGCGTAGCTCCTCTTTCGCGAAGCACACTGGCTCCGCAAACCACCTTCGAAATACAAGAGAAAAATATTTTCTCTGAAAATTATCTCTCTTTCTCTTGAGGGGTTCGACCTCTATTTATAGGCGATTCCACCGACCCTCGGCGCTTCTGTGTGAAGTCAATGCCACATCATCGCCAATCGTGAAGCTCCGAAGTTTCTGCCGGAATTCTGTCCAAATCACGAAGCCCCATGGAAATTTTCTGTTTGCGGAGCTCGTCGTAATTGCGAAGGATCACCATCAACATTCCTTCGCGCCTTCGCCGCGAAGTTCCCTCGTAAAGCCCTTTACCGCCGCGATGCGCTTCAACTCTGCTGTTCGCGAAGCTTTTACGTAATTGCAAAGCATCACCGCCTCCATTTTTCTGTCCTTCGCGAAATCCAATCTATACATCCCTTCTTCGTAAAACTCATGCCTTTTCCATATAATGATATGATCTTCATGGAAATCCACTTTTCATGAAACTCATGCTTTTTCCATAAATCCCATCCTCGCGAAACGGCACCACCTTGTACTGCTCTTTTGTACCGCCTCCAGATCGTCCATTCCTTTTTCATCATTCTTTGTCAACAAGGATTTTCAACAACTTCTTGGGAACTTGACAAATATCCATGAAAACCTGCTTTGTCAACAAACACAATCAACCCAAAAATACTACAATGTTACCTTGAGGGATTTTTGCCCAACACAATCTATAAGGCTCCCATACACCTTACTGCTGGAATTTGGCTCCCATTTATCATAATCAACATTCATTTAACATTTTATCTTTAGAATCCCTTTAACTCATCAAAACATCTCTCTAATGTTATCATAAGTAATAACACGACAGCATGCTATAACACAGAATCATGGGACAACAATGAATCATGCAAATAACTAAGAAATTATGGCATATAATCACTCAAGAATATTAAATCTATCACTGAATCATGATATCTATGGAGGATTGATAAATTAGATCAAAATATGGTATTTACCCCAAGAAACAAAATCCAAATTATCAAGAATACTACTAATGCAACTACATGGCATGCTATATGCATGACATGTTAATCTCTAAGTGCCTAAGATGATGCATGCATGAAACATCATTCCCATATCAGGATAAGAAAATTATTTTTCAAAATACTCAAAATCAATAAGAAGCAAAAAATACACATGTCACCTAAGGTGAAATCATATCAATTGTAACCTCAAATTATAAGAACATCAATTTGCACCCCTATCCACTTAGTCATTTCCCAAACATGGGGTGATCAGTCCCAAGAGTGACTATTAACCAAAATTCCTACACATCCCTAGTATTTTGTCTACCAACCCCAAAATTGTAGTAAAAAGGAAATAAACCCTCTGATACCACTTTCTAACATCCCAACCTGGCTCACCAATAAACGAGTGGCTGGATTGGTCACCACGTGGCCTCAAGTGTGTCTCCCTATACACAAGAGGTTGTCGACTACTAGCGAGGTTCTCTGGATAGTCAGTGGAAAGACTATACCCTCATATCAGAGTTCAATAATTGAGAATGGTAGTAAAATTAAGGAAGGAGTCTAATAAATGATAAAGTAGTAGAAAAAGAATAGTTTTCATTTTATAAAAGTGGACAACGCCAATTATACTGAAGATGCGTGCATGTCATGCTAATGATACAAAAAATATAAAGTAGTGAAAAAAACAATATACATTAAATTTATATACAAAAATAAATAAACAATGCTCAAATCCCTGAAGTCGGTCTCCTTGAGAATCCCAAGATTCCTCTAAATCCACTACTCCTATCTCCCAAGTATATACAAATATCACAATCCTACACCAAATTGAATCTACTCGGGTACCCAGTGAAATGGCTGCCCAAGTAGGGTATGAGATATAAATCTCAGTAGGTTGGGACCACTAGTATCTACCTAAAATCCAAACATTTAATAAATAATTTAAACCATGAAAGCATGCATAAAGAATGTAAGTAGTACAATGTAACTACTTATCTATGTACCTGCTTCATTGCTCAGCTGGGGTCTGAACCTACATTATACATTTGTCATGCATACTCAACAATCAACACACAATCATTTTCATTTAACAATTATTAAAACCTCATTAAATTATTTAGGTCTCGAGTTACAACATAGGATCAACATCCCCCGTATAAGTAACAAACTACAAATGTATTTAAAGTCCATATAAGCAATCAAAGTAAAGACTAAATCCAAGATTTTTCTTTGGCTTAAATAACGCAAGTTAAAATATTCAATATAATCTTTCATATACTATGTCTGAGACCATCCACTAAAATAATTATTCTCTCCCACTTTTTTCCACTAACAGTGATTCACCCAATTCATTAATAAGTCTAAACCCTTTCTCATATTTATTTCACAAATCATTAGGTGAAAACAATTTTCATTAACCATTAATTAATTTCATGGACGACCATTTGGACTCATAGTCCAATGTCAATTAATCAGTGTAGAAAATCATGTCTAGCAGCCTCGTGAGTATTTGTAGCATAATTCCTTGTCTCACAACCCACGGGTATTTAGAGCATCAGTCCCTATCCCATAAAATAATATTTGCATGCATGCTGGGTATAGAATGTCATATCTAAAACCCCGTGAGAATTTGGAGCATCGGTCCCTGTCTCACAACTCATTTATCAGTCATACATATACATTTATCATTGGTATAGAACACCACGTGAAACACTCTAGAACCATCCATTCATTAATTCATAAATTAATTAATCCAAAATAATTAATTAATTCAACAACTAATTAACAACATAAATTGCCCGTCAAATACATAAACAATTAATTAACCATTCAACATCTCAGTAGTAAATAATTAATTAACAATTAATTATTCTTATCCATACAACTAAATAATTAACCAAACATCTAATTATCCAAATTCTTTGAAAATTCTAAACTCGTCCACTCAAATAGGGATTTGTCGAGAAATTTAAAAATTTACATGCACATCATAATCATCTCAAAACATGCTGAATAAAGCCCATATATTTAGAAACCATCTCACACAGTATATCATATTTTTAAACAACTTCATCCCAAACAACATTAGGAAGGGAAAGAAAGCACTCATTAAATGGTTCCCTTGACCAGTAGTCATAACAAACAATCAATTCACAATCATAAATTAATGCATTCAAATTATCTAATTCAAAAAATAATTAATTAAATAATATATATTTAACTATTTCATCAATTAATTATCCATTTAACATTTATCGTGTAATAATTCATCCATCCTTTAATTTTTACCAATTTCTAATGTATATTTTAAAAATGTCAAAATGTCCAATATTCTCAAAATTCAAAAAATGCCACAATTTTTCAAACATGTGACTTGGTAATTAATTCTTAATTTAATTACCCTATCACCCATCTAGCCCCATTCAAATAATTTAACTATTTAATCATGTCACTTTAACCAAATTAGAAATACATGCTTAAAACCAACTCATGATCATGTCCTCATTTATCTTATGTGGAAAGAATCATTTAATAACATAAAATGTTTCATGCATCGACATATCATATATCAGCACCGGTAAGAAGACATATAAAAAACCAAACCACAACAAGCATGACATGACATTAACACTAACCAACAGTTTATCTTTAATCATCATTTTAAGAAAACGTAGTAGTTCTATAATCAAAGAAACTCACATGCTCAACTTATTTAAATAATCTATCATTCTTAAATAAAGTGATAGAGATTTGTGACCCTACCTCGGGGTGACATCACTTTAATTTTGTAGAACTTTAATGTACTTGGTGGCAATTAGTTACAAATCACATGCATTCATACATCTACCACCTTTATATATGTATATATATCTACCTATATATATATATATATATCAAAATATATGTTTTCATGTGTTTGTTCCCTGCAAAGAAAATCAACAAATCACCAAAACAACTTCGACAGACCAAAACCAATGCAGCAAGGTCTACACACCTACAGCTGGATACCAAGGACATAAATAAAATACTAGACTCTATTTTAGGTGTTGTAAAACCAAAAAATGGTATAATTATATACCTCCGAACAATGTTGAAGAACTGAATCGGCCCGAACTGCCTCTCCTTCAGCAGCGGTTTCCAGAATGCAGACCAAGGAATCCCAAGAACCTCATTGCATAACCCTAGAACCGAAGAACACCAAAAATTTGGGTTACAAAAAAACATGAAATACTACCACACATAAATGGGTAAAAAAATACATGAAACCACAAAATCAATGATGAATACAATGAGAGGAGAGATTACCTCTTCGAATCGGACCATGAAGAAGGAAAAAATTATTGGAAAACTCTTCACAAAGAAGGAACCGCAATAGGGGTCATGTGCTAGGGTTCTGCCCGGATAGGTGTCACATAGCCTTAGAAGGTCCGGTTGTGGGAGGAGTTCACACTATATGGGTCGCACGACTACTACAGGGAGGCCATTCGGTAAAGGGAGAAGCATGAAGGAGGAGCTGGAAGATGGAGTCGCATTAGACTGGGTGCATCGTGGTGGTTTTCTCCCTGCCTGTGCGTGTCGCGCCTTAAGAGAAAGAATAAGGTGAGTCTTTCCCCCTTTTATTTCTAACATAAAAACCCTATTATTATAATTACTTATAATAATAATAAGAAAAACATAAATAATTTGTATTTAATTTAATTAATTGAACTTATGATAATAATAATAGTTATAAGGAATACAATTTATAATAGTAATAATAATAATAATAGTTATAAAAATATTATCATTACTACACGATTAAATATTTATTCATTTTAAACGATAACCCCCAAATATATCATTATTATTATTAATTATAAATAAACTAATATAAGTTAATGATGATAATAAATATAACCATAACAATATGAATAATAATAATCGTCATTATAATATCATTGTTATTATTTCCATTAACCATCATTTATTAATACTATAACTCCCCATTTATTGTAACATCATTTATGGTAAAACCTCCAACTCATAACCCCTAATTAATTTACATAATAATAATAATAATTACATTCATAAAACTAAAATAATAATAATCTCATTATTATTATTTTTTAATCCTTTGATAAACCCAAAAAAAATCTATTTAATAATAATGATTTATTAAATATGAAACCCCAAATTGAATTAAATGTTTCTTTGAGAAGTTCAAAACCCACATTAAATACACATAAATGATACACTCCTTTACCATGAAATTAAAATCTCAAAGAATTAAAATAATTTATGACACCATAATAATAATAACAACATTATTATTATTAGAACATTCCTCCATTTAATAATATGTGGTCTTTTAATAATTCTGAAACTATTTATATAATTAAAATGTTTCGTTGATAAACCCAAAATCCCCATTAATTTCTTCGACTGTAATTTAATTAACTTTTTATAATTTATTTAATTGAACAACCACAATAATAATAATAATAACTTCATTATTATTATTGTTAAAACTTTATTTTAATTAATCACAATCTCTCATATAATATTCTTTAATTAAATTAAATAATTTATTAAATAGGGTAAAACGCATCGGTAATACCAGAACTGTGCACTACCTGTACAGATCCATTGAAGTGGACTTTTCCTAATCCGGTGCTCCTGAGACTCATCGGGACTCCTACTGAAAATTTTGGGTAATTACACATGTTCAAAAATGACACCTTTAGGTGTTGCAACACTCTGAATAAAATTATGAAGAATAGTTTAAAATAATCGGCCCTTTGATAAACCAAAAAAAATCAAAAACCTTCTTATTTTAATTGAGTTAAAAAGAAACGGGACTTTACATTAAGTCTCTTTGATTGGTAACAAAAAGGAATATTTCATCAACTAATTAATAAAAACCCAAACTCGATCTTCCCATTCCATGACCTCGAATGATCTATACTAAAATACAAAGTCATTTCATCCCATTTTTATTTTAGAACATGCAAGGAATAAAGTAGATCCACAATCCTCTGAATATCACATTTAACTCGGTGATAGGTGAAAACCCTTTAAACTAATCAAACCATACCCAACTTTATTCCTAAATAGTAAAAGTGTCAACAAACCCTTGGGTATATCTTAGTCCAAGAAAGAAGAAATACCCCAAATACATATGATAATTATATATCAAATACTCTTGTAAATATAAAGGAACATAAATATTCTCAGGTAAGTATTTGAGATCATCACCTTTAGGAACCCATCTGATAATCAGTTCCCTATCATACAGCTTTTATTTACAAACCCAGCTCTCAAAAATCACATAATTGGACATACTTCACTTTCTCCATAAAATATTAGGTAATAGAATTTTTTTTAATAAAAACATATCTACATTATTTATCTACATAAATATGAACATCTGATAAGATACATGAGCTAGAAATCTTATTTTTTTTCTCAAACAACGTCCACATGAGACATCTTTCTTAAAGCATAAGTGATCACATTCCCTTTCATGGGTGTATATGTATTTTAAAAGTCAAATGAATACTGTTACTCAACCCATATTCTATTTTTATTTTTCATATCCCTTTTATAAAATATAAACATTAAGATATTATGGTTGGTGAGCACCAAAATCATTTCCTCCAATAGATAATACCACCATCTTTTGAGAGGATACATAACAATAACATACTGTAGATAACGAGTTGGATAATTATTCTGAAAAAAATAATCCATTGAGAATAATACACCACTACATTAACATATTGTATTAATAAACTCCCCAACTATGCACTAGAATAATCATAATATACCTCATATCTCTTCCCTATATCCAAAAAATTGACATTTAAAACTAATTTCAATCTATTATTCCACTCTTGAAAAAACACTCAAAGTTACCTCACTATTGAAACTTAACTCATTTCCTAATTTGAGAAATAATAGGTATAAATAGGTTAGAGAATTATTTACTAAATATGAAATAATATTAAAAAATTCCGAAAATACTTAAAATTTATAAGAGATTTTTTTGATCCACCAATCAATAACAATAATTACTTTCTTAAGACCCATCGATATTCCTGATTCAAAAACAACACGACCAGGTGAATTTGACTCTATAATCTACTACTAAAAATTTGATATATTTATTTACAAGTGGTAATATCAATATATATGCAATACATTTTGAAAATTATCACCATTATTCTGAAAGGGTCATGAATATAGAAAACAATCATTATTAAAATTGATCGCAAATGAATCCACATTAGGAAGGAAGTCTTGATTAGTAAAATTGATAAAAAAAACACTATAATTTTCATCACCTTGGATAACATAAACCTAAATTAATTATGACCATGTTATGTTTGAAATTCAATATTTCAGACATCCTCATCTCCCACCACAATCTGATTATAACTCAATTAGAGAAAAATCTTACAGAATCACCATGATCATCATAAATACTAAAATAAATCATTAATATTAGGATAAAGTTATTTGTTAGTTATAATTACCAGGTTCAGCCTATGTTAATAAATATATTAGCACAAAATCCCATTATACTCCTTGATAAAATCATTGGATCACCCTGATGAGACAAAATCTTCCTCATAAATCCCTTTGTCTCAATATTCTGTAGTTGCATGTTTCCCCCCAAAGCTCAAATAGATCCATAAAATATAGAGGAATAGAAATATACTTATTACCTAGTACCAAGTCAATAACAAACTCCATATACTAATTCACCGGTAACCTATAAAATTTATATGTAGACACATCTAGGTATCAATCAATTGTCTGATATAAATATAGAACCAATAACACTCTCAATATACCCAACTTATATCCTTATCACTTGGGTTGTGATTGTCATATACTACCCCAAATAAAAACCTTCTCTTTGGGAATGATAATCCCACTCTCCCAGAAAGAAACATTAATCATCAATACAGTGATATAATATCATGTGTCACTGGTAGTAAAATATATGTGATAGAAAATGTGACCACTTTTTCCTCCGTATAATCACATAAAATCCCTTTATATCCAAGATAAATAAATCCTAGAGATGAATTAAACCTCAAACATTTAAATCATGAGACAAGAATATCCTAGTAAACTCTTCCTTTCTTTATAACTGGAAATCCTAATTTAAAACACTAGAAAACAACTCAATAGCCATGTTTTGGTAATAAAATATTCAAATTGACCTAATGGAACATGATACACCAGGCTAAAATATCAAACAAGTTAGGTTAGTCGTAACCAATATTATACCTCTTACTATAGAGAAACCCTCATAGAGATCCAAAAATTTATTCTCTACTAAAAATAACATTTCAGAACTTGAACCAAGACCCTACCTCTAGGATTCATGGTTATCCCACACTGTATCTCCCTATAGATCTAGACCTAGAGATCCATTTTAGGAATATCATCCTAATATAATTTATAACATACTTTTCATAGTATTTTATAATGCATTTGCCTATTACTATGATACTTTAGTAGAATCCAAAATTTGAAATCCTTTCCTCTAGGAACCTTGATGAGATAACCATAATAGATGGACCATATTTCCATATGAGTGACACAATTTGGGATAATAATGAAAAAATTAGTATGTCTTTTATTGACTCACTCAAATAAGATAATCAAAACCATGGTTCTAGATTTAAGATATGAAATGGCCTTCCTCTGACCACCTTCATGTTCTCCACCCATTCAAGAATCATCTCTCTTTCTCTTCTTACCACCTCTAGATCTACTTAATAACTATTTTAACCACTTCTCTTCCTTAGGATATTTTTTATCCATGATATATTTTTTAATAAATTCTTAAAGGTAGGAAAAAAATATTATTAATCCTTATATTGGAGTTCTATGCTCAAACCATAAACAAACTAATCCACTTTAAAATCTTATCTCCACCCAGAGTTGTAGAATCCCAAAGTAACTCCTTGAATTTGGAATCACATTCATCATCTTACATTATTACCTACTTAATATTCACAAACACTTATGCTTTGTCGATATTTAATAAATGATTATAGAACTACTTAAGATTGATTTCTCATAAATCTTCTTAAAATGACCTTTCTATCCTTCCTATATGGGTTAAGATATCCCAAAAACATTTAGATGAACCTCCATGTATAAAAAAATTATCTTGAACTTCTTATCATATGAATCATCAATAAAATTAATGATATGATCCATTACCTTTACCCATTCCCTTTATCCTTGAGATCCAACACCTTCTCTAAAAATAAGAGAGTTATGTGCTCACAAATCAAGAATCAAATCAGAGACAGTAATAACTTCTTGTGTTGTTCTTATTTATATATCCCAGACCACCTTTACCAAAACCTTAATTATGTTTATCTATTATAGGTTTTCAAGAACATATAGAAAGAAAATATTATTATCTCCCCCATATATCTTCCCCACATAATTATGATCCTTTTAAACTATATTTTATAAAGTTTAATCAACTCATCTCCTTGGTTATATATTTCTATAAAAGAACAAACTCACCCCTTAGAAAAAAATATAAATTATGATTAAGAAAATATATAATGAATTAATTACTAAACATAATCCTAAAATAGTTTATCAAACAATGTTATTCACATTACATCACCCAAGAAATTTCGCCACAACACACACACATGGAATATACCTATATTATAATAATGATGCATGAATTTATGAAATACTCACCCTAAACTCAGTGAGAATTCTACAAAAAAATATTTTATTAAAATTGGAAAATATAATCCCATACTCCCATATAACTTGGACTTACATTACAGATATACTGTCTATGCACCCACACTTAAATTCCATATACTGTCCCAACTTCTATTCTCTACTATACCACATAACTAATTATAAGACTCTAAGAGAGAACTAATACGAAAACATTTTATAATTTTCTAACATGTTATGACCATGTCAGCATTGAGATATTTCATAAGGCCTCAATTTTGATCCCCAAACATTATAAAATGGTGATTATATCTGATGGTATGGGATCATATTTTGGGGAGTGACTTACCCTCTAAAATTACATCACATCAAGTAAAATAAAAAAAATAATGTTAACAAGAAATAGGTGAATTCATCATCCTCCAATCAATAATAAAAAATAAAATATCTCAAACCTCCTAAAAATTTAATATAATTAATCAAAACCCTATAGTATATCTCATTTTTTAAAATTTAAATAATGCAACCATAATGACTATAAGAATATAATAAGGCAACCCACTAATCACGTCTCCTAGATGTAACACCCCACGATTTTAATAGACGAACTTCATTTTTGAGAATGTGTATCAAATGAAATATAATGCTTATATGATAAAAAAACCATAATAGTTTTTGAAGAACATTATTGTTTATAAAATTCAATTTCTCTAATAGCTTTTGATTCATGCAATTCGGACTATAAATGAAATATGACCATCTATCAAAATATTATTATTTTAAAATAACTATTACAACATTGTCATCAAGTTGGAGTGTTAGAATAGGTAAAAAATAAATTATTAAAATTATAAAATTTAAAAATGTATAATATAAATTCATTGGTTATTAATTTACTACAAATAAAATATGAACCATTGGAAATAGAATGATTTTTTTTTCTCGAAAACTATATTTTTTTGAATGGAGGATTAGTCATGCTTTGCGCAAAAAAATCCAAAATTGTTTTTTTCCAATATTTGAAGATAAATTTCACAAAATAAAATTCATTTGTGAAATCTACATTGAAAATTTATATTTTGGATTATTTTTTGTAATTTTTTTTATAAATTATTTTTTTGATGAATAGGGAAAATATGAATTTTTATTAAAAACAACCTTTTCATTAAAATTATTTACAGAGTTAAATCATGTTTTAAATTGGTTTTAGATTATAATTACATAAATTATATTAAACATTAACTATTTGTTACATTATATTAAATTTCACAATGAATTTTTATATTAAAACAATCTATACTTTTCAAAAGTTTCAATTTGGAAAACAACTATTTATTTGTTTATGCAGTTTAATTTTTAATTTAATTCAGCCACTTATCTGAGCTAAATTGGTAAAAATAGATTCTATATTTGGATACATAATAATTTATAATTTATAATAAGGTAAAGTTAATTTTATACCATAGTGAATAGTGAATTAAATAAAATTTAATTATCATGAATAATGTAAAAATTGGTTTACCGAGGGTGGTTAAAAAGTAAGGGTTAAAATGATGTAAAACACATCCAAAACCAATTTTATGGTCTTATATATAGCCTATAATATATGAGGTTTTATAATTACAAATTTTGAGGATTTTTAATAATAAAAACATGGGTATCAGTTTGTATTTTCCAAAATCGAAACTGTTTCCTCTCCCCCACTTATAGATGGTCACCCCCTCTCCTCCATTTTTCACACTTCCAAAACCATTTAAATCATTAAATAATTACTATAATTAACATTTTTATTTCCTAAACCATATTATAGAGGTTTTATTTTTACTATTAATCCCTCTTATCAAGGATTTAGGTATATACATAAAGATTCTCTATGAAGAAGAGGTAAAATTCATAAACATGGATATTTTTTTTAATTTATTCATCCACGTTCTTAAAAAAGTATTTAACTATGATAATTAAATAACACTAATATCTCATACTTGATGAGATTTTATTATGTCAGTGAAATTTACCATTTTTATCTACACATCCGTTAAATGGGAAACAAAATGATCAATCATGTGTATGGTGGACTACAACCTTACAAACTGACATAATTCATTTTCCATCACAAACATTAAAGTCAAGACGTAATTATGGATTTAAAATATTTATATAATATTATTTAAATTATTATAATTATGAAATTATTATATCATATATTCCATATTAATTTCCATTTCATAGGGGATACGATAGTGTCTGTCGTGTGTATGATGGACTACCGCCTCGCGAACTGGTGTGATTCATTTTTCACATTTGATTTACCTGAAATGTAGTAAGGTTAATGTTAATGAATATGTGTGATATTTGTGATATATATATATATATAATTATTGAAGTATAATATATCATCTAACTTCTAAACATAGAATCCATTGGAACACAATAACATCACTCATGCACGCGTGTGGACTACCGCCACCACATGGTGATGTGAAATGTTTTTCATTATATTTTTAATTGGATGGTAATATAGATTTATTTTGTTAATATGAATTTTATATATAAAATATTAATTATTATAGAAAGATTAATTAATATTTATTTTCCATTCATTACATCTGTCATGAAAAATGGAAACAATGCTCATGCATACGTAAGGCTTACCATCCACCTAAACGGTGTAATCCATTTTCTATCTCTAACTTTAATATATTACAATAAATAATGAATATATATGATATTTATATCATTTTAAAAATTATTTTTATTATTTAACCCCAATCAATATAAAAATAAAAAAATTACCAAAATAAACCATACATGAAAAACAATGCAATTATCACTGAAAAAAGTTTTTTTACAAAATATTGTTAATAAACTGGTGGTGTAAGACTATAATTAAATCATATATAGTGTGAAATATATAATTTTGGTTCCATAATATATTTATAATAACCATATAGTTATTATACATGTGGTTTGGACACATATGAAGATTTCGAACATGTGGTAAGGGTTTCTCATCTCACTTTTACTTTTGCGAGATATATACTATATTCACCACATTTTCCTTTATGTGGTGTATACACTAAAAAATTGATATTTAATATCACGAATATATTTATATTAGTTTTATTTAAATTTTTATATTAATTATTTATTTCTATAGGGATTATTATTCAATAGTTACCAAAGTGGTAAGAGTTTATTTCACAATCTCATCACTATTTGGGATTATTTTTGTTTAACTCTCCCATGGGAGAATAATTTGATATTTCTATCTTAAACTGAATATATTTTACTCTAAACTAGTTACTATTGAAAATTTTGATATAACATTACCATTTATACACTATTTTTTACTTAAAATTTTTTATAATTTTTTATAAGAAAACCTAGTTTATTTCTCTCTTAAGACGAATGTCCTTTTTCATCAAAAATACAAATTTTCTAAAAATTTATTCAATTTTTTTTATCCTTTTATTTTTTTTATTAAATAAGTTTTTACCTTTTTTATTGTTTAAAAAATGTTTTGGAAGGAATATTTATGCCACTTTAAAAATAGGGCCCACTTGGATTTTACCATAAATATGAAAGGAATATTTTTTTTTAACACGGGAAACCTGAATAAAATTTATCACCACCATGACCAATAAATGTTTTAAATATTATATCACATTTTTAAGAGTTTATTTGAAAATAAAATTATTTTAAAAAGTTTTTTCACCTTTTAGTATCAAAAGTTTATTTTTATAGTGGAAACGTTATTTTGTTCAAGAATGTTTTAAAGGAACACTTATAGTAATTTATATACATCAACAATAACAACCATTATTTTTATTATTCACTAAGGGGGATATGTTTTTGTTATAACATCTTTATTATTTATATAGATGGTTTATGATTATTTTGAATTTGGATGTATAATATCATTACCATTCACCATGTTACTCTGGATGGTTTATGATTAAGGTTACTTGATTTTGATAAGTATTATCATTTTTTATATTAAATTTTCAATATGAATGTTTATATTGATTATGTTTCCCCCATTTTATAGGATAAATACATTGGAATAAGTAAGTTATGGGTGGGGCCTAGTTATAGTTAACCCCTGATGCATTGATAGGTCTCATGAGAAAAAATATTTGGCCAAATTAAATGGTTTTCTACCTAAAATTATAAAATGTCTTGAAAGTTTCTTTTAGATTTCCATAATTATGTATTACTTAATTATGAGATTAGTTATTGAAGTCAATTTGGTTACATGATTACTTATAATATCCATGTATAAGTTCATAGATAGTTTGATTATTTATATTTCTTTATCTGATAATCATTTATTTATTCCATATTATGCTCTGTTTATTGATTAAATGGAATGTGTTTTCATTATTCACCTTGAAATATTTATTATCATTATATATTCATGATATATTCTACTAAAGTATTACCCTTATAGAGAATCTAATATTACCCCTTTATCATGTTTTATTTTCCCCAGGATACCAGGAAGTGTTTTTGGATTTCTATGTTGGGATATGCTATGAGTAATAATTGTATTCTCAAAGAAAACACTTTGAGTATTTTATATTTTCAATTGTTATGTGAATTTAATGTTTGTATCTATTTTACCAAGACTACTAAACTATTAAATCATTTAGGATGTGATTTAATCTATCTTATTCTAATGTAATAATGTAACCACTAGCTCAGGGATACTAGGGTTGAGGTCATTACAATAAATATCATAGAAAAATTTCTAAAGTTTCCCTAGAAACACGCTCCCAACTATAGTGTCCACTTGAATTTATCTAAAAAATTATTCACATAATCTTGAAACACGTTAGGTGTATACATATGGTATGTGAGAATATAATCCTTAGTTGAAACCACTACAACCCCTTCCAAATCTATGAGTCTCTATATGATTTAATTCAACATTTTAAAGTTAAAATATTTAACACTTATAGTTTTAGAAAATTAATAACTAGTAAGCACAAACCATGTCACTCAAATATAATGAATCTGCATGATAAACCACTAGAATTTTTAAATCAAGTAACCAAGGAAATAAAACATCATGAAACATTGTCTTCTCCCAAGAACAACCATGTATAATGTATACAAATATCTATTCCCCTATAATAATTTCATCCCATAACATCATTTATATCATACACCTCATGGAAACCATACTATATAATTACTTATAACATATAAAAACTATTATGTATAACCATCCCATATAATGTATTATCCCATGATAGCCTAATATATGCTACCTATAAGTGACTATATTCATGAATCATTCACAAGAAATGTAAGTTAGTGATAAAAATATAACAAGTCACTTCAACCCCATCTAAAAATATCATTTTAATCCCATAATATTTTCATAATCATTTCAATATCTCTGTAAAACTAATGAAAATAACAAGAATTCCCAAGTCAATTTACAGTGTTTAAGAAATTAATTAGTGATAAAATACAGATAAAAAACCCATATTTGGGTTTTTATATCATATTTCATCCCAAGGTTCTTTAAGAAAAAATTTTCTAATTAATATAATATTTAATCCATTCAAATTTCATTTACATATTTTAAACATGATTTTAAGAAACCCTCCTAGAACACATTAATAACTCATTCATTAGTTTAATTACCAAAATAAAATATTAATGTTTATCTCATTTTGATGACCCATTTTCTGTTGTGAAATTGAATATAAAAACAAAAATAACACTCCTATAAAGCACATGAAATTTTAAAATACACCACATAAAAACAGAAAAATTCATTATTCTATTATTTTCAATTACAAATTAGTTTTATAAACTAAACACACTATTTACCCCCATTCTATCATTATTTACAACCCATATTTAACCATCTTTAACAACTATATTTTACCCACTACAGACGAAAAGATTTATGTGTTTAGTTCTCTTAACAATTAATCTCTTTAAGTAAGGTAAACTAGATTTCCATTAACTCATAAACATTTATGTTCATATTTTTCATTTACAAATTCATAAAAATATCAATTCTCAACATTTAGATCAATTACCAAGATGAGAACCCCATAAGAACACATGAATCACCCCAAATAGTGAAATCTTAATATATATATATATATACATATACTCATTAAAAATCCCATGAAAGTGAAATAGGTCACCTACTTCAGTAAAAAATATTAATTTACATAAGGTCTGTACCTTTAGACCAACTTAGAATAAAAGGATTCATTAATTCAATGAACTTGAAAAATCTATGAGTAAATTAGAACAATATATTAACCAAAAAATCATTTCCATTTTATATAGTGGTAAGATTTAGGGATAACTTGCTAATGTGATTCGAAAACACCAATAATATAGTGAATCAATGTTTAAATGATGAAGCAATCAACCCTTAAATCCAAGGGATGAAGAGAGAAGATTTTTCCTCCAAAGATTCATCGAAAATCACTAAATGATTACCAAATCAGTAGATTATAGGGATTATATCCCATCATAATGAACATAAAAATATAAATATACCCCTTTCAAAAAAATATTTTCTTAGATTACACTGGGTAACCAATCAGACCACACCGACCACATAGTGCAAATCCACTAGCTTCCTGGTTACAAGTTCAGTGAACCAACACCAATGATTTCTATAATGGGAACCCAATAAACAAATTTAGGATAATCTAGAAATATCAAATTTAAATTTTTACTAAATTTTCAAATTATAAAACTAAAATCCCAATACCCACTCCATAATATGAACTGAAACATAGATAAATAAATAAAATTAACTAAAAATATTATGTGGTATATAAATTAATGATAATGGTAATTACAACGATGGTGGATAAACTAAAATATAACCAAAGGATGATAACATAGGTTATAATGAGAATAGAATAATATGAAATATTTATCATAGTTAACCTCTCAAATAAGAATTGAATACCTAAAAAATATAACATAACTAACATTCTGAATGATAATTAGATATGAAGGATTAAATAACATAGCAGATCTCTAGTATAGAAATAAAATAACTATGATAAAATTAAATATCAAATCTCTTGAATAATTCCCACAGAGAATTCAATAATATAACCATTTTATATAATAACCCTAGAAATAAATCCACCTTTTTATAGTTATCCATATCTGGGAATGAAAAAACCTGAAAATTAATAATATAATTCCAATTTTACCCTTCTGACATAAGGCTGAAGCACTCATTTTATGACCCTTCACTATAAACCATCACTCAAGTGAGAGTTAATCACTTTGGAAAACAATTACAAAAATCCACATTTTAATTCAACTTAACTATGTATACTTAATCATCATACCTCTATCATATGGATTATTTTATTTCCCAAACCCAAATTTTAAAACAAGAACTATTTGATTTAAATCATCCCCCCTCTATCATATAGATAATGTTAAGTCCAACCTATGTTTAACCATGAGGAAAGTTCTCATGAAAGGGTTTCACCAAAATCAAGTTTAATCCATCATAATATGTATATAGTAATGAATTAATATAAATTATGAAATTTAAATTAAGGAAGATAAAATAATCATAACAACCCATAATATAATATTTAAGGGGAATATCCTTTCCTAAAGAGGTAGAATGAAACCAATAACAGCTTAGTATTTCTTCAAATGATGGTTGAAGAGGTCATATAATCAAGGAGGAAGACATTAAGATAGGTTTGGTATGTTTTGTACCAAACAGAGGAGAAAATTGGGAATTTACATCAGTTTTATTATTAGATATAAAAATTAGCTTAATATAAAACAACAAACAAACCACCAGGTACCCAATTCACTTGTATTTGGTACTTGATGACTCATCAGTTACACGATATAGCCACACCAACCAACCTATTGGAATACAATGTAATTTATCCTCTATATCTATAACTTGTTACTCGATGACCTTAAATTATAAACCTATTAACTCGTTTAATTGTATTTTAGTAGAAAAAAAACCTCTAACATTATTTATTTCTCGTTAGACACCTCAAATTTCCCAAAAATTATCTTATTAGTAATAATAATTCAATTGTGTACTAAAAATAGACTCTGAAACATAACTCAAAATCTAGGGTCATCAAAATATCCTCTATTTTGGATTCCCATATCATCACAAAATAATAAAAGTCATCAGAATCTCATATCAAACTCCAACACCTATTTCCAATCTTGAATTCCCCTATACTATCACCTCACATGGAATAGAATAACTATATTACCAAAAATCACTATCTTACTCTAATAACCATTATGTACAAGATGCTCCTTAAATGATACATCTACATTTATCTATAAATACTCACTATATATCTCATGTGTGGGGGTTTACTCAAACCTTTTGAGCTATGATATGTGGATCAAGTCATACAAGTCTTGATATGATAGTTGAATAGCTAAAATGTATGCCAAAATTCTATTCTACTTCAAAATCTCAAAGGGTTTTTTGAACCCCAATACTAACTTCCCCTATTTATTTGATAAGTGGTGACCTACTTACGGTAACCCCATTATGAATACCTAATCACACATAGTGATATCTAAGTTTCATCTGCTCTAGTTTTAATATAAGTACTACATGGTATGAATGATTTCTAGCTAATTACTAATAAATGAAACCCACTTAGATGTATTCTGCATTGGGATTCGTTTGATAATTATTAACACTCCCTCCTTCAATGAACAAAGAGGTGAGACGCATGGTTGAACATAAAAATACTCACAGGTATCCATATAATTCAAAAAAATGGTTATATTAATAGTCTTAATACTATAACAAATATAAAATATCATCCTAAGATTGAATAAACTATCACACGAAAGACTAACATATATTTTCTAGTATCCCATTTATTCTCACTGATTGCGCATCTGTGTGAGTGTGGTATGTTTTTTTTAAGATTAAGCTAATTTTTCATGGCCTTCAATAACCCCTTCCATTATATTTATATAAATATTGTATCCCAAATTGACATAATACTTATTGGAATCCTACATTGATGGAATATCTCCAGTATGTTAATCTTTCCCAACTCATTTACCTTTAAGTTATCTGGAATTTGAAAGAAGTGTGATAACTTTTTTCATTTGGTCTAATATAACACATACCACATTAAGACCCTTTAATTATCTCAAAATACCCATATATATGTCCATGGTCACATCATACCACTTCTAAATAGGAAAATCAAGTGGAAGAAGTAATATTTCTGTATACTAATACTCTACCTTCACCCTTTTATTTGAAAGGAAATGAAACACATGTCCAAAAAATCTCCCTCCTTATGATAAGAACCCGTGAGCGGTGCAAAATATTATTATACAACTTCATCAATCTGAGTCTCACTTCCCATTGAGAGGTGTGAGTGACCCTTACTAACTCATCTTGAATGAGAGTGGGGACTCCCACAATTCCAAGAATGAAGAGAAATACTCTGTCATATCGATCCCATCATGGAATAATTGTTGGATGAAAGATCCTACTATCTAATAAATATAAATTTGAACCAAACACCTAGATAGATTTTACTCATTCAAAAAAATGAAGAAGTAATGTAAAGATAAATAAGGTACACTCTCCCTAACTCCTTAGTTATATCCACGTATTATTCTATAAATATGTTCATCAGATTACATTCCTCACTAGATTCTCAAACTTTCTACTTATGAGTCTTCTTATTAAAGAAACAAACCACTATGTTCGATTTTATATGTCCTTATTTCATATCAATGATGAACATCAAAGATTACTCAACCCAATACCTCTATCATAGGTTCACATATTAGTATAAAAATAAATATCTAAATCTTATATGGTCTAGGTAAACAAAAATATCTCTTAAATGGTATAGAGTTACACCCTATGATTTTAAAAGAACACCATGTTTGATACGATATACAAAACACAAAACTGAGCTTAAATAAACCATGAAATATCATTATTAAAATATGATCATTAATAACTAGCTATTTAATTGTTGGTATGAAATGGATTGACCACATAAAGAGATATATATATATAAAGGACCTTCTCAATAAAAATGTATTGATTAATTATTAGAAAATAAGAATTCAATTTTTAGTAAAGATATTTTCCCCTTCAAGATAATTTTTTTGAAAATTTATTTTTAGTACATTTTTCTGAAAAGATTTATTTTCCAATAAATAGTTGAAAATACTATTTTTATTAAATAATGTGTATTTTTACTGAAGTTAAAAAGTTTAATTTTATTTTAAAATGGTTTCAATGTAAAATTATATCTCCAATATTATAAATAAAACATTTAAGTTAATGTTAATCAATTTTATTATTTAATTTGGTATATAAACATTATTATACTTAAAAGTACATTTATCTGAAAAATTTCTTTTTGTTGCGTTTTGTGTTTTTATCTTAAATTAAATTTTTCCACATATAAAATTTGAATCCAAAAAAATGAATTCCATATTTGGAATTAGGATTTCCAAATGTTATCAATATATCCCTTCTATTTTTTTCATTATGAATAGTAACCATTGTAAAGTTTTTATCACCTTAGTGTAAGATGGTTAAAATAGTGTCTACACTATGTGATATGGTCTCAAAATGAACCCAAAAAAGAAATTAATCCCATTTTATGGGTATAGTTTAGCCATATCCAACCATTTCATGAATATATGGACACTTTGGGACATGTTTATTTGATTTGTACCTTCATATTAATTTCAAAAAGGAATAAATACAAAATGTCACACTTTTTGGCTTTAATAAATCTAATTTTTGTTATAAGGATAAAAATAAGAAAAGTTAGGTTCTTAATATTTATTTTAAATATAAAATAATTTTTTCATCATGATAATTTATTTCTATTTTCTGTGATTAAATTATTACATTAAATTATAATGTAATAAAAATATAGTATTTTTTAAATTAATAGAAAAATAAAATAAATTATTTCAAAAACACTAAAAGTGATATTTCTTGAATAAGTTTTGAGGGAATGTGAATTTTATGAAAATATATTTTATATTAGTAATTTTTTAAGTATATATTAAAATTAAATATTTGTGTTGATAAATTTAAAGTCAATTGAAATTAATATGCTCTAAAATGAAATTATTTACATTATATGAAATATAATATTTTATTAAATTATTTTAAAATCATAAAAATCATGAAATAGGAATCTTTGAAAAATATATGGTAAAAAACATAACCCCTTTTCATTTATGGTAAAATTTGTACATTATAATTAAATTATAACCGAGTGAAAAAAGAGTTATCATAGTTAAGGTTAAAATGTGTTAACTACGAGGTTAAACCTAATGATACAAATTGAAATATAACATAAAAAAATAAATATTTTATTATATAAAGGGATTAACACCATATCCTATCTTATGGTGGAAATTATTGTCACATTTTATCACTTTCACATGAAAATGAATTTAATATATTTAAATATTTTTATTAATTACAGGTGTGTCCTTTCGTACATTATAAACATGAACCACCTCTTCTCTATTCTATAAACCACATGATACCTCTTATATCAGAAAATACCTGATACAAACTCTTATAATTATCCTTACACATGTTCTTTAGGTACTGATATTCTAAAAATATCAGCCCTAGGTTCCATAATAGTGGACCTAAAGAAGTGTTTTTCAAGGAAAAGGTAATCATCTTAACCGACCAACCACTATTTACTCTTTCTTTTACCCACACAAAATATATATTTTTATCCTAAAATAATAACTTAATTATATTAAATATTCTTTATTATTATTATTATTATTAATCCACTACTATCCACCCAATATTTTAGAAAATGTGATGCGAAAGTATCGGTCATGCATATATACGAGTTACAATATCCATATATAGATAAAATATATTTTTCTTCGCTATATTTTATAGATGGATATTATTATTGGTTTAATGTTTATATATAATAATTATGAAATAATTATATTTATTTAATTGAAATATAATATTCATATTCTTATATTTCAATCCATTGGAATACGATAATGTTTCTCATGCGTACGTATGGACTACAACTTCCAAAAAATGATGTGATCTATATTTCATTTTTTATATGGATTGTAATAAGGATGGATTTAATGAATATATAAGATACATATGATATAAAAATTATCCTAGAAATTTGAATTATTTTTTTATTTTTTTATTCTATCAAAAAGTGAAAATATCATTCATGCGTACATATAAAAAATCGTCTCCATGAATGTTGTAATTATTTTTTATAAATATAAATTTTATTGATGATTACATATATATATATATATATAATAAAAATATATTATATTTATATAATTACTATAATTTTTAATATGATGGAACCATGAACTACGTAAAAGGATTGAAACTACACAATGAAAATATATATAATAATCAAAACATTTATCACTTGGAAAAGTTGATTAAATAAATAGTAGTTAATAAATGGGTGATAAAATATTTAATATGAATAATATATATTATGATATATATTTTTATGGTTTGGGAATTTATTTAAAATGGAAATATATTTATTATATAGGATGTTCATACACATATGATGGAAGTTAGACTTGAGATAAGAGTTTATTGAAGAGTTTTATCATTATTCAGAATTATTTATGTTAAATTATTAGTGAGATAATTATTTTATATCTCTCTCTTAAACATAATATATTATATTTTACTTGCTTTATTTTGGGAAATTAAAAGTTTTCCATTCATTTTTAACTATATATGTACTCATGATTTTTAAATCATATTTTTAAGGATAACAATCTTTGTTTTTCTACTTGGTCATGAATATTTTTATTCCACATCTATTAAAAATATTATATAATATCATTATGATTATCATATTACTTATTAATTAATTTTTTACCATTTTTTGAATTTTACAAAATGATTTAAAAGGAACCTTCCAATCATTTTCTTAGGGATGTACGTTTTGATTTTTCTTACAAAAACATGAAATGATTTGTTTTATCTTATACAACATGATTTGAATTTTCCATCATCATGAATGATAAATATTTTGATTAATCCAATAAATAATATAATTTTACCCTTAAATAAAAAAATTTCACTAATACTAGAATTTTTTTAGATTTTAAATAATTGATTTCAAGGTGAAAAGGGGTATTTAGCACATGAAATTTTTTAGAGATATTTTTAAAGTATTATCATATATTTCAACATATTTTATTTTATATTTTGATTAATAAGGATATATTAAAAATATAACTTCTAAAAAAATTAATGGATAGTTCATGTTTATTTTTTCTAGGGAAGGTATTGAAATTCTGTTTGATTGTTTTCCAATACAAGTAGTTGTTGATTTTTAAGGAATACTGATTAAGTTGTATTTTATTCATATGATGAATTAAATAGACTTATTATGTAATGGGTGTGTCCTAGAATTAAATATCCAATTTAATCATAGGTAGGTCTCATGGTAAAAACTATTCAGATTGCCTTATTTAATGTATTTTTAGTGTATATATACCTGTAGTTTAAATTGTCTTGTTACAAAGCCTCGACGAAAAGTTCCAAATATTTGGTATTATGAATTATATAATTATAAGATCATTTATCATTGTACATAAAATTATTTAGAATAATATAAATGGATAAATTTTTAGATCATGTTATTATTTATATGGAGTCATTTGATCTTTACTTAATCCTTTCATATTATTATCAATGCAAAATTTATTGATTAAATGGAAATTGTTTTTAGTTTTCAACCTTTCTATATTGATTATGTCTTATTTAATCACTATATATTATTTCTTTATAAAACCATTATTGAGAATATGTGATCAACCTTATTTTTTCCTTTCTATAGAATATAAAGAAGGAATCTTTGAATGAGTTCAAGTTTGTAGAATATTTACTTTCACTATGTTTTATATTTTAGTTTTTCAAATGTATTATTTAATTCAAGTATATAACTATTTTACCAAGGATAAAAAAACTATTTATTCCCTGAGGATGTGATAAATTATATATAGTTCCAATGTTATAAATTAATCACATGGTTTGGGATACCAATGTTAAAGAATTTATAGAGATTGGATGAAAAATTTTCAATAATAAATTAGAGTAGATAACTCTAAATCATGGTATGGGTAGTTAAACACATATGGTTGTATCTATATAGGCTTGTAAACATCTAGCCTATACCCCTAAATTAAAAATATAGAGACCCCCTGATTTTTATACATGTATGTTACATATTTTTAGGAAAAAAATCAATATAATACAAAAACACACTCTCGAGGATAGTAATAGTTTAGTGCCTTTAGAAACATGGAAAAATATTCTAAATTCATGGAGGATATTTAATATGTCCCATAAAGATCATTCCATTTAGTACTCTTTATAATCATACCCTTCTTAAAAATATTACTCATAACCTGGGGAATGGAAACATAAGAAATGGTGAGCTCAAATTATCATTAAGGGTTAGTAAAAGAGATATAGATATGTGATTATATGGAAGCATAAGATTAGAATTATGGTTTATGATCATGAACATTCAAAACAATTCTCCTACTCAACTTATTATATATCATGAGAATCTTTCATGACAACAAAATTATTACTTTAGAAAAATGGTATAATATAGCAAGATCCATCATAAAATAATAATGAGCCATAATATCATCTCATAAAGTTGTGTAACCATCATTAATATTGAAAAAAAGTTCATATTTCAAGGTTAACTAAAAATACCATATATATAGTTATTTCAGACTCGTCACATATTTCCCATTATGGAATAGGATACACCTATTTTCCATAGTGGACCAAGACACACATGTTTTCCATAGTGGATTCAGGAACACCTATTTCATATAATGGATCAAGACACACATGTTTCACATAGTTAATAAAGCCTATTAACTTGATTCCCATTACTATATCAGTAGATATAAATATTTACACAATGAATTTGAAAGAGATAGAGATACCACCTATCAAATAATTAAAATCATAAAATTTCATTCTAAAATATCATAAAGCATTCATTATATCATAACTCATGTAACGAAATGGGTTTAATAAACATTTCATTATATCTAACCTACGTAAATGGGGATGTTTTTATAATAATTTCATTGTTGCATGAACTATGGATAAAGAACCAGGTTTTATAATAATTTCATCATTGTATAAACCATTGTATAGTAATGGGTTTTATAAATATCATGACATCATAAAAATAATCCATTTAGAGAAAGAATAATAATGGTATCCTTGATTCATATCCCTAGAAAATAATAAAAACATTAAAACATGCCATTCTAAATAGAGAATGACATTGAAAGAAAAATAAATTGGAATACTAGTTAAGGAAGATCAATTTTCCTAAATGTAAAATTCAAAAATCAAAAAACTAATAATATATTTTGGAAATCCTTTTCTATGAAAATAACCTTCAAAACAAATAATAAACCATTTAAAAGTCATTTAAAACATATCTTGAGTAAAATATACATTCTTCTTCGAAGATATTTGTATTAAATAATAAACATTTTAAAAAAACATTTTATTTGAAAAAAACATGAAAATTTACAGAGGAAGCTTAAAATAAAATAATGGTTATGATGACTAGAAGTTTCTTTTATTCCAAACATGTTAAAAAAATACCTTTGATATTTTCAGTAAAATCTAGAGGAGAATTGTTTGGAAAATGAAATGAAGATTACATTCAAAAAATTTATAAAAATTCAAAAATGGTAAAAAAAATGTCATTTATATATCATTTGAAGAATGTTTAAAACTTTTTTAAAAACAATTTATATAAAATATGGTTTTCATTGAAAAAGGGTTCTCTAACGAAGAGAGAATTATTGTACGATCTTCTTAAAAAATATTTCTATACTATTTTAAGTAAAAAAGAGTTGAAAAGTTTTACAATTACATAAAAATATCATCAATAACCACTGAATAATAAAATTCATGAAAATTAATGATATTTTGATCATAATATTTCCATATTGGTTATTTAATCTTAAATACTATTGATAAATGATTAGATTGGAACATAAAATCATTATCACTATAGTAAATTTAAAGCATAATCGGCATAAGGTAATATCCTTCATGTAAACTTAAATTATCATTATGATAAATAAATTAATGTTATTACATGTCCACGGGTCTGTATATACACATCATAAAAGGAGGTGGGTGCATAACATAACATATGTCCTAAAGAATGAAAATCGAGATAAAAATATCTTACTGCTTTGGTAACTTTTCTAACATAAATCCCATGAAACGTCGATAATTGAGTGGACATTTAAATACCAATAATTTCAGTATCATAAACATAAAATATAATAATGGGAATTATATACCCTACGTAAATGAAATATGTGGTGAATATGGCATGTGTCTCACAAAAGTAAAAAAAGCGAGATGAAGATTCCTTACCGAATGTCTATAATTTATTTTAACGTTCTTATAACTCCTGTATAATAAATATTAGTTTATTATAAATATTTTAATGAACCATAATTATATATATCATACCATATATTATTTACTTATGTCATTTTATTACCCTTTTATTAACAATTCTATGTTAAAGTAAAGTTTCAGGTAATATCCTATTATTTCATGTATATGTTTGGAATTGTGTTTTTTGTCCTTTTACATAGAACATGGATCCATATTATCCATATTAATAATTAAAATAATTTTAAAATTTATATAGCTATTTTACTTTTAATATCAATCATGAAAAATGGTTTTGCGGTATGAAGCACGTTATGATAATAGAGATGGTTGGTCGAACAAACGAATGGTTAACATTTCCAATTTTCAATGGTCATTCTAAATAGGAAGTAAGAAATATATTATAAATATATAATTATAATAATAAAATAATTACCATAAAAATATTTTATATAATTATACATATAATCAATGTGATGTGTTGATGAAAGGATAGAGTCAAATAACTTTGTGATAGTGGTATTCCACATGTACACTAACGATTTTATCGTCTTTCAATAAGTGAAAAGTTAAGAAAAAATTATGTATTATATTTTAAGAATGATAATAATTTCATAAATGTTATAATTATTTTATGTATATCTCATAAATGTATCCTTATTATATTCAATGTAAAGTGTTAGGTAAAAATGAATCACATATCATCATGAGAGGGTAGTCTATCGTACACACGATGGACGTTATCATATCCCTGATGAAGAAGAATGTAAAAATTTATATATTATATAAATAATCAAGTGGTATAATTATGTTATAAATATCACATATATACTTTATATCCATATTTATAAACAACTGTGATAAGTGGTAATGGAAAAACCAATGACATAGGTACGAGAGGCGGTAGTCGGCTGTACACACGGACAATGATTTTGTAACAAATTTAATGGATGTGGATACAATTTTAGGTCATTAACATAACATAAAAAAATATCAATATATTTATGTTACTCATGTTTTTATATTATCTTAGTTTAATTATAATTTAAGGTGGTGGAGAAAGAAATAAAATAAAATCCCTCGTTGAAGAACGTTACCTCTTCCTTGGGTAACCTCCTTAGGTTTAAACCAATAACATTCTTAGTTTAGTCTTTTGACAAAATATGTATTATAGAATGATTTGAGGGGATTTTTGAAGTTATTTGGGTTGGTATTGGATGAAATAAAAGGGTTTTATTAAGATAAAAACATAGGAGAGGGGTAACCTTTTATAATCGAGGTGTGACATTTTTGTAAATACTAAAAGGTATTCAATAATGGGAGGTCACTTACACCTTATGTGGATCCATAATTGATAAATAATGTAGGGTACGGATCATATGGTAAAGAAATGCCTCCAAAAAATCTCATTGTATAAATATTTTATTCCTTATCCTTTAATTTTTAATCACATTTACAATTTTAATTTTCACCATATTAACTAGCTTTTTTCTAACCTAGGTAATGTATCCTTAGGCTCCATAATTAACTTTTAAATATTTTCATTAATGATTATGGTAAAAAATTAATTTTAACTTATTATAAAATTTAAATTATTATTATTATAACTATGGAATCAATATTTCATAATTAAATTCACTAAATTGGAATATTTTAAATAAAAAAAAATCTCGTAGACTTGATAAGAAAGTGGGTTTTCATTGAGAAAATGTTCAAAAGTTTAGAATGTTTTTATAAAAAAATAAATATAAAAAATATTCTAATAACCTAAATTTTAATAATATATATATAATTGAACTAATTTTACTTTAAAAAAAATTTAAAAATAATTTAACATTATAATTGATTTTAAAAAAATGATGTTTTCAATTAAAATTCAATATTTTTCACTCCTCGTCAAAAAATTAATACGTTTATAAAATTTTCAAAAAGTCACTCTATGATATGTTTTATATGATGATTTAAAAAATTAATTTTATTTTATAATATTCATTTTCAAAAAAATTCAATAATTTATTTTATTATTGTTTAAAGAAAGAAATAAAAAAGTAGTTTTTTAGAAAATATTGTTTTCAAAACATATAATTTCTTTATTGAAAAATTAATTTATTTTCTGTAAATATGATTTAAATTTATAAAAAAATTAAAATTTATATTTAAAATTTATCTTTTCATATTTATCCCTTTAATTAAATGACACGGTAATAATGGCCTTTTTTAAAATATTAATATTAATTGTTTTTTATGGTCTGTTAAAAATATGTATTACATGTCTTTCAAGATAAACATGGTGGTGTGTGTAACACAAGTTAAACCCAATAATATTTGAAATATAATAAAAACTCTTTGTTTCATGTATTATAAGATAAAATTGATATTATGTGTCATGATAAATATAGAAAATATTAAATTTATTGAAAGAAAATAATATTATTTCACAAAATAATTGGTTATTATGAACAAAATTCAAAAGGGAATAATTAAGGAATCACATTAAATCAAAAACCCATTAAAAATTCAGGTAAAATATGAAAAAGGACATATGAAAGTTTATATTTCAACTCTTTAAATACAAATTTTCAAGGATTGGTTTGCTTAAATTTTACCACTTTTTTAACTATACTCAATGTTGGACGTAGTGGATTGGTGCAGACACCTGGTAGAAGGGGTGGAATAGGTATTGGCTAATTTTTACCAATTCCAAATTATTCATTTATTGTTGTTAGAACTTTGGAATTTAAACCTTGTTTCTAGTAAGTGAAATTTGATATTTTCTATGTTCTACTGATAAACAGTTTACTACATATATGCAAGTAAAGAAAATAAAAGGCACACAATATTTTATTAGGTTTTGTATAACAACCTACTCCTTTATAAAATTTTTTATTCAACCCATTCACGAATAATACACTATATTAAATCAAATATTACAATGGGTTTGATGATTCCCACACTAAAAAATACTGTTATATCAAATGAATTTCTTTTCCCAAAATCACATCAGGATTATCTTTAAAGCCTCACACTATTTATAATAAGTCACATAGTATTCTCTTTTCATACCTTAAATCACATAGGTTTTATATATTCCCAAAATAGGTGTATAAAATGATCGTTATATATTATTTTTCTATATCAATATGATGAATATTTATCAACTTATAGTATGGTATTAAAATTCTTTAAAATTTTATTATTAGTCTATATAGAACTCGGTCTCCACTAAAGTTTAGATTAATTGTTCTTGAATAGACTTACTCATCTAGCTTATTATATACTAAAAAAATTATCTTTATCAAATAACTCATATATTAATGGTTTACTCCCCTTATTATTCTTTAATATGACAAAAAATGGTTTCTTCTTGTATGTTTTCGTTTAGAGATCTTGGATTAACAATATAAAATATATATCTAGGTATTTCTAAAGTCAACCCCACATGAAGTAGTTAATGATTCATATTTTCTTATTTATTCCTCCATGATATCCAAAATTTCTTAGGTTCCCAAGAGGATACATTAAATGTATTCTTACATTTTTAATATCTATAAATGGAATTCCATGAAACATTTTCATTGTCGGTCGAGAAGTGGTATTATCAAATTCCCACTATTATTCTCATTATTTATCATCAACATTAGTTTTCAACTCAAAGTGAATTCCATAAATTTCATAATTTTTTTTCTTCTCATTCTTGAAACTAAACCGAAACAAACATAAAATGATATTTATAATAGTCAAGGTTTCTTTTTCTAAAAAACATTCATCAAATTATTCTTTTCAAATCTTTTAGTTTTATAAAAATATACTATAAATAGATGCATCGTGAAACCCCTTGTTTTTTTCTACACTCATAAAATCAATATTTATAATCATTTATTAATAATTTTATGAAGTTTACTAATTCATTATTAGAAACTCGTGGGAACTATAAAAAATTAGATTAAACTGATGTAGGATTTAATAAATAATTTTATGAGGTTTGATGGTTCTTTTTATAAATTATTATTAAAAAACCTGATGATTTATTTTTTCTTCAATGAAGAATACATCTAGTTTAAATATATCATTTTATCTTACTCCTAATAAAATAGTATCATTGTTTAAGTAAGCATCATGTTATTTCAATCTTGAAATCACAATATAAGAATCATTAAATTTCAATTCCATAGAATCAAAAAATTATGGAAACTCTATTTTTTCATAAATCATTGGCATATATTTAAAATGGATAATTATTAGATTATATTTATTATAATACATGGATCACACATTATTTATGGTGTTTTTCATTTTTATATTATGAATGGAAAAGTATGGCATCATTTCAAAGATCTTCATCTTCATTAGATTTGAAATCTGGAAAATTTATTTTTTAACCATTAGTAACTAAAAATGTTCCTTCATATTGAAATCTAAAATTGGGGTCTTAAAATAATTATTTTCACTATGTATTATGATTAATACTTATATTCTACTCCTGGTAATTTACTTTCATTGAAATTTTTTTGAATTTTTTTGCAATGTGTTGAAGATTTACACTTAATTGAATCATTATGTTAGGAGTTTTAATATCTTACACTCATTAAGTATTATGATTGAGGCTTATGATTATTATTACAAACACTAAATCATGATTATCTTAATGTCATAAATTTAAAGAATTTAATTTGGTAGGATTAATGACTTATGGTGAAGTCTTATGACTTGTACTTTTACAAAAGATGAAGTCATATTATTTTTCCTTTATCTATAATCAAGAGACATAAAATACTGATTTTTAAAACCTAAAGTATTATGTTCGAAGTGAAGTCTTAGGGTTAGTCAGAAAATAATTATACTTAATAATTATCCATTTATCTTTGATGTCCAGAAACTATAATTCTTTTATAACATTAAAAATGTCTTTTGATTTCTTCAAGGGATACATAAAACTCTTCAAACCATCAATCAAATTATTAAAATTGTTGTCGGAATTATTATAATAATTTAAGACTCAATTAAATTAATTTATGAGGTTATATAGTATATAAAATTATCAAAAAAATTATTTCAGTGAATATTTATTCCAAATAAATGTCAACTCATCTTTAATCAATCCTTAGCCATCTATATTCAATTCATCCTTTATCTTAGAGAGTATAAATAATGAATAAAATATCTAACATTATTTTTTCCATCGGATAGGTCCTTTAATTTGAGCTAGATGTCCTCAATTCATTGAACCTAATTTATACATGTCATTCATAACTACGGAAGATTTCTATTTTAGGTGTAGCAACCAGATTTTTGTATTTGTTACTCAAATTCTTACTAGTGTTCAAGACAATACTCAATATGTTTATTAATTATTATAAACATAAATTCCATATCACCAATAATATGAAGTTAAGTCTTCTACTTATATTTTTCAAGCCATATCTTTATGCCCCAATATTTACACCTTTATTCCATTTATAAAAAATGAGATTATCTTTTTATGTCCAATGGCAAAACATTCAACTCTATCTTCTCTATTACCCATAGTGTGCTGGGAAAACAATATGTTTAATATAATGGGTTGAAAATTCAATCCATCACCCATATCATTACCTTTTCATCATGAAATTGATAATTAAAAAAATATCTAGTGAAAAAAAATTAAATCATAAATCCATGGGTTCCTCAATAACCCCCTTTATATTTGTTTTCAATATCAAATCAACTCCAAAACTCTATTTAATTATACTCACCTTATTTGAAAATGAATATAATGGGATAAGAAAAATTTTACCCCTTAATTCAAGGGTTCTATAATCCAATTGAAATATTGTTTCTTCACCACATTCATTATAATTATCATTGAGAAGGTATAAACCACATATTGTTTTCATTGAACCCTCAGTAAATCACTATAAGTCTATTTGAGATAACCCAATGTAGAAAACATTCGTTCATATCCTAGACACCAAAAATTTCCATTACATTTATCAATGTAGTTCTAACTCAGTGTTTTAATTCTCATGGGTTAATATAATCATATTTTCAATAATATTTTTTAAACATGCACTCATCCACATAAAAAAACATTAGAATGTTCAAGTGAAAGTAAAAAAAAATCCCGTTTTTCTTAACACACCCACTCCTTTTACAAGTAAAATATGTACATACCGTAATATTGAATAAATTTTAAATATCATACCTCACACTTTATCAATTGTGGTGATTTCCAATTTCAATAATTTAAAAAAATCAAGCACTGGGATCTTCATTTACTATAAAAACTCCAATTATGTGATTATATTTGAATATATTTTCATTTAAATCATATTATATACGCACACAAATAACATAATTATGAGAAAGGTGGTTCCAACAACAAATTCTTAATTGATAAGTGGGGATGAGACATAGTTCTCAACCCACATTTCTTCTTCTTGGAATCTCATACATTTTTAAATATATTCAATTCCATCATCTTTTTTAGTATATATGTATATTAAATATGATTTTTCATGGACTTATTCTAATACTAACTTCACTTAATTTCAAGGATGACTTTAGTTTCATTAAAAAGAAGACTAACTTGATTCTTTTCTCCTTGCTCCCTTCTCCATGCCATTTCCAACTGTTCAGTCCTTAGGATCATTATATCTATAAACTAATGTTAATTATTTAAAATATTATTAGTATTTCCAAAATGATTCATTGTTTTATATTCTATCCCTAGATGTGACATCCTCTATAGACTTGCATGACTTTGTAGGAGTGATATTATTTCATATGGTATAATTTTTCTTATTTCTAGAATTTTTTTTATATAATATTGTCCCATATTTCATTGATGAGCATTGGTGATATATATTATTTTAAAATAAAAAAAATTATCATAATTAGGTCCCTATAGGTTTTCATAGTTACATAAATTCTCCATATTTTGAAAGATATATTCTTTACTTTTTGTATAGCAGATCACCTATCAATTTTATCTTGGATCCCCTTACTGTAGGAATTTTTTACTTGTATATGTTCACATATAATACCAAAAATATATGGACATATATCTAATCATCTAGAAGCACAAATAGTTGAATAAAAACACATTTTTTCGCATAATCATGAATAATTCAAATTTAAATGGTTTATAATTTTGAACTTTTAAACATTATTTCCAGGTTAGTTTGTAGAAACACCATTCTAGGACATACATAACTCAACCCTTGATCTGTTGGGGTGGTTCCCATGTTTTTAGATATCCTCATTTGCAAAAAGTTTTTCTTTTTTCTTGTAATTCTAAGGAATTCCAATCTAGTTCAAGCATGATTTATTGCATATTAGGTTACCTTTTAAAATTAGATAGAGTTGGATGCTTTTCCATATGATATACGGATTTCATTATCACTATTATGATCCTTTATTAATGTATTAAACACTTTAATGGTTTGAGTGGAAGTAAATTTCTTCTCTACCATTTAGAAACTTCCATATATTTCTTCTAGATCACTCGGCTTAATTTTAACCACTACACATTTCTAGTTGAGTGAGTTCATTTCATCCTATAAAGATCTCAACCTAATTTCCCATTCTGAATTATCCTTTTATATATTATACTTACAAAATATATTACATTTACTGTTACAATTTTCAAGATATTTTATTCTTTTATACTTTAATTATTGTCGAGCTTTAATGATCTCAAGTGTTACCTTTTGAGACTTCATTATAACATGGATATTCACATTAATGATTTTACTAATCTAGATTTACTCATAAATATATAATTGAAAATTTTATTCTACCATTAAAAACATATCTTTACTAAATGATAATAATTTCTCGATGTCTTTTAGTTCATTGTTAAGAAAACTAAATTTTTTTCCAAATTCCTATAAAATTCTTTTTTCAATAACATGGCATGTTTTATATTTTAGGATTTTCATCATCATCATACTAAATAGACTCATAAATATGAGTAATAAAATTGGTATAATATTTCTTCATGTAGTCCCCAAAATCAATGTTGATATATCTCGCTATAATACTACATTCAACATTATCACTACTTGAACTACTCTCTCTACACTAACTAACTTATTCCTGTTGGGATTATTCCTTCTTTCATTTGGTTCTTATCTGCTTATTAGAATTTTTATTTATTATGTTTTCCATTTTCTTTGGTGAGACTTCCACATATATTAAAACAATAATGCATTTTAATCTCACCATATGTGGTTCATCAATAACCTATAATCTATAATTTATAAATAGAAATTAAATTCAATGGGTCTAAAAAAATATATCTGATTAGAGGTAACTAAATCTATAAGTCCATTTTTGTAATGAATGGAATGGTATCGCAACCTTAGGGGCTAGGTGATAACGTTTTAACTAATTTTACCAATTACAAATTTTTATTTAATTCATTTACAACCTTTTTAATTAAAACTCTATTTCCTATTTGTAAAACTTTATCATTACCATGTTCTTCCTTGAAACAATCTACCATATACATGAAATTAATGAAAATAAAAGGAATTTATAATATTTACAAGGTTATGTACAAATTTATACTCCATCCAATGATTGATTATTTACCCCTTTCATATATTATTCACTATAATGAATCAAAAATTACAATGGGTTCAGTGCTTCCCACGCCTACAAATTCCTACATATCACATGAATATTTTTTGAAAAAATCACACTGGACTTATCTCAATATCTCCACACTATTTTCATCGATTCACATAGTGATATCCCCATATACCCATAGTCACATAGGTTTTATGGAGTCCCATGATATATATTCAAGTGTTTTTTTTTTGTTTTTTTAAGAAGTAGATCAATATATCTACATAGGATGATTCTTCATAAACATGATTGATATCCATCAACTCATAGTAGAGTCTTTACTTGCCTAAAAATTTTCTAGATATAATTTATATAACTCATTATCTACCACTACTTAACTACATGTTCCTATAAAAACCTTCTCATTTAACCTCCCCTCTATTAAATTACTTCGATTCTCTCAAAAGTATCTCAAATTTATGGTAGAACTATATTCTTTTACTTCTCTCCAAATTCAAATGGGGGTTTCTTCTAATTTTTTTTTCAGATTTCTTGGATTGAATATATTGACTCCAGCTCTAACTTTCACAACAATCAAACTCCAAAGAAATAATGACTTTTTATTCTATTTGTATTTCCTCTCCCTTAATCTAATTGATTTATCATTTGAATGAGTGGATCTATTAAATGTCATAATTAATTTTCAATATCCAAAATTGGAATACCTTTTTTTTAATATACGCCAAAATTTGTATTATCAAACACCCACTTTTGTTCTAACATTTTTTATGCACTTCAATTATCAACTCCAAGGATAGTCTAGAAATTCCCTCATTTATTTCTTCTCTAAGAGGGCCCATATTTTTAATATTGCTTAATTATGATTTAATAAAAAAATATACACTTAATAAAACCCTAGTGTATCAAAATTTATAGTTTCATTGGGTAATTTTATTTATAGAAAAATAACTTGAAACATAGTTATAACAATATTATTTAAAAACTCCAATAACTAAGCATAATTTTCATTGAACTTATGAAATTGCCCAATATAACCTAGGGATTTATGTAATACCAGGATGAGATATATATCCCAGTAAATTAATAATAATATCATAACATGATGAAATAAATGCATGTTACTTAGAAGGCATATCAAGGTTACAAAAAATTATGAGAATCGTAAACCTGAGCATCAAAAAAATTTATATGATGATAAAGAAAATGAAAATTAGTAATGTAGAAACAAAAAAAACATCATAAGAATATTTCAGGGATAGATAATGAGAAATCATAGCATTGGGTTATTAGGATAACATCTTGTGCACCATACATGGAATCTTAAGAGATAAAAATATTGCCTACTGCATTGGAGGGATATATAATTCTGGCCCCACCCATCACATTCATATCAAGTAAACGCATTAGGGTGCCACATATATCATGAAATATAAGAATGAATTTAATATGTTTTAGACTCATAATTATATATGGTGGATTATATATATGGATGTCCCAAAAAAATAATAGAAAGTTACCTCTTGGTGAATACACATGAGTGGAGGAGAAAATAATATGCTTACCTTGAGAGGGTGATTCTAAGAGATTGGTAGGAGTTTATTAAGTGATTTAGAACACCATAACATAGATTTAGATATGGTTATAGAGAGTAAATTAATGTTTATGTGAAGATGAGTGGAAGGTTGGGTAGGTATTTATTTCTAAAGAGAGCAGAATTAAATCACAATTTATAAATTTTCATTTTGGACTCTAAATAATAAATTAATAATAACCAAAGAAATTTTATAACATTTTAACCCATGTTTTATCTCAAACCGCAGTTTTTTTAAATATTATATAAGTCTGTGATCTAAACATATGAAAATAAAACCATTGGTTATGTGGAAGTGAATCATATTTATAAATAATTGATTTTAAAAATATGAAATATAATATTGGTTTTATAGGATTCATTAAGGGGTTATAAATTTAATAAAATAACATAAAAAAAACATTAAAGGGGAATTTATATTTGGTAATGGATTCATTTTATGTAATTTATTACATCCCTTTTGGGGAATTATGATGTAATAATATAAACCAAATATTTATACAATATTTAATATTTACGAAAATATTTGGTTGTCTCATAAATTTTGAAAAATTCACAATTGGGTAATTTCTAGGTGATTATTTTAAAATTGATATTTAATCTGTAAAATTGATTATATAAATTTTAAAATTTAAATATTTTTATAGAAATCCTTATTTGCAAAAAAAAACAATTGTTTTTACAATATTGTCAGCTTTCTAAACATTATAAAAAACACATGAGACTTCATTAAATTATATTATCATTTAAATATAAATAAATATTAGTTAATACGATTATTTTATGAATGTATTATTTATTACAAAAATAATAGAATTTATCAAAAAGAGTGTTTTAATTGAAACTATATGTTTTCCGAAATGCAATTTTGATTTCTTCATATCAAAATATAATTTGTATCAAACTCATTATATAAAAAATTATAATGTAATAAAAAATAGATTAATATAATAATTATTTTTATTTAAAATAAAATATAAAAATTTATATTTCGAGAGTCTAGATATATAACGCCTTACTAAACCGTCATATGTCTTATGGGTAATGTGTTCAATGACGGTGCTTTCTTGGGGTGGTTTAGTTAACATTATTTGGGATGAGATCTTTACGAGCTTGATAATATCATGTAATTGGTTCATTATTTTTTTTATATTTTTAGTTTCATCTTGGGATTGTCAAGGGAAAATCCATGTGATGTAGTGTCCCTTATAAGCTCTGATAAATGGGATTCATAGTGTTTGGTCATAATGGTTGAGATAATAACTTCTTCTATTTAGGTTAATTAGACTATATGATAACCCTTAATACATACATATATTAAAGGCAACAATAAAATTGAATTATTAACAATGGTGTTGATTCCTTATGGTACTTTAAATTGTTCTATGTATATATTATAACATTCTAAAATAACTAAAGTAGTTCATGTGATTTTTACCAATTTATAAATAATCTATTCATTCAAAAATGGTAATTTAATTTATAAAAGTTAGGGTCATTATACTCTTCTCCCATCAGAAATATAAACCACAAATTTTCATTTCATATACAAAAATTTTTAAGGTTACTTTAATTTTTTCTCATATTCCATGTCCCATGTTTCTTCCTCAAATGTGTGGTTCTACCACAACACTTTGACCAGTTGATTTATCTTCTTTCGTAGAACTTTTTATCTCTGATATAAATTATTCTATAGTTTCTCCTCAAATGAGGAATCATTCTCCAAGGGCACCACCACTTGATTCAATACATGTGAGGAGTCTTTTATGTAATTATATAAGAGGGATGCATGGAACAAATAATTTATTTCAGATAGTTTAGGTGGGTGTGATAGTTGATAGTCCAAATATCTAATGCGATCAAGGATATGAAAGGGGGGATATACATTTTTCCTTAGATATCACACCACAGGTCACTTCAATTATTGTCTAGATATCTTTTCTTTTAACATTTTATAGATTTCATATGACATTTAATGGTTTCGGACATCACTATCATCTCTTGGATATGATTTTTCACCATAATCATCCACTCAAAAACATTGTCCCAACATTTTGTAGTTCAAAAACATTTCCTATAAAGAGCCTGGTAATGTTCTACTCGAATGATATAATGGAAAATGTTGTTAGATGCGAACTCCTCTAGGGGAAGTTATTGGTACCAACATCCTTGTAAATACCATTAAAATGAAATCAACATATCATATATATTTTTAATGGTTCTCTCAGAATGACCTTCCATCTAAGGGAGTTAAGATTTAATAGAACTCATCTTTATATTTCATGATTACTAAAGGATTCTCTATAACCCCATGGTAAACCTCATATGATATTCCAATACAATGAAGAATTTTACTACATACTATATTATAACTTCTATTATGTATTTTTTAGTGAGTTAGTCAAGAGATAATTCTTCCTTGATAAAAACAAAATGCACCAGCTTTGTCAACTGATCGAACACCACCCAGATAGTGTTATTTCATATAGATGTCTATAGGATTCCTATGACTACATCCATGATTATATTTTCCACTTTCCTTATTATTTTGGAAAATGGTTGAATCATACCCTTATAACTTTTTCATTCATCCTTGACTTGTTGGAATACCATGAATCATGGTAAAAGATCGGAAATATCCCTTTTCATGTTATCCCACTATAATTTTTTCTTTATATCTCTATATATTTTAGTTCTTAATTGCTTAATAGATAAATATGATATATTTCCATCATTTATAAGTTCCCTCTATTTCTTTAGTTTTTATAGGATACATATTTAGGTTCCAATCCTTATAAATACATCATTAGTAAAGTTGAACACTGTAATATTTTCTACCTTACCTTATAGCTCAATATAATATTTATGGAACTCCTTGATCCTATATATAATGGATGGTTGAGAAGTTAATACAGAAAGGTATGATTAATATCCTTTCATATTTACAATTTTCATCCATTGCATGTCCATGATGTCTTAATTCCTTTAAATCCTCATCATGGATATGGTTTTTTAATCATTTATATATAGATCATCTGCAATGTTATGTTACTTCCTTGGATGATACTAGATTAAAAAATTATAATCCTTAATAATCTTTAACCACATTAATTTTACCATATTGATCTCATTTTTTATGAATATATACCTGAGGATCATATAATCTATGAATATGTTGTACATCTCTCAGTAGAGACAAATTTTACAAATATTTAATGTGAAGATCACCATATCTAATTCTAGATCAGGGGAAGGATATTTGTTCTCATGGGTATTTAATTATTGGGAGGAATATTCTATCAAATTTTTATCTTTATTGAGTTCACAATTAAATACCTTTTTTGATGCATAATTGATGGTCACAAATCCTTCACCGCTATTGGGTAATGCAAGTACATGGGTAGTGATTAACCTCATCTATAACTCTTTAAATATATCTTCACATTCATCAGCTATGAAAAACTTCCTCCCCTTTCGGGTTATCTTTGTTCATGTGATTGAAAATCATTATAAGTTTCTAAAAAATTGATGATGTGGCCTATCTAATCCATAGAAAAAATGATCTCTATCACAGTTGTTGGTGTGGGGTATCCTATAATTGCCTCTATATTTTAAGGATCCATAAATATTACTTTACTAGTGGTAACATTCCCTAGTAATGTTACTTTCTCCATAGAAAATAAAATATTCTATATATGTCTATAAATTCAACTTTTTCAATGACCTTGGTACAACATTAAAATTCTCCTCATGCTTCTATATGATTTTGGAGTTGTAAATAATATCATAAATAAAAGACATGATAAATTTTACATGGTAAGAACTAAATAATATAAATTAAGTACATAAAGATAGATGATTTATATACATTACCAGATATCATAACCATGAAATAATATTTCCCATACATTGTACAAATAGAAATCTTTGGGATATTATACTTATTTACCTTTACATGATATTATCCCATCCGAAGATCAATATTAGAGAAGCATTTATATTTATAAAGTTTCTCGAAAAATACACCAATCTATGGTAGTGTATACATTTTCCTTATTGTGATCTTGGTAAGATCATGATAATCATTATAGAGTCGTATTGACATATCCTTCTTCTTGATTAAATGGACCAGTGGACACCATGGTTAAACACTTGGGCGTATAAACCCTATATTTAGACTCACTTATGATTTATTCTTAGTATCCTAAAGTTCAATAGGGTCCATTATATATGTCGTAATGGATATTATAAGAGTTCCCATTATGAGTTTTATCGAAAACTCAACCTCTTGGTTTGGAGGAATGCCAGAAAATTATTTAGACAACACTTTAACAAACTCCATTACAATGGCCATGTCATCAAGGATGATATTTTCATAGTCTCAATAATTTTAACTTGATACACATTACTATAAGATAATAATAACAAAACTTGAGATAATATTCCAAAGTAGATTCATATTCATCCATGAACTTGTAAAGAATCAGAGGGTGGCTTGTGATATAGATGTTGATTTCATTCTCTTTGTAATTAATGTTTTCTATATATAAGTAATTCCAATCCAAAATCATTATTGTACCTAATTAAACAAAAGTGTGTATCATAATGTTCAACACATAGTTAAATATGAAAATATGGACATGGGAGAAGTTATATACTTTGGATGGTATAATTTTCCCATTTTCTATTTTCCCCAATTTATTCACTTCAATATTTTGAGGTAGTTTTTAAATAGTTCTACTAAACATTACAGGTATAAAGGAATGTGTAATAAAATAGTGAGATAAGATATTTGTATTTTATGAATGATAATCCGACCTCTCACCATTTTATTTTGGTTTTAGTCATTCACTTCTAACAATATATAATTTGGTATGAACATTTTTTATACAATTAAATATATAAAAAAGAAACTTTTAGCATTTAAGGGATAAATCATAAATGAAATACATTCCTTAACATATGAATTTATATGTTTCAATCAATGTTATCCATTTTATACTTCATATCATAAAATTATATAGTAATTTTTGTTCCCTTCATAATGGTTTGTAAAAATCCTCTAAATTTACCGAACCATGTCATCCAATTGTCTCAAACCAGGTGTGCATAAAATCCTTTTTATCATGAACTATGTGACAATTAAGTCAATACACAATTTTTCCTTTTTATGGTTATTATTCCCATGTACAAATGTTTCAAATCCACGTCGATTTATAATGTCCGAACATAGATTTTTCTTTTTAGAAATGAGTTACTCTTTACTTTACCCAAATTTGGGGACTATTTCTTATAATTAACCAAATTTATAAGAATTTAGTTAATTTTTTATAGTCGTAATCCCCCACGAAAATATAGTGCTTTCTCTAAATCCAACTTGGAAAACCTATTTGTTTAATACACATTAATTCGTGATTTATTACGTAAAGATACAATTAATGCAATACAAATAGAAAAAAGGAATAGTGTCTTTGGGTAATTATATACACATCCCAATATCATGTAACATAGTTACACAAATCATATTTAAAAATAAAAAACATTCCCTTAATTTCACTTGATCTTCTAAAAAACATGGGATAACCTGGAGATATATATATAAAATGAGTGAGATATAGTTCCTAGTAATGGAGTAATCACCAAATAACATAATAAAAGTAATAAATGTTAGTAAATAGGCATATAAATGTGACATAAATATATTAGAATCATAAACCTGAAAATTTAATCATGATATAAGATGATAAAATCATGACATCACTGTAATTTGGAAACAATATAAAACATGGCATCATAAGAAGAAGTCAAGGAAAACCACTAAGACATCATTACATAGTGCACTTAGGATAACCTCTCAGGAACCATATATGGAATATCATTAGATAAAAACATTACCCAATTATTTGGAGGGATATATAATTCTAGGCCTACCTATCACATTAATGTCATGTATATGGATTAATGTTCCACATAGATCATATAGTATAAGAACATCTTTTTTTAATTCTGATGTGACTATTAAGGAGTGTGTGTTATATATATGAATTTAATAAATCAATTAACTATATATAAATCTAGGTGAATACCCTTGAGTAAAAATGGGTATGAGTATTCACTACACAAATATTTGGCATCAAAAAACATAGGATAATTTCTACAGAAAAACAGGTGGACATAGAAATTCGTGGAAATGTTTAGTAAAAGTGAAATGTGGTATATAATTACACTTAAATCATAATAGAAAATATAATGGATGTTTAAAAGTACATTATATCATGAAAAAATGGAAATAAAATGATATAATATAGAGAATTAGATTGGATAATGACAAGAAGAAGAGAATCCCCTTACTTTGTTATAGGGCCTCTAATATCTTGGGAGGAGCTTCTTAAGATCTCGGTTAGACATTGGGAGAGATTAAGAGAGGGATAGGGATATAAATTTTGTGATCAATTAGTTTTTATTGAATAAGAATGGGATATGGGGTGGGTATTTATTCTAAAATAGAGTCGAATCCTTTTCAAATATCTAATCATAGGGTTTGGAATCCATAAAATAAAATAATCAAAACCGAAAACCATTATATGGTTTTTTCCATGGTATCTACAAGATATGAGTGTTTTTAAATATTTTATAATTATAATAGCATAACATATTAAAAAACTACAATATTTTAAGTAGATGCGAGTCATGTTTATAATGAATAGATTTTAAAACCATACAATATAATATACATTGTGGAGGATTCATTAAGGGTTTATAAAATATATTTAATAACAATAATAATTCATTATTTTAAAATATAAATTTATATTTCTTAATTTTTTTATTTAATTAAATTTATTATATCACTTTTTATTTATTATGATGTCATAATATAAGCCATATATTTATACCATGTTTAATTTTTACCCAAAAATTTGATTCTCGTTAATTTTTTTAAATTTTACCACTAGATAATTTTGATTTGATGATTTCAAAAATAATATTTATTCAATAGAAATAATTATATAAATATGAGAAATTACAATTTTAAATTAAAATGTATATTTTCTGAAAAATACTTGTTTTTAAGATATATCATCTTTATGACCTTTATAAAAATTAAACTAGACATCATTAAATTATATTATCCTTTATATATAGATAAAATTAGTAAATAATATTACTTTATGAAAATAATATTTATTATAAATATTATTCAATTTATCAAGAAGAGTTTTTTAATTTAAACAATTTAATTCCCAAAACAAAATATTTATTTATACATATCAAAATCTAATTATTATCAAATTCATCGTAAAATATTTTTTAAAATAATAATAACAATTTATAAAAATAATAATTATTTAATTTAAAAGAAAATATAAAAATTCACATATCTAGGGCTTAGAAACATAACCCCTTATTACACCAACATATACCCTAATGGTAAGGTTTGTGAAGATGGTGCTTTCGTGAGGGTGGATGGTGCTTTCGTGAGGGTGGTTCAATGAACATGGTTTGGGTTGTGTTATAGATAAGAATAAAATTATCCCAAAAACATTTTCTATGGAGCTATATATATTATCCAAAGATTTTTATACATAAATATTGCATCTATTTAGATGAATATTCAATACCTAAAAATAAGATTGATGCTAGGGCCATAAAGGTTTAGAGTCATTTGAGAATAGATTTGAAATATTTTTATTTTATTTAAATTTATTCAACATCTCCAATAATGATATTCAATCATGTTAATTTTTATAGGAATTACCTACTAAAAACATTATTCATATCATGGGGAAAGAAATATTAAAAAAGGTGAGATTAGATGCTCAGTATGGGTAAATATGGGAGATATCAATTAATAATCATATGAAAGCATAAGATAAAAGAATAAGGGGAAAAGACTATGATCATAACTTAAAATTTTCATATTATATATGGAAAGGATTATAAACTTGAGTTATAATAAAAAATATTAGTGTTTCAAAAGACATGAAAAATAATAATGAGAACTCATCATAATTAAATAATTAAAAATAAGTTCATATCATAAATGTGTGTTTACCATTATAATTATTGAAACCATTTAATTTGTAAATTTTAACAAAAAATACCCTTAGATCATACATCAACACTTTTTTCCCATATTGAATCAAGAACATCGACTTATTTCTAAAAAATGGGCACGCACTTCCACTGGTTTTCTATAAAAGATCAAAGATATTTAATTGTTTCCCATTCCTATATCATGAGATATAATACTTTACCCAATTAATTAGAGGGATATATAGGTCCCACATATCACATAATTAATAAAATACATATTCATTCCACAATATCGTTAAAAATCAATCATATCTTCAGATCATAACTCATTAAAAGAAAACAGGTTCCACAATTCATTAAATCATAGCATATCCAAAGAAAATGGGGTTCACAAACATCTCATCATCAATAAAAAACCCTATAGAGAAATAAAAAGGATGGTATCATTGTATCACATCCCTATAAAAACATAAACAGAACCAAAGGTTGTTGTTTTCTATTAATGTAAATACTATTAAATAATCATTAAAAATATATTCCTAATGAAAATACATTTTTTTCTTTTGAAAAATAATCATAATATTTTAAATATGCATGTAATAAATAAAAAAAATATCTATGAAAATAAAATTTTACAGTTTCAAAGTCTGTCTCAAATCATTTTTGTATTATGACGTTGAGAAATTAAATTCACATGGTATATGTTAAGAAACATTACTTTTATAAAAATTCAAAAAGTACCTTTTTCATAAAATGAACAAAATATTCCTTGTAAAACATTTGTAAAAGGTCAAAAAAGTGTAAAATTTTATTTATAAAATAATTGGGTAATACTTAAATTATTATTTAACATGTTTGTTTTAGAAAAATATGGATATGGAAGAAGAATTATTTTAGATCGAAGGGAGAAATAAAGTTAATTTTTACTTAAAAACATGCTCATGATCTCCTAAATAATTCAAGAAAGGATAATTAAATTAAAAAATATAATATAAAAAAATAACCCTAGTAGAATAAAATTTAATGGATTAATTATATAAGGATCATATTATTCACTCAATTGAAATTCATTTAAAAACAATCCTGATTAAAATTGGATTAAAACACAAATCTCATACTATATAGGTAACATTTAAATCATAAGACACATAATAAAAATTTCATTTTATGGAAATGTAAGTAACCATTATAAAATGGGGATGAATAAAATAATTTATTCATGGGATGTATATAAATACCACAAAAAAGAAACAAGTTGTGTCTTAGGTATGTTCCCCACATAAATAAAAGCGAGAGAGAATTCCTTTACCTGAAGTCTCACCTTTCCTTATTCACGTTCAAACCGCCTATATAATAAATATCTATTCATTAAACATATATTCCATAAAAATATTAATATATATCATACATTTTATGATTATTTATGACATAATATCAATTTTGTTATTAATAATTGGTTATTGAATTTGTTTTTCTTGGTGATAAATGCTTTCTTTTCAAAAAATGTTTCAATTCAGTTGTTTATGCCCTTATACTTTGATCATAGTTCCATAATTTCAATAATTATAATCATGGTATAAAAATAACATATATTCATTATATACATATTTATGATAATCTTAAAAATTATAGATAATAAAACTAATTAAGCCATTCCTAGAGATGGTTGGTCATACATACATATGAATGTTGTTACCAATTTTTGACTAGTGCAATTAAAGAATGGTAAATAATAATTCACCATTATAGAATAATTATCATATCATACATATCATACATATCATATATATTCAAAAAAATTATCCTCATTACCATCCAAGAAAAATATAAATGAAAAACGAATCATATCACTTCATTGAGGTGGTACTCCACACACTTGTATGGGTAGCATTATTATTTCTCAAAGGATTGGATTGTAAGAAGGTAGAAATGATATTATTATTCCAAAAATGTAATTATTTCATAAGCATCGTATATAAACATTAACCCCTTCATAATACCCATCTATAAAACATGGTAGTAAGAAATGTGTTGTATCACTATGTGGAGACAATAGGCCATACTTATCCATGAGAGATTTTTTCACTTCTCGTGTGATAGGAAAGAGGGTTTATAATGAAGATTTAATAATCATAATAAAATGTAATAATATTTATGATACTTAATTTATTATTCATTATAAATACACATTGGTTTATATGAGGTAAATAAGAGTAGAAAAAAAGGTATATGTTAAAATGATTACCTATTCATTGAAATGATTCATTTAGATCTCTTATAAAGGGATCTAGGTATGGTATTTTAGGAAGGAAAAAACCAATTTAATGTGTATTAGGAAGTGAAAAAGAAAATTTTTCATAGTATGGTGAAGTTAGAAGGCAAAATTTTAGGTGAAAATGGAAAGGTAGGGGTTCACTTTTATATGAGAGGGGTGGGTCACTCGTGGAATTTCCTAAAAAACTAAAATATAATTAATTCAATATCATGAAAAAATAGTTAGAAATAGCCTATAAATGGAAAAGGGAGGAAACGGTAAACTATATATTTTCTATTTTGTCTTCTTTTAATATTTTTATAATTTTTATGTGATTTAATAAAATATTATTCTCATAAAATATCATTATTGTCAATATAAACACTATTTACTTAATTAGAGTTAAAATAAATAAATAAATTTTTTTAATTAAATTATTATATTATGAAACAAAAAATAATACGTTATATTCACCTCTAAAATTCATGGAAAATATTTAATCACTCAAATTAATATTTTTATAAATTTTTTAAAATCATTCATTATATTTTTTTTTAATTATTTAGAGAAATACTGCATTAGTGATGCATTAGAATTTAAGTTCATTATATAATTAAAAAAATTATTAAAAAATTATATAAAAAATTCATTAATAGAAAAATATACTTTCATATTAATTCATAACTTTTTTTGACCCTATGTGGACACACAAGAAATATTTAAAACCAAGAGAGTGATATTTTGAAAATTTCTCCCATTTAAATATTATATATGTAACATTATTGGATATGTGTCAATTAAAAATATAAAATTAATTAATAAGGTGATAAGGGTCTAGTTCAATTCTTCCAATAAAAATTAATATGAATAATTATGGACTTATCACTTATTTCTTACCTAGATTTACCTGATTAACCTTTTATCGAGGTGAAAAAGTTTACAATGATTTATATTCATATTGACCACAGATAAAGAGGCATATTTACTAAATTTTAACATAATATGTATAAATATGAAATTATATTCATATAATTTAATACAAATAAATATAAGAAATTAATTTTTAAAGTTAGTGCGTAAAATGAAACAAAAATAACATTTTATAAAAAATACAATTTTAATAATAAAACTAGTTTTATTTTATCCTATGATAAAAAAATATTTACTGAATTTTTAATTATTTTGATCAATTATATTATATAAATTTAATTAAAAACATTCACCAATAGGTATTAATTTAATTTATTTATATAAAATACATTTCATGCATAAAAGTAACTTTTCTGAAAAAACATCACTCTTATTTTTAAATAACATTTTAATTCTAATCATTTGATTACTAATGAATTAATTTTATATTTTTTTGGAAAATATAATTTTCATTATTTAGTTATTACTATTTATACCCTCCAATTCTAGGGCTTGGTTAAAAATAACACATAATATTTTAATAATGTTATGAAGTTAGTATAAACTCACAGTTTCCTGTAATCCAAACTATCGAATAAATAGAAATATTTAAAGAGATAAATTTTATAAACATATTGGGGTGTTTTAATATACCCCATTAAAATTAATTTCTCCCTCAAAATTCATCAATCTCATATAAAAAATGAGGATACTTCTGCCTCATCACATTATCAAGCTCCTACGTAGCTTCCTCAAATTGGTGGTTTTACCATAAATATTTCACTATCTGAGTTGTCTCTTTTCTTAGAAATTTCTCTGTACAAACCAGAGTGTCTATCAGTTTTTCATTATAATAAATATCTTTCTCCCGTGTTATGACCTATAATTTCATTACCTATGAATTATTAGGTAAGTACTTCCTCAAGAAAGATATGTAAAATAAATCATTAACTTCAAAGAGACTCAATGAGATAACCAATCAATAAGATACCATCACTATACAATCAAGAATTTCAAAATAACTGATATACATAGGGAATAGATTTATCTTTTTATAAATCTATTCACCCTCTTCCAATGAGATATTTAAAGGTATACATTCTCAAAAAAATTAAACTTTAGATCTTTTAGACGATTATTATTAAAAAAATTGTTATCTCTAAAATGCTCTTATGTGTTGCTGAATGGTTCTAAAATTCTCTAACATTTCCTAATATTGATCATGTACCAATATCATTCTCATCCAAATTCATTCCAGTTTGTTTTCGCTCTTCAATTCCTACCATATATGGATTTAAAAATAGCCATATGAATTTTAGATTATAATATATTTTTGTAATAAAATTCCCCCAAAGGACTAAGTTAATCTCAAACATGTTTGAAATCCATTGGTAAATTACTCAATAAGTCTTCTAGAGTTTGAATGGTCCTCTTATATTGAATATTTTTTTAGGATGATAAGCAGTGATGAAACTTAACTATGTATCCATATCCTGTTGAAGACTTCTCCAAAACATAAAGGTAATCCTAATATCACAATAAAATACAATTGATAGTGGTACACCATGTAATATTACCACTTTATTAATTTAGAATTTGGTTAGTTGATTTATAGAGAAATATTATCTAATTAGAATGAAGTATTTTGACATTGAATATCGATTGATGACTACCCATATAACATTAATCCCTTTATATGTGTTTTTGGAGAGTTTAAAGACAAAATCCATAATCATGTTTTCCCATTACCATTTTGGTATGGGTAATGTTTATAACATCCCATTATAATTCCATATCATATCCATAACTTTCTGAAATACCCACCATTGAGAAAAAAAATTCAATGTCACTTTTCATTTTATTCCTGCAAAAATACTATTTTTGTTCTACATATATCTTTTTACTCCGAGGATGAATATAGAATGATAAAATATGTGACTCATCCAAAAAATACTTCTTAAAGTTTGGAATAGGTAGGACCCATATATTATTCTTTAACAATATCATTCCCTCACAATCAAGTTTGAACTCAAGAACATTTATGACCTTCTTTGAATCTTCACATCTTACTTTTCCACCTTCTTAATCCTGACATACAAATAAGATTGAACATTCAATTAAAAAGGATAATATTTCTCTTATTCCATAAATATTTTCAAATCCATAATTTTAAAATCTTGAAATATTGGATCATTTTGATCCCCATAATAGATATATTAGCATGTTCCTTTTGACTTGAAGAAACTACCAACTTGTTAACCTACCTTGGCTGGTAATTTATTCAGTAGACATAATCTTTAATCACCTCCAAAAATATTCTATATCGCATATTCTTCTATTTTTGAGTGAATATATAGTATAAAAATTTATAATTAGTATATATATCACACCTATATATATATAATTCCTCTAAATATTTAATTTAAAAATTATAATTTCTGACTCTAAGTCATGAATTGGGTAAATTTTTTCTTTATTATTCAGTGGGTGTGAAAAATTATCTATCATCATATCATTTTTCATCAGAACACATGCCTTCCCCTTATTTTCTACATCACTATATATCATAGACATTTCTCAAATATAGGTTTTTATAAGAACATGTTTATTGACCAAACATATTTTTATCTCCTTAAAATTATCTTCAAATTCCATCAACTCATATAAAATTAACTTATTTCGAAGTAAACATGGTGAGTGGATTAGATAATCATTCTAAATACCTTATAAAATATTTATAATATCCATCCAACAAAAGAAAAATAAGGATTTCAGTTACCATGGTTGGCCTATGGAATTATTTAATAAAATTTGTCTTTGAATGATCTTTTTATATACCCTTACTTTATATTATATGATCCAAGAATGAAACTTTTTTATGCCAAAATTCGAAATTAGTAAATTTAATATTAATATTATCATTCCTATGGGACTTAAACTTAATTATAAAGTGATCTTAATGCTCTTATTTTATCAAATAATATATAAGAATATCATCTATAAATACTCAAACTGGTCAAGGTAGTATATAAATACTATATTAAATAAAACCATGAATATATAGGGGGTATCAGTAAGATAAAAATGAATCAATAGATATTAATAGTATATATACCTTGTATATAAATTCATCATGGGTATATATACTTTCTTAACCCTTGATTGTTAATATCTAGAATAAAGGTAAATCTTGTAAAAAGTATTGAGATTCATGAAGTTGATCAAATAAGTAATAAATATAGGGGAGAGGATACTTTTTCTTGATTATTATCTTTTTAAACTTTAGATAATCAATGAAAATATGCATTAAACCATATTTATTCCTAAAAAATTGAACAGGTGAACCCCATTGTGACACACTAGGGAATATGAATCCCTTACCAAGATTCCCCAAGAATCAATTCTTCAATTCCTAAAACTGAATTGGGGTCATTCTATAAGGATTATTTGAAATACTCATAGTACCATGTATGAGTTCTATTGAAGAATCAACTTCGTGATTCGATGAAAGACCTAAAAATTCTTCTATAAAGACATAAAAAACTCCTACATAATAGGTGAATACATAATTTTTAGTTTCTTTAATACCATTTGATATAGAAAGCCTTAATGTAAATAAATGAAGACCCACAATATGGAATCAATATCCATTAGAGGTTTATATTCATCCTCACAAAGATAAATGATTATAGTTTCATTTAGAATATGAAATCTGACTTATATTCCTTGGAAACTGATATGCGCTCCATATGGAGAAATTAAATACATGTCAGGAATAACATAAAATTATACTAAATGAAGAATCTCATGATTTATTAGAATCATTTTCCTATATAAATCAATCATAGATTAATAATAGCCTTGAGATGCGAACATTGTTCCATTATTTGTTCTCATATATAACCCAACAACCAATCATTGAGGTGATATAGGAATAAACTTAAAAATAATTAAGATATTAAATATTTGATGGATCTAGAATAAAATAAGACATCAGTTTTTATAGAGTGTATGATAAGTGTACCTTCCACCGCATCATTCCCATAACCCACCTCAGCAGTCGTCATCACATTAAATTTCCATTTTTCCTTAGGTTTAAGTAACTATTGATGTTTATCATTAAAATACTTTGGATTTATGCATTGGTTTTCATAATTACCAAACTCGTTTCATTTAAAACATTAGAGTGTGGGTGGTACATTGGTTGGAATTTTCTATTCCTATATTGAATTAACAGTCCTATTCATCACCTTTTTTCATTCATTGGATTTTTTGACTGACCTTTAAACATTTAAAGAACCTCCCAATTCCATTAAAACACTTTCCTTGATGTTTTTTACCATATTGGATTCACGTAGAAGGTGGTAATTTCTTTCCAACAAGGGATTTATTTTATTTGTCATGATATTTGATCTTTCTTTTTATCAAAACCATGTGAATGGTTGGAATCTCCAGTTTCATTTCTTGTTTGACTACACATCAAACTATTTATTCCTAGTTGTTTAAGTGTCTTATAGATAATAGTTTTTGAGGACATAGTTTTAAGAGACCTAAGAATTGATCAATGTTACTTTTAGGATTGATAATTAAACTAAATGCATAAATTTAAATCCTCATAAAAAATTTCTCATAGGTAATAATGAATTCATCATCCTTTTACTTCATCTCAAGAAATTGATTTTCTAAAGTTTTATATAATATATTATGAAATTTAATACTGGATAAGACCCCCTTAAACTCTCTTGTATTCTTAATAAAATTCCATGATTGATCTTATTTTCCTTCTAGATGATAAATGGCTATGAAAGCTTTTTCATATTCCAAGAATTGAAGAATATAAAATATTTTCTAAATGGTGATTATTCATTTCTCAAGACCTAGTGCATTAGAAGATACAATAAAATAAGGTTTAAGTCCCCTTGTGAAAGATTCAATAGTATGTTGTTCCCACCATTAATCATTTGGAAAATTGGCATGATTTATAACATGAGAATTTTGTGTGAGAATAACAGTAAGATTTTATATTCCATCTCCCATAATACTTAGTATCTTAGGTATACAATCACTGTAATGATTATCACATCCAATATTAACACAATTACTTCTTATTCTATCGATTGAGAAAAACCAAAATTCCTAGTGTGAGAAACAAAATTCATTGGCGAAAACTACTTAATTGAGGAAGACCATTTCTATAATGTCCAAATTGAAACACCTTCTTCCATGACACATTAGGTTTATTCCAGCCCTTTGATGATGCTTACCCAAATATTATGTAACACCCCAAGATTTAAAAAAAAATTAAATGAATGAAATTTTTTTAATTAGATATTTATAACTATTCGTTAATCATAATTTTTCTTATTTTATGTTTTGATATTTGAAAAACAGGCATCTACTATTGTGATCAGTAAGTTATTTGGAGTCTAATGGAACCAACTTGATTTTTGGTGAATCATTACATAACCTTATTAATACTAATATGACCCTAATTAATAGTAAATTTTAATATTTTTTTATTTTGTTAAGGCTTTATGATAATGATATCTTTTTTAATTTTTCAATGTGATATAAAAGCACTTATATATTTAAAATTGTTAATTTTTTTAATAAAGTATGAATTTAATTAAAAATTAAATTAATAATATTTAGAAAATTATTTTCCAAAAATGGAGCTCATTTTTTAATTCTAAATGTCGAAAAATGGTTAGGTTGAGTTTTGGGATTTTTATGAAATTCATGAATTTTTGATAAATAGTGAAATACAGTAAAATACAGTATATTCAAATTATCAGTTAAATACACTATTTATGACAACATATATGATATAATCCCACTTTTATTAAACTCGCATGTCAATATTAGTATTTGGGGTCATATGAATTAGAACGATTCATTGTCTTGATCAAAAATATTATAATAATGATTAAAATAATGAAAAATAGTTCCTTTCAACCACTATAAATACCACCCTCATTCCCCTCTTCCACCCACACCTCTCAAGCCTTGATCCTAATATTGGTTCTACCCAGTAATCCTCCCAAGGCTCTTCCCCACTTATTAGACCTTCTGGTCTCATAGAAAGTCCAAAACCAAAGGCCTTAAGAAGGATCTCAAGGAGAAGAGATCAAGGGGTAAAAATCTACTTCCTTTTTCATGTGTTTTCTTTCCAATTATTTTCTATTCTTGTACTATATTTCCCTCCAAATATCCAAGAGGCATGAATGATCCAGTATCTTACATATTCTAGATTTCAACATTTTTATGGAATATTCTCAATTATACTTCTTCTCCTCTACCACTTATTCAAGAAATTAAAACATCTTTTGTGATGTGTCGATTTACCAATATCGTGGATGATGTGATTTCAATTTATTTAACTTTCTTCAAGACTGTTCATTAAAACATTTTTATGGTCTGAAAGATTATAATTTAAATATTATATCTTATATAGGGTTATAGAATCATTTTTTACACATGTTATTAATTTATAAAACAAAATGTGTTCATTTTGATCAAATAATCTCCAAAATGACCTAAAAAATATCAATAATGTATTAACTTATGATTCATCCACGTGTCAAAATTAAAATAATAAATGATAAAATTTATGGTTCAGGAAATATGTAAATACCATTCCATTCCAATTCTGGAGCTTCACTTCTAATAGATAAGAATATCCATCATGAACAGATCATGGAAATCATGTAAAGAACGCACCCCAAACAATGCAAAGAACAAAATACTAATAGTTAAAGGGTTAAATGATGTAATGAAATGATCATATAAAGTATTATAATGATTAATATGTTTATTTAAGGTATTAATAACATTATTTTAACCATTATACACTATTTTTAAAGTTTTTTGATGTAATACAAACCCGAGGTTGGGGAATTCTTAACCTGATTTTCATTCTATGGGTTACCCTTCTACGTCATTATTTATGCGGTATTACAATTTTTTATGATGAATTGTGATTATATTATGTTAAATTATTTTTATTTATAATTTATATATATATTTCATCCACTCTATGAAGTCTCACTTCAATTATATGGTATTTGTAAGGGGTTTTTCTTTTAAAATCCACTTTTTTAAATTCTATTCTACAAGATTAAAAAGCAATGTTTTTATGGAATTATTCATGTTGTATGATTATGTTCTGGTTCTGGGTCATTGATTATGATGAAGGGTACGACTTATATATCCCTCAAATTAATTAGTTATGTGTAATTTGTAGGTCATATGTATGGTTACTCCAAGTGTAACTGTGATGATTACACAAATTGTATGGTAACCGTGAGGGTTACAAATTCTAAAGTAGTCAAGAGGGTTACAAGGTTATGTAAGTAATGTCACAAGATACATTTATGGTTATATTTATGTTCTTATGTTTTGTTGGAATTCTTTTTACATCTCATGTTTCACAAAGTAAGTATATATGGGTGAAAAGTATGTCTTTTGAAAAAGATTTCATACGTCACAAGTATTCATGGAAAAAAGTGTTCTTTCCTTCTTTTTGTTTCCCTTACTGAGGTTTTTATGATCATATCAAGTTTTTAAATGATTTTCACATGTAATAAGGATTTTTAAGACAAATAATTAATCCAATTTAAATTTTTGAATAATTTTCAAATAAATTTTGTATTATTTGAAAATTTTAATATTTTGGAAGAAATTAATTATGTTTTTATGGTATCCACTATATATAATTGTGTAATGTTATGATTGTATTATGTACTAATTATCTAAAGATATAAACATGAAAATATAATCATTTTGAAAGGAAGTGAGTTCCTGGATAAATTCAATATTAGGTAATGTAATAATTCCAGGTCCTTATAGTTGGTATCAGGGGAAAGGTATAGACAACTTTAGGGATTAGAAGTTTTCGTTAAACATATGGTTAGTCTCTTTGTCTATTATTTAAGTTAATTCCTTGTTTTATAAATTTTTTAGATCAAGGTAATTTAGTTACAAATGGATGGAGGAGGATATCAAAAGACATTCTTATCTCTCCCAGATGACATGCTTGCAATAATTATTGCAATGTCGTGTCCAGACGATTGTGAAACATTTTATAACATACAACTCATTTTCAATCAATTATTTGAGATATCAAACACATCCAATATACCTCGATTCCATTTTGGATCATGGGTTGTATTTAATCAAATCCTATTTTTTCAATGTTATCATATTTTCAATAAAGGTGAATATTATCATGGAATTTTCAAATATTTTACCTTATCGTACAATTTTGAAGCATATTATAATTTAGAAAAAGGTGATGAATAAATAGACCCTTGAACAACTTATTTATATTTGTTTTTAAAATATATTAATTAAAAACAAGCTTATGGTATTTTAAATAGACCATTGATAGAATTTTTCAGCTCAAAATCGGTCCAACTGTTCTATAAAAATCAAGTTTTATTAGATGTTTTGAAATTATATGTCATACATGATTATTTTTCGAAACTATTTTTCTCTGAACACCCATATGACCCAAGTTGTACAAGGTGTATTTGGATAAAGGAAGAAAATGATTTTGAAGGATATCTAATCATTATTTCAATGCATGTACCTTATATTTTTGTGAGCAAGGTGATTATGAAACTAGGTGGACACCATGATCAAGGTACCCAAAAATGTTTAATATGTAAATAAAATTGTGAGGATGTAATTTCAAAAAGGTGGGGAAATGTAACATCCCATGTTTTTTTAAAAAAATAAATTGAAATTCTTAAAACATCATTTTAATTGGATATTTATAACTAACCTTTAATCATAATTTTACTACTTCTAGGTTTGTAATTTCAAAAAACAGTCTTCTATAATTGTGATCAGTATATTATTTAGAGTCTAATGGAACCAACATGATTTTTGGGGAATAGTAACATACCCTTGTGAATATTAATACGATCCTAATGAATAGTAAATTTTATTATTATTTTATTTTCTTAAGGCTTTAAGATAATTACATCTTACTTAATTTTTCAATGTGATATAAAAGGAGTTACAGATTTAGAATTGTTAATTTTTGAATAAAGTATGATTTTATTTTAAAATTAAATTAATAATATTTAGAAAATTATTTTCAAAAAATGTAGTTCATTTTTTAATTTTTCATGTTGAAAAATGGTGAGGGTGATTTTTGGGATTTTTCTGAAATTCTAGAGTTTTTTATGAATAGTAAAATACGGTAAAATACTGTATATTCAAATTGTCAATTTAATACAATATTTATAACAGCATAAGTGATGTAATCACACTTGGTTTGAGTTAAAATTCAATTTTTACTATTTAGGGTCTCATGAATTATGACTATTTATAGTCTTGAGCAAAAATATTATAATAATGAATAAAATATTGAAAAATATCTCTTCTTCTCCACTATAAATACCACCCTCATTCCCCTCTTCCTCCCACACCTCCTAAGCCTTGATCCTTACCTATGTTCTACCCAATACTATTTAGAAGACACTTACCCACGTCCTAGAGCTTTTGGTATCACCAAAAGGAAAAAACCAAAGGCCTTAAGGAGGATATTAAGGAGAAGAGATCAAGATGTAAGAATCCTCTTCCTTTTTCCTATGTTTTCTTTCCAATTCCATTATTTCCTTATACCCTGTTTCCTTAAACTTATCTTATAGGTATAAATGACCTAGTATCTTACATATTATATATTTAATCATATTCATAGAAGATCACCATTATACTTTCTATCCCATCCCACTTATTCAAAAAATTAAAACACCATTTGTGATGTGTCGATTTACCGATATCATGGACGATGTCATTTAAATTTATTTTACACTCTTGAATACAAGTCATGAAACCATTTTAATGGTTGAACCAGATTATAATTTATGTATTATATCTTATATAAGGTTTTTGGATCATTTTTTACACATTTTATTAATTTATAAAATAAAATGAGTTCATTATGATCAAAGAATCGCCAAAATGACCTAAAAAAATATCAATAATGTTTTAACTTATGAATCCTCCTCATGTCGGAATTCAAAAATAAGATAAGTTAAAATTTATGTTTATGTAAATATTTAAAAACCATTCCATTAAAATTCTATAGTTTCACTTCCAATCTATAAGAATATCTATCACGAACCGATCATGGAAATCATGTAAAAAACACACCGAAAACAATATAATAAACAAAATACTAACAATTAAAGGGTGAAATGAGGTAATTAAATGATCATATAAGTTATTATAAAGATGAATATGTTTATTTAAGATATTAATAACACTCTTTTAATCATTATATATTATATTTAAATAAGTTTTAATTAATTAAAACTTGAGGTAATGGAATTATTAACATTGTTTTCATTATTTGGGTTAACGTTAAACTTCATTATTTATGTGGTATTAAAATTGTTTGTGTGATTAGTTATGATTATATTATCTTAATTGTGTTTATTTACAGTTTATATAAATATTCCATCCACTATATTAAGTCTCACGTAAATTATATTCTTTTGGTAAGGGGTTTTTCTTTTAAAATCCAATTTTAAAAATTCTATTTTACAATATTCAAAAGAAATGTTTTTATGAAATTATTCATGTTGTATGATTATGTTATGGTTATTGGGAATTTATTATGATTAAGGGTGGGACCTATATCTCCCTACAATTCATTTGGAATTTTTATGTTGGAGGTCGGCCATTTGGTAACTCCAAGTGTATCTGTGATGGTTACACAAATTGTAAGGTATCCGTGAGGGTTACAAATTATAAGGTAGCTGAGTGGGTTACAAGATTTGTGTATGTAACTTCCAATGATACCTTTATGGTTCTATTTATGTTCTTAGGTTTTGTGGTAATCTTGTGGAAATCTCATATTTCACAAATTTATTATATATGGGTGACAATAATTTCATTTGAAAATGATTTCATATGTTACAAGTATTCATGGGCTAATGTTTTATTTCATTTTTTTATATCCCTTACTGAGATTTTTATTCCCTAACATGATTTTAAATTATTTTCATAGGTTATAAGGACATGTAATACAAATAAGGAATCCAATATAAATTTTTGAAGCCTTTTTAAAGAAATCATATTTTATTTGAAAATTTTTATATTTTGTAAGAAATGAATATTGTTTTTATAGTATCGACTTTGTATTAATGTATAATGTTATAAATGTATTATGTTCCAATTCTCAAAAGATCTAAACATGAAAATATCCTCAATTTTAAAGGAAGTTTGTTCTTGGATAAATTCAAGATTAAATAATGTAATAAGGCCAGATCCTTATACATTTGGATTATAAACTATAAATAGATATATCCCTTGTGTTTTTATATTAGTTTTATAATAATAATATCCAATGATTGACTAAAACATTATCTGACACCAACTATAATGGTATAAAATTTTCACACATTAATATTAAATCTATCTATATAAAATTCAATACATAATTTTATGATCCACGCTCGAATCATAATGTTTTCATGTATTTAATGAATAAATAATCAATTTTTTATTTTTTGAAATATGTTAAAAATATTCCATAAATATATTCCCTCATAATACTCTTAATAGGAAAACCCTGCTAAAAAATTATCGATAATATAGGGAAAAGGAACATAAAAAAAGGGTGAGATTCATTCCTCAGTATGGGTAATAATGGGAGATATAAATTAATGATCATATAAAAGAATAGGGTAAGAATATGTTTATGAGATTATGTCCATATCTTATAAATTTCATACCCAGTATTAAAAATATCATATACATGATTTATGGAATAAAACGTTATAATTTAAAAAGACATGAAAAATAAGAATGACAACTCATAATAACTAAATCAGGAACCACGAGTTCATTTCAGAAATGTTCTTAGCAACATCTTAATTATAGGATAAATTTTATATGTCAAGGTTAATATCCAAGACTAATTGATCTAGAATCAACACTTATTTCACATAGATTATCAAGTACATTGACTTGTATCCCATAGAAAATCATGCATTTAGACTTGTTTCCCATAACATATAAAGAACATAGACTTATTACCCATAAATATTTCATGAGATATAACAATTTACCGAATTAATTAGAGGTAGATATATGTCCCTATAATCACAAAATGAAAATCATTTATTATTGTTCCACATTTTTGTAAAACATCCATTATATCATCATATCATAACTCGTGCAACGAAAATGGGTACCATATTTTGTCTAAAAAAGTGTAAAAGTTTCTTTAAAAATCATTGTATAACCATAAAAAAAATTCTATAAAACTTTTGTTATAAAATATGAATATGGTTGAAAATTTATTTTAGATCGAAGAGGTTAATAAAGTTAATTTATTATTTTGATCTCATAAATAATTATAGTGAGGAAAATTAAAGAAAAACCTATAATATCTATAAGTAACTATAGTAGATGAAAATTAAAGGTATTCATTAGATAAAGAACATATAATTTCTTTAATGGAAATTAAATTATAAGTAATACTGATTAAAATATAACTAAAACATAAACCCCCTTCCACTTTGGTAATATTTGAATCATAACCCCATAAAATAAATAAGATTAGATAAAAAGATAATACCCCATAATTTCCATGTGAAAAATCATTAAATATATTTAAGGGTAGTATATATACACTAGACAAAGGAAACATTTGGTTTATATGACATATGTCTTACAAAAATAAAAGTGTGATGGAATTCCCTTACCTCAAGTCTCGCCTGTACTTATTCACATTTAAACATACTATACAGTAAATTTGGATTTATAATTCGTGAAATAAATAAAAATATTCATATCTATAATACCATTTATGATTTATTTATGACATCTTATCACCTATTTGTTAATAAATTGTTATTCAAATCATTGTTCTGGGTGATTAGTGCATCGTTTCCTAAGAATATTTTGGTTCATCAGTCTCGGTATTTATGTTCTGATGAAGTTTACATCATTTCTAGAATTTTAGTCATGTTATTGAAATATTATATAAAAATTTTATATATATTTATAATCATTCATAAACAGTGTAAATAGAAAAATGAATTACATATTTCATGGAAAGGGTAGGTCGTACATACACAGGAATTTTGTTTCCATTTTCAAATTGAATTACTATATTTTGTGATGCTCAGAATGTGGGCTTCACAATAATTTTCTGTATGGATGACATCGACTTTCTTCACAATGATGCGATAAAACATTTGGTGTAATTCTATAATAATTTAGTGTATAGAAATTCCTAGAAGTCGTGACCAAGGGGGTGCCTCCTGGAATTTAGGGCCAAATTTTAAGTCCGGTGGTTAATTTTTTAAGGTCTTTTGGGTTATATTTTTTTCGACATTTAGGTTGGCCATATGATCCATTTTTTAGACTGATGTTTCATGCACTTTTGTGGTATTTGGTACCTTTTTCCATTTGATGCTATTTTCTCTGGTTGTATTCTGGGTGGTGTTGTTTTCCACTTTTATTTTTGGTGGTTCTCTCCATACCATATGTGTTGTGTTGTCGTTATGATTATTTTTAGTTTAATAACATTTAGTACTATGCTTTCAATTGGCTCCTAATCCATTGAGATTTATAATTAGAAGAAAATAAATTCAATATATATTTACTATATGATGGGAATCTAATTAATAAAAATTTATAAAAAAAATTATATTTTTTAAATCCTTAACTATAGAAAAATATATAGAAAATAGATGTTTTATGCAACACATTCTTATTTTTTAGGATCATTAAATATATAATTCTTCTCATTTATAAAACCATGTAAAAATTAAAATACATTTTACTTATATCTTTATGAACAATCAAACATTACCAAATAATACTAAATATGTATTTGATAAACAATAACTTAAGGTTCAATGGTCATATAAAACATTCTTTAAAACCTATTGATTTATTTTTTATTTGTCAAATAATTCAATAATCGTTACCCTCTCATTCTATCTCACTCATAATAAGCATTAATAATGGCATAAATAATAATCATGATATTTTGATCTTGAAATAACAATATAAAAATCATTGGATTTCATTTCCTTAGAATTAAATAATTTTAGAAACTCAATTTTCCATTAATCTTCAATCCTCCCCTAACAAGGATAATTATTATCTTCTATTTTATATCATTTTTAGATCACACACTTTTTGGTGTTTATAATTTTTATTCCATGTGAAAATAAAAATTATATCATTGAAAACATTTTTATCCTCAGCTGATCTGAAATATGGGGATTTTATTTTTCATATATTGATAAATTCTAATTTTCCTATGTCTTGAAAACATAACACTGGCACTTCAAATCCTTAATTTATCTTTTTAGTACATTGAAGATTTATGTTTCACCTTAGGTATGCTATTCATCATCCTTTAACTTTCTCAAAATTTCTCTAATTATAGAAACATTATGATCAACTAAGGCTATATGGTAGAAACATCAATGTCTCATACTCACGAAGTCTTATGATGGTGAATTGTTTTCAATATTCTTAAAAATTAATCTACATTAGGTCAAAATCTTACATTTTAGAAAAGATATATGGTAGGATCAACATCTTATGGTGATTTCTTGTTGTTAAGACTTGTACTACTGTTAAAGTCATACAATCATGCCTTTATCAATATTTTTTAGATTTCAAATACTTATACTCATTACATGATATCTTACATTCAGAGTGAAGTTTTATAATTGATATTTAAAGAATTATTCTTTATAATTATCTATTTTTAAATGAAATATAAAATCCATATTTCTATATAATGATTCAAAAAAACATCTGCAAGATTCAAGGGCTAGTCTAGCCACTTCACATCATCTCAAAACATCATAAAATTAATTTTTAATTATAATAATAATTTCAAACTACTTACAATTATTTTATGAGATTATAAAGCATATAAAATACCCAAATAATATTATTTCGGTGAATATTTCTACCAATGTAGGTGAAAATACTCTTTAATCAATCTTGATCCATAAATATTCATTTAAAAATTCATCATGGAGTGTGTAGACATTAAATACAAAAACTAACATTCTATATTTTCCTTGGATGGATCTTTTAGTATCAACTATTTTTCCTTCATGATTTGAACCTAATTTATACATGTTATTCAAAAATCTCAATGATGTCTAGTTTAGTTGTAGTATATACCTATCTATTCATGTTTCTTCACTTCTTACAACTGTTACATGAAATACTGATCCAGATTAATACTTATCATAAAAATAATCTATAGTACACCAATCATATGATGTTAAGAATTCTAGTCAAACCAATACATCTATATCTTTAATAAGAATGAATCTTCATTTATTCCATTACCAATATATGAGTTTCTATTTATTGGTTCAATATATTCACACTCCACTCTATATTATCCCTTATGCATAATGTGTGTGAATCATCTTATTTTCCATTTAATGGGTTGAAACATCAATATATAACCCGAATTATAAACTTTTAATCATGGAATTGATAGTGAAAAAATGATCAAGTGAGAATAAATACAATTATATAGCTATTCTAAGTTAATTCATCATAAGAACTACTAAAATGAATAAATTATAAAAGAATCATTAATATAAGAACCAAGTTCATATGAAATATTGATGCTATAATTTTTTTTGGGTTTAGACCAATTTTCCTTTTCCCACCCCTTTTTTGATTTATTATAATCTCAAACTCAAATATAACCTACCTAGTAAATGACACCTACCAAATAAAAAAAGGGTACTTTAAGATCTTATAAAAAAATATGGTTCACTTGACGTACCCTAAAAAAATTCTATAAATTATCCATATTTTGTTTTTCATATTAAAATATACAATATTTTCCTTGAAGAACATAATGATGATTTCTTTAGATGCAATGAGAACCCATTTTCATGAGCACTTTAAAATTAACTACATCAAATCAATTAAAATCCTTAAAAATTCATACATATTTTACTTTATTTAGAAAACCATTCATGATATATTATCTTTCTTAGCTCATTATTGATGATAAGGAAATCATAATGAAATGTTGGAGAACTTTGGGGATCCCCTACATTGATCAAATAAATTAACTTTCTATGGTAATTGATACCCATTCTAGCTATAACTTGATTTATCTAATTATAATCCATGAAAAACTTGTTTTATATCCATGTCCCATCCTTTTTTATCCCTGATTTACCTTGGATATTTGCCTCATTAGAACTAATTTTTGAGAACCTTGTGAAACTTTTCCACCTCCACTCATTGATTATAATATTTTTTCACTAAAATCCATCCTTGATGGAGTTCTATGAACTCATTTATATAATCCATTATGGGAGTCTCTAGAAATAACTACACAAATAATAGTTTTTCGAATTCATACCATGTTAGTAACACATGTATCCTATCTAGAACCATAACACCCCATAATTTTCTGGTAGGTCCCTGAAGCCTCAATGTAACTAGATTTACTAGCTTCTTTTGTGTATCAAAACCAACTCAATTACTCTATGGATTATAATAATCCAATAATCTATATAATAAGGAAATTGTATACCTCAAATGGTAGGTGGATTTTGTATTTGGGAGACTCAATTGAAATCCACCATAGTACCCACAACTTGATGGATTCCCCCACCTCTAACTGACACCATATGAAACACTCTTTCCTAAAGAGTCCCACTAGCCAAAAACACCAAAACAATAATTGGAGTATTATAGGATCTTTCCTTCTAATAATATTGAGGTATTACAAGATAATACTTAACCATTCTCTTCTACTATTATAAAAATATCATAGAGGTTACATTTTTTAAAAATTCAAAAACACTAGTTTGGCGACATTAAAATGTTCTACAAAATAGATAAAACCTAATAAAGGGTTGAAATACACTCACGAAACAACCATATTAATATTTTAAATCAAAAACTAATATCAAGGAATCAAATAAGAAGATAAAATTTTTTGGACTCAATTTTTGGACACCTAATAACCCATTAAAATGGTGAACTTAAAGTTATATTTCACCCAGACATGTCTAAGACTTATACAATGAATCATAAATCAAAAATTCACTTGTAGAAGATCTAAAAATCCATAATCATCAATACCAATAATATAAATGCTATAACCCTTTTAAATTGGGTGTTCATCATCTACGTGTTGAGAAATATAATCATGACATCTTACCCTTGTTATGACTAACCTATATCTACTCTACTAATCTAAAAATTCACAATTTAAGAAAATAAAAGCCTTAGAGAGATTTTTCAAATCCACCATCTTAGTATACTAAGTCTGTGAAAGAGAACCATATGGAATTATTCATATCTCCCTATATAAAATAGGATACTTACTAATGGATCGGTACATAACCATACATTAGGGAGACTATGACAACTATTTCATTCCAAAATATAAAATAATATGATAACAATAATAACTAAATTAGAGAATATTAAATGATTAATGCATTAAAACTATATAAATAATAAAATATTATTTAATAAAAAAATGAATCCATTAAAAATATATATCATAGGTGGAAAGAATAATCCCATAGGTGATAGATCATATACATGTTTAATATAAATGAAAAAATAATATAGTAGGATCAAATAAAATGTGGTTCAAGATCATGTCCAAGAACCATCTTCATCACTATTCTAAGATTAATATGCTTAGACCCCAAAAATATCGGATTTATACTTCTATGTATCCATGATAGTGAAATCAATATTCCCACTAAGGTACATTTATAGGTTGTGAGTATTAAATTGAATATGATACTACCAAAAATATCTTATGAAAAATCCAAAAGTATATCCAAGTGTATGTAATGAAAAATATATAAATAATAATGGAAATACAATTATGTATGGTAATAATTCACTTAAAAAGGAACCACAATCCTAGAACACTTCTCTTTTTGGTCAATGATAGTGGAATGATATAATTTGTACCAAAATTAATGCAACAGAATCCCCAATAGAAAATGAATATTTTTGTATGGCATATTATAGTCAACCACCTTAATGGAAATCAAATAAAAAAGAAGGTGTAACATAGATAAAATATTAAATATGAATCGAAAATTGAGGAAGATATAATGTATCCAACATCTTAAATAGGAATTATAAATTGGGGAAGGAATAACTTATCCAACCTCTTGAATAAATCACAAATACAAAAGTTCATAATTACACCAAGCCATGCCATCACTATTAAAAAATGCTACAATTTTTACCCACATTCCTAATACAAAATTTCAATATATAAAATGAACTAATGGAACCCAATGTCTACCAAGACTAGACAAGGTTTTACCACTCATTACAAGTCCATTCTCATCAACCCACCACTAAATAGAGAGTTAAGCATGTTGGTTAATTATTACTTGAGTATATATGTCATCTAAATATAAAGTATCTATCCTAAATACTAAAACCTTTCCAACATTAAAGAGGTGATTTTCCATAAATAAATTCTAAAAACCAAATATTGAAAATATTTCTAATCTTAGATGAATCAATTTACACCTGACTAATCAAGGATGATAGACCAAGTAAAGTACATATTAATCACCATAGGCTCATCTCAACTAAGCTTAATTATTCTAAACAAATAACTTAAAGGCCAATTCCATTTTTGGGAACCTACCCAAGTTCAATAAATAAAAATTTATAAGGATCACACAAACTCACACAAGACACATGCATAATAGTTTATATATTATTATATAATTCTTAGAGAATATGACACAAAACCTACCTTTAAACTTGAGGAGGAAACATGTGGATGGGAATATCCTAAATCATGTTTAATTCACCAGAATATTAATATCTATGAAAGTCCCTATAATCAAGAATATGATATAAAGGAAGAAAAAACAACTGAATAAATCCCTAATAGAACCTTTTATATACATATCCTTGATTATAGAGGAAGAAAAAACCAAATATAATTGAAGCTACCATTGAAAAATTATTACAGAGTTCATGGAAGTATAGAGGAGTCCATGAAGGGAGGTATAATTTTATCTAGTACAAATGATTTATAAAATAATTTATTTGAATTATTTTTTCAAATAATTATAAAAATTACATTAAAGAATAATAATAAACCAACCTCTGGGTACTTTCTGAACTTATACATGGTATGTGATGCCTTAATGGCTTACTAGTATAATCCCGCACAAAATTTTGTGGGAGTTCATTGTCCTATGTCCCTCTAGATTTTTCACTCAGAACCTAATGACCATTAATGATGTGCTTAGGGACTCTAGTTACTATATTTTAATAAAAGGGAAAACATTACACTTTTTTTATCCTACACTAACAAAAAGAATTTATAAAATCCATGTATAATAAATCATAATAATCCATTTCAGTGTTAAAAATGGACACTATAACAAAGTATAAAATCTTTTTTTGTTCTAGTTATATATTTGTGAGATTAATATTTTGGGTATATTTGGGATGATATATATGAATCTCCATTCAATTATATTTCCTAGAATAAAAACCATTTTCCTCCTTTATTTTTTTATAATACACCACAAATGTCTAAAATATAGCAGATTAATTCAACTAATATGATGGGAAAATATTATTTACCATAGTATATTACATTATATCATTATAGTTTTTCTATTACTACTGATCCTAGGGATAGTCACTCGTTATTACCAGAGTAATATTAGTATCAATTGGAGGTTGAATTAAAGAGGTATGTTATGTGATGAATGGGAAGGATGTTATCCAAACAACTCCTTTTTATTTATAAATAGATTTAGATAATTTAGAGTTTTCAATTATACAGATCGAGGAGGATTAGATGGTGGTAGAATGTTCTAATGCCCCTATGGAATATTGTTTTTTTAAAATTACTACCCTGTTAGCGAGGGACTCTAGAGAAAATAATACAATGACCCTTAAAATAACATGTCTATCATTCTAAAATAATTAAATATAAAAAATTAGTTATTATAGAAAACCCAGAATCCAAAAGGCTAGAGTATTTTAAGATTTTTTTAATATTACACATAACAGTTATATTAATATAAAAAATTAACATTCAATTCATTATAAAATCCTTTCTATGATAATAATGTGTAAATATCACCATATATTAAATATAAGGGATATATATATGGAATGAAAAATATGATATAACAATATAAAAAGTGTAAAATACTTAATTTATAGCAACATATAATTTAATAGATATCTTATTACACATTATAAAGGAATCAAAATATGTGAAGCATGATATACACAAGAATAAATTTGAAACTTGGTCTATGAATATGAAGCATACATAAAAATATAAAATTGTAATCATAAGTGAAGTATCTCTTTCAAGACATTACAATATAGTGGACTAGGCTCTCTACCTTTTTACCATACATATAATATCATGAAATATAAACATTACCTAATGCACTGCAGGGAAATATAATTTTGCATACATGAGTGAAGTCATAATATTTCCATAAATATATTTTATAAATAGAAATAATATAATTAAAATAAGCATACATCAATCACTATACATAACATAATTAACTATTGAAAATAAAATGAGTTACATAACGATGTTATGGGGTATTACATATGAATTTTATAAGTGTAAGAATATAGTACAAACATTTAAATCAGAAATATGAATATAAAATTCAATATTATAAGTTCAAAATATTATATTTATATAACATAAAAGAATATATTCATATAATAATAATTTAATGATGAAGAAAAAAAATTGTGATAAAATCTAAAGGAATGTTTCTCATCATACTACAAAATAATTATCTATTTTTAAATAGGGGTATATTTATATATATAAGTGAATTTTATATTGGTAATCCATTAATAACAAATATTAAACTTTAACTAAATTTTATCTTAAAACTCTATCAGTAAATGTTATTAATACATAAAAAATAGTTATGTTGAAATTAAAATAATACCAACAGATAATATATTAATTGGTAAAAAGGTTTAGCAATAGATTCATATAATATATTTATATGTTTATAATAGTATTACCAACAAAATAATTCTATTGGAATTATTATTAGTATAATTTTTTTTTTTATTTTTATCAATAATATTATTAAAAATAATAATTTACTACTTATTATTATCAAAACTTATCTTCTGTAAACTGATTATTAAATGAAAAGATATATGTTTGTGTTACAAAATTAATTGGAAAAAGTTACATTATATTGATTAATTTAATCAAATACATTAAAACATGATAATATATATATTATTATTCGAAGACTATCTTACAAGGAAGTCATCAAAACAAAGTAAAATAAATTGAAAAAACATGTTAAATTTTCTTGGAAAAAAATAATTATATAATTTTTTATGTTTCATGAATGTAAAAAAAATAGAATCCAACAATTTAAAATCACAGATATTAATCACATGAAACCACCATTTTTTTCATTTTTGAAATACTATAAAGGATACCTCTTAGCGGAGAAAGTTTAATGTTGACCTAAAATAGAGGAAGTTAGGGTATAGTCTCATGTACATCATGATCCACTACCATACAGAAAGATTAAATATCTGAACTTATTCGTGTACTCCTATATAATTTACATATTGCCATACAAAAACAACCCAAGATCCTTTAGTAATCATGAATGTTAAAAATATTTAGACAATTAGTACTTAACCATCTTCTAATCAAAAATAAAAACAAAACTTAAAATTAATAAAAATGGAAAATTATAAAAACAATTATGACTAATTAATAATCCATTCGCAAAACTAAATATACCATGAATATCAATATGGTATTTGAAAATAGAAAATTTTCATTTCTAAGAAATAAAAAAACATACATGGATATCTGTAGGGTTCTGAAAAATCCACAAATGAAGATAATAATCCCCTACATTTGAGAGAGGATTTTTACCCAATTTTGTAAAGGAAGAAGGTAAATACTCAAAATTGGAAAAGTACCAACCGGTCTGCAAACCGGACCAAGTGTTACACGGCCGGTTCAGCGAACCACTCCCCTCCGCGGACCAGCCGCATTTGCGAGATGGAGGAAAAGATCCTCCGTGGACACGAAGCAGAATAGGCGCTGAACTGGTACACTGTCACGAACCGCCACAGCCATGGACCGCGTCAACCGGACCAAGCTGCATCCACTGTGATTCGCGGAATGGAGGCGGAGATCCTCCGCAGCCGTGAAGCACTCTCCGAGATCGTTTGGCTTGCGGGGGAGATGCGCTCAAATTCCCCCCGCGAGTTGCAGATTGACTGAGTCATCTGTGAATCAGGTTTTAGATCATGGTCCTCCGCAAAAGGTGTTGCATGACCATAGATACATCCTTTTCCCTTCTCTATAAAAGGAGATTGAGGGGAAGAGAAGAAAAGAGGAGGAAGATGGAGAGGAGATCAATAAGATTCAGGTGGAAGGATTTCAAAGGAAGGCTTAGGATTTTCGGAAGTTCCAGTTCGTGAACCAGAGCAGGTATGAACCTGGGAACGAACTGATAAGGAACCAAAAACGCATAACAAATTGGTGAACCATTAACCTAAAATAACAAATAAGAGAAAACCGCGAATGATGGCCACTCCGCGGATGCACTCCCTGTGGACCAGAAAGTATAAACCTCTTTTTTGATCTGACGCACCACGTAGCACCCTCCTACGCAAGTGAAGCCCCGACCGACAAGCCCCCGGACAGCGCTGCCCTTGGTCGCTGCTGCCCACAGGGAACCCTCCACGGACCATCTAGGTACTTGGATCGAACCCGAAGCCGCGAACCACCTTGGTCCGCGGGTTTCCCATCAGTCCGCAAACCACAGTGGTTTGCGGACGGCTTCTCCAACCGTGTATCACTTCCCTACATGAGGGTCGTCACCACCCATACCCATGTGTGGCCCGCCGAATCCTTTAGAGTTCCCGTTCCCCGAGCCATATAAAATCCTTCCGATCCGGCCTGATCCTCCATGACTTCCTCACTGGCCTACTCATCGGCCCCGAGCCAAGGCCTCCACTGGAGCCACCGAACCAGTGTGATGTAACATTCAGGTGCATCAGCTTGCCGTTTTGAGTTCACATACCCATGGTAAACAGGGTTGAAGGGGCTGCTCCAACCCTTGAGATGATTTCCGAAGAATTCCTGGGTTCACATTCCCACGGTAATGTGGAGTCTGAGCTTAGGAAACCCCTTTCTGCCCCTCCACTTTTTGGGGTCGGGGAACTTCTCTATTCTCGGGGGGTAGTAAAATACCCATCAGAAAGAAGTCACCTTGCACTTTCGTACATCCCCCAGGAATAAGAGAGGTGACGGGCATAGGAGGACCTCTTTCCCTCTCCCGTTGTTCTTTGTCTCCATGGGCATCCATCCCGCAGTAAGCCCCGACGTTTTGGGCCGCCCTCATGTATAAGCCCCACTCCACTTCTCATGAATTCACCTTTCGCGATGTGATCCTCTGGTCCCTGCTGCCTCTTGTTTCTTATACTGAGCATGACTCATGTGGGATTAGAGTAAGAATCCACCATGACCTCCTCTTATGGGCCTCCTCAGAGTGTAATCCCCAATCCATCACCATGGGCCTCCTCAGAGTGTAAGCCCCAATCCATCACCATGGGCCTCCTTCGAGTGTAAGCCCCAATCCATCACCATGGGCCTCCATAGTGTGTAATCCCCAATCCATCACCATGGGACTCCTCATAGTGTTAGCTCCAATCCATCACCATGGGCCTCCTTAGAGTGTAAGCCCCAATCCATCACCCTAGGCTACCTCAGAGCATAAACCCCACTCATTCGAACTACGTGTACTTTGATCCCTATCCCCTAGGCAGGGTACGTAAGAAGCCTCCATGAGGTTCAATCCCAACAACCTGTCGATCCGAATATCTTAAAATCGGTTCACCGCGCCACTACAAGTACCGCCTCAATGAGTCCTGACTGCTCGGGGTCATTAATCCAATGAAGGTTGGTAAACCTCGGGCATAAATGATTCTGAACCCCTGCGTCCAGCTGACCATTTCATGCCAGGAGAAGTCTGTGGATACTATGCTTGGGTATAAACCAAAGATTCTCGAACATATGAATACGTCTTAAATCTATAAGAGAGTCTCAGAATAGGAAATAATTCCCCCCAAAAGGGTGTGTTGAGCCCGAATTCTCATACTCTCGACCAATGTGAGTTATTAAGCATCGCTGGTCAGACCATCCAGCAAACCCCTTCCTTTGGAAAGTAGGTACACATGTCATCGGATATGGAACCGTTGGTCGTTTCGAGACCGACACGAAAAAAAATGGTGAACCCGACGTGAATCATTAACCAAGAATGGCGGTTTTAACCTAATTTCACTTTGTGCCTTCTTTTACTCATAAGGAGGGCCAAACAAGGTCATTAATTACGCATGGGATCATGAGATGCTGCTTTGAAGGGTTTTCTATTTGTATTTGTTAAAATATTTTACAGGTACCACACAGAACTCCATTTGAACCAATGACGTCCCGAAGGAACTCAGAAGCACGTGCTTCCAACAACGCAATGACCGGACATCCTCACCAATGGAGGACCCCTTCACCTACCCAGCATCTTCAATGATGGGCCTCAGATGCACTGATCCGAGAGTACCACGTGAACGGTACTCTCCCGATGGTGGAGGTGGCCATGCACGCCCTCCAATCTTCCAGAAATCAACGGTCGTCTGCCCAGCAGTGGCCGCAAAGGTAGATCTAGACAACCCCTGTTACTGTCTCCAACCGTTTCAGGAGTCTATCCTCAGAACAGGACAATGTGTACCTCCCTTATTTAGGGAGGCGGATGAGGTCGACATTGAGGACTTCATCCCCACCGAACGGGGGTTCCGCTCCAAGCCCCCCCCGGCAGACGTCGTCGTGGTCACGCTGCGATTCAACATCCTCACGCTCATGAGGATGTAGCCCCGAGGATTTAGCCCCACACTCCCCGAGATCCGGCCCCTCGGACCGCCTGATGAAGGCGGTATACTTACAAATGGGGACCGGTCATCAGCCTTGTCCCCAAGGAGGAGCTCCGCTGCCTAGTCACAGATACACATTATGAATAGGCACATACACTTGTTCGTTCCTCCAAGTCCCGCCATCCAGACATGGCGGCATCATACGAGCCGGTGCACATCCCCGCCGAGCTCTGTCATGCCCATCGCTCACACAGGACGTCACCTACCCGGCAAGAACCTCTCCCTGCCCAGGGTCGTGAAGCCCACCAACCTGACGTGGTGGTGACCCAGCACATGTAGGACCAGCTCCTAGCTGATGATCCTGACACCTACCATCTCGATATGGTGGTGATCAACAAAGCCCACCACCTAGATGTGGCGGAAAATCATAGGCTGGCACGTATCCCCGCCAATAAAGGCCACCGACTCCATACGGTGGGAAACCAACATATGTAGGGCCAGCTCCCTATGGATGCAAGTAAAGTCTTCCATTCTGATGTGGTGGTAAATGGAGAGATAAACCAGCATATCCTGGTACAGGGGCAGATTCGTTCACCTACCCCGACACAGGAGAATTGTCAGTACCCACTGACCACCAGAGGACTGGAGCAGTATATTCCTACTCTGATACCGGAATGGGCCTTCAAACTCGTTCCAGCCAAAGATGTCTCTCTGCATATTATGGAAATGATGGAGGAGCAGGTATCGATCCTAGATCATATTTTTCAGACTCTCCAGAATGTAATTGCATCAGCGGAAACAGCAAAGATTCAGGCCTGTGAGCTCATCTCCCCAATTGATGCGACTCATCTAAGAGACGAGATAACTACCTTGGAGCATATCTACATCCCTTCTTCCACCCAGGAGGGTCTCCGGCTATATTTTGCAATGAAAGGGCAGCCGGATCGAGCAGCTTCACTCGTTTCAACTTGGGGACACCCATCCATCACGGAGGATGCTCCAGAGTAGGCATATATCCTTGCTAAAAGTCAAGATGTTTGTTGGCATATCCCGGCAGCATCACATGACCCAATTATACAGGGACCCAAAGGTGAAGGTCGTTGTCAATAGAAGATGGTCCCCGCTGCCTGCAAGAAAGCACCCCGAATGCGCCAAAGGCATCCGGAAAATAAATAGGGAGTTCATGACTCCACTCTACTGGAAGCTGGGGTTTCCAATGCCGCCAAGCATATATCAAAGGTTCATAGCCCTGCCCACCCATTACCATGTTATGGGGGTGGCAGTAGCAGTTGTGAAGGTCCTCCCCGCAATCTCACTACCATCATCTCTGAAGGTCCTCCCCAGAGAACCTGTGGGGGCCTCCCCCATGGGCATATAACAATCGATCATGAGAGCGCCTCTTTTGATGCGAGTCACAGAAACCCTCCACGTGGCCATAAGATCGAGCAGCAACAAGGTTCTCCACTTGTTGCGGTCCACCCCGAAGGTCCTCCCTGGGGTATAATCTGCAAACACTCTCCATGCAGTGGGACCATAGATTATGATAGTAGTCCTCGCTATCATAGTCGCAACTATAGAGGCCCTCCCCACAGTGATGTCTCATCACGACAAGAAGGTCCTCCCCTTGTCGTGGCCTGCCCAGAAGGGCCTCCCCTGGGGTTATGTTCCAATGAAACTCTACGCAGTCGGGCATCAGATCATGGTGGTAGTGCTCACCACCATGATAAAGAAGGTCCTCCCCATAGAGACGTCAAGAAACAAGAAGGCCCTCCCCTTGTTGCGGTACATTCTGAAGGCCCTCCGTAGGGTGTGCCTCGCAGATATTCTCCCTACGGCAGCTGTAATGGTATTCCTCGCCATTATAGTAGCTGTGATGGTAGTCCTCGCCACAATAGCCACCATTGCGAAGGTCCTCCCCGCAGTGGCCCCAAGCAACAAGGAGGTCCTCCCCTTGTCATCGTGTGTCTTGAAGGTCCTCCCCAGGATACACGTCGAACGTCAAACCATGATGGTCATCCTCACAATGGTGGCAGTTGTTTCAGAGGCCCTCCCCGTAACAATGCTATGTAGCCATAAGGTCCTCCCCTTACTGCGACATGCCTTGGAGGTCCTCCCCAGTGTGTGTACTACAAATGTCCTCTATTCAGTGAGGCGTCAAGAAGTAATGGTAGTCCTCGCCATTGCAGCCTCCATTGAAAAGGTCCTCCCTGTAATGCCATATCATATCGACAGGAAGGTCCTCCCTTTGTCGAATCAAGCACAGAAAATACCTCGTATGCCGAGGCACTCAGAAGGAAGGGATAAAGATTTTTAGATTCCCAGTTAGTCATCAACGACATCCTTCTTCAATCGGAAGACGTTTCGGGGCCACGTTCATCTTCTGAACCACCTCGAAATCACCCACATAATGATTCAATACCTACCGGTCCCGCTACCTATGACCACACTGACAGCGAGCATCTCAGTTAGGCCGACCAGGTAGAGGAGTCACTAGTGGAGGAGTATGCCGATATGTTTCGCATGAGGAAACGACTGGATAGGGATGATATACCAGTTATGTTTTAGCCCACGACCACCTCTCAGTTCGGCATACCCATAGAGTTGACGGAAGAATGCATGCATGGAATTCTCCATAATATATGGACAACCCTCCACTGGCTGAAATCAAGCTTCCTACCCTACAACGGGTTTGTACTCCATGTCAACACAATAGGAGACCTCATACGTCACATCGACTTGGAAGCTCTTCCATCGGCACGGCAACGATGACCCGAGAAGCGTAAAGGAAACATGGAGATGGCTTGCCTCTATGTGCTGCACCAGTTGTGTTGCCTCATCGGTGAAGCCCGGACAGGACTCTATATCAGGGGATGGGGAGAACATGGAGCTCTACATTTCACTCCGCTCCCCTCCCAGAACAACCTGTTCAGAATGGTTTCTTGCAACATCATCACGTCAAGAAGGCAATCGAGTGGTCTCTCTATTCAGGAAAGGCAACACAACCAACAGAGCCAGGCATTGAGTAAGTCCCAGAAGCGTCTAGCCCAACTGGAACAAGCTATTTCAGAACTCCTAAATTAGGCCACTGAGAGCATACAACATGCCTCTTTCCTAAGAGAGGAAAATCATAGATCTTTGCCTACCTCCCGTGAAGGAATAGGTTCACAGAAGAACTCAGCACCAAACCCAGTTCACCCCCGAATGGGGGCACACAAGATTAGGCAGGTAGCAATAGCAGCAGCCACTACCTCCATCCAGGGCCAACCCCAGCCTGCAGGGCTGGGGGAATTTTTAACAACAAATGCCCCCATAAGACCAATAAAAATGGGAAGAGACTCAACTTCCAAGGAATGGAGCCAATCATATCCCTCAGGGATGGGGGAATTATTACCCACTCAACAATAACCTCCCCCATGAGAGTCAGTATTCTCTCATCTAGGGAGGACATCCAGAAGAGGAGGTTCCCATCATATCCCGTCATTTGGATCATCATCACCTTCGAGAGGAAGGCGCACTATAAGGTCGCATCAAAGAACTCTCTGCCTCACCCTTCGTCCAGAAGTCTGAAGGCAATCCCAGGTCATGAAAGGGAAGGCTAGTAGAAGACCAGGGAGATCCTCTTCCTATGTAGAATATGACATCTTCTCCGCCCCACGAAATGAATCTATCAGCGTCATAGAGGTTAACCCCACGGGTGACACCATATATGATTCAAATCAGGATGGATCAGGAGATGATAGTTCCGGTCAGGATGTGACTCACAAAGAACCACCAGGTGTGCACACCCAGAACAAGAGGGCCGCCCTAAATATGGCCACCCCTTCAGCTAACCCACCTCCGCTTACCCTGTGATCTTCCAACAAGGATAAGAACAAAGGACTGGTTGCCCTTAATATGTCCCCTTCCCTCGAAAAAAAACGAGCCACTCACGCATGAAGAGAGGTTCGCTCGACAAGAAGAGGAAATGAAGGAATTGAGGAAGCTTAATGTTGAGCTACTCTAGAAGAACTATCTTTTTGAAAACGCGTCCCAAGAGGAGCCACATCCTGCACTCCTAGTAATTTCATCTCAAAGTCCTAGGCATACCCTGACCAATGACATGCTTGGTCCGTCCAACTACCTAAATGTGGATCCGTATGAATACCAAGACTTCCCTCCACTCAGGAAGCAACCAGAGCGGTCACGCTTGAACCCTCTGAAGGTGTCACAAACAACACATGCACCCCAGGTGCCAAGAGAGATGGATCCTTAAGAAATGACTCAGGCTACACCTGCTCAGGACCGGGACCAACAGGATGTAAACCAGGGTCTCACCAACACCAACGAGGCACTAACGGCTCGATGGGAAGCGATGGAAGGTCGACGCGCTCTGATACAGCCAGAGAGGAAACCTTACCCAGATTGGGGGAGCAACACACCTCCTCCACCCAATTTTGGGCGCCCTATATTCCCTATCATCAATGGATCAGGCGATTCGGAACAACATTTGATGCACTATTCATCCTATTGCGACCCTATTATGGGGACTCTAGAACAACAAGAAGTAGTGAAACTCAGATGCTTCTTGTGGACCTTGTAAGGATCCATCTTCGTCTGGTATATTAGTCTACCATCCCAGTCAATAAAAATATGGGAAGACCTTTGGAAGCAGTTCTTGTTCCACTTCAGCTTGACATTGCCAAAAACAACGGTCAGTGACCTCAAGAACTGTAAGAAGAGGGAGAACGAGGGGGTCTCATTTTTAATTGCTAGATAGAAAGGTCTGACCTACTCTCTAAACAGGCCAATTCCTCAAGATGAGTTTCTCACCATATCGAACGACAATCTTCGAGATGATCTGCGGACACCACTCATACCAGTGGGGTGCACCACTAGCTTCCGCCATCTCTCAACCATTGCCCAGAGAATCAAGGACTCCTTACAGCGGACCAATTTGAAGTCCCGAGAAGCCTCGCAGGCTCCTACAAAGAGAGAATCCAGAGCTGAAGTGTCCTATGTCATGCTCAAGCCATCCCCTTTTCCTGGTCCACCGCTCAGGCCTCCACCAAATCATCAAGGGCCCCCTGTACATCAGCGGTATCCTCCGCCTAGGAGGGACGATCAGAGAGGATCGAAGCTGAAGTAGTTTGAGGAACGAATACATATAGAATACTCGTTCCGAGAAGACAAAGTCTACGGCTACTTCATCACCGCTATGAATTGAAACTTGCTTCACCTCCCAGAGCCGAGGAAACCTGAAGATGTTGGCCGTGATGACAGGCCAGACTACTGTCCCTACCACCAAATGTTGGGGCACAATATTCCAGAATGCGTCGTCTTCAAAGACCTCATGCAAAGGATGGTAGACTCCAGGAAGGTCAAGCTGGGACCACCCCCAGTACATGTGACGTATATTTATACCACTGACTCCGAAAAAGGGGAGGGTCGGTAGGAAGTCACCATAAAAAAGGGCAGAAATTTGATAACTGGATGACTCATAAGAATATCAACCGAGCCTAGGGCATACTCCGAGCTAAGATACGGCAGCCAGTGTTGTTGCCAACATCCCCTGATGCTGCAAAACCAATACTATCGCCCTCACAACCCTCCAAGAGCCAATCATCCAGGAGTAATCGAAAAGGGAGGAGACAAGCGCAAGAGGAGTAGTCAGTGATGAGGCCAAAGTTATCCCCGACGCTGTCTAATTTCATGCCCTAGAACTTGGCGCCACGAGCACCGACCCACCAAACATCACCTTCAGGGACAACCGACCAGGTTGTCTTGTCATAGGATGAGGAACCAGTCTTTGGTTCCATAAACGTCATTCATCTCATGGAATCATCCCCTGACGAAGGGTACGATTATGAACATGAGTTCCAGACATAAGGGGTTAGGAGGAGGAATCGTAGAGGCAGGGGATACCAGACAAGACGCAGTCGCGGCCGAAACTAACCCTACGGTTGGAACCCAACCCAAACCGTTAATATCTCGGAAACCCGTGGGAGAGACCTTCAAAAAACTCAGTAGGAGAAAGAACATACCACCACATCCACAAGTGGCCACCCTAGCCCCATTATTCTACGATACCCGTTAGAGGAGGAACAAGAGCCTAGCCTCCTAGTGCGCACAAGCAGACCGGTTAGGCTGAGTCCCTAAAACGTGGGAACAACGTTGGCATCCGACCCTATGGCGGGTCCCTCTTCATCACATACTCTAGCTCCAAAGCCGCCTTCAAAAACTCTCACACCAACGGAGAAGCATCGGCCGTTAGAGAAAACGTACAACATCTTTAAGCAGCTGGTGTCAGTACCAGCCAAGCTATCAATCCTGTATGCCTTGAGTCTATCAGACGACCTCAAGGAGGCTCTTATTGATCCTTGCTCAGCCCCCTGGAGTTTCAAGCCAAGGTAGCTGCGACTGAGATTTACCGGACGGAGACTGGCTCGACTGAATGCAATGTAGTGATTTCTTTCACCGATCAAAATGAAGATGCCATTATGCAGGGACACATCAAACCACTGTATGTGTCAGACACACTGAATGATGTTGAGATACACAAAGTCTTTATTGACAACGGGTCTGAAGATAACCTCCTTCCCATACGGACACTTCGTAAATTGGGATACAATGAGGGTGATTTAATACCCTTGTCCACCACTCTTCTAGGTTATAACAAGAGTGAGAAGAAGCCGATAGGACAAATCAAGCTAAAGACCCATTTTGGCGACCTTGTGGCCTACTCGGAATTCCTGGTGGTCCGGCATAGCACAGCATTCAATGCCCTGCTGGGAAGGCTATAGCGCTATAAGCACATGGTTGTTCCTTCATCCAACCACCAGTGTATTAAGTACTACGCCAATGGGCAATGTGGGACACTGCACTCTGACAAGTCCCCTTTCGAGCTCTCTGAGTCAGACTACATTGATGCTGAGTTCTATGAGCAAAAGTGGAAGAAGCCTTTGGAATATGGTGTTTACTGGATCCATTCTCCAAATGGTCTGGAAGTAGTTCATGAAGACCCCCTCATGTAGCTTGGCAGGGACTACGTACTGCCCATCAACCATATTGAGAGCAGGGGTTCAAGTTCAGACACACACTCAGCTGTCTTCATGACTTCAGCCATGAAGGCTAAGCATGATGATGCGGGAACATCTTCCAACCCTCGATCTGGGGACAAATACTCAAGCGGGGATACCCTCGATACCTCTCCCTCAAACACCCAAAGGCTCGGACCGAAAACTCTCCCCCCGTCGGATCAAGAAGATGAGGAATTGGGAGAAGAAGAGGAGGAAGATCTCAGGGATACACCTCCTGCATTTGAGGAGGGTATCTCCACCACGGTGGATGAGCTTAGGGAAATAAACCTAGGTACCGAGGAAGATATGAGGACCACACTCATTAGTGCAGCCATGTCCCCCGAGGAGCACGAGGCATACACCTCTTTCCTAAAGCAACATCGGGTCATTTTTGCCTAGAATTACATTGAAATGCCGAGAATCAATCCTGAAGTGGGGACACATCACTTGGGTCTTCCAGAAGACCACCGAGGCTATAAAAAGGACTCCAGAAGGACACATCCCTCACATGCCGCCAAAATATGGGCTGAATTCGATAAGCTCATTAAAGAATGCTTCATTCGGGAGGTCCAATACCCCATCTGGTTGGACAACATCATCCCAGTCAATAAAAAGAATGGGCAAATCCACGTCTGCATTGACTTCGGAGATCTCAATCAACACTGTCCGAAAGATGATTTCCTGGTCCCGATCACCGAGTTATTAATCGATGCAACAGCCAGGTATGAGGCTCTATCCTTAATGGATGGCTTTTCTTGATATAATCAAATCAGGATGGCCTAAGAAAATGAAGAATCCACCACCTTCAGAGCCCCCCAAGGATTATTCTGCTATAGGGTTATGCCCTTTGGTCTCAAGAATGCTGGCTCCACATATCAACGCGCCATGCATCATATCTTTAAACCATTCCTGGGGTGATTCATTGAATGTTATGTAGACGAATTGGTGGTTAAATCAAGACAATGCTCAGATCACCTGTCAAACCTTGAATCCATCTTCAACAAACTGTGACAGCATAACCTGAAGATGAACCCCTTGAAGTGTGCCTTCAGGGTTACCTCAGAGAAATTCCTTGGCTTCATTGTACGCCATCACGGTGTCGAAGTCGACCCTTAAAAGACAAAGGCTATCCTTGACCTACCTCCTCCCCACAATCTCACTGAGTTGAGAGGATTCTAAGGACACCTAGCCTATATCAGGCGATTCATAGCCAACCTGGCGGGAAAATGTTTCTCCTTCACTAGGTTAATGAAAAAGGGAGTCACGTACCATTGGACAGATGACTTCCAAGAGGCCTTTGACAGCCTAAAGAGGTACCTCTTAAGCCCACCGGTGCTCACACCTCCAGTTGAAGGAAGTCCTCTCCTCCTATATGTGACGACCCTAGAGCGGTCACTGGGAGCCTTCCTCGCACAAAAGAACGACGTCAGTAGTGAAAACAGTCTCTATTACCTCATACAAACAATGATTGATGTTGAGACTCGATACTCAAACATCAAGAAGAGATGCTTGGCCTTGGTCTTCGCTATTTAAATGTTGAGACATTATCTTCAGCATCATGAAGTCCATTTTTTCTCAAATAATAACCCGCTCAAGTACATCCTCAGCCACCCAATGCTGACCGGGTTCCATTCCTGATGGTCAGTCATCCCGCAATAGTTTGACATTCAGTTTGTGCCTCAGAAGGCCATCAAGGTCTAGGAATTAGCATAATTTCTGGCAGAGCACCCCTCAGCGAGGATCTCTATACCGAACGTCGAGCTACCCGATGAAGACATCTTCGCGGTTCAGGAGGAGCTCCCAACATGAGAAATGTACTTCCACAACGCCTCCCGAATCCCAATCGGGAAGAAGATGGAAGAGCCTAAATTTAACAAGGTGGGCTTAGGGATAATACTCATGTCCTCAGAAAAGGCAGTCTTGCCATATTTTGTCCTCCTGTCAGAAGGATGTACAAACAATGAAGTGAAATATCAATCCCTCATTTTAGGCCTAGAACTCGCACTCTAGGAACAAGTACAACACCTTAAGGTAAAAGGTGACTCAGAACTAGTCATCAAGAAAGTCAATGGTGACTATGCTATCAAAAAGGAGGAGATGATTCCCCTATTTGACCATGTCTGAGGTTTAATGGTGGAATTTACCACGGAACCAACATTGACCTATATTCCCCGGTCTCAGAATTCCCAGGATGACGCATTAGCCAACTCGGTGACAGCCCTAGACGACCCAAACCAGGATGAAACAATCATCAGTATTGCTCACCGTCGAATAGTCTTGCCATATGTTCAGACCAAGACAGAGGAGATCCATGATGTTAGTCCAGTCCCTGAGCCATATGCTCCCACCACTAGTTGGATGACCCCCATTACAACCTACCTTCAACGGGGAGAACTTCCATTAGACAGGGCTGAATGAGAGAAAATATGGAGAAGGGAAATCAACTTTGTCCTATATGGCGGAACGGGTCAGCAAGAAGTCCTTTACAAATGAGGCCTCGACGGAATCCTCCTTAGGTGAATTGATGGAGAAAAAACTGTCGCCATCATGACTGAAGTGCATGCCAGAGCATGTGGGGCACATCAGCCAGGGACCAAGCATTCCCATCAGGTGCGGAGTCTCAGGTACTATTGGCCCACAGTGGCACGAGATTGCCAGCGTTTTACTACAAAATTCCACTCGTTCCAAATCCATTCCAACATCATACTCCAACCCCCAGAGTTACTTCATCAGGACAAGTACTCCTGGCCATTTTCCATTTGGGGAATGGACGTTATAGGACCATATCCCCCCGCCACATCCAAACAGCTAAAGTATATCATCACGGCAACCAACTTCTTTTCCAAATGGGAAGAAGTTGTACCTCTTAAGGAAGTAGGGGAGAGAAACATTGTCAACTTTGTAAAAACCAATATCATCACCAGATTTGGTGTCCCTCATACCATACTGACGGATAACGGCACCAACTTTTGCTCTACTGAATTGGAGAAACTATACCAAGAGTATGGAATCAAGGCTAACCACTCATCCCGCTACCATGTGGCGGCCAACAGACAGATAGAGGATTTCAACAAGACTTTGTCCAACATTCTCCAGAAAATGGTGGAAAAAGACAAGAATTCATGGTTGGATAAAATCCTCCATGCATTGTGTGCTTATCGAACCACAATCTGCACTGCTACTTAGGCCACCACGTACTCATTGGTATACGGCATAGAGGTGGTAATTCCCATTGAACTCCAACTTCCCTCACTCCATGTTGCCATCTGTAATCAATTATCCAACAATGAGAAATCAGAAAAGTGGATGGGTGACTTGGAACAGTTGGACGAGAAGCGGCTGCACACTTTGCACCATCTAGAAGTCTACCAGAATCGGATTTCACGAGCCTTTTATAAAAAGGTCTGTCTCTGGTCTTTCTTGGATGGAGAATTGGTGTTGGTCCTCCGAAACCCAATGATACCTGGAATGAAACCTCCAAAGATGGAGCCCAAGTGGGAGGGACCATACGTTGTACACAAGGTCTACTCCAATAGAACATATACTCTGATCTCCATGGATGGGAAATTCACCATGGATCCTACCAATGTGAGATTCCTGAAGAAGTATTTCTCATAGAGACCAAGTGTATTTATCGTCCTTACTGCACAATGTTAAACTGCATAGATAATAATATTTAAGAATTCCCCCTTCCCCTTGTGTATGGACCAGACCTGCACGGGGTGTATTTATCATCCTTACTACACGACATTGAACTGCATGGATAATAAGAGTTAAGAATGCCCCCTTCCCTTCGTGTATGGACTAGACCTACACGAGGTGTATTTATCATCCTTACCGTGTGACGTTAAAATTCACGGATAATAAGAGTTAAGAATGACCCCTTCCCCTAATGTATGGACCAGACCTTCATGGGTTTTATTTATCGTCCTTACCACACGACGTTAAACTGCACGGATAATAATAGTTATGAATTCTCCCTCCCCCCGTGTATGGACCAGACTTGCATGGGGTGTACTCTTCGTCCGAGCTACATGACGTTAAACTACTAAGCACCCAATGGTCCAAACTCTATGACCTTAAACTAAGATCATTTCAGCCTCACCACACGACGTTAAACTACACGGATATGAAGTTTTAAAAGTTCCCTCTCCTGCCATGTATGGACCAGACCTGCACGGGGTGTACTCCTTTTAGAGAACTACGTACGGCTTGATTCCTACCCTCGCAGGATACGTAGTGACGCCAGGGTCCCCAATCCTGGCCCATCCGTCCCCAAAAAAAGGTTTAAAAATGCCCTTTTCCCCCATCTACGGACGAGACCTACACGGGGTGTATCCTTCATCCTCACCGCATGACGTTAAACTGCACAGATTTCAGAGAACTACGTACAACTTGATTCCCGCCTTTGCAGGATACATAGTGATGCTAGGGTTCCCTGTCCTGGCCTAGCCACTCATGAATTAAAGTTAAAAATGTCCCATCCTCTTGTGTATAGACCAGACCTACATGGGTTGTATTGTATTTCAGAGAACTATGTGCAGCTTGATTCCTGCCTTAGCAGGATATGTAGCGACGCTAGGGTTCTTCGTCCTGGACCAGCCACCTCTCAAATAAAAAAAAAATCTCCCTTCCCCCGTGTACGGACCTGGCCTGCACGGGGTGTATTTGGAAGAGAACTATGTCCGTCTTGATTCTTTCCTTCACAGGATACGTAGCGACTCCAGGATCCCGTCCTAGGCCAGCCACTCCCAAATGAAATAAAATTAAAGATAACAATGTCCCCTTCCCCCGTGTATGGACTAGACCTGCATGGGGTGTACTTCTTCTAGAGAACTATGTGCGGCTGGATTTCTTCCCTCACAGGATACGTAGTGATACCAGGGTTCCCCATCATGGCCCAACCCCCCAAATAAAAGATAAAAATTCCCTTTCCCCTGTGTACGGACCAGGCCGTCATAAGGTTTACTCCTCGTCCTTACCGCACGATGTAAAACTGCATGGATATCATGATTTAAAAATGCTCCCTTTTCCCTATGTATGGGTGAGGCCTGCACGGGGTGTATTTTTACGTCCTCTCCACACGATGTTAAACTTCATGGATAATGAAAGATAAATGTTCCCCTTTCCCCCGTGTATGGACCAGACCTGCACATGGTGTATTTATCGTCCTCACCGCATGAGGTCAAACTACACAGACCAGGTCCTCACCGGACAACATTAAACTGCACGGATTTCATTGCGAACCACCTAAGATGTATGGAAAAACGAGGTGGAAATACTCCTTGCGCATTTGGATACATCCTCCCCATAAATTAGACTCCATGACCCAGATAATTCTGGATCTTCATAACCATTCATGGCCATCGGAAGTGGAATGTCATCGACCTATGGACACCTTTGCATGACTATACATACCATGCCCTCAGCGGCTCTGCATATTGATAGCCCCTATCCCATCTACCAAAGGCAATATTTCCACATGAGACACTCTTTCTAGCTCCGTACGCTTACCAGCCTCAGAGCCCCCATACCATACCTCCTGATCCGGAAGTTTATGGCATAGTGGTTTACAAGTTCATCCCCTTTTCACATCCAAAATTTCCAGGGTATCCCTACCCGGTTAGCCTATGCTTCCGCCCGTGGTTCACATGACGACCTACATCTACGAACATCAAGCCAGTACTAGGCTACTGTGACTCAACAGACAATTGCAGTGAAGATGTTTCTTGTATGCTCGGACACCATTATCCCCACATGCTGAACTTTGTACTATGAGCAATCCCAGATTCTCATAATCATTCATGGCCATCGGAAGTGGAAAGTTATCGACCCGGGCACACCTTTGCATGACTATGCATACCATTCCCTCAGCGGATCTGCATATTGATAGCCCTTGGCCCGTCTACCAAAGGCACGATTTCCTAGGGTGGTACTCTTCCTAACTCTGTATGCTTACCAGCCTCAGAGCCCCCGCACCACATCTCCTGATTCGGGAAACCTCATAGTTTCAGTTTACAACCTTCATCCCCCACCCTATTCAAAGCATATCAGAGCATGGTAACTCAGTTATCATTCAATTTATTGCAGCAATAGACACCCAGTGGTCCGAGCTCTATGATCACTAAACTAGGAGTACTTCGTCCTTACTGCACGACGTTAAACTGCATGAAGTGAAGGTACACCCCCGTGCGCAAAATAAATCAGCGCATGGAGCACTCTAAGATTTAACATCAACCAGGGTTGAGTATACCCAACATGCCTAGACATTTCCTTCCCAAATGACATACTTCGTGGCCCAGATAATTGCAGATTCTCATAACCATTCACGGCCATCAGAAGTGGAAGGTTATCGACCCGTGGACACCTTTGCATGACTATGCATACCATTCCCTCAGGGGATCTGCATATTGATAGCCCCTGACCCATCTACTAGAGGCATGATTTCCACAAGCAACACTCTTCCTAGCTCCGTATACTTACTGGCCTCAAGATCCCCATATCATTTCTCCCTATCCAAGACGCCTCGGAACCACGATTTACACCAATAAACCCCTCTCCATGTCTGGGCATGCTGAGATATTTGAGCCCCATTGCATTCTGATGAAGAGCGGCCTTTTCCACTATGTCCTCACTGCATGATGTTAAACTGCACAGAACATATTTCCCGCTTGGAATAAAACTACAGAGACCAAGCATTAACCATCTCGGGAAATGCCTTCAACTACCAGCATTTTTCAATGGTTTAAAAATGCCCCCTTCCTCACTGCATGGTGTAAAACTTCATAGCATCCTTTAAAAATGCTCCTCGTCTTTTCCGCGTGATGTTAAACTGCACGGAAGTCATCCTCACCGCATGACATTAAACTATGCAGACCCCCCCCCCCCTTTCCTTTCACATCGGGTCACCTTCGTCCTCACCACATGATGTAAAACTGCATGGAGTTCGTCCTCACCACATGACATTAAACTTCATGGAGTTCATCCTTACCACACGACATTAAACTACACAGTCTTCATCGAGACCCACCCAAGATATACGGAGAAAGGAATACTCCTGGCGCATTTGGATGCATCCTATTCATACACCAGAGTCCACGACCCGGATAATTGCGGACCTCCATAACCACTCATGGCCATCGGTGGCCGAAGGCCATCGACCCGAGGTTTCCTTTGTATGACTATGCATACCATGTCCTTTGTGGCTCTGCATAATGATAGCCCCTGGCTCTTCCATCAAAGGCAAGATTTCCCCAGACAATACTCTTCCTATCTCATTACGCTCACTAGCCCCAGTGCCCCCATGTCATATCTCTTGATCCAAAAATTTATGGAGTAGTGGTTTAGAAGTTTATTCCTCACCCGCATCCAAGTGTTTCCAGGTCACCCATGCCGGATGAGACTATGTATCCACCCATGGTTCACACGAAAATTTGCAACTGCAAGCATCAAGGTAGAACTGGGCTACTCTGACTCAGTGGGAAACTACCGTGAAGATGTAACTTTTGTGCTCAGGACACCATTATCCCCATGTGCCAAACTCTGTGCTATGATCAATCCATGATTTTCATAATCATTCATGGCCAACGGGTGTGTAAAGTTATCGACCCGTGGACACCTTTGCACGACCATGGATACCATGCCCTTAGCAGCTCTGTATAATGATAGCCCCTGGCTCATCCATCAATGGAAAGATTTCCTCAGGTGATACTCTTCCTAGCCCCATACACTTACCGGCCTCAGAGCCCCCAAATCATCTCTCCTGATCCGGGAAACCCCATAGTTACAGTTTACACCTTCATTCTAACACAATTTTTTATAGCATTCCAGAGCATCCTAACTCAATTTCCCTCTGAGTGATTATAGAAATAATCACCCAATGGTCCAAGCTATATGACCGTTAAACTAAGAGTACTTCATCCTTACCGCATGATGTTAAACTGCACTGAATGTAAAAAAGGTCCCCCGTTTGTACCACATGATGTTAAAATGCACGGACTCCGTCTTTACCACATGATGTCAAATTACACGGTCAAACTATTCCCGAGCCCTACCAGGGATATGGTTTTTCCACCCCTCATCACTGTAAGGGCCAAACTTGCACAAAATACCGCCTCACATCATCATGGGAAGGGATGAATTTACCCATTCCTGAAAATTTATCCTGGACATTTCTACTGTGTCCAGACATCCTCTTTTCATAAACCATACTCTCCACCCAGAAAGAGCTGAACCCTTTTAATCCACCTCTGGTGGTCTCGACTCTCAACTTCCCTGAAGTTTCACAGCTATCGGAAGAATAAAATCATTGAACTAAGGACACCTTTGCACGACTATGCATACCATGCCCTCAGCGGCTCTGCATATTGGTCGCCCCTAGCCCGTCTACCAAAGGCAAGATTTCTTTAGGCATTGCCTCTCTCCGTACGGTTGCTGGCCTCTTAGCTCCCATATCCATTCAGAAACCCTCTGATCTTCATTTTAATATCCCCTTTCACAACCCTTCCTGAATATGGTGGAATGTCTCTGACAAGATTACTGAGGACTAAGAGAAGCCGTTCCATTCTAGATGGTGTCCCAGCTGCATGACTTTAAACTGCACCAATCCCCAAATGTCCTTTACGCTAGATAAATGTGTAGGACCAGAACCTTTCTTCTACACTCCTGATTGATACAGATGTTCTCAAAACCTTTCAGACGCCACATACCCTTTCCAATCCACCCCCAGTGGTTTTCATAATTCTCTAAGCCATCAATGGTGGTTTCCATAAGCCGGACTTTCATGAAGTCCCATGGCCATCAGAAATGAAGATTCATTGACTATAGGACACCTTTGCATGACTATGCATACCATGCCCTCTGCGGCTCTGCATATTGATCACCCCTGGCCTGTCTTCCAAAGGCAAGATTTTCTTAGGCGATGCTCCTCCCACCTCTGCACGCTGATACGGCTCCCATGCCTTGAGACATATCATGTGTGTCGTTCAAATCTAAACATGCTCCCTCCACATGTGTCTAAAGAATATTGAGACATATTTCAATCAACCAAACCTTTTTGGTTCCCTTGCCCCACCATACTTAGGCCATAGCTGTTCGACCTAAAACATTAGTAATGATAGTCTTGATAGTAGGACTTTAAACCGCCCACGAAAAGAGGCACAAAGCCTGTTAGGCCAAAAACCCGAAAATGGCGGCCTAAGAAAAAGTTGGTCCATACCCGGTGGGCCCACAATAAATGGGCCGAGGCAAAATTAGGGCATTAAAAGAAGAGACAAAATGTTAGTGGGGATTTTCTACAAAGACATAGAAATAGTCAAACTATGCTTGCTGGATTACATGGTCTAGGTAAAATTTAGAGTTTGTTTTACTGAGTTATGATTAATTCTGATTCAGTGAGTTCTTCTTTACAGAACAATTGTTCTAGTAACAATCAAATTATACAGCGACATGAGATTGATAGAGATTGTATTCTGTTCGAAGAAAAATGAAGGATGTCCACAAGATGGGGTCTCTCCCGCACAAAAAAATAGGGGAAAGTAAAACAGAGAGTACAAGAATAGATCTGATATTCATAAAGGAGTCTGACTCACTCTCTCCACTAGATCAAAAATCGAGCGGTGAAGGTTGTTGTAAGACTGCTCCAGCACAGCCTTCTCCCTGGCTTCAACCTCAGCCACTGAACGAGTACGCTCCACTGTTGTTTGGAGATCATTGATCCCTTTTCTGGTGGCTTCAAGAGGACCAATCATAGTTGATAACTGATCCCTCAGCATCGCTACTCATTATTCACATTCATGCAACTCAGAGGATAGGACGGCTGCCTAATCTCGAGAGATCACCTCATGTGCTAACAGCTGATGGAGCTCTATCATGGCTCCCTCTAGGGATCGGGTCCCACAATGAGCGACAGCGAGGTGAGAAAGTTTTTGTTCACCAGTGGAAACTTCCTCACGGGCCCTGACAACTTGGAAAGAAATAGAATGGAACATAGGATAGTCAAATCTACCTAACCCCAGACACAGGAAGAGCTATCGAAGAGATTCGGTTTTAGTTTACATCTCAGCTAGAGGAGTTTCAGCAACAATCTCGAAAATCTGGGGCCAGGACCACCTGCGCACTGCTCGGTGGTCTGCCATGACATGAGGATCTTTGGTATCCTCACTGGATAGCATGGGAGAAAAGTCTGGCAGTGCAATCAGCATAGGCATTTGCACGCTAGAAGACGGTTCTGAAGCTGGAAGACCTGAAGCTTCTAACCCCGGTTCGGGCTTGGGAGTCAAGTTGCTTAGACCAGTATCTGTCGGAAAAATTTCAGGAATTGTTTCGATGGGACCCAAAGAAACAAGGTCATCCTCATCCGCGTCCAAGAAGGTTGGGTTCATCTGAACTTCGTCCATAGAGGGGCTGAGAGAGGAGAATCCCTTGAGTCTCTTTGACCGACAAGCCATCAGTCGGTCCTCCCTTAGAGCCAATGAGGAAGGTACGGTAGGCACATCAGCCACAATGGCTCCTGACTTGGGAACCATCCAGACACCCTTCCCTAGGATCCCATTGGGGTAATGTTTTACCCAAATCCTTGCGTACTCCAAGGATAGGCTGGCAGTCGCTCCCGTATCAGGAAAGAGAATTCTTGTGTCAGATCCCTCTCGCATCAGCATCAACCACCATTGACGGAGAGTGGATGGCTGCAGTCCTCGAGCCTGAGGAGTAGGAAGGGAAACTTGGAGTTGTATACACCCAAACTGGAGAGAAAAACAATGTGGGCATAAAACTTGCATAGACAAATGTCGTCGATTTGTGCGGACAAAAACCCGTCCCGTAGTGAAATCATGTAAGAATACTCCTCCAGGCTCCCCCGACGGTTATCAAACACAATGCCAGAAGGGGCTGGGAAGGAAGTGAAGGAAAATTGGGAGAAGTCACTCAAGAGCTCGATGATTTCATCAGAAATTAAGGACTTCAAACGAACCCCAGCGATATCGAGATGTGTAGGATAGAAAGTAGGATGTGGGATGACCGTGTTATGACAATACTCATAACAGTGGCACTGATTCGCTATCCAGCCGTATAGGAACTGAAATGGCCCACTCAGACGGTAGGGTTACCCACCCTCCTGCATGTGACTCAGTATTTCATAAATATGAGCCAAAGTGGGCCCGAATAAGTTCATCAGGCATCCCTCTTCCAAATCGACTTCCATCATCAAGGTGCAAGCTCTGACTCCCGGGTTGATATCCCGAGAAGGGAATAGCCACCCGCTCAAAAACATAGCAAACAAACCTGCCAGCCGGAGCATAGGAGACACACCGTGGCGCACCTCATTACCCCATGGAAGGTAGTCGCCCGCCTCCAGAACCACCCAGTAGGAACCAGGGGTGGTTCGTGACTGTTGAGAAGGATGATTTCTGGGGTGCTTGATCTTCATCATAAGACTAGTGGTGTTTAGAAATAACCATATCCAGATTCTATAGGGAATAAGAGAGCACGCATGCAAGGCCTGACCCAGTGATTGCTCCGCCATAACCAGCAAATCCTTCACCAACTAAGGAACTTGTTTAACATCATCCCACACACTAGGAGTGGGAAGGAACTCGTCATACATCTCCCCAATAATCGGGAGCCCTCCCAATTGATAGATGTCCCACACACTAATCCCAACTTCAGCGTGGGCAAGGTGGAAAGTATTAGTGATTGAACACCAGCGACTGAGCAGGTCGGACAGGATCAAGGATGGTGGGTAAACAGAAAACTGGGAGGCCCACACTGCGGAGTACAAATTGACTACTTCCAGCGACTCAGGAGATTCTCAGAAATGATGATGGACCCAAAAGGTCCAGGCCCAGTCATTCGAGAAAAGCCCACCAGACCGCAGATCCCACTTATAAATCCACCACGTGTTAGGGTTCACTCGAGCAAGGTTGATTATGGAGTGGTAACTCTTGAGGAAATCTTCTTGAGAGAATTCTTGTGTGTACTAATCGCTTTGGGTCCAGACAGAGCCTCTCAAAATGAAAGTATCTTTTGGATCAGAATCAGAGGTTATCTCCCCCAATGGGGTAAGGTTCACCTGAGCGCACTTTGGTAGCACTTCCAAGAAAGCAGACAGAAGACCCGAGAAAGTAGGGGAGATAGGGACGTCGTCCTGAAGACCGAAGCTGTAAAGCGGAAGCTGATTTGATAGTGGATTACCTATGAGATAAGGAGAGAGTATGTCTTTCAAGACACCATCGTCAGGAATGATAGACTGACTAGGGTCCTCTTTTATGTTTTCCTCTCTACGAATCATGGCTATACGTCTCCCTGAACCAATTGGGAGAGGCTCTGCAGCATGTTTGGGTGCATGGCGAGGAGGAACCAAATTTATCCTCTCCCTGTGCCATGGAAACCAGGAAAATGGTTAGTCCAAAATAATAATACTTGGAAAAAATACCAATTATTTGCAAAGGATTACATCCAAGCCTCGTAATAAGTTCACAAGGTGGCCCCATAGGTTGGTTCGCGATGACAGCATCCCGCGAATCAGCCTTACGTGGAATGCATCCGCAAAACCCTGGCCCGCGGAGTGTTGAATAGAAAAACCGCAAACCAGGCTGCCTCGTAGAACCTCATCCCCGAGCATTAAGCATTTAAGTATGGACTTAAAGTATTTTTCAAAGTTTGGATCATTTTGGTCAGTGGACCATTGAAACCACGAAGCGAATTCCTCTACTGGCCATCGTGACTTACCTTTTAATTCAGTAAAAGGATTGGTTTGTGACCAAAAGAATGGTCCGCGGGTGAAGGCAGCTACGAACGAAGGTTGGTTCCTGAAGATGGAATATGGTTCGCGGAAAAGGTGCTTTGTAGAGGAATGAGCACGCGGAGGCAGAAAAGCAAGAAAACTCTGATTTTGTGAAGAATCCGGTAAATGACAAATGAAGGGCCCCCCGTATTTATAAGTGTGGTCCCCTACTAGGTCCACCCCTCTACCGCGATATACCTAAATTTCAAGACCACTCTACATCGGAATGGCCTCCTCTTCATTCCGATCAGACCCCATTCCGATGGGGGGAATTTGTAGGGTCCTGAAAAATCTGCAAAGGAAGTTAATAATCCCCTTCATTCGAGAGAGAATTTTTACCCAATGGTGAAAAGGAAGGAGGCCAATACTCAAAATTGGCAATGGATCAACCGTTCCATGACCCAGCCCAAGTGTTACACGGCCAGTTCAGCGAACCTCTCCCCTCCACAGACTAGCCTCAATCGTGAGATGGAGCCAGAGATCCTCTATGGGTGCGAAGAAGAACAGGCACTGAACCGGTCCACCGTCACGAACTGCCCCAACCACAGACCGCGTCGACCAGCCCAATCCGCATCTGCTATCATTCATGGAATGGAGGCAAAGATCCTCTGGGGCCGCAAAGAACTCTCCAAGCTCGTTTGGTTCGTGGGGGAGATGCACTAAAATGCCCCCCATGAGTTGTGGATTGACCGAGTCATCCGTGAATTGGGTTTTCGGTCATGGGACTCTGCAAAAGGTGCTTCATGACCATAGATATATCCTTTTCCCCACTCTATAAAAGGATATCGAGGAGAAGATAAGAAAAGAGGAGGAAGACAGAGTGGAGATCAATCAGATTCGGGTGGAAGGATTTCGAAGGAAGGCTTAGGATTTTGGAAGTTCTAGTTCGCGAACCAGAGCAGGTATGAACCTAGGAACGAACTAATAAGGAACCAAAAATGCATAATAACTTAGTGAACCGTGAACCTAAAATAACAAAGAAGAGAAAACCATGAACCATGGCCCCTACGCGGATGCACTCCCTGCAGACTAGGGAGTATATGACTTTTTTTCAATCCACCGCACCGCGTAGCACCCTCCTACGCGGGAAAAGCTCTGACCGACAAGCCCCCGGCTGGTGCAGCCCTTGGGATTCGCTGACCGCATGGAACCCTCCATGGACCATCCTGGTATGTGGATCGAACCTGAAGTCGCGAACCACCTTGGTTCACGAGATTCCCATCAGTCCGCGGACCACCCTACTTCGCGGAAAGCTTCTACAACCACATAGCACTTCCGTACGCGAGGGGCGTCACCACCCATACCCTTTTGTGGCCCACTGAATCCTTCTACATTCCTATTCCCTGAGCCATATAAAATCCTTCTGATCCGGCCTGATCCTCCGTGACTCCCTCACTAGCCTACTCATCTTCCCCGAGCCGAGGCCACCACCGGAGCCACCAGACCCGTGTGATGTAACCTTCAGGCGCATCAGTGCGCTGTTTTAAGTTCACATACCCACGGTAAACAGGGGTGAAGGGGATTCTCTAACCCTTGAGCATATTTCTGAGACATTCCTAGGTTCACATTCCCATGGTAATGTGGAGTCTGAGCTCGGGGGCCCCCTTTCTGCCCCTCTACTTATTGGGGTCGGGGCACTCCTCCCTTCTTTGGGGGTAGTAAAATATCCATCAGAAGGAATCCCCCATGCACTTTTGTACTTCCCCTAGGAATAAGAGAGGTGACAGGCACAAGAGCCCCTCTTTCCCTCTCCTGTTGTGCTTTGTCACCATGGGCCTCCATCCCAAAGTAAGCCCCGACTTTCTGAGTCGCCCTCATGCGTAAGCCCCACTCCACTTCTCACGGACGCACCTTTCGCAATGTGATCATGTGGTCCCTACTGCCTCTTGTCTCTCACACCGAGCATGACTCACATGGGCTTAGAGTAAGCATCTACCATGACCTCCACTTATGGGCCTCCTTATAGTGAAAGCCCCAATCCATCACCATGGGCCTCCTCAGAGTTTATGCCCTAATCCATCACCATGGGCCTCCTCATAGTGTAAGCCCCAATCCATCACCATGGGCCTCCTCAGAGTGTAAGCCCCAATCCATCACCCTGGGATACCTCAGAGTGTAATCCCTACTCATTCGAACTACATGGACTTTGATCCCTATCTCCCAGGCAGGGTACATAGGAAGCCTTCATGAGGTTCAAGCCCAGTAATCGGTCAATCCGAATATCTTCACATCGATTAACCGCACCACTCCTAGTACCGCCTTAATGAGTCCCAACTCCTCAGGGTCATTAATCCAATGAGGGATGGTAAACCTCGGGCGTAAATGATTCTGAACCCCTACGTCCTGATGGCTATTTCCCACCAGGAGAAGTCCATGGATACTATGCTTGGGTATAAACCAAGGATTCGCGAACATATGAATACGTCTTAAATCTATAAGAGAGTACCAGAACAAGCAATAATTCCCCCCAAAAGGGTGTGATGAGCCCAACTTCCCATCCTCTCGACCAATGTGAGTTCTTAAGCGTCGCTAGTCAGACCATCCGGAAAACGCCTACCTTTGGAAAGCAGGTCAACGTGTCGTCACATAAGGAACCGTTGGGAGTTTCGAGACCGACCCAAAACAATATCTAAAACTAACTAAATAATATAGCCAAAAAGACTACAATGGATGGGGAGTAAATTAGTGTAAACAATATGGGATTGAAAATTTTAAGAAACTAATAAACCAATGTACATAATTATTATAGTATCTATAACATTCTATAATCTTATAATGTACAATCTATAATTACCTATATGATACTATCATAAGATAAAATATATAGAACACTCATACCTTTCCATCCTCCACGAAGCAATACATATAGGATCCATAACTTGTTCAAATATCATCACTTCATAAGTGAAATTAGACTTCATGTAAATAGTTTGAGAATCATTTGTAGTTTTACTCAATGTATTTGCTTCAACTCAAAACTTGGTACTCAATATAGATCTACACTCATTTTCACTCTCTATAAATTGTCATGATTTCTTCTTCACACAAAACATTCACACAGTTCTCCATTTTGATAAAAGTATCTGTTAAAAGATCTTATTTTGTCTTATACAGTTATTCTAAAATATAATTTTATTTCATGAAATGTACATTTCATGGAAAAAACTCATTGTGGGGAATACCATCAGCTCTAATCCAGTAACTTCTGCTCCAATACCTCTTTAAAACACAAAAACATCCAAACTATATTTCTATGATAATAACTCCTCATGTATTAATATATGTAATCATTAAACTCTAAACCTAGGACAATATCATCTACTATAATAGTCATCACGTCGTTCCTTAACATTTCTAGATCTATACCTTAATTATTCCATGAAATGTGTTGACAAAAATATTACAATTACAAATTTTTGGGTGCATATATTTGAGATTATATAACTAATGAAGGATTTTTCTATAATGAAATTAGGGGAATAAATAGGATAGTTTTATCACTCAAATAGTAATTAAGACTCAATATGATTCAAAAAACCTGAAATCCATGATATATACTAACACTTCATGACCATCTACTGATGAAACTATAAATTTTAGCTCTTCATGATGCTCATTATTAAAGATCAAATGAAATATTTTATTTACATGTCAATTTATTTAATAAAATTCATCTGATCCCCAAGATACATATGAATATTCATGTTAAAACTTAAAAAATCATCATTGATGTGGCATAATTATCATCACCCAACATATTGAAAAAATGATTAATAAAGCCAAATGTATTTTCACATTCAAGCATTTATCACCTCATTTTATTATTAAACATTTAATGGAATTCAATTTTATTAGGAGGGGAAATAATATTATTTTTTTTCTTTTCTATATATATTATATATACTTGGAACATATAAATAATGTAACAATTTTATCATAACACCATTGTTGAGGCTCAAATAATCCATGATTTTTGAGAAACTCAATACCCCAAAGTCATTGTATAAAATAAGATATAATGAATATAAAATAACATAAAACTTCAAATGATAGAATCTTTAGAACAATTATTGAATCACATAAAAATAAAAGGAATATTATATAACTAAAGACACAAAAACTCCCACAGTTTTGTGTTTAATGTTATCATTGAAATTTCAAGTGACTAGAAAGTCAATATCAATTTTTAGTGCTCATTAATATTGATGAAATTCCCAAAAAAACGTCCATGTACCTGGAATAAGTAAAAACTCAATTATAATAGTGACATATGTCATCATCTAGTTAAAAAACTAGTAATTGTGATCTATGAATCAATTCAGAATCTAACCGAATATCCAGTGAATTCATGAGTTTATTTGGAATATTATTATATGGTAATAAAAGTAATAGAAATATAAAAATATCAATTATCAAGTTATTTAATCCAGGAACACTCTTTATAATTGATAATGATTCTTAAATGAATATATAAAAACCCATTTAGTGCAATGAAAATTTTACCCTTTCTGTGTATTTTTTCAATGATAGTATTAAAGAAACTTTTAAAATTACATATAAATATATAACTGGGATCTAATTCTGAAGAATAATTATTTTACATCTTTAGGTTTAATCTTCAATACAAGAAATACAAGAGAGTTGAAATTAGAAATAAATTTGTTGTATTGATGTGTGGTTCTATGCCCATCTCTGAAATATTGTTTTCTGAAGTGTTATATTCCCATATTCAATCTATTCTACATGACACAAAAAATATTGTAATTTAAGATAATGTAAAAAATTGATTCTTAGCAGATATATCATCACATTAAAGCAGTATATACCATCATGAATTTAGTTATTATTGGATGAATCTGAATTTAATGGAATTTATGGATAATTCATTGTCATGTTAAACTAATTTGGTTTATTTTCAGTGACAAATATGAAAATGGCCCTTTAAATAAATTATAAACATATAAAAGAATATAAAAAATGAATTTTTATCAGTAAAATTATATTGGTTCTATATTCATTCTTAAATGTATTATTCCCCCACAAAATACAATCTCAAAAATTCATATTTTCCTTCCTCATTATTAGAGGATGGTTGGTTAGATTTATTTATAAGATGTAATAGTGATTTTCTTTCATTTTCAATTCCTTGTGTATCTAATCATAAAATAAGAGAACTGTATTATATTTAAAATGATTCATTAACCAATTAATTTATAAGTGATTTCAATTACATGTGTCAAAGCCAACTTATGAATCAATAATTTTATTGTAATAATATCCATATGGAGAGTCCAACAACAATAAACAATCCATAGAACCAATTAAAGTGGGTCAAATACATTGATAAAAAAAGCTCTATTGAGGAAAATATTTTCATTGAACCCATTTAGAAAAATATAATGTGATAAAATTGTTCCTGGAACTTCCAAGGGAAATATAGTGAGAATATTTATCAATGAGTGCTAAAGAAAGTGTGTCTATATCATGAAATGTGAAAATTGAGTTATGTAGTCAGGAATTATATTCACTTTGCATGTTTCCTTTCCTATGAAAGTAAAATTTTGGCCTGTGTTGACACTTTAGAAATTACCACAATGCATAATTTTTATATGTAACATAATATTATATCGTTATGAGAATTTGGTATCAAAATTCAATTAGTGAAAACCTAAATGAAGTTATGGTTTTAATTCATACCCCTGATCATCACTATTATCATGATGTATTATTTAGTACAAGAAATTTTGATTCTTTATAAGTGATATGATGGGGTTATTGGTATTAATTTTCACCATCTTCATCATCTTATTAAGGCATTTAAATGTAACTATTAAAGAACATTCGGTCATTAAATATGTGATCATTATGTACATCAAACATGGGTAGAGGCTATAGAAATGAAAAATGATTAAGAACTAGTTAGTTTTTTATAATTTTTCCCAAAAATTGATATATATAGATTATTTGGTGGGATGGTTTTTCTATTTACACTTGAATTGCATTTATATTTCATATTTACATTTAAATGAAACTTCCATGAAATTTATGTTATTTATTCTGGATGTGTATTTCAATATTTTTTCATGAATTTTTATCCACTTGATTTGTTTTGTTTTGGATTTTTTATTTGAAAATGTTAATTTAATAGAATAAAAATTACTTTTATTTTCAAACTTCTTATTTTATATTATAGGTGATGTAAAAAGTCAATTTCAAAATAATGAAACTAAATTTCTATTTATTAGCATGACTCATCTATGAACAAAATATATAAAAAATCAACTATATTTTATTTATTTTTCATTCATATTAATTTATATTTACATTAATATGAAAATAAATTGGAAAAAATATCCATCCCTAGAAAAACATAACATATCACTCTACACATTAATAGACAAGAAAGGAAAATAAATTGAATTTTTATAACAGTTTTAGATTTTCTTCAATTAGGGACAAAATCACTGAAAAGTACTCCATCGAGTGGCTCTTTCAAAGAGATTAATGAATATTTACGTAATTTATTAATATAATGGTCTACATTGACGAAACATCTTAAAATATAACAGTACCAACTAAAACAATTTATAACAATCTGAATGGAAAATATAAATTGTGGATCAGAAAATAATAATGAAAATGGTATAATAAAGCATGATAGTAGGACAAATATAAAATTATGTTTCTATTTTTCTATATTTTTATCAATATAGGGGTTTTATAAATGAAATTGATAATAAACAGAAAATAAAAATACACGACAACCTAATGAAAATTTAATGAAAGCACCATGTGAGAAGAACTTGATGATTTTTTAGATTATGTGCTATGTCCTAGTACTATATTTCTGTAACATTTTAGTAAATCTGAAAAATAGGGAATAGAAATTAATGATTATAAGTATGGTTCATGAATCAATTAATTGGAGTGGATCTAGTGAAGTATGGATTTAGTATCCTAAAAAACGAATTTAAATTTAATTTCTATAAAACCATTTCTATAAATAAATTCAAACACTAGATAACAAATATTTCAAGTTCATAAAAAATGAATAAAATAAATTCATACTTAATAATAGGATAAATCATTTATTGATTGGATATGATATAAGTATATATCTATTATCCCTCTGAAACCTCAAATTTATATTTTAAAGAAGAAACAATCAATCGAGAATCTGTATGTGAGAACTGTAAGGGTATAAAGGAATTAATGAGGATGTGTGTGTTGGTGCGGGTGTGGATGATGGGGACAAATCCGGTGTGTGAGTATAGTAAAGAATAATCAATGTGATGATGATTGGGGAAGAAGACGTGGGAATAGAGGAAGTTCAAGGTAATTAAGGTTTGGGTAGGGGAGATAAATAATATGATAAATTAGAAAAATAGATTAGAAATCATCTTAAAACTAAATATAACCTTTAAAAAATGGGTGGTTAAAGTTATAAGTTTGATAAAATCATCATCAAAACCATCAAAACCATTTTTACATATCAAGGTCCAGCATTGGGCCCTTAATATTAAACCAATATATAGGTTTAATTATCATAATCACAACATAACCTTCTTAATATTACATTATAATAATCAATTTAGGGCACATCAATAATCTATAATTCACTTCCCGAAATAATCCCTTCCCAAAACATCTCATAGTAAAGAAATAATAAGATGTGTAAATTTAACATCAAGATATTTTGGGTTTCAATACATAGGAATTAATCTTGTGCATACCTATGGCCTTAATCACACAACAATAATATTTTCCAACATTTAAATCTACAGAAAATTCATCTTTATTTATATGAGAAATAAGTTTTAGAAAGAATAAAAAGATGCACAATCTTTTATTATAGATAAAAAACTACTAGTATTTTCCATGTTTGATTAAATATAGAGAAAAATACATAGTGATGTTATAATCTATAGTAGAGGGAGGAATGTCATGAAGGTTTCAGAGATCAAGAACTATAATCTCATTTTAATGTTCATGTAATTGGTATAAATCTTCTTCCATTCCTATTTTCACAAGGGATGGAAAGTATAAGGAGTTATAGTTAAGAAACAAACATTGATGTTGTTCAGTACTGAGCATTCAAGGTGGTTATATATTTCATTGTAATGGAGGATTTTTTTGAGGTCATGGATAAATGAAAAATGTCCCAGTGATCTTGAGTTTTAGGGAGGGACTCAAAAAAAATTAATTTTTCATCATATTTGTATCTTTTATTTTATTTTTTTACTAATTGTGTGTAAAATATATTTTTTATTATTATAAAAATTTATATTTATATGATTTATTATTAAGAACATATTCATGTAATAGTAAATAGTGTTGGCATTAGTAAGATAAATAAATAGATTTAACTACTAGTAAAAGACTTGATTATATTGAGCAATCAATATCAATAGATAGATCTATTGGAAAAAATAAGTGTTAATACTTAAAATTAATATCAATAAAACATAATATCTGTTCGAACTTCTCATTTTTACAAATGTTTATATTATCTTTCAATGATTTTTTTTGTATAAGTCATTGTTTTTTGTAATGATTTCTCTAAAATGTGAAGTAAACACCATACAAGATTATATATAGTAATGAATTATAAATAAAATAATAAAAATTAGAGTATGGAATATAACAAGTTCCCATTACATTCCTTAAACAAATTCCATGGAAGATAATCAAAGGAAGTTGGGATTATAGAAGAGGGAAAAATACTATAGAAAATCCACTTTTATTATGTCTTGAGTCACTTGAAAAAACTTATATCTCCATATATAACCTTGTTGAGTTTATTAAGATTTTAATTCAAAAAATTATTAATATTTTTTCCTTTATAAATAATTATTATTATTTTATTTATTATTTATCATATATTCATATTCATTGTGGATCATTGGAAGATCCCTTATCCTTGTATTCCATTATTTCTTTAGTATTCTAGAATGGGTCATTATCTATTTTCTATGAGATTATTTTTCTATAGAATATTCATTCTGGTGGTTTTAATGTGCTTCCCTAAGTTTTAATATTCTATGTCTATTCTATGGTTATTATAGTTTTAGTCTATGAAATAATTGGTCTATGGTTCATTTCATTTGATTCAGTTTTAGTAGTCATAAATAGTTATTTAAATCATACTATTTAATGAAATGAAATATAACTTGAAAGAATAATTAAATATATATTTATCTTTTAATTGTGATTTTTTAACTATCTATGATGTAGGTGATAATTATAGATTAATAACATCCATGTATGAGGTTAACTAACCCTAAAATGGATTCTCGAAGAATACCGATGTAAAAAAATTATTATTCCATGATTATATACATATTATAAAATACATTTGACAATAATTTTATATTTTTATCTTGATTAATTATTTTTGAAAAAATTAGTAATTATAAGAGAAATAATAAAAAAGTAATTCATTACAACCTATAAAAATAGACGTTCAGTAATGACCTTCATTTCATAAAAAATATTTTAAATTTATATTGTGTAAAACCACCTAAACATGAAAATAACATTCATGATATTTAATTTTGGTGGATTTTATAGTAAATTTAAAATTTTATTAGTAATTTTTAAAATGTGGTAAGAGGGTCCTTTTATAAGTGAAAACAAGTGATATTTTTTAAATGACCACTAATTAATGGATAATGGTGGTAAGTTGGTTCTTTTTTAAAAAATATTTTTTCTATTATTTTTTGTTATTATTTTCTCCAATTATATACATGTAACTCCAATTTTATTATTATGTATAACCCAAGTTTTGTTCTATGATAAAATAATATAATGATATATTTATTATATAGATTTACAATTAAAATAATGCAGAAATAAATCTAATAAAATTGTCAATAATTTATTTAATGGGAAATAAGAATTTGATTCATTATATTCTTATTTATTTAGAAAATTTTCACTTGAAATTTTAATTTGTTTCCATAGATAAAAATAGGATATTGTATATTTGATATATGTGTCCCTCTTAGAATAAGTTTTTTAGTGAATATAACTTCTTAGTATGGGTAATGATATATTCCAAATACATCATTTCAAGGGGTATTAAGACCCATGTTTTTTATGGATTTTAAAAAATTAGGTCATATTTTTCTTTATAGTTATCTATAAGAATGTTATGGTTTGCGATATGAAATGATATTTCCAAATAAAAATTACTGATACAGGATATAAGTAATGATAACTAATCTAAGATTAATATAAAATTAAATTCCACTAAAGGAAGAATAAATATATTTTCCTAAATAATATTCAAACATATACTAATTTTAGAAATGTTATATACTTTACTTATTACTATTTCAAAACCAAATGTTTTAAATAATAAAAAAAATATCCATATTTTTTGTGGTAATTTAATTTTATTATAAAACCTTCAATATATGAATGAATTTGTATAATAATAAAATAATATGATATTCCCCTTTCTTAAAATAATAATAAATTTATATTAGATCGCTTCTTTTTTATGATATATCTTGATGGTGGTGATGATGTAAAATTATACATTCCTTATAAATTTTGAGGTTTTTCTATGATATTTATCTTCAATAAAAATTTTAATGGTGCACTAGTTTGTATAATTATTAGATTACTTATTATTTAGTTGCAGAACCAGGTGTGGTATATTTGGTGGAAACATATTTTTATCCTTCATGTTGACTGGCCTCTTCATATCATATTTACTATCTTATGAATGATTCCCTCATTTACTATACTTTAAGTCTATCATAGTTCCCTTGAGGTAGTTCTATAGGTTCTCCTTCCCTAATTTTTAGCATCTCGATTACTAGATTCTCTTCCACCATGCACTTATTACTTATACCTATGTGAAACTCAATTATTCTCAACATGTATCTAGCTCCATGAGATCAAATAGTCTAATCTATTTACATGAAAAACTAAAAAAACCCTAAATTTTCTATTAATATATATAAGTCCAAATTATCTAATTATTTAAATTCCCCTAATGAAATTATCTCTTTATCTTTCATGGTTGATTATAAATACATAAAACTTTTTTACACATCTTATGAATCTTTGATGAAAAAGTTTATATATTTTTCATCCATAAGATTGATATTTAGAAATTCCTTCTATATTTTGATATAGAGAATGATGTAAATATATTTTGGAAATTATTTTCTTAAAAATTTAATGTCATTTCGGTTGATTTATCCTTTTGATTTTTATTCTTGATTAATGTTCACCACGAATATTATTTACCTTTAAAATGATAGATGTCTGAAACTAAATTTTCTTATTCAGAACAGTATGACACAAGAAATATTTTTTAGGATGATATAATGATAAACAAATTACCATATTAAAAGACTCAATAAATGATGGTGATTGTTGTACCATTTTGACATAGCTTGATACTTTACATAGTTTAAACTATCATTTATAAACAGATACAATTGAGTTAATACGACAATAATTTTTTTTAATCTGTATTTAATAAAATAATCTATTTTTTACAATAAATTAATTTTTCATCACATTCATTATTCTCCTTGTTATACATATTTCCATTATTTTTTCTATGCACATGACATTTTGAGATAAAAATAATAATTGTCAATAAAAATGATTAAATAAACTTAAATTAATTTTTAGAAATAAATCCTCTATTCGCAAATTTATTCTAAATTATGACACATTATGTTCGAACAATATGTTTTTAATTTATTGAATTTACACTCTACTATATGATCCACAAAGATAAATTTAGTTTCTTCTTCATATATTTAGGTCATATCATCACTCTTCCCGAACCCATTCTAGAAATGAGTAATACCATTTATAGAAGCTTCATTTGATATATGAAGGATAAATCTAGGTAGGATCATATCCCAGGAAAAAATAGCCATCCCTCTTAATTTGAGTGTTTTTATATTAAATTTTCAATAATCACTATCAAATTTCTTATGATTCAACACATTGGGAATTTTTTTTTATTGGAAGAATATATTTTGGATTTTTAGGTGCATCATTATTATATTTAGTATTCTGCTTTTGGGAGAAAAATTTTCAAAGCATCCTCCTCTTGAGTGTTTATGGGTTTTTTATATTTGGAATGAAATTTCTACATTGATTATATGTAACTGATTATACCATGTGGATTGGAAAATGTGAGAAGTTTACACCAACTGTTATAAAGGACACTATCATTCCTTTGTAGATTATTGATAAGAACAAATGGACCTTGACTTGCTGTGGAATTTTTTCTACTCTGAAGCATGGCCTTTTAATGTGGTTGTTGGATGAAGAAATTTTTTTAACTAACTAATTGGATATCATGAGCATAATTCTAGGATCTATTCTACGAAACTAGAATAAGTGTACTAGGTTCACTTCTCATGTCCCATATGTCAAATCTCATGAGATATATGCATTACCTATTACATTGTGGAAGGAAGGTAATATAATTTTAGGGCATCCTATAATATTATAATATATACATACATATGTGTTACTCATAAAAATATTATACATATTGAGATAAAAAACCTATAGTATAAAATGATTAACCAATAAAAATAGAACATGTAAAATAATAATGTAATGAGTTATTATATAATCATCACTTAAATAATGTAAATGGTATATAAAATTTAAATCAAAAAAATAATTAAAAAACTATTAGATATTTTCATGTACAATATATAATATATAATATAAAATAATATAGTAAAATAAGTAAAATCATAAAGAGGAAGATAGAAAGTTATTATAAAATTAAAATGGGTTTTTTATCATTTCCATAAGGTGTGAGGTAAACACAAACAATGATAATATATAATAATAACTTGATAATATGAAATATTAATATAAGGGATTATAATATATTCATAAGAACATCCATATAAATTTTTAAAATAACATTAAACAAACAAAATTAGAGCTAAAAATAGAAAAATAAATAGAAATTTCCATTTACCTAATGTCCTAACTCTTTAGAAAAAAATTATGTTCCTATATAAAAATTTATTATCTATTTGAAATGTAATTTATTTTTATCTCATTTTAAACCAACTATATAAATTTGTTTATTATTAATTAGTTAAACCTAGTCTAGATAGATTGTTTAAATATATTTTTTTTATATATTCAATGATCAATTTAGTTATGTAGTCTTAACCATTATCGATTTCCCCTAAGTTATTTATTTTTAATAATTTTCATGTTAATTTTTTTATAAAGGCCACAAATTTTATTAATTTCCATATTTTTTCATAGTTGTTATAATTAAAATTCGAAAACATGTGCTCCATTGTTCATTCATATTAGATTGTATTATAATCCTTAAATAGTATCTTTAATATTTTAATAAATTTAAATTTTAATATTCTTGAATCATGAATATAATTAATAATCACAAATATTTATATATTTAAACATTAATTATATGTTATTAATTATCTATATTGACATTGGTAATTATATAATAACAATATCTATATGGGTTTCCAAGTCATCCTTTAAATGTATGTTTTAGTAGAAATATAGGGTTAAAAATTATTATCATTCAATGATTATTTTCATATCTTAAAATCATTATGACATTAACAGTATATCATAATTTTTATTAATGATATTTTTTTAGGGTGGGAATAAGAATATAATGAAAAAATTATGAGAACAATTAATCACCACTTAAAAGATACAGATATTTTATAGCAACAAACGCATTTCAAACATAAATATTGCATCTTAATAAATGAATATTTATTACATAATATAATTATCTATGAAAGAGTCATTCAGGTCTTGTGCATTCAGAAACTCAGATACATAATCAACTGGTTCATAAGTGAACTATATAATTTCCAACTTAGTTTTCTATAACTATAACCCATCTTTGACATGTCATACATAATACCTTTCATCATAACCTGGATAAAAGAAAACATAAGAAATGTTATCTAATATGATCAGTTAGGGTAAACACAGAAGATATTAATAAAACATGGTAATAAGGGTATGAGAACATGATAATAAAAATTGAAAACCATACCCTTCATATCATAGATCATAAATGTGAGTCATGAAATAATTCTTGGTAGTTCCCAAGACATGAATCATAAAGGAGTCAAATAATATGATACATGATAATATAACACTGGTTTAATACATATATTTTTATCATACACATAGTCATAAAAAATCATTTCTTTAGTATTAAAGACTCATTCCCAAGACTACCATATTTGACTCAGTTCACTCCCAAAACCATCATAGTAGTCAAGGTTATCTCCCACAACAATCATAGATGATTAAGTTTACTCCCTAAATGATTATATTAGTTATGTTTCACTCCAATACTATCATAGTGTATAATGTTCCCTACTAAACTGGGTTCAATCTATATTATAGTCTTGTTTATCCCATGAGATCTTAACCATTACCCAATTAGTTAGAGGGAGATATAAGTTGCACCCACCACATATAGAAAATTATATATATATATATATGTTCCATAAAATTATAAAACGTTTTTCATATTATAATAAATTAAATCGGATTCATAAAGCATTTATCATATCATATCACATGAAAAGAAATGGGTTTCGTAAAAAATTTATCATAGCAAAACCTTTAGAAAAGAAATTGGATTCATAAAAATATTTTCATCATAAAGATAAACCATATAGAGAAATAATAAATTTGGTATAATTTGATCATATCCCTAGTAAAGTTTAATTAACATCAAATTATTTCCTCATGGAAGGAAATTATTTTGAAAGATCAGTTGGAACATTTCTTGAGGAAAATAACCATTTCCACATTGAAAATAGTCTTTTTTAAAAAATTATTCACAAAAAACTATGAAGATACTTATATTTAAAATTAAACTTTTAAAATTATAAAATAATCTTGAAAACATTGTGTGGTCATGATGGAAGGATAATCCTTTCTTATCATACATGTTAAAACAAACATTCCTTTCAAATTTTTGTAAAAGAAAAACTGAATTTGTTTTCAAACAATATGAAGACTACTTGTAAAAAATTTAAAAACTTTAAAAAATGGAAAAACAAGATTTACAAAATCATATAAGTACATTAAAAAAATATTGTAAACATTATTATATTACATGGATTTGGAAGAAAAGTGGTTTTCAAATATAGAGAGAAATAAAGATGGTTTTCATTTAAAACATTCTTTTGTAATATTTGAAAAAAATAGATAAAAATTAATGGAAAACATATATTATTAAAAAATAAACCAAGGATATGAAATTTCATTATGTTATTTATAAATATATTATACGATTTTATCATTGAAATCATAATCATAAACACTCCCAATAAAAAATTATATTACACCAAAAACCCGTACCACTTTGATAACTTTTCTATAATAATCCCCATGAGTGAAATGACATTATATGGACATTTAAATATCAATAAAATTCATAATAAGTTCTATAAATCTAATTATTTGGATGTATATACCAAACATAAGTTAAATAAGTGGGGAATATGGCATGTGTCTCACAAAAATAAAAGTGAGATGAAAACCCTTTACCATTTTTATAAATTTTGAATCATAAGCCCCATGGAAGAATAAAATTAAATGAAACATTTAACATCATTATTATATATAAATTAAATATATAACATGTCAATTTGGAAGTATATTCACCACATAAAATAAATGAGTGGTGAATATGGCATGTGTCTCTAAGGAATAAAAAAACTAGAAATACTTTATCTTAAGTCTCGAAATCCTTTATAAAAGTTTATACCTCCTATATAATAAATATAGTCTTATTATAAATATATTCCTACACTATAATTATAAATATAATACCATATATGATTTACTTATGACCTTTTATTACCTATTTATTAACAATTCCTTGTTAAAATCATGTTTCAGGTAATTACTGCTTTTTTTCAAGTATGAATTTTTTTCTTTTAATCCTTTTACTTTGATCTTAGTTTCATTGTATATAGAATGTTTAACATGATACAAATATCATATATATTTTGTATATATTTGTTTATAGTAACCAATAATTGTTAGAGATAGAAAATTAAACACACTGTTCATAGAAATGGAAGTTCGTACACACACATAAAGGTTGTTTCCATTTTATCATTAGATAGAATGAAATAAAGGTAAATAACATATCACCTTTATAAAGTAATTATTATGTTATATATATCAAATATATTTATAAAATGTATCCATATTACCTTCCATGCAGAGAAAAAACTTAAAAATAAATCACATTGCTTCGTGATGTGGTAGTCCATCACACACACACGAGTGATAACAACATATTTCCAAAAAAATGAAACTAAAAGTTATATGTGAAATTATAATTAAATAATTATATTAATATCATAAATATCATATATAAACATTAATTGATCAATATATCCAGTCGTGAGAGGTGATAATGTAAAATTATTTACATCAGTTCACAAGGAGGTAATCCACCATACACTCAATCAATGGTTGTATTTCCCATTTTGTTGAAGTGGATATGTATTTAGGTTATAAAATAATCATATTATCATCTAAATATATTATATGTAATAGTCTTATTATATTTGAAATATTAATATATGAATGAAGGTAGTAAAAGGAGGGGTAAAAAAGAAAGGGCATGGTGAAGAAAATTACCTTAGATTAGAAAAACATTCTTTAGGATATCTTATTAACATCCATATGGATTTTATTTTTAGAATACTAGAAGCTCTATAAGGTCTAAAATTATGTTTGGGATACTTTTTTCCCATTTTTTAGTTACCCAAATGTATTAAATAATTGGATGTCATTATCTCCCCATCTGACTCTAAAATTGATAAATAATTTATTTTAGGGATTGTATGATCAATACACCCTTAAAACAAAAAAAAATCATGTTTTAAACATGTTTCTATATAATGAATCAAGTTGGGATACCCTCCACCCTAACACCCAACTTGACTCGTATCATGGCCCGAATGGAATTCTCGAGTCCCATAGTTGGGAAAATAGTGCTTGGGCATCAAATATCACACTTGCACTACTACAAATACGGCTTTTATCAGTGCTAAAAATGGACTTTATCAGTTTTAGAAAAGCGCTGATAAAGCCGGCGAAGATAAAGGGGGGTCCCCTTTATCAGCGCTCCAAAAAGCGCTGATAAAGACACCTTTTATCAGCGCTAAAAAAAGTGATGATAAAAGGGGTCATTTATGAGCGCTAAAATGAAGCGCTGATAAAAGGGTCTTTTATCAGTGCTTTCTTTTTAGCGCTGATAAAAGACCCCTTTTATCAGAGCTTTTTTTAGCGCTGATAAGAATAAAAAAATTAAAAAAAATTAAATAAGAATAAAAAAATTAAAAAAAAATACTGCCAATCTCAGGGGGGCTTTTTACAGTGTTTGAGCCCCCCTTTATCAGTGTTGTCCTGCACCTCCAGCGCCCTCCCGCACCACCTACATACTTTATCAACACTAGCCCTTTAAATAAACCTTTCACGCGCACTCGTGCCTCCACCCGGATTTGATCTCGAGACCTCCCCCCTGCGCACCTAAAGCCTTTGCCACTACCCTATATTGATTTGTTCTCTTATTCATGATATATCTATTTATTTATATATATATTTAGTTATATTTATTAGTACAGTAATATATATTTATATTAATATATATAGTTATATTAATATATAGATATAGTTATATTAATATATATATATATAGTTATATTAATATATACATATAGTTATATTAATATATGTATAGTTATATTAATATATGTATAGTTATATTAATATATAGTAGATATATAAATATTAATACTTTGGTATTTTAAAGAAAATGGATATTAATTATTATTTAGATAAATCTAATATATTTTATATGGAAATATGTTTAGTTATTTTTTTAAAAAATTTAATTTTTAGGTATGAATATTTAAAAAATTTAATTTTTAGGTATGAATATATAAAACATTGTACATATAGTTATATATTTGATTATAAATAGCATTGCATTATAAAAAAGGATGAAATTTCAAATACATAATATCAATATGAATGTAATAACTTGGAATAAATTCATTCCCCACCAAAAAAAATCCAATAATACCCCCTTAAACGAGGCTGAAAATCCACAAAATGTTAAAAAATCTGGGTACCCCTACAAAAAACTCAGTTTTGGAGGCCTTCTGGGCCTCTTTTGGCCTTTAAAAACGCTTTATTGGGGTCCCCATGGGCACAACGACGTAGAGATCGTCGCAGGCTTCGATTTGATATGTGGTAGAGCTCAAACGGACACCAGGATCAAAAGTTATGGTCGTTTGAAGTTTGAGTTGCGTTTTCAACATATTTTGGATATTTTTTTAATTTTTTTTATTTTTTATTCTTCAAATTGTTATTAAATGACTATTACTCCATAATAATTATCAAATTATTAAATAAAAATATTTTTTTAATTTTTTAAGAATCCATTTTCACTAAATATCTTTTATATTAAGTATATTAAGTGTAAATGTACATTTATACTTATATAAAATATATTTAAAAATTATATATTATATTTATATCAATATTACTATATAAATATATTTATATATTAATATATTTTAAAAAAAATTGAAGTCGACCCTTTATCAGCTCTTTTAAAAAAAGTGCTGATAAAGCCCCCCCCCCCTTTATCAGCGCTACTAAACAAGCGCTGATAAAGGGGGTCCCTTTATCAGCACTAAATAAAAAGCACTGATAAAGGCACCCTTTATCAGTTCTTTTTTGAGCGCTGATAAAGCCCCCCCCTTATCAGCGCTTTTTCGTTAGCGCTGATAAAGGGGTGGCGCTGGCCTTGCCCAGTTTTGTGGTAGTGTAGGGAATGATTATTCCCATTATAATCATCCATGAACACCCAATAAGAATAAAAAAACACACCATAATTAGTAATCATAACCCAAGAATATAACCATCACAAATTGAACAATGTTTTATTTTTATCCAAAATCCAAAATAACAAAATATTGAGGGGAAAAACAACAAAACTAATCTTCCATGAAACAAGAGGTTCAACACCCTAATTCCACAGCCTCTGAAACCTAAAAAAAGAGTAACCACTAGTATCAAAATCCACCATCACCAACATTGATATAAATTTCATTTAAAGGGGCCAAATATAATGAGGTATACATACATCCTAGGATGTATATACGGTGTGAGACAATTCCAAGTAGGATATCACTAAAATAAATTCCATGCTATAACATTATAAGATAATTAAATATTCAAGTTTTTATGAAAAAGGATTAAAACATTTTAAATGAAAAATTATTTGAAAATTAAAAATGGAAGTATGTATTTCAACAAACAAAATGATATGCACAACATCACATGAGTATCACCTTAAGTCACTAGGGTTAGTGGGGTCCTAGGATCTTCATTTCTCAATGATAAGTAAACCAAAACCCCACAATGTCATCATTTATTAGCCACTAGAGGGTAATCAAATCCCAAGCTCTATTGGTATCCAATAATTATCATATGTTTAGTTACTGTTTCAACGTCAATCATTCCACGGGCAACCAGGCCTCAAACCTACTTACCTTCCTAGCGTAGTAGACCTTGTCTACTAACCTGGATACCTAGGGTTTCCTTCTACTCAATTCTGTTCCCAATGTCACATGAACCACCTATTACACATACACACATCCAAAAATATAAACACTCATTAAAAACCATTATTTTCAATAATAAAATCCTTCCCAAAACCTAACACACACAAAAAACCTTTAAAAACATGTTTTTCACTACTAAAAAATTTTGTAAAACCAATTTAGAAACCATAGTAATCATATTAAAATCATAAAATTTTGATAAATTATGCAACTACCTACCTTTATCTTGGAATCTTCTAGAAACTGGCTGAGAACCAAAACTGCACCAAGGATAAACCCTATAAATTCAAGAAAACAACATACCTGTCATGATAAAATCAAGAGGGAAAATATTTAACTCACTTTAGGGAAACTGAAGAAACCATAAATAGAAAGGAAAACTAGAAAATAGGAGCTTAATTGGAGGTTATTTAAGGATCAACACCAAATCACCAAAAAATATTGAGCCTATGGGGGAGAGAAAGGGTGGGAGGTGCACCTAGGGATGGGGAATCAAATGGGGAGGTGATGGTGTGATTTGGGATTAAATTATGGGAGGGGGAAATGCAATTTCATCTTTTTTAATGATGTAGTAGGTTGCACTATTTGAATGCATGGTTTTCCAGACTGTATTGAACCTTTATCCGAAGGGGAAAGAGTCAACACAGTTGCCTAGGGGAGGGATCATGACCATGGAGTTGACTATGGTTCTCATACATTGAAACATCCTTGGGAGAAATGATATTTTACACACCCATGTGGTGGGATATAAAACCTTGACAATACCACTATCCAGGCTGCATGGTTTCCTTTCGGCTGGTGCATAGTTCCTACCATCCATGCGCAAACTATGTGCCACCTGTTGTTAGTCCAAAAGTCACCTTTTTCTTCAAAAACACCTGGTAAATCTAAGAGATAAATATAAGGACCAAAATAAAATAAATAATACTGAAGAATAAAATTACAGATGTCACAATTATCCCAACCATGAAATATTTCCACCCTTGGAAATTCATGCCACCGTCTGATCAGAGAACAATAATAGGAACAGACTCACAACCCAAGATATTCTCTCCCATGTCTCATGCTCATTATTCCCATTCATCCAAAAGAATCAAACCAACAAGGTGTATTTACTATGATGAACTTTCTCTTTGGAATCCACATTCCATACCCATCACTAAAACAATGATTAATTGGATTCTAGCTCCAAATCTTCCTAATTAAACACATGAGATGGGTCAGATTATACTTCTTTAACAACAAGACATAGAACACGTCAGGAAATAACATCAAACAAGATAGAAAATATAGTTGGTATTCCGCCTTACCAATTCTTTTATTAATTTCAAGTGGTATGAAATACCTCGGTGTTAGGTTTTCTTACTAACAAAGACTACAATGACCCAACCAAGGGGCCACTTTCAAAAACACATGATCACAAACTAATAATTACAAGGGTAATAACTTCTAATAGACATTGGACTGATGGAGGCTTTGAACTGTCAAAAACCATTTCCTGGTCAGAATAACCTTATCTGAAAAATCTTTCACATGGTTCAGTCCCAAAAGAGAAGTCTCAACCACTTTTATCCAATACAAAGGCAGTCAAACATGGCCGACCATTGATCACCTTGAGAAGATCCATTTTTATTGATGAATTATAACTGTTGTTATACACAGTCTATACCAATCCAAAATCATTATCCCACATTCCTCGTAAATCCATCATTCTTGCAAGGATCATGGATTCTAGAATATGATTCTCCCTCTATGTCTAAACATTCATTTTAAGGATGGTATACTATACTCAACATGACTTTATATACCATTTCCTTTTATGGGCCTTCTCAATTTCATTAGTAAAACAAGGTTCCCTTCCTAAAACGATAGTTGACATCACACCATGAGGCTACACTATCTCTTGAATGTATATAACCTACCAAACTCATCCACTTTGGGAAAGTCCTTGTTCAGAATTAAATCAGATGATTTGGTTACATGGTCAATCATTACCCAAATCTTGTACCTCCCTCAGGGTGTACGAGGTAACCCAATGATGAATTCCATTGTGACCTTGTCCCACTTCTAGGTAAGAATGGGTAGGGTCTAGAAAAAACCTAAGGGTGTATAGTTCTATTCTTAAACCTTCTAACACATATAACACTTGGATACAAAGTTTTTTATATCATGCCTCATACCTGGATACTAGAATCAGCATCACACATCATAAAACATATTTATGGTCCTCGGATAAAATAACCACTGAGATTGATGGCTATCCAACATTATAACCTTTCTAAAAGACAAATACACCAAGACAAGGTCCTTGAATCCCTAAACATCCTTGAGATATAATGACCATTCTCTGATCTCCTCCCATGCATGAAAACACTGTGTAGAATACTGACACAAAGCATCACACATTTTCTCTTGTCAGATCAATTCTAGAAGGGTGGGATTCAACTTAACAATTGAAAAAATGTACCTCCACTATTCTCTTTGGTGTCTAGATGCCACTAGGAAAAAATCCCCATCAAATTTCACTCATCACTAGACTATATAAAATATTTCACGGGAATCTTCCTACTCAATGCATCTGCAACCACATTACCTATACCAAGGGTATAGAAGATATTAAAGTCTAACTCTAGAAGGTACTCGACCCAATGATGCTAACTTAGATTCTGATCTTTGTGGGGGGAAATTTAGGCCAAGCTCTTATGATCTGAGTAGACTGAAAAATTCTACCCTGAGAGATTGTGATTCCATGTTTTCAAAGAATGCATCATTGCTTACAGTTCTAAGTCATGGGTTAGGTAGTTACTTCCATGTGGATGGAGTTGGTGATAACCACATGCCACCAAATGGTCATAAAATATCTACAAACACCCAACATTCATACCATAGTCATAAAAGAATACCACATATCCCTTTCCAAATCCTAGAAATATGAAAAAAGGAGTAGTGGTAAAATGATGCTTGATCTCCTAAAAGGATTCCAAAAATTTTAGGCTCTATTCAATCCTCACCCCATTGTTAGTAATAATAGTCATGAGTGAAGTACTATAATATAACCCCCCCCCCCACACACACAAACGACTTGTAATACCCTACCAAGCCATAAAATTTCTGGATATCAAATTCATTCATTGGTTTCTCCCATGGGATCACTGATTCCATCTTCTTTGGGTCCACTAAAACCCTATGTTCTGAGATCATGTAGCCCATAAAACTTACCTCTTTAATCAAAAATGCACACTTGGAGATATTATAATAGATATGATGATCTCAAAAAGTTCCCAATGTGATCATCGGGTTCTGACCATGTTCTTCCTCAATCATTGAGTAAACCAATATGTCATCCACAAACATGATAATGAAGGAATCGAGGTACTAATAGCACAACCTGTTCATAAAATCCATGAAGACTATTGGAGAATATTTCCAACCAAATGGAATGAAAAAATACTAAAATTTTTCAAACCTATTTCACAAGGATGTTTTTAGAACATCTACATCTATGAATCTAACCCAGTGATACCCGAAATAAATTTCAATCTTGGAGAACCACTTTGACCCTTAAGATGATCAAAGAGATTTTCAATACAATAAAGGGGTTATTTATTCTTGATCATAACCTCATTCAACTTCCAGTAATTGATGCACTAATGAATATATCCATTTCCCTTTCTTTCTAAATAGTGATGTGGAAGCCTAGTGGGTGATTCTCGGGTGAATGAATCCTTTGGATTCCACGTATTCTAGTTGTATCTTAAATTACCTCAACTCATTGGGGGTATGTACGATATGAGGCAAGATATGTCAGATGTGGTCCTAGTTCTAAAGTGATGTTAAATCCACATCACTCTCTAAAGGAAACCAAGTTAAATCATCTGGAGATAATTATGAACATTTTCCCACCATTGTAGGTAATTCATATTCATAATCTCTATCAGAATCCTCAAACATGAGTGAGGAGGTTTAAAAAAATATTTCCCAATTCTGATAGTGGAGGTCCACAACAATGTGACTGATGATATCATTCACCTTGAAAACCCCTAGGTGATCTCATTGGTTGACACAAATCTCACTCACCACCGATAACTATTTATGTACACCTTGAAAATCACAATCTAGTCCATATTGAGGATTTCATCAAAGAGGTCCATCTCTAGAACCAAGAAATATCACTCCATCGTGACCCATATAATAGTGAGAGAACATTATGGGAACCTAAAACCCTACTCTATTTTCTTACCAAGCTACATCACCAACTCTATTTCATACAACATGAGCTCGGTAGACAATTCCAATAAGTCTATAATACAGGAAGAAATACATTAATTAGAAGCACATATATCAAATGAAATGACAATGATAGATGATGAAATAAGAATCGTACCTTGACCTATCACATGTACTATATCTGATTTTTTTATGTGTCTAATCCTAAGAAAGAATGTGCCTCATCTCTTCCTGGACCTGATAACGACTACAAAATTGTGACTCTGCCTTAAAATGACTCTACCCTGTGGTAGTTCCAGCCCACCCCCATGAACACAAAACCAAGAACCCACTATCTTGGATAGTTCTTACTAGCTTATAATTCAACTATTTTTATTATTTCTAACACCACCCAGATATGGATGTGAGATTTTTCCAAACCAATACAAGTTCCCCCTAAGTCCACACCGATGGAAAGTTCTGGGTGGGGATGAACTCTTTGACCCCATATTCCCCAGATTTCCAAATTGATGGAACACGATTAATCAAAAATCCAAATCTGCAGATGAAGATGGTCAGAAGGATGGAATGATATACCACCTCCCCACTTATCTTAATTCCAATGCCTCCATTTCTTTTCACATGAATCACTGCTATGTTGAACCATTGTTGAATCTTCCCCAGAAAAAATTATAATTACCGATGTAATCTATTTCCACCATCAAGGCTCAATCCACTATCTCAGCATAAGTCTTAAACATAAGCATGAATGCTTGAGATTGGATTTTTAGCAGAAATCCCATTTTAAACAATTGAGCCTTTAGTTTCTCAAGAGAAAGAACTACCTCATGTGTGAATAAGACTAACTTCTCAAAGAAGTTGTAATACTTCAATATGGTCTAATCCCCTTGATAGATATCTAAGAACTCATTTGTCTTAGAAAAGGAAAAGGTATCATTGAAATTCTACTAATTAATATTGACCATGATGTCTTTTCATCCCATTTACTAACGCTTCTCAGTCTAAACCATAGATTCCCACCACCTCTAACTGTGTCCTTACAATAATAAAAAATATTATTTCACTTTTACTACATCATGATTATCAAGAAATACAAAAATATAATCGATCATTTCAATCTAGTATTTAGATTCATGGGGATATCTGCTACCTTAGAAAGAATGAGCTTTGTTATTTAGGAACTCATAATCCTTGTCCTTCCCCAAACCTGGTTCGGCTTCCTTTACATGGGAAAAACTAGAGACTTCTCCCTGATCCAATTCCTGAACATACCAATCCACTTCGACCCATAGTATCTGATCAATTGGTGAGAGAGATCTTTCTCTGGCCTCTTCTTGAGGTTTCATTGGAAGTCTCCAAGGAGGCATGATGCTACAACCGTCAATAGACAGAAGGTGACCCATTAAAACTATATCTAGATAACTTTTAGCACAAAAACCATTAAACTCAATCATAAATTAAATCCAAAACCATAACACTGACAATAACAAGAACAACCAATCGACCCCTACTTTGTTTCCATGCACAGTCGGCATCATGGATTTCACACCTGGAAGAGGTTCCACTATAAATACCATCCATCCTATTGTGACCCAAGGCCTATCATGAGGTGTGTTGGATAGACACCCCACATGAAACCATATCATAAAGACCTAAAATCCCTAGATCTGATCTATCTATATTTTCCCAAATAACATTACCCAATTAAAGGTAAGAAACCTCATCTGATGCCAATTTCCATGAACATAGCTAGGTTTCCATCTAACCCAACACCCAAAGTGGTCTGTGGCATGCCCCGAAGGACGTTCTTGATCTCGAAGGGTTGGAAACTATTTCCTGAGCATCGAACATCACATTTTAGAATTATTTATCCAATAAGGATCATCCATAAATGTCTCACAAGATTACCAAAACACACCAAAGTCATTTATCATAACCTAAGAAATACAACCATAATAAGTTAAACAATGTTACACTTTTAACAAAAACCCAAAATACCATAATGGGGATGGGAAATACTATATAATAAATACTGCATGAAAAAATCAGGTTAACACCCTCATTCCACCACATCAAAAACCTACAAAAAGAGGAACCACTAGCATTTGGATCCACTATCACCACCACAGAACAACTTTCCATTACTTGGGTCAAACATAACAAGGTCTATATACACCCAAGTGTGTATGACGGGTGTGAGAAAATTCCTAGTAGTATACCACCAAAAGATATTCCATGCTATAAAATTTTAAGTCAAATCAACTAGATAGTTTTTTTGAAAAGTATTAAAAAAATTAAAATAAATCATGCTTTAAAAATTAAAAATGGAAGTAAGTACATCCCCAAGATTGAAGATAATACTAGCATCACATGAGAACCATTGTAAATCCCTAAGGCACTAGTTTTAGTGGGATCTTAGAATCCTTTTACCTCAGTGATCAGAACACAGAAACCCCACAACATCATTTTTTGTGATCTGTTATAGGGGAATCACATCCAAAGGTCTAGTGGTCTCCAATCATCATCATATGTTTAGTTAGTGTTGTATCATCAATCCTTCTAGGGGAACCAGGCCTCAGACCTTTTGATCTTCCACATATACTAAACTTTTCTTACCCACCTATATACCTACGGTTCCCTTATGCTCACTTCCATTCCCAATGTCACCTCAATCACCTATTATACATACACACTTCCAAAATGTAAATACATACGAAATCCACCATTTTCAATAAGAAAAACACATAGAAACCTTATACACACCAAGACCTATTGAAAACATATTTCACACCACTCACAAAATTCATAGAACCTATATAAAAACTACAAAAAGAACACTAAAATAATCCAACAATGCTAAATCATGGAACCTTCTACCTTTAGCTTGAAAAATCCTAGTGAATAGAGAACCTAAGAATAAGAATTAAGAAACCAAGAAGAAGAAGAAAAGGAGGAAAAGAGGATCATACTTGTTGTTTCATGAAGGATCCAAACCAAATCACACAAAAAATGGAGCCAAATAGAAGAGTGGATTGGAGGGACGTGTGACAAAGGATGGAGAATTAAATGGGGGAGAATATGAGGTGATTTGGGGTTAATTATGGGAGGGTCAAAAAGGAAATTACAGCATTTTTAATGACCTAGCAGGCCATATGTCTTGGTCATAAGATCTTCTATACAATGTAAAAAATTTGAGGAACATATTTCCAAAAGAAAAAAGTGGCCACACAGTTTCTTGAGGGAGGTTGTATTCCCATTCATTCAACTATGCACCTTATAAAGGGACACTTACTTGGGCACATATTTAGTATATGTTTTTCCTCAAGGTGGGCATAGAGTTTCTACTATCACCGAGCGAACTATGCGCCACATAATCCAGGTCTGAAAATCACCATTTTCAATAAAAAACATTAGAAATCTAGGGGAAATATAAGACAAAAAATAAAATATTGAATACCTCAAAATTTCATTTTGGTTGTTGCATACTCTTTATCCATTATGTTTACTAAATATTACCATTGTAGATTTCACCATGATAACTTTCATATTTTTATTAACCATGGTAATTTATCCCTTTAGACTAAAATTAAGATTGTACTTATTAGATTGTATAGACCCACTTATTCTAAATATTAAATACAATCCATTGCATTAAAATCCTATATGTCTGTAAAATTAATTTTAACATGAGTTCATGTAATGCACAAAACTCCATTATAACCTTACTCATTGTAATTAGTATCTATTATCTTTATTAATATTTATGACCAAAAATTATATTTAACTTATTATATAATATATATTATTGTTAATAATATAAATATATAATAATTTTTATCAAATTTAAATCAGATAAGCTTCATAATTTAATTTTTGATAAATCACACAGATATGGAAGAAAACAGTTTTCCAATGAGAAAAGTTTCATAAGTATAGAATGTTTTAATATCAAAATCCAAAATTAAATTGATTCTAATAACCTAAATTGAATTATTACTTTTATAATTCAAGGTGTGTTACATTTATAACATCTTAAAATAAAATTTATATTTTAAATGCTTTAGATAAAAGTAGTATTTAATAAAAATCTGTATTTATTTAATATTCATATATAATTATTCTTTTCTGTAAATTTATAAAAACTTACTGGAAGATATTTTTGAGATGTAGATTTCAAAAATTATGTTTATTTTTAATATATATTTTCCAAAATTTATTAAAAATTATTTTATTTATTTTTCACAAAATGAAATAAATATTTTTATTTGATAAAAAAGTATTTTCAAAACATATAATGACTATACTAAAAATTAAGTAATTATTTTATCAATATGTTGTATTTATATAAACTAGAATAATTAATATTTAAACTGTGGTAATTTCTTTTCATCCTTCCAGTTTTAATGACTATGTTGTAAATTCCAGGTATAAAAAATAATATTAATAGTATATCACAATTTGTTAAAACTCAGTGTTACAAGTAATGTTGGCTATCAATGAAATTAAATTATTTAAGAAATTCATAAAAACTCAAGGCGTTACATTGAAAACCACTTAAAATAAATTTATCCATTGAAATTCATCTCTCTGATACAAACAAATGATGATACTTCTACCTCATTATATCCTCAAGTTCCCATGTAGCTTATTAAAGATGGTGGTTTCACCAAACACATTAACTAGGTGAGGGGTTATATTTCATAAATATTTATTTTTATGACCCAAAATCCACATTGGTTTTTATTCATAGAAAGGATCATGTTTCAGTGGTATGAACTCTGAGTTGAGAGAATGTGAAGGATTAGGTATACAATTCCCTCAGAGAGATATATTAACACATCGTGGAATTCAGAGAAGTTCGTTGGAAGCACCAATCCATAAGCTACCATCCTAATACAATAAAGAATTTAAAATTAACTATTATACCTATCTTTGAGTTTTATATTCTTTCCAAACATCATTACTTTATTTTATTTATAAATTATTAGAAACACCTTCTCATAATCATCAAATTCTAGATCACACATATGATTATCAATATAACTTTTCATTCAAATTTGTGTCTCCATTATTAGCTTCTAAATTGGTCTATAATTCTTTTGAATTTATTAATCTAGAGTAAGTACCAATATATTGATTTATCTAACATAATCATTTCACATTGTAGTCCAATAGTTAATTATATAGAGATGGATCCATCTGAATGCTCGAGTTAAATATACAGTTGTATGAAAACTCAACTAGAGGAAGATATTGATCCCATCCACCATAAAAACTCATAGAATAAAATATAACCATATACTACAGGGTTTTAATTATTCTCACTATCTAACTATCTATATGAGGATTATACAAAACACTAAAACTCAAATCTGTTTCATGGTATTGATAAAGACTTCTCTAGAACATGGAGGTACACCTCAGATCCCAATATGAAATAATGAAATTTAGTACTCTATGAAACATTACCACTTAATGTATATCCTGGAAATCTGATTTATAGAGATATATACTCTAATAATTATAATATTTACTAACCTTGTAATGAGATCAAATATAGCCCATATATAATTATTCCCTATAGATGTTTTGGGGAATCTAATGAAAAAATCCATGGCGATGTTTTTTTGTTTCAATTATCATATGGTTAATGGTTGTACCATACCCTTAGACTTTTTTCTCTCAACATTATCTTGATGAAATACCAATCATCTAGATAAAAACTCTGTGATATCTCCATTCATTCCATCCCAATATAAATACTCTTTCAAATCTCTATACATATTTTTTACTTATAGGATGAATAGAGAATGAAGATCTCTTAGACTCTTCTAACAACTCCTCATTCAAAATCAAGTATGGATGGATCAAAAACATGGTTCTTGAACCTTATCATTCCATAATAATCTTGGTTAAACTCAACTACATTTATAACCTTGTTCTACTGCTCTACATCATCCTTCTGTGCCTTTTTAATTTTCACTTTGATAGACGGTTGAACACTTCTTTGAGAAAGATTATATTTCTATCCTTCCTTAAAAATTTCTCCATCCATCCTTTGTAAATCCATAAAATTTGGATCTTTTTACACTCAAAAAATATAAGATAGCATAATTATTTTGACTCAAAGAAGTTAACACCTTATTCTTTTTCCTGATGTGGTAATGTATTGAGAAATCATAATATTTAATATACTCTAACCATATTCTCTGGTCCATGTTTAACTCTTTATATTTGAATATTCAATTTAATATCTTGTGATAAATATATTTATTCCACCTTTATCTATAAATATATTTCCTATATATATTTAATTCCAAAATTTCTACATATAATTCTGAATCGTGATTTGAGAAATTTTAATCTTGAACCTTCAATTTTTGTGAGGCATAAGCTATGACCAAATCATTTTTAAATACCAGGGTTATCTCTAAAATAAATAATATAATCCCAAAATCAACATAATATTTATCTATCGCATCTTTTAAAAAACAATGACATACTAACCATGAATACATATGTGTTAGTGGTAGTCATTTGACCCTTATATCCCTTTAGTTGTGGGTTCAAGCCTCATTATCCAGCCTAATTTGATATTTTTACTATTATTATACTAAAAATATCTTAATAAAATCCCTAGAGATATGATAAACATCCTCAAAAATAAAATTAATCATTAAAGATAATATTAAAATTGAATTATATCAATACATTTAAACATAATAAAAGTAAATTATTCTTAAATAGTACTTGATGGTGTACCTAAGGGTTACATTTACCTTATACTATTAAAATTTCTTACAAAATTTCATTAATCAAATTAATACACCATCACTTAAAACCTCAAAAGTGATTTTTAATACTTTCAGCTTATCAAAAATCTTTTACTCATAAACCCATGATGGTACCCATAAATCATATGTTAATAAAACATGAACACATTTATTCTTCCAAAATTAACACAATACTTTGATTTTTAATGATTCTTATAACCAAAATACCATTTTTAAAAATAATTCATCAATATAATTCATGAATCCAAATACATACTCACTTTAATACTTTTACTTTGACTGTTAGAATAACATTTTTCATTACTTAGTCCAGGAGATAATGATTAGTTATGGGGATTGAATCAGATAATGAAAATGTTTCCCATATATAAGAAATTAAATTATTTGTAAACTTGTTGCTCTATGACCATAATTTCCATTTAGAAATAATATTCTACTCTATTTAAGGTATTTCTTAGGTTGTTTTTCAACCTTCTTGACATGTAGGAATCCAAATAATATTTCCTCTATGAATTTTTCCTCAAAATCATCTATAAATGTCCCTCATCCTATAGTATCAAGACTTAGGAATCTTACTGAAGTTATTGTTATTAACCGTATATCACAATATCTGATTAGTAATAATTACCAAATCTTTCTCTCCAGTAATTATCCAATTTGGTTTCTCATAATCATTGAATTTTATATCACATTTAGTGTTTATATGATTCCTTAAGGTTACATCCATTTGATAAAACCTAGAAAATAATAATATTGGAAACAGTAATCATAGTGGGAAACATAATAATCCTGACAAATCATTTATAGGATGTATAAATCATCACACCTTCTTTTTAATCTATGAAAACATATGCTTAACCTTGGTCATTCATTATCATTATTTGTATACATCATGATGGTTAAAAGAGTTTTTTAATTTCCAAATCATATACTAAAGAGGTTTCAAACCTAGTGTGTTGAAAGGCCAGCTATCTTTCACTATGTGATGATTGAATTTAGCTAAATGCACCCGTTTTAGAGTTATTACCCCTAGGTACAACTGTTCCAGATCCACATCAATTTGTTGTATCCATATATGGATTTAATTTATAGGGAACCACTAACTCTATCCTTCACTAAAAGTAAATGAAATTTTACTATACATTTGAATATCCTTATGGTTATCATTAAAAATATACATAGGGTCTCACTAATATTTCTTATCATACTTTATAATGGTTAAATAAACCTTTCTTAGAAACAAACTATAGCTACTCACACTTTTTATATGTAAAAATTACATCTTAATAGAAAAATATTAACTCCATAACATAACAATCCATGCCAAAATCATTTAGGTATAGTGTCTTTGGAAACTCATATACATGAACGGTTAGTTCATAAGTGAACTATTTCATTTACCACTATGTTCTTTATAACAAAAACCCTTCTTAGACATGTCCTAGAAAATTCCAATATTCATAAAATGGGTAAAGGAAACATAATAAAGGGTAGTCTAAGATGCATGGTAAGGTTAAAAATAGATATATTAATATAACTTGAGAATAATGTAAGAGAACATGAGAATAAAATTTAAAAATGGTACCCTATATATCATTCAACATAAATTTCTGTCATGGAAAAAATCTTGTAAATTCATAAGACATGAATCGTAAAGTATTCAAAGAACATGATCCCTGAGAATATAATATTTGGAAAAAGTCATATATTTTTGGCATACACATAAGCACATAAAATCATTTCCATAGTAGTCTACACTCATTTCCAAGACTATTATAATGGATTGAGATTACTCTTTTAACCATTGTAGTAGTCAAGGTTTAATTCCAATACAATATTAGTGTAGTTTTTTTACTTCCATAATCCATCATAGTCATCATGGTTCACTCCCATGACTATCATAGTGAATAAATCCCCTTACTAAACTAGGTTCACCCCCCATTCTGGTTTTTTAATCACATAAGATCTCAATATTTACCCAATGCATTGGATGGGGATATAGGTCCCACCTATAAAATAAGGATAATAATACATACATGTTCCACAATATCATAAAACACCCATAATATTGGAACCCATGAAAATAAATGGGCTTTATAACACAAGTAACATATCTGAACCCCTGAAAAGAAATGGGTTCCAAAAACATTCAATCATAGCACAACATATGAAAAAACTAGTTTCATAAACATATTTTCATCATAAAAAAACCACATATAGAAAAATAAATATGGTATAATTTTATAATATCCCTATTAAATCTTAAATTTCATCAAATTATTTCCTCTTAGATGGAAAATGTTTTCATAAGGTCACTAGAAACATTTATTAAGGAAAATAACCATTTCAATTTGAAAATCACATTTTCAAAAACAAATGATCCTAAAAAATTGTGAAAAATCATTTATATTGGAAATGACCCTTGAAAAGTTTTACGTAATCTTTCAAACATTTATTGGTCCTGACAGTGGGAAATTCCATTCATGTAGTACACATAAAAAAATATTCCATAAACATTTTCTATAAAATACAAATCTGTCTTATTTGGAAAATGACAAGATGATTATGTTAAATTTATTTATATGGAAATTAAATGGTAAACATTATTTTAAAAAATTATATAGTAACATTAAATAAATTCTAAAACATTTTTAGAAAACATGGATGTTGAGGAAAAAGGATTTTTGATAGAAGATTAAAATGAAGTTTGTTGTTTTTAAAAATGCTCATTGGAAAAATTAAGTACATAAATATATTAAAATGAAGGTAAAACATGTATTATAAATAAATAACCATATTAAAATAAAATTTATTAATTTAATGATATGTATATCATTATATTTCATCATCTAAAGTATAATCATAAACAATCTCAAAAAACAATGAGATTTTAACATAAAACCCCACACCACAATGATAACTTCTGAATCATATGACATATGAAATAAATAAATATATATAGATACTTAAATCCCCATAAAATTAATAATAGTTATTATAATAGATATTCATGATCAATATATTCACAACATAAATGAAACAAGTGGTGAATATGGAATGTGTCTCATAAAAAACAAAAGTGAGATGAAAATCCCTTACTCCTTCGGTAACTTTTGAATCATAAGCTCCATGGAAGAATAAAATTAAATGTAACATTAAATTTAATTAGATTAAATAAATTCATGATACAAATTTTAAAAGTGTAATCATGTTCCCCACACAAAATATGAGTGTTGAATGTGGCATGGGTCTCCCCAAAATAAAAGTAAGATAAGAAATCTCTTACCTTAAATCTTAAACTCCTTCATACACATTCAAACCTAATATATAATAAATATATTATTATTTTATATATTTTATAGAATGGTAATTATATATATAATAAAATATATTATTTATTTATGACCTTTTATTACCCTTTTATTAACAATTACTTGTTTAAAACTATGTTTCAAGTAATAACTACTTTTTTCCATTTATTTCTTGATTTGGAATTTTTAGTACTTTAAATTTGATCATGGTTAAATAATATACAGAATGTTTAAAATGATATAAATAAAATATATATTTATTATATATTTATTTAGAGTAATCCATTAATGTTAGATATAGAAAATGAAATTCACCATTCATGAAGACGGTAGTACGTACGTAAGCCTGAATGTTGTTTCAAATTTATTGAATGACCCAATAAGTGAAAAGTAAATAATTTATCATCTTTATTGTTAAATAGTGATATGATATATAAAACATATATTTATTAAACTTATATCTATTACCATCCATGTAAATCATAATTGATAAATTAATTAGATCACTTCATAAGGTGGTAGTCTGCCATACATAGGAGTTATGTTATCATATTCCCACAAAATAGGAATTAAGAGGTAATATGTGATATTATAATTTAATAAGTATAATATTATCATAAATATAATATATAATTATTAAGTCCAACATTATATCCAGCTGTGAGATGTGTTGATGGAAATTTAATTAAGTCGGTTCGCAAGGCAGTAGTTTGTCGTACACATGATCGATATTTTTTTCTCATTTGTTGGAAGCATATATAAAAATAAGTTATTAAATAAACATAATAATATATCAGTATATGTTATATACTGTTTTCATTATATTTCAATTATTAAGGCATGAATTAATGTTGTGAGAGGGGGAGCCAAAAGAATGATCTTAGTGAAGTTAATTATCTTCTCATAGAATAGCCTCCTTAGGATCTCTTAATAAGTACCTTTGGGTTGGTCTTCTGGGTAGACCTTAATCACAAGAACGTGGATAAATATTTTGGGGTGATATTTTAATAGGGTTTTAAGAGCTATAGTGCTTAATAAGTTTAAATAATTGAGGTGAGGATGTGCTCTTTTAAAACTAAGGAAGGGTTACATTTTTTAAAAATAACCAAACTATAAAGTAATAGGAATTACTATTAGAAAAATAAACACCAAAATTGATAAATAATATATTGTAGGGATAATATTTTTTATCCATAATTTCACCACAAAAAACACATCTTCTAAAAATGTTATTCCTTAGCCTTTATCATTTCTAAATTCTATTATTTCTTTTACCATTGTGACATCATTATTCCTTTACCAAGCTAATTTATCCTTTAAGAATAAAATTAAAATGATACTTTTTAGATAATTTGTACCAAATTATTTTATATATGAAATAAAAATTATTAAATAAAATTTATATGTGTGTGTAAAATTAATTTTAATACAAGTGTATATAATATGTAAAACTAGGTTTTAACATAAATCACTATAATTAATTTTTATTGTCTTTATTAATATTCATGACATAAAATTATTTCAAATTATTATATAATATAAATTAATTTTATTCCAAATATGGATCATATTTTATAAAATTAAAATCATATAGGTAGAAGAATTTAATTTAAGATTAATCCCACAAATGTGATGAAAAATTGGTTTTCCCAAGAGATGATTTTCATCAGTATATATAGTTTTTATATAAAAATACAATATGAAATTTATTCTAATAAAATAAATTGGATTAATATATAAATATATATTTGAAAACCTCTTACATTAAAAATCATTTTAATGTAAAATGGTTCTTAAAAATTCTTTATATGAAAAGATATTTTTTAATAAAAATCTATATTTTTTAACAATTGATTAAAAATTTAAAATTTTAACTCTCAAAAACTTACTCAAAGATAATTTTGACAAGTAGATTTAAAAATAAAGTTTATTTTATTTTTTTTTATAAAATTATAAAAAATTATTTTATTATTTATTCACATAAATAATTAAAAATAATGTTTTTGAGAAAATAGTATTTTTGAAACATATAAATACTTTACTAAAAAATAAGTGATTTTTAAAAATATTTTTTATTTATGTAAAAACATTATAATTAATATTTAAAATGTGTTTATTACTATTTATACTTCAAATTCCAATGGTCAGGTTAAGAATTCCATGTTTAAAAAATAATATGAAAAGTATATCATCATTCGTTATAGCTCAATGGTGCATGTAACACAAGCTATCAAAGAAATTAAATTATCCAATAACAATAGTTCAAAAAAACTCAGAGTGTTACAAATTTTCTAGTGAAATTTTTTTCATTGAACACTTTTATACTTCATGTGGCCAAAACCTATAAGTAAATTTCAAAACATCTAGGTGATGGAATTTGAAAAGATTATAAATTAAATATCATTTTTTGGAGTTCATTACAAAGGGTTGTGGGAGGAGATTTATATAAGTGGAAATGTGTATAATTTTTAAAAATATCATTACTTAATGAAAAAACAACTTAAATTTTAATGGATTAACACATTTGGTTAAGTAATATATAAATTATTATATTATTTTCTCATGAATAGTTGATCCATTCTAATTTTTTATTAATTAAAAAACCTCTTTTATTGTCACTCATAATTCACTATATTTACAATTCACATATGTATTTCACTAATCAATTTGCTGATTTATTTATTTTTTACAATAAATATAATTTTTCATCATAATAATTGAATATCCCAATTCGATCACGATGAATATATTCATTGGTTGTATTTATTTCAATATATTCATCAGAAATATTTTAAATATTTACTATCATGGGTGCTAGAGTAAGTGACCATTGATGATGAGTATATTGATTTTATCTAGGCAGAATGATAATGGAGATATAATTTAGGCTAATTATGCATATTCTTATATAGAATAATTTAAAATAGAAATAATTATAAATAATTATTATTTATTTGATATTATTTTAGATCAATGAAAAGTGAAATTGGATAAAAGGGGAACTTTCTAAAATAGTTCTAAATCGAGTTTAAAAATGTTGGCTATTGAAACACCTTGAGAAGTTGTGATCTTACTATTGAAATTTATAAAATATTTTTGATTTAATACGAACAATATATTTTGAAGTTATAAGATTCTTACACCCCAAAATTTTATTATATTTTTTATTTTAACAAATTTAATTTTTTTTGAAATCTTTCATTACAGACAACACTGAGTTTAAAAGAACCACAATAAAATATTTAATTATTAGGATATAATTTTATAGTTATCGCCTATCTGTTTCATTTTTAAATAATAACATGACCATCCATATTATGAAAATAATTTATCTAAACACATATAAAATTAATTCATTTCAAATAAATTGGGTAAAAATGAAAAAATATTAATTTTAAAGTGAAAACATATTATTTTTTTGAAAAACTATTTTTATGTATGAAATGTATTTTTATAATTATCAATTTATATATTAAATATTTTTGAATTATTTTAATGAAATTTTTAGATAATATACTAATTAAAATATTTTAACATTTAACTTTTGTTTTTTATTATTCATGTAATAAGAATAAATTCAGTTTTATTCTTGAAAATGAATTTATCTAAAAACTGGTTGGTCACAATTTTCACATGTATTTTGACATGAATTTCATTCAATTATAGATTTATAAAATTATAAAAGGGATTACATATTTGAAATAATAATAATTAATTTAATTTAGTGGGTTTAAATTAAATTTTGTTTATAATTAACAGTAAAAGCAATAAAAATTTTGGGCTAGAGTTTGTGTTAAAATGGGTTTCTTAGGGTGGGTTAAACTAATAGATAAGTGTAAAAATTCCACCTAAAATTTTCTAATCATATTAGTTCAAGATATATCATCCTTATATTGGTCTACTATAATTCTAGGTTATTTGGTGATGATTTCACAAGAAAGTAACCTTATATTATAAAAATATTTTAAGAAATTCCTTGTGTGTATCTCTCCTCACATATAAAAGGAAAATTATTAACCACCCTTATTCAAAAAAATTTATCCTTATTGATTAGAAAATAGATACCCAAATAAATACAATACCCTTTCCTTAAATTCTTTATATACTGTTCTTACCCTAAGATCGTCCTAATAAGGTTTATGGCCTATGCCAAAGGAGTTATATCAAAGAAGAGGTATTCATCTTACTCGAATTATTAAAATTTTATTTTATAATATACTTCATCTAAAGTTTTTTTATTCATACTAAAAATTTAAATTTATTATCATTAAAATATGGATATTTTATTATTATTATTATGGTAAAACTATTATATAACTATTTTCAATCAAATGATAAATGAAAACATCGCTTGGGTGTATGTGTGGGCTACTACCTCTATGTGGTGATATGATTAATTCACCATTACAATATTTTATTTCGGGTTATTATGATTTATTTAATGTTTATATATGATATTTATGATATAATTATGATTCTAAAATATTGAATTATTATTTACCTTTCCTTCATTCCAATAATCAAAAAGTGGAAACATCACCTATGAATACTTGTGGACTACCAGTTCCATGAAGTGATGTAATGTATTTTTCCTTACTAATTTATATGAATGGTTATAAATGTAACAGACTAGGTTTTTTTGATATAGTTCTCTAAAAATAAAATTGATTAGTTTGATATCTTTCTATACATGAAAAACCAATTTTAAATGAATTTTGTTATTTTATTCAAATAATAATATTTAATGTGATAGTTACTTTCTAGCAATTTGATTGGTGAGTATGAATAGAAATAACTAAATTTTGAAATTTTTATGGTTCATACATGTAAAAAATGAATTTATTAAGTATAAATTTAATATAAATGAAAATAAATTTCATTTTAAGTTAAAAGGGTTGTTTTTCTATAAATAACTATTTATATGAACACAATGTGATTTTATCTTAATAAATTAAATTAATCACTATTGATTAATGATTAAAATCAAATTTATATAACTTATAATAAAAAAAATATTTTAACAATTAACTATTTTGTTTTTAATGAATGGTATAATATTAAATCCATTTTATTCTAAAAAATTACTTTTCTAAAAATTAATTTTATTCAGGTTTTATGCACTAATTTTGAAATGGCTATCTTCCACATCTCATAATTGAGTCTTGAAAAAATTAAAAACACATGTGAAATGATGAGGATAATTTTTTTAAAGTATTTCAATTTTATTTATAGTAATTTTTAATAGTAACCTTTGTAAATATTTGTCTCCTCATTAAGGGAAACATGGGTAAAACAAGGTAAAAATTTTGAGATGAGGAATTAAAATTTCTCAAACCTAGGAATTTATTATATATGGTGTAATTCAACCATTTTCTTTCATTTCTAGAAAATATGGACACTTGCGTCCATTTGTCTTTGATTTTGACCTTTATATAACTTCTAGAAAAGAATAAATACTAAATTTCACTCTCTCTCTAATTTAATATCTCTAAATTTTTAGCATGATATTGGAAATAGGTTATGTTAAGTTATAAATTTTTATTTGAAATTTAAATTAATTTTGTTAATATTAATTTATTTTTAATTTTTTGTGATTTAATTATTACTATAAATAATGATCCAGTACTGATAGTGTAATTATTCTATAAATATAAAAATAAAATAATTGATTTTAAAAAAAATAAAATTAATACAAATTGGAATAATTTTTATATTATATGAATTTTTTTATAAATATAACATATTTGAGATTTTTTAAAGTTTTATATTCTAATTGATATTCTATCATGTTGTTTTCAATGTCAATATAAATGATTTTGTTCAAAATATAACATTAATGAAATTTTATAATATTTTTTTTATTAAATTATTTAAAACTAATAAAACCCTATATTCATCCATATGAATGGGATATTTTTTAAATAACAAAAATGGTAAATTTATTTGTTATTTATTCTTATAGGGAAACGTTCTTGATCGTTAAAGTGTATAAAACTTTATTATCGTGATAATTTTCAAAAGGGGTTAAGAATGGTTAAAACTAAGTGATAAGAGTTTAAACATAACCAAAACTTCTGAAAATTTTAGTTAATGAGAGGATTTCAAATAAAATAAATATTACCTTCTATTTATAATAGTTTCTATCTATATTTCACTGAAAATTAATTTATATTAATTTAATACTTTATGTAATTCCAAAAGTACTCCTTCCCTCACTTATAAAAGGGAACATCCTCTCCTTCATTATTAAAAATGTTTGATCCTTCTATAATGGACAATAATTACCATAATACCTTCCTATACTACATTGAAAATTAATTTTTTATTATTTTATTTCTAAAAGATTATCTTTTCAAGGTTTAACTTGTATTCCAAAATAGGTGTCTCAAAGAAGAGGTATAAACCATAACTGAGTTCTTTCAATTTTATTTCTTATTTAACTCGGATAAATATATGGTATCCATTATAAATTAATTAATTCAGTATATTAAATATAATTATTTGTTAATATTAAGATAGAACAACAACTATTCGCCTCCTCTTAATATTTAGTAAAATGATAATGTCGCTTGTGCGTACAAGTGGACTTCCAACTACATGAAGCGATGTAATTGTTTCCATTTTGGATTTACATAATCAAGAATAAGGATAAATTTAATGAATATATGTTATATATATATTATTTTAATGAATTTATAAACATGAATTATTATTTACCTTTATTTAATTCCATTCATTCAGAAATTGACACAACGTTCATGTGGACATGTGGCCTACTGTCTCCAGGAATAGTGTAATTTGTTTTCATATCTGTAACATTTATAGATAAATATAAAATTTTATATAAATAATAAATATGACATGTATATAATGGTTAAAATTATTGATTTTATAGAATTAGGATCAAAATACAAGGACTGGTTCCTTAGAACTGAAACTACTAGGAAAAATGAAACAATTATCATCTGGAAATGAAGATTTTGTATTTAATTATTGATATATGGGTGTTGAAATGTTATAAGGGCATAATATATGATATCATAATTATTTAAATTATTATTTTATATAATTATAAAATATATAAATTTATTATATAGGATTTTAGGGCACTTTAAAAGGAAGCGGAACTTGAGGTCTGAGTTATATTACAATATCATTTGTTTACTAGGATTGTTTATAATTAAGTTTAAAATGATGAAATTTAATATTATAAATCTCTATTATATTATAAATTTTATTATAATTTTTTAAATTCTCAAGATTACATTGTTTCTTTTAATTTTATTTTCTTTATGTAATCAATATATTTAAAGAACATTTTTATAGAAATCCCACTTTATTACACTCTTCGATCGAAAATCAATTATTTTTATGTCCTTGTTTTTCAAAAATATATTCATGAATTTATTATTATTTTAATACAATTTTTTAAATTCATTTTTACTCATAATATAATTATTAAAAAATGGTTTAAAATTAATATTCTTTTTATTTTCTAAATGTGGTACTTTTGACTTTTATTGAAAATGTGAAAGGAATATTCATTTTAATATACATAACCTAAATGGAATTCCACTCTTATATGACCAAATAATGTTTTGAATATTAATTTACAATTATCCATGATTATTTTAAAAGAAATTTATTTCTATAAAATTGTGGTAATTTTTAGATTTTTAAGAAGTAATTTCAAAATGAAAAGGGTGTTTTCATCTATAAATATTCTAATGAATCTTTAAATGAATAATTGAAACATAATAACATACATTTATATTTACAATTATTTATGTATGATATGATCAAAATATAATATATTTATTCATTATGTGAATGTTTTATGATTTTTATTATAAAATGATGAAATTTTTATGAAACCTATTTCTTTTCCATGGGTAATGCTTTGATGAAATATTGAATTTTTTATGAAACCCATTTACTTTCCACAGGTTATTATATGATGAATTACCTGTTATATTATGGAATAAATATGTATTGTTTTCATTGTGTGATGGGTGGTCTTATAATTTCATATCCTTCTAATGAATTGGGTAAAGATGGATATCTCATGAATAAATATGGACTAAAATTGGGAGTGCAACTAGTTTAGTAAGTGATTTTTTACAATATAATAGAATTGGTAGTTATCTCCGGTTAAGGATATGATGGAATGGGGACTTAACCCAATCCACCATGATAGTATCTGAAGTGTTCCTTTATTAGGAAAATAATTTTCTATGCTTAATTACATGCCACAAACTTGTGTCTTTTTCCAATGTTATACTCTCATGACTGGGATTATTTAATTACATTATCATTCTTGTCTTGTGAACTATCTATATTTATTCCATGGTTCATGAATTAAATCAAGGATATACAAGGTATGGTTTTCATATGGTAAAATAATTTTCTAATACCCTTATTCTCATGTTATCCTCATGCGGTCATTGATATCTCCCTTGTTTACCCTTACTGGGCTTCAGATCTCACCCTTTATTATTATTCCTTTCAAAAGATTTTGAAGAAAGGTTTTAAGTATGGTATGTCCAATAAGGGTGATAGTTTGGAAGAACTTAATGGTTTATGAATTAGATCTCTTATGAAATATTTTTTTATCTATCCATGTTTCTTAATACATAAAACCTATACGATAATGTCACATATCATTATGTTATGTACTGAATATTTATATAAAAAGATGTAATATTTATAAAATATAAGTATGGGTTTTTATAATAAAAGTTTATATAACATTTAAATCTTTTACTTATGTCGTTCTTAGGTTTCTAGAAATTATTAAACTATGGCCAATGTTCAGGTAACAGAACCCTCAAACTAAAACATGATCAGAAAATAGACCAGTTTTTACCTAAATGTTCATTTAACTGGTGAAATTATTAACAAAATGATAATTTGAATTAATTAAGTAATGATACATAGAAATTTATGAATTAATATTGTTTTGGAATAGATTATAATAAATCTATATTTATTTTATACAATTATTTAATGTACCTTAGAGGAGAATATATTTGAGGTTATGTTTTATGTTACAATCTCATTTCTTTATAGGTTTTTCTATGTAATATTTTAATTGAGAGTTATTATGTGGATATTATCCTTTAAATTAAATTAATATTCTTATATTATAATTATTCCTATAATATCAAGTATTAATACCATTTTTTAATCTTTGGTACTTAAAATTATCAAGAAATTGTTCTTAAAGAAAAGTATACATTATTTATTCTTTGGTTGAGGAGATTTTTCTTCCATGTCTACGATCTTTAATATTATATTATATAATTTTTTTCTAATAACAGAAATGTTTTTTAAATTTTTATTTTTCCTACACTTGATTTTATTTACTATGGTTTAAAATTAATCTTTAAAAAAGGGTTTCTAATGATATCATTTTTTACTTTTTATAAAAGTGTAAGAATAATGTTTTCTTTTAACATATATAGTATGAATGTATTTTTCAATCTTCGTGGCTATTATTTACTTTTATGATTAATTAAAAAGTTTCTATGTTTATTTTGAAAGAAAATGTTTTCCCAATATTATCAAAATTATCAATTTTTTATGAGATAAAAATAATTGATTATTTTCCATATTTTCAACGAAAAGATAAAATTCCCTTTTAGTTGTATTTTTAATTTATATAAACATAATTTAAGGATTTTTATACTTCACTAGGGATATGGTATTAAGATAATGTCTGTTTTCAATATATGGATGTTTTATGATTATGATGATTTAATGATGTTTCAATGAAACCTATTTTTTCCCTAGAGTTAATTAAGTTATGATCAAATATTTATGAAACCAATTTATTTTCCATTAGTTATTCTATATTGAAATGGTGGAATGTTTATGAAAACAATTTCATTTATATGAATTATGATATGATTTATTTTTTATGATCCTATATCACACATTTGTATGGTTTTCATTATGTGGTTGGTGTTCCCAATATTATATATCCCTCTAATGAATTGGGTAAAGAATTATAAATCATGGAATAATAAGGACTAGAATGGTAACTGAGCTGATTTTAGCATGACACTTTCTTTATTATGATATTATTGGGAGCAAACCTGGATTATTTAAATAATGGAATGGAGGCGAACCCAATCCACTATGATATCCTTCAAAGTGATCTTTGACTAAGGGAAATATTTTATATCAATATGTGTATACCAAAAACTTATTTCTTATTCTTATGATACTTCATCATATCTCATGAAAGTTTTTTAATGATTCTGGACTATTGTAAATTATGTATCTTATTAAGATAAAACTTTTTTTCACAATTCATGATCAAAATATTTTTCTAATTTAGTATTACTTTATTATGTTATGATCATGTTCTCGTTACCTTAGGATTATACTCACTTATAATCATTTATTGATATCTTTTACGTTTACCATTTCTAATAATCTGATATTACAATTTAATATGTTTCCATTTTAACAAATTTATAATGAAATATATTATATAAGAAATGAAAAATAAGGGTACTATAAAGGAATAAATTTATGGGATATATTGAAGATATTTTATGAAATAAGTTAATTATACATCTAGTGTCTAAATACACTAAACCTTTACAATCCTCAACCATTTATTTTTTTGAAATATATAGAATATTCATCTAAAATGAGATAATATTTATATGTCTTGTGATTGGGTAACCTTAGCTGGAATCAGAGGATGATTAAGTTGTTTTTAAAGATTAGAATAAACTTTAGTGATATCTTTGTGGATAAGCATTTATGTAGTTAACATCCCAAGTTATATTAAATAAAGGAGTGTGTTTTTTCATTAATATATATCAATTTCAAGATAATGGAATGTGGATGGGGTTGTGGAATAAATAAAATTATGGGTAATAACTCTGAAATGGGAATATTTGGTGTTAAATCAATCATCATTGTTGCTTTATGAGTGGGATTAAGACTGATCAAATGGCTAGAGACTCACGAGATATATTTTTAGTTAATTCACATTCACTTTATGAACTATTATAATGAATAAGAGGATAAAATGACAAAAAATTATGATAAACAATATTGATATGATATTTACTTAAAGTCTTATGGTTTGAAAGAAGGTGTCATAATTTAGGACATCATAAGAATGAATTTCATTACCATGTGATTTCTTACTCTAATTTTTGATATTTGATTCTCATACTATGTTTTTTAATCAATTGGTAGAACTAGAAGGAATTATGTGAAAAATGAATATAAAGGCTAATACAAGGATTATCCTCATGAGAAACTAAAATAAATGGAAGATGGGTGTCCAAATATAATTATTATATTCACCCATATCTGTCAAGTTATAAATGGTAACTTAAATCATGCTAAACTTTCAAATGGAAAAGGTAGGAAAAAATAATTATTAAGACGTTTATGCATAAACAACCACATTCCTTTAGTGATTACTCTGATCCACTTATTATTGTAAAATGGATAAATTCTATAGAAATGTATTTATCTATTCTCCAATGATCAGGCCATAAGAATGTTATTTTTTATATGTATAATTTGAAAGGTGAATTTTGTTAAGGGTGGACTCTTATCAATAATACAAGGCTAGCAGAGGTAATTGACTCCATTATAAGAAAGAGGTTCAATGTGGAATTGTTAAATAAGTACTTTCCATGAAATATTCACATGAAAACGGAAATGGTATTTTAAAGTCTAAAATAGAGGGATGGAAAATATTATTTATGATGAAAACATCACCAAGAAAGCATGGTATGCTTACAGTTTTATTATCGACAATAAAAGAATAGTTAACTGGTTTTTTAGTGGCTTTATACCATGTTTTTGAAACGCATTATAACACCTTGATTTTTATCAAATTTTTTTAAAACAAATTTGTTTTGATTAGTGTATTTAATTTCTAGATATGCCAAGTAAATCTTTTATTATACTCTATAAAAAGTTAATCTTGTGCTACATGAAACACTGACTTGGCTTGCGTTATAGGCAACACAAAGTTTCTATGAATAAACAATTTATTATAATAATTATTTAAATGAGATAGTTATAACATAGATGATAAATTTATTAAAATGAATAGTAATAAATAATTTTAAAATATTATCTATAAGTTTTTTATAAAAATAAATCATATTTATAATAAAAGATACAATTTGTTTGGTAAATTCATTATATGACTCAAAATAATATTCTCTCAAATAAACTACTTTTTTTGTCTTTTTATGAAAAATAATAAAACTAATTTTAGGAACTTTTAGAAATTTGATTTTATTAAATAATCATAATTTATGAATTTTAAATTTTAAATTTATCTCAGGTTGAATTTTAGGTATATTTATAGAAAATATCATTTTAAGTTGAATAGTGAAAAATACTAAATATTAATTTAAATATCTTTTTAATATAATTTATTTATATCATTAAATTATATTTTAATTTGTTTTTAAAGTTAAATTGGATCAATTTTATATAAATTATTATAATTTAGGTCATTGTAAACAATTTCACATTGAAAATGGATATAACACATTTCAATCTTTTAATCATTTTTTCTTAAATACCCCACTGTCGCGACATGTATTCAGGATTAATTTTAAATTAATTTCTGACACTTATGTGATTAGAATTTGTAAAAATGGATTTATTATTTAAAATAATAATAATTTATATTTTATAATATGTGAAACATTTTTTTGACAAAAAAAATAGTAAAGGTAATTAAAATTAATTATAGTGATTAAGGTAAAAACCAGATTACATAGTGGTTAAACATTAACTTAAATGGAAAAATAACCTAGAAAATGTCCAAAATTTATAGTGTAGAAATATTTAGACAAAGTATATGATTTTATGAAATATATAGAATTATTTAAGGCACATGATGTAAGGTATACCTTTCAATAATCTTTTTCATTTCATATTTTCAAGAATGCCACTCCACCTCAACTATAAAATGGAACTAACCCCCCCCCCCCCCCTCACTTCTTCACGAATTGAAATATATTTGGATTAGAGAAAACCTTTATTAAAATCCTCCAAACTTCCCCTATTAATCCTATAATTTCCCTTTTGGGATGAAATCCATACAAGTAATCTTTTGGGGAAAACCAAAAAGAGTTACATAAAGAAGAGATAACATCTTTCCATAAGATCTTTTGTTTTATTTACATTATCCACCCCCTCAAATATTATTATTCAAATATTATATAATAACATAATTGTGTTAAATATATTTACATACTATAATAATAATATTTATACCAACACCTACACTCACTTCCATTAAATGGGTATTGAACTTTCCCTTTGTGTGTACGGAGGACTATCACCTCATGTAATAATGTTGTTCGTTATTCAATTACCACTTCTCAGGGTTGGTAATTATGATGTAAATACTGTTTTAAAATTATATATATGATATTTATGATTTATTTTTGTTTCTTTAATTATTATATAACACATAACTTCAAGAATTATATTTTTTTAAATACGAAAACATCATTTCTGGGCGTGTGGACTTCTGCCTCCTCAAAGCGAAGTGATTCGGTCACACATTACATATATTTTATTAAGGATGGTTTAGTGAAATTATATTATTTATATATGAAATAATAATTATAATATAATGATATTACATGTATATAATTAATTTATTTTCATTCATTGAACATGATAAGAAAACTGAAACCGCATTCATGCATTTGTACGACCTACCTTCTCCATTAACGATGTTTTCCACATTCTATTTATATATTTTATAATTTTTTATAAATACATATATAATGATTAAATGTGATATTTATGTCATGTTTATAATTATATATATTATTAAATCACTATATAATTAAAATTACAAAAAATATAACAAATCAAAACACATGTGAAAAGACAAAGTGGTTATTACCTGAAACGTAACTTCCACAAGAAATTATTGATAAATAAGTAATATAAGGTCATAATTAATTAATACATGGTATGATATAAATTTAATATAGTTATCTAATATATTCTTAATAAATTATTTTTATTATACCAGAGGTTTGAATGAGTATGAATAAATTCAAGACATAAGGTATGTGAATTTCTACTCTCACTTTTATTTCTGTGAGATTTGTGCCTTATTCACAACTCGTTTATTTTGTGTGGAATATATACTGAACATGGATATATTAAATGGTTATTATAATAAAATTTATTTGTATATACATATCCATTTGATTATCTCTCTTTCAAAGGGTATATATTTCAAATTTACCAAATCTGTAAAGTAGTTTTGTCTCAATTAGACTCCTTTGAGACACATGCCAGGGTATACACCTATATTTTTATACAAGGTGAATACGCTTCCCTAGAAAATGTTATATAGTGAATATCATTACTTTAATTATATTTAAAGCTTAATTTATTTTTATTTTTTTAAATGGGGAGTCTGATTTAAAGCTACCATGTGGTAAGATTTTATTGTTACAATCTCATCATTTATATGGATTGATTACGATTATGATTTAATTGATGAAATATTATGATACACATTTCAAGTACACTCATGTATTTTCTACACAACTTGTTTTTAATTATTTCTTCATGTATTAGTATCATTTTTTCACTCTTTGGTACTGACGATAATTAAGAAAATGTTTTTAATAAAATCTAACCTTATTTCTCTCTTTAGAAAAATTCTCATTTTATTCAAAAGCCTTGTTTTCACAAATGTTTTAATTTTTTTAAAATTTTTATTTTGATATTATTTTTTATAAAAATTGATTTAAATTTTTCATGGTTTTTAAATCAATGTTTATAAATTTTTAATCTATTTTAAAAGAAAAATGTTTTTAAAAATGTTAATGTCTTAAAAGTAATTTTTAAAGTAGAAAGGAAATTTTCCTAGATAAATGTTTTTAAAAGATCTTCCCAACTTATTTTCCATATAAGATATTATCCTTTTCTATTACTCATTCATTTTTTTGGAAATTATTCAAAGGTTCTATTCATATTATTTCTAGGAGCAGTTTATGTTTTCATGGAATGAGGGTTATGAAACTCGTTTCTATTTCATAAGTTATAATTTTGTGAAACTTGATTCTATTTCATGGGTGATATGCTTATAAAACCCACTAATTTCCATTATTTATTATTTGATTAAAATATTATGAAAACTAAATATTTTCTATAGGTTATGAATTCATGGAATATTTATGATGCCCATTTAATTTTATCTGTTTTGATATGATGTTTATAAAACCCATATCTTTTTATGGATCATTTTATGATGAAAATTTTATTATTTTGTGGAACACGTATGTATGAATTCATTAAGGGATGGGTGTTACCAATATATATCTCCAATTAATTGGGTAAATATTTATATCTCAGGATATAATGATGGGAATCAAGTCGACAGTATTGATTTTCAATGAAAGATTGGGAAACCCAGTCTACTATAAGAAGATGGTGAAACCCGATCCACTAGGGGAAGATGGGGAAACCTAGCCCCTTATAAGGAAAGGACAAAAATTATGATGGTTTTGTGTGTCTACAAGTAGTTTTAGGCCCCAATATGTTCCCTAATAATTTTTTGAAATTCATATTGACTTAAAGGGAACAATATTACATGTTAATGCATCTCCCACAATTAAATTTCTTATTCCTATATTATGATTTCATGGATTATGCTATTGATTCATTTATGATTTATTTCTTATGAACTACCAATCTTTTTTCCGAGATTGGGGTTTATGACATTTTATATGAATGGTATAATATTATAATGTTATGATCACATTCTCATACCCTTATTCTCATGTTTATGTTTATATATCTCCCTTTCCTAATATTATTTATCATATAATCTAAACCCTTTTCATGTTTTATTTCCCCAAGTTAGGAATATTTGTATTATTTATGATATTTTTATGAAGGGTTCTGGTTATGCAGATCCTAGTGGGAGATAATTTATCTCAATTATTTACTAGTTTTTATGTTTCCATGTTTCCAAAGGAACTAAACTAATATGGTCATTAGGAATTTGTTTGTGTAATGTATTAAGTACTATGAAACAGTGATGTAAAGTTAATGTATGTTAAGTAAGGGTATCTATAGAAATTATTAGAGAAAAATTTTAGTCAACCTTTAGAAACTTTGATGGAAAGACGTTTGTGAGAACCCTATGGATATGTCTAAGGATAAGTCTAAGGATGAGGAAAATCAGAGGAAAATGTCTTATAATTTTTTTAACCATGAAGCAAGTTGTTTCATAATAATACACACTCGTATTGATACTAAAAGTAGATGTGGATTTGTAATATATGTAAAAAATGTTTAATAACCCCAAAACACCATATTTATCTAAAATCTATAAGGAACTAGTGCACGAAAACATGCCTTTCTTCACACCTCGTTTGGCACACCCATAGGATATGATTTGGGAATTCTTAAAAATATTCTTATACCATTATGAATGGTTTAAATATAAGTTGAATATGAATAACATAGTATAAAGATAATGTGTAATATATTAAATAATTTTTCATAATTTAAACATCCTATAAGTTTTTTTTCATGATTAGGTGGTTACTCACTCTGATAAAAAATTCTTAATCTATTCTTTTTTTAGTCAATGACTAGAACCTGAAGGAACCAAATTTATGGTGATTGTGATGAGCAACAAAACAACTATCCTCCTTGGAAATCAAATGTTATGGGAGATGGAGTGGAAAATATTATTTTTACTATCACCCAAATTTCTCAATCTATGAATCATGCAGAACTTCCAAAAGAGATAAGGGGGGATCTATTGAGTCCTTTATGATTAAATATCTGAATTATTTTAGTGGATCTTATAATCTACTTATTGGTGAATAATGGATTTGTACCATTGAAAATATATTCTCCATTACCTATTGTTATGAACATGAGAAAGGAATTATGGTTTTTTATTGGTTGGAATGTGAAATAGATGAGTGGTGGAGTCTAATCAAGAATCTGAGGTAGTAATATAAAATTGAATCCTTGTATTGTGATGAGTTCAAGAACATATTCTTCAATAAATACATTCCTCATGTTCTTCATATGAATATGGAAAGGAGTTCCTTGAGTTAAAGAAAAACTATGATGAATATTTTGGTACCTTCGAGATAATTTCACAAGACTTACATGGTATGCTTCTAGTATTATCATCCAACCTCAAAGTAAGGTTGATTGAATCATCATTGGCTTAAATCCAAGTTTCAGAAGGCCATTATCCGTAAGGGGCAATAATAGATATAAATAAATAGTAAATTTTGAGATCAAGGATGAAATGGAAGTTGGATTTATGTATCGATCTCAATGTTTTATCAAGAAAAGGTATATAAGTTTTAAGTAAAATATAAAAACCATATAGAGAAGAATATGGGACTTTCTTTATGCCCCATGTGTAGAAATATGCATAGAGGAAATTTTTTTATGTGGTAAAATAAATTTTTTTAAGTATGTAAGGGAAGGAAATTGGGAAAATAATTTCCAAAGTGATTTAAATATTTTTTATATTGATACAAATAAAGGGGAAGATTCATAAAATGCACCTCCAACACTTATGTGCTTCAAGTGTAAGGAGAATGAGAATTACAAAAACTAGGGGAAAACCTTGAGGGTTAGTGATGATTATCAACGTAACCAACCTATTAAACTATGTTACATGGGTAAATCTCATGTGATAACTATTTGTGGTGGGTGGTGTGATAAATATGTGGTGAGATTTACACTTACCATCTACTCTAGAACTACTAATGCCTTATTTAATTCTGGATCAACCCACTCTTTCATACGTATATAATTTTCTAAGGGTACTAACATTAAATCCAAATGATTAGATATGGAATTCGTATTTAAAACCCCTAATGGTATGATTATTACATCTCAATTATATGATTACTCTTAATTTGATGTTTGTGGGAATGTGCTTCCTGAAAATATTGTCATTCTTCCTTTGGATGAATTTGAAGTAATATTATGCATGGATTGAATTTATCTTCATAAATCTCACATTATTTGTTGTGTAATGGAAGTTAAATTTGATATTTAAAACCAAATTATGATTGTATATAAATTTTATGTTATGTATGAACATCCTATGAAGAATAAATCTAGTTTATGGGTCTTAATTCCCACTTAGAAGGGGTGTTTATCAAAAATGGTTGGAGAGAAAATTGACATCGATGATATTCTTTGTAAAAACTCATGTATTTATAGAATAATACATTTTTATATATATTAATATTTATGAATAATATATTAATATTATGTTAAAGGGAAATTTCATCCGATAGTTTACGCGACACACGACAACAGGTTTCTCTAAAACCTTATATTGCACATAACAGTGAATTATACTGAAAAATAATATAATAATATTATAAATTCAAATGATAGTTAATGTATAGCCATTGTATTGGTAGGAATTAATTTTACTAACATAAATATGATTATATATTTTTGTTAAATTTTATTACATTTATCCAATAAATTTTAGAGGCATAAAATGAGAATGAATCTAATTTTAAGCATAAAATACTCTAAAATTTTTAAAAGACTATTTTACCGCCTTTTAATGGAGATCCCTTATTAAATCTAGTTTTTGTAAATTTTATATGTTTCATTTGATATAATAATCTTCTTATTTATAATAAGAACATCAAAATTTACTTTGGATGAAATTTTGGTATTTTTCTAATGAAATTCATATTTTAATAAATATTGAAAAATACTGCATTTTTTTTTCAAAACTACCTTTTCATATATTTTATTTATATAGTTATATTGATAATTTTATTGGTCTTAAAGTGTAATTAGATTAATTTTTTTATCATTTTATCCAACATTGTTAATTTAAAGTAATTTCACATTGAAATTGGACATAAAAACATGTCAATCTTTTGATAGTTTTTACTTCTTAAAACCCCACTTTTTGGTTTTGACAACGAAAGTTAATTTTAAATTAATTTCTGAAAAGTATGAGATTTGGTTTTGAAAAATGAATTAAATATTTGGAATTATAAGGTACCAGTTGTGTAAATAGTTACCTTTTATTTTTTGACATTATGAATAGTAACTTCAGTAATTATTTTCATTTACCATGGTTAAAGGGTTAATCTTGTAAAAAAGGGTAAATAAATAATATTACACTACACTAACACATGTACTTAATCTAATTTCATGAGATATTTCTGACCACGATAATCTTTGGGTCTATTTTGGGATCCCTTAGAGCCACTTGGGTGTGATAACGACATGTTATAAGAATTAATTTAAAGTAAACATAAACATGTATCTTTTATAAAAAAAATTAATTTGATTTATATAAATGATATATTAAAATATAATTTTTAATTATAAATATAAAATTATTTTCTATATCAAGGTATTTTATTTATAATTTTTAAGAATTACATATATAAATTTATTTATGACACAATGATGATGCAGTGATTACATTATTAATGAAAGATTCCAATAAATAATATTATAAATATTAAAATATATAAAATTTGAACATTTTGATTCCATAAATTAATATTTCAGATGAAATTGACATGTTAGGGATGAGTTAATGCCTTTTTATTGAAGTAATAAAGTTATTATAATGTTTTGAAAAATTCAAGTATCAATAGTGTCAAAATTGACATAATTCATAACTTAAAATATAAAATAGGTTATTAAATGATTTAAAATTCATAAAAATTTATGTTTAGGACAAATTTTTATGATAATTCCAAATATTTCATGAAGGGATATTTTTTAGGTCTTTTTACTTTTTATGGTAATTAAATTTACCCACAAATGTAAATAATAAAATATTATGGTATGATAAAAATGGGTAAAATCAAGGTTAAATCAAAAATATAAGGGTAAAAAAATATTCCAAAATTGACTAGTTTTAATTAGAAGATAGATATACGACCCAAAATCATATTATATTTGAAATAAATTAGTTTGGGACCATTAGAAACTGAAAATTAATTTATAATAAAAAAATATTTCAAGACTTTCCTAAAGTTCCCATCCTCCCTCTTATAAAAGGCTACAACCTCTACCTACATAATAACACCTCTAAAGATCCTTGGATCATCCAAATTCTGATAAAATAATCTCCCAACATCCTTCATTTTCTCCTATAATCCTTACCTAGGGCTGAATGAAATTAATTAAATCCTTTTAGCTCAAATAAAGAGAAGTTACACAATTTAGAGGTAATGTCTTCTCTCAAGATCCTTTTCTTTATTGTCCTTATCCAATCCCTATGATATTTTTTTATGTGATTTACATAACAACACTAGTAGATTAAATATACTGTTATGTTTTTATGATTAGTATTCTAACTACACTTACACACACCTCCATCTAATGGAAACGAACATATTATTTCTATGTACGACCAACTACTGCCTCATGAGATGATGATTGTTCAATTTTCCCCTACCACATCTCATGGTCTCCATTATTATAGAAATGTATTTATATATGATATATATTATATTTAGATTGTCTCTATTTTTCTTTAATTTTTTTACAACATACCTTTATACTTTCTATGATGTGTAAATACTATAATTTCATTTGAGAAAGTGTGGACTACCTCCCCCTCAAAGTAATATGACTTGTTCATGTTATACATAGAATGAATAAAAGATATTTCTATTAAACCTTTGATAAATACATGAAATAAATATAATAATTTTATTATAAAATACATTTATATAATTTTATTATTATTCTTTTAATATGACTATGAAATGAAAGTGGTGTTCATGCGTACGTACGGTCTACCGTCTCCATGAATGGTGAATTCAATTTCTTATATCCAAATATTATGGAAATAATAAATAAATATATACTAGATATATATGATATTTAAATAATGAGTAATATTTTATATATGATGGAATTTTGACCACATGGACAATTTACATTAAACAAGTTCATTTTTACTCAAGTACCGAATATCGACAAAACGTCTTATATTAAAATAAATAATTATTTAATTGTTATAACATAGTAAAAAGTTATATAAAATAATAATAAACTTGAAAAAGGTTATCAAAAAAGTATAAATTTACTTATATTTATTATTCAGGAAGAATAAGGAACATACGTGACAATTTGGATTCAAGGTAAAGGAACTTCTTAACCCACTTTCCATTCTTTGGGTTTATCTTATACTTCGTGATTATGTTGTGTTCTGATTATATTATAAATATATTTTGATATCCTATATTGTATTTATAATTTATTTATTTGTATTTATATTTAATACACATAATTAATCTATTTTATTAAAAAAATTATCTTTGTAAGGTTTTTCTAAACTCAATTTCCACTCATTAGGTTTTACGCATACTTCATCAAATATATTATGGCAAGATTATTTGTGGAATAACTATTTATTTATGTTTTAATTTACATGTTTCTTTGTTTTTACATACTATTTCTACACATAATCACCCCATTGATAAATTCTTAGATCTTTTATACCAACCTTGTAAGAGAAATCTTAACTCAATATCATTTAATTGAGTTAAATATCCATGTCATTGGTTTTATTTTTTCATGAATATGTGTGAATGACCTTTGATTGTTTTACACTAAATATCCTCTTATATTGGGTAAAATTATATTTTTATCACATAATTATTTCATTAATTTATCCTTAATCTATGGATAAATTCTTTGTATGGGATTTCGTCTCAATTTACATTCCATTGAGTCTTATTTGTTGTTATGTACCAATTCACTTTTATATGGGGTATATACTACCCTTTGTAATATTATATCATAAATATCATTATTCTCATGATATTATAGTTTTTTTAATATGATTATTTAATTATTTTTATTGAAGTATTTTCTCTAGTGGTGATGGACTCTTTAACTAAAATATTGTTTTAAATGCTTTAAATATTTAATCTTATAAATCTTTCTCACTAATGTACATGTTTTCAAAATGGTTTTAAAGATTTATATATATGAACATTAATGTCTTAAAATGTTAATTCATTTAAATTTTTTAAATTTGTATGTGGCACTCTGATTCAAAAATATCTTTATTAAATGTTTTAAATGGTTTTAGAAATGGATTGTTTATTTCGTTATATTGAATTGAATTATTATGATTGATTAGTGAAATGTTGATAATTTCAATATTTTATATTTTATGATTATGTAATGGTACATAAACATTTGATGGGTGGTTACGTGATATACCAAATACGGGTGGTTTCATGATAAACCTAGGGCGGGTGAGCCTCTGAATGCACTCTATTGCATTGGGTAATGTGACAGAGGTAAACATTTTGGTTTCTCATAATATATTTAGGTAATATATTGTGATGGGTTTTCTAAGCGTTACTATAATGGTTACTCCCTATGTATATGTGAAAGTTATAATGTAAGTATTATATGGATTCCAGAAGTTACCTTTATGTTTTATAATTTTTATATAGTTTTGTAGTGATCTAAAGATTACATGATGTAACCTAAGTAGTTTATTTTTTATTGGTAAAAAGTATGTTCTGTGAAAATGTTTTCATGGGTTTAGAATATTTATAGACTAATGGTTTTATTCCTTATTTTATATTCCTTACTAATCTTTTTATGCTCATCCAATGTTTATAAATGTTTTTCACAGGACTTAAAGAAGAATAGATTCAAGGATGGGATTAAGGAAAAGTCAATCTATTTAAAACATGAAACCAAACTTGTTTTTTTAAATAGTTTTTGTTTTATGAAAAAATGGATAGTGAGTAGAAGTGTCTAATTGTAAAATTTAAATTTTCTATGTATATTTTTCGGCCTAATTATCTAAAGGTCTAAACCCTAAAAGATCTTAAAATTGAAATAAATTCAAATTATTGACTTATCTCAAGATTAAGTAACCTTTATGGCTGGGGACATATATTTTGTATCAGAGGAAATGTTTAGAAAATTTGGAGATTAGGATGTATTCTTAAAGGTTAGGGATATGATAATGGGTTTATAATTTTAAGTTATATTATAAGTTTAATGACTTAAAAACACCTTTTGTGTTTTATGTTATTTCAAGGTGATTAACCTTATTTTTGGAAACATTCACCTTTGGGGAAATTATGGGTTATTAATTTTGGAGATGAAAAATGAAAGGTATGAGATAACCTTTGAGGTTAAAATATGTTATGGTTTCTTTTTATGATTTTATCTAATTTCTTGTAGCAAAAATATATAGTTTTTAAAAATGGAAAGCACACAGACCATGTGACAACCTGTCATGTTGGACAAAGATATGAGAATCAAACCCACAACCGAAGTGATATTGGGATTTATCACCTACCACTGGACTATGTGAAGTTCTTGGTTAGTATGAATTATACTTTTTAGTTAAATGATTATATGGGTCAAGAATAATTTGATTATGGGAAATTATGTTTTATCAAATGGATTTCCTTAGTATAGGAAAATAATTTGGTGATTAAGTGATAAATGTTATTTTGGAAGATATTCTCCCTTTTGTGAATACTATATGCCTAAAGAAAATATAATACTATGGGATTACATTTGGGAGTAATGGTAAAATTTTATATTGGAATAATCTATGCTTTTATTGTGTACATATTTTGATTTGGGTTATTTATGGAAATGATTAACTTATCATGGAAAATATATGATTAGGTTAATTACTTTTAAGTATGATACTTTAAGAGTAGTTGATGTTATTTGGAGATAAATGTTAATATTTATCATGGAAGACTATGTGATCAAATCCATCTAAATTTTTTGTATCAATCATATTTTGAAAATTTTTGAATAATTTTGAGCAAAATTGCTTTTTGAATGATCTTTATTAAACTATAGGTATTGTTTATTGATTTTTTGAGATTATGAGTCAATTTTATTTTTATAAAGGATTATTATTTCTAAGATATTATCTAATCCTTTACTAACCATTTTTTGGTTAATGTATAAAATATGGGGGAAATATATATTTCGTCTTTTGGATATTATGATATTCTCTAGAGAAAAGATGAGTGTGTGGTAGAAATTTCTTAAACGATGAAACTCTACTTGTCATGTAAGTATATTTCTTTATTATATTATTCTATGTAGTAAAATATTTCCTCATCATTATTAAAAGGATCATAAAAAACATTTTCTATTTACTTTTTCAAAAGATAAATCAATGAATGTTTAACCCCTACCAAGTTTATGGTTTTCTTGTTTTTAAATTTCTCCTGATCATGTTTTCTATCACTCTCTATCATAACTTGATGGTTAGTTTTTCTTTCATATCCATGTTTTCCAACATGGAATCCTAGTATGTGTTATCTCAAGTGACCTTTGTAATTCCCTTTATTTATTTTAAAATATAGTTTTATAGACTCTTTTCTAATGTAGGATTTTAAATGAAGTTTCTAAGACTAATTTAAAAATTATGAGGATGCAATTTCCAAAAGGGGGGAATGCCGTAACAACCCAGGTATTTATAGAATAATACATTTTCATATCTATTAATATTTTTGAATAAGATATTAATTTTATGTTAAAGGGATCCTTTTTCCGATATAATACTCAACAGGCAACAATGGGTTTCTATGAAACCTTACGTTGCACACAATAGTGAAATATACAGAAAAATAATATAATAAAATTATTATTATAAATAGTAGTTAATGCATTACACTTTTATTTTCAAGAATTAATATAACTAACTAAAATATGATTATACATGTTTTTAAATGTTTTTACTTTTATCCAATAAATTTAGAGGCATAAAATGAGAATCAATCCAATTTTAAGCATAAAATACTCTAATATTGTTAAAAGGGTGTTTTACCGCCTTTTGATGGAGAACCCTTTTTAAATCTAGTTTTTTTTAACTTTTATATGTTATATTTGACAAAATAAACTTATTATTTAGATGCGTAACATAAAAATTTAATTTGGTTGAAATTTTTTTATTTTTCTAATGAAATTCATATTTTAATGAATATTGAAAAATACTGCATTTCAATTCAAAACTGCATTTTCATATAATTTATTTATATAGTTATATTTTTATTTTTATTGGTTTTAAAGTGTAATTGGATTATATTTTTATCTTTTAATCCAATTTTCTTCATTGAAGGTAATTTCACATTGAAAATGGACATAAACACATGTTAATGTTTTGATAGTTTTTACTTATTAAAAATCTGTATTTTGGTTTTGACAATGGGTGTTAATTTAAAATTTATTTCTTCCAATTATGTGTTTTGAATTTTGAAAAATGGATTCTATATTTTGAATCAAGAGGTCAAAATTTTTTAAATAGGCACCATTTATTTTTGGAAATTATAAATATTAACTTTAGTAGTTATTTTTATTTACCATGGTTAAAGGGTAAATATGGTAAATAAGGGTAAACAAATAATATTATAATAATTTTAAACTTCCCTAACATATATCCTAATCATATTGGATGAGATTTTTTAAACCATTTAAATCCTTGGGTCAATTTTGGGACCCCATGGAGCCACTTGGGAGTGATAATGACTTGTTATAAGAATTAATTTAAAGTAAAGAGAAATATAATATAAATATGTGTCTTTTACTAAAAAAATTAATTTGGATTATATAAATGATCACTTTGACTATAAATGGTAATTATATATCTAAATCTATTTCATACATTGTGGTATTTTATTTAAAACTTTTAAACATTAAATAGATGAATTTATTTATGACAATGTGATAATGTAGTGATTACATTATTAATTAATGATTCAAATAAATGATATTATAAAAAATAAAATTAAGAGAATTTTAATATTTAGATTCCATCCACGTATTTTTTATATTAAATTTACATTTTATGAATTAGTTAATTCTATTGGTTTGAAGTAATAAATGTGTTATGGATTTTTGAAAAAGTCAAGTATGAATAGTGTCAAAATTGACATAATTCAAAACTTAAAATATAAAATAGTCTATTAAATGTTTTGAAATTCTAAAAAATATATGATTCGGCCAAATGGTTATAATAAATTGAAATATGTCATAAATGGATCCTTTTTGGATCATTTGATATGTTATGGTAATTAAATTTACCCACAAAATGTAAATAATTAAATATCATGGTAAGATTAAAATGGGTAAAATAAAGGTTAAAAAAAATTATAAGGGTTGATAAAATATTCAAAACTTGTCTAATTTTAATTTTATGATGGTAATGCGACCCAAAAGAATTTTATCATTTAAATAACTAAGTTTGGGACCATTATAAACTAAAAATCAATTTATAATAAAATAATATTTCAAGACTTTCCTAAAGTGTCCCTCCTCCCTCTTATAAAAGGCCACCACCGCTAACCACTTACACAAACCTATCAAGACCCTTGGATAATTCAAATTATACTCAAATAATTTCAAATAATTTATATTTTCCTCCTAGAAGTTTTACCTTGGGCATAAAGAAATTAAAGAAAGCCTTTTGGCTCAAATCAAAAGACCCCAATGGAAAAAAGGCCTTCACTTTTTATATATTTTGATAACCCACCTTTAAAGGGGTGAGGTGGAACCCTTACAAGTCCCATAGGAATAATTATTACATGGCACATATGCCTTAGAGGAATCCATTTCCCGTAGGCTTCAAACATTACATTCATAAAAAGTTACCTGATTTATAGGAAACGTCTTCTCTCAAGTTTCTTTTCATTATTTTCCTTCTAAACTCCTTATACTCTTATTATTATTTTATTTACATAAAAACATTAGTATCATAAATATACTATGATATTTTTATGATAATTATTCGAACTAAACTCACACACACCTCCATCTAATGGATATGAACATATAGTTTCTCTGTACGATGAACTACAGCCTCACGAGACGATAATTGTTTAATTTTCCCCTACCACCTATCACGGTGGCCATTATTATGGGACTATATTTATATATTATATATATTATATATATTATATGTATAATTTATTTATTCTTATGTAATTGTTATTTACAGCATATCATTTTACTTTACATGATGTGTAAAGATGATAATTTCATTTGAGGAGGTGTGGAGTACTGCCCCTCAAAGTGATATAAATTTTTCATGCAATACATAGAACGTATAAATGATTGTTTTATTAAACCTATGAGACATACACGAAATAAATATAATATTGTTATTATAATATACATTTATATCATTTTATTATTATTCTTTGAATGTTCATCTTCATGTACGGCCTACCATCTCCATGAACAGTAAATTTCACTTCTTATCTCCAAATATTATGGAAACTATAAACATGTATATATTGGATATATATTACCTTTAAATCATTATTAATATTCTATATATTATTTAATTTTGACCATGTGGACAATTTACACTAAACAAGTTCATTTTTTACTCAAGTACCCAATATCGACAAAAACTCCGATATCAACATAAATAATTATGTAACTATTATAACATGGTATTAAGTGATATAAAAGGAATAATAAACATGAAATAGGTTATCAAACAAGTATAAAATAACTTTGGTTTATTATTCAGGAATAACAAGGAACATACTTGACGATTTGGATTCAAGGTAAGAGAACTTCTTAACCCAATTTTCATTATTTGGGTTAATCTTATACTTCTTGATTATGTCATGTTATGATTATGTGATAAATAACTTATGATATAATATATTTTATTTATAAATTATTTATTTTATTTATATTGAATACACATAATTGATCTATTTTATTAACAAGATGATCTATATAATAGAATTTCTAAACTCAATTTCCCCTCATTGGATTTTACACCTACTTCGTCGATTATATTATGCCAAGATTCTGTGTGGAATAACTACTTATTTAAGTTATAATTTCCACTTCACTTTGTGTGTATATATTCTTTCTACACATAATCACCCCATTTATAAATTCTTATGTTATTTATATGACCTTTGTAAGGGAAATCTTAACTCAATCTCATTTCATTGGGTTAAATATCCATGTCAATGTTTTTATTTTTCCATGAATATGTGTGAATTACCTATTATTTTTTTACACTTAATATCCTCTTATATTGGGTGTATTTATATTTTTCACACATAATATGTCATTAATTTATCCTTAATATAAGTATACGTTCATTGTACAAGATTTCGTCTCAATTTACATACCATTGAGACTTATTTGTTTTTATACACCAATTGACTTTTATATGGTATATATACTGACCTTTGACATGTTATGTCATGAATATCCCTATTCTCATGATATTATAGGTTTCATTTAATGTTATTCTTTATTTATTTTTATTCAATTATTTTCGCAAGTGTTGAGTGACTCTTTAACTAAAACATTGTTTTAAATGTTTTAAATATTTAATCCTCTAAATATTTCTCATTAATGTCCATGTTATAAATGTGGTTTTAAGGATTTATTTATATAAACATTAATGTTTTAAAATGTTAATTAATTTAAATTTTTTTGGGAAAATTCATTCTATTTAAAACATAAAACGAAAAATGTTTCCTTTAAAATAGTTTTTGTTTTATGAAATAAATAGATAGTGAGTAGAAGTGTCTAATTGTAATATTCAGGTTGTTATTTATAATTTTTGGTCTAATTATATAATTATATAAACCTAAAAATATCTTTTAAGTGAATTAAAGTCAAATTACTGACTTATCTCAAGATTAAGTGATGTTTAAGGTTGGGGCCTTATAGTTGGTATCAGAGGAAATGTATAGACAAATTTAGATATATAGATGTTTTTTAAGGGTTACGGATATGATCATGGGTTTATAATTTTAGGGTATATGATAAGTTCAATGACATAGAAACACATTTGAGGTTAATATTATTTCAAGGTGGTTAACGGTATTTCTGGAGACATTTTCCTTTGAGTAAATTATGGGTTATTAATTTTTGGGAAGAAAAATAAGAGGTAGGAGATAACCTTGGAGGTTAAATTTGTTATGGTTATTTTTGTGGATTTTTTCTAATTTCTAGTAATTTTATAAAATTATATATTTATTGAAAATGTTCAACACCCAGACCATGTGACAAACCCTCAGGTCAGACAAAGCTATGGGAATCAAACCCACAACCGAAGTGTGACTAGGATTTATCACCTACCACTGGACTATGCGAAGTCTCTGGTTAGTATAACTTATTATTTTTAGTTAAATGATTTAATGGATCAAGAATAAGTTGATTTTTGGAACTTGTGTTTTATAAAATGGATATCCTTAATATAGGAAAATGATTTGGGGATTAATTGATAAATTTTATTTTAGAAGATGTTCCCTATTTTGGGAACACTATATGCCTAAGGAAAATAGAATACAATAGGATTTCATTTAGGGAGTAACTGATGAATTTAATTTTGGGAGAATCTATGATTTTATTATGGACATATGGAGATTTGGGTTATTTATAAAAATGATTAACTTATCATGGAGAATATATGATTAGGTTAATTACTTTTATGTATGAGAATTTAAGAGTAGTACGTGTTATTTGGAGATTAATGGTATGATTTATCGTAAAAGACTATGTGATCAAATCCTTATGAATTTTGGTTGTCGATCTTAGTTTGTATTATTTTGACTAATTTTATGGATAATTATTTATTGAATGGTCGTTATTGAACTATTGGTATTATTTGTTGAATTTTGGAGATTAGGAGTAGAATTTCTTTTTATAAAGGATTATTATTTTTGGGAGATTATATGATCTTTTACAACGACTTAGGTTTTGGATAATGTCTAAATATGGTAAAAATATATAGTTCATTTTTTGGGGATTATGTGATTCTCTAGAGAAAATATGAGTGTGTGGTAGAAATTTATTATAGGATGAAACTCTACTTATCATGTGAGTATATTTTATTATGATATTATTCAAAGTAGTAAAATAATTCCTCAAAATTATGAAAAGGATCTTAAAACAAAAACATTTTCCATTTACTTTTCCTATAGTGAAATCAATAACCGTTTTACCCCCCACAAGTTTAAAGTTTTCTAGTTGTGTACTTCCTAATAATCATGTTTTATATCACTCTCCATTAGAACTTTATGGTTATTTTATCTTCCATATCCATGTTTTTAAACATGGAATCACAGAATGTGACATCTCAGGTGACCTTTTTAATTATTTTTCTTTCTTTTAAAGTGATATTTTTATAGAATCATTTTTTTATGTGGGATATTCAATAACATTTATGAGTGTAATTTTAAAATTGTGAGGACATAATTTCCAAAAAAGGGGAATGATGTAACAACCCAGGTATTTATAAAATAATAAATTTTTATATATATTAATATTTATGAATAAGATATTGATTTTATGTCAAATGGATTCTTTGCCTCATGGCATACTCGACACACTATAATTAGTTTCTCTGAAACCTTACATTGCACAAAATAGGGAATTATACCAAAAAAATAATATCATTTTATTATTATTATTTTAGATGGCAGTTAAGGCATATCCATTATATTGGTGATAATGAACATAACTAACTAAAATATTATTATACATGTTTGTTAAATGTTTTTACATTTAACCAATAAATTTTAGAGGTTAAAAATGATAATGAATCCAATTTTAATCATAAAATACATTAATATTTTTAAAAGGTCGTTTTACCACCTTTTAAGGAAATCCGCTTTTTAAATCATGTTTCTATCACTATTATATGTTCTATTTGAAATCAAAAACTTCTTATTTAGAACTAAACCATAAAAATTTACTTTGGTTCAAATTTTGGTATTTTTCTCATGAAATTTTTATTTTAATGAATACTGAAAAACACTGTATTTTAATTCAAAACTGCCATTACATCTAATTTATTTATATATTTATAATATTATTTTAATTGTTTTTAAAGTGTAATTAGATTATGTTTTTATCATTTAATCCAATTTTGGTCACTGAAATTTTTTTTACATTTAAATTGTACATAAACACATGTCCATCTTTTAATAGTTTTTACTTCTTAAAACCTGTTTTTTAGTTTTGACAATGAGAGTTAATTTTAAATTAATTTATAAAAATTATGGATTTTGAATTTAGAAAAATGGATACCATTTTATGAATCATAAATTACAAATTTTTTAAATTTGTTCCTATTATTTTTGGACATTATGACTAATAACTTCAGTAATTATTTTTATTTACCTTGGTTAAAGGGTAAATATGGTAAATATGGGTAAAAGAAATATTATAATAAATTTAAACTACACTAAAACATTTACTAATCATATTTTATGAGATATGACTGACCATTCTCATCCTTGGGTTAATTTTGGGACCTCATGGAGCCAGTTGGGTGTGATAATGACATGTTATAAGAATTAATTTAAAGTAAAGATAAATATTACATAAACATGTATCTTTTACTAAAACAATTTTAATTTGGTTTATATAAATGATATATTCTACTATAAATATTTATTATAAATATAAAACGATTTCTTACATCATGGTATTTTATTTATAATTTTTATACATTAAATAAATAAATTTATTTATGACACAATCATGATGTAGTGGTTACTTTATTAATGAAAAATTCAAATAAATGATATTATAAATATTAAAATAAATGTAATTTGAACATTTATATGTCATCCAAGAGTTTTTTATATGTAATTGACATGTTTTTTAGGATTTAATTCATTTTTTATAAGTAATAAAGTTCTTATGAATTTTTTTAAAATTCGTCTATGAATAGTGTCAAAATTGACATAATTAATAACTTAAGATATAAAATAGTTTACTAAATTTTTTAAAGTTACTAAAAATATAAGATTAGAAAAAAAGGTTATAATAATTCCAAATATGTCATAAATGGAACTTTTTGGTTCGTTTTACATGTTATGGTAATAATATTTACACACTAAGTGTAAAAAATAAAATATCATGGTAGGATTAAATTGGGTAAATTCAAGGTTAAATAAAAAACATATGGGATAAAAAATATCCAAAACTTGTATAATTTTAATTGGATAATGAGGATATGACCCTAAATCATCTTATATTTTAAATTATTGAGTTTGGTACCATTAGAAACTAATAATCAATTTACAATAAAATAATATTACAAGACGTTCTTAATGTGCCCTCCTACAACTAAAAAAGTCACCACCTATACCCACTTACTCACACCTCTAAAGACCCTCTACTCATCCAAATTCTACTCAAATAACCATACAAAACTACATTTAACATCAGAGAAGGAATCGTATAGGAAGAAAACCCTAATTTCTTGTAAACTTCATGATAGCCTTAGTGCCCTCAAATACTGCATGCTTGGCGAGCAGTCCAGGCAGAGCACGCCTAAAAGCACTCTGAATCTCCCTCGACGTGATTGTAGGCTTCTTATTGTACTTGGCCATCCAGGATGACTCTTGGGCAAGCTTCTCGAAGATATCGCTAACAAAACTGTTCATTATCCCCATAGCCTTACTAGAATCACTCCTTTAATCAAAGAGGTCTTACCTTGGGCAGAAGGAAATGAATGAAAGCCTTTTTAAAAAATCAAAATAAGTTACCTGATTTAGAGGTAACATCTTCTCTTAAGTTCCTTTCCCTCATTTTCCTTCTCTACTCCCTATGATATGGTTATTATTTTATTGAAATAAAAAAACCAGTATCCAAAATATACTCTAATGTTTTATGAGAATTATTTGAACTACACTTACACACAACTCCTTCTAATGGATAGGAACATACTATTTCTGTGTATGAAGAACTATTTCCTCATGAGACAATGATTGTTCAATTTTCCCCTACAACCTCTTAAAGTGGAAATTATTATAGAAAATAATTTATTTATGATATATATTATATTTATATTGTCTCAATTCTTCTCTAATTTTTTTTAAAAATATACCTTTATTCTTTCCATGATGTGTAAATATGGTAATTTCATTTGAGGAAGTGTGGACTACCTCCCCCTAAAAGTTATATGACTCGTTCATGATATATATGGAACATATAAAAGATGGTTTTATTAAACCTATAAAACATACATGAAGTAAATATAATTCTATTATTATAATATACATTTATATCATTTTATTAGTATTCTTTTAATATGACAAAGAAATGAAATTAGCGTTCATGCGTACGTACGACCTATCATCCCCATTAATAGTGAATTTCATTTATTATCTCAAAATATTATGGAAATTATAAAAACATATATAATAGATATATGTGATCATTAAATCATAATTAATATTCTTGAGATGATGGAATTTGACCACATAGACTATTTATATCAAACAAGTTCATCTTTTGGCTCAAGTATCGAATATCAACAAAATGTCTGATATTAACATAAATAATTATGAAATTATTATAACATTGTAATAAGTGATATAAAATTAATATTAAACTTGTAAAATGTTATAAAAAATTATAAATTAACTTAATTTTATTATTCATGAAGAACAAGAAATATACGTGATGATTTGGATTCAATCTAAGGGATCTTCTTAACCCACATTCCATTTTTTGGGTTAATCTTCTACTTTTTGAATATTCCATGTTATGATTATGTGATAAATAACTTTTTATATCTTATATTGTATTTATACACGATTTTTTTTATTTATAGTGAATACACATAATCTATTTATTTTATTAACAAAATGATCTTTGTAAAAGAATTTCAAAACTCAATTTTCACTCATTGGGTTTTACGCATACTCTGTCGATTGTATTATATCGTGATTATGTGTGGAATTACTATGTATTTATTTTATAATTTCGAATACCCTTTTTTTATATATGGTTTCTACATATAATCCCCCAATTGGTAAATTCTAAGTTCATTTATACAAACTTTGTAAGGTAAATCTCAACTCAATCTCATTTTATTGAGTTAAATAGCTATGTCATTTTATTTTATTTTTTAGAGAATATGTGTGAATGACCTATGATTGTTTTAAACTAAATATTTTATTATACTGGGAGTATTTATATTTGTCACACATAATTATTTCCTTCATTTATCCTTAATCTAAGGATACGTTCATTGTATGGGATTTCGTCTCAATTTACATTCCATTTCGACTTATTTATTGTTATGAACCAATTCAATTTTATATGATGTATATATTGCACTTTGATATATTTATCATGAATCTTCTTATTCTCATGATATTATAGGTTTTTATTATTATTATTATTTAATTAATTTTATTCAAGTATTTTCTCAAGTGGTGATGGACTCTTTAACTAAAACATCGTTTAAAATGTTTTAAATATTCAACATTCTAGATCTTTATCATTAATTTCCATGTTTTCAAAATGGTTTTAAGGATTTATTTATATGGAAATTAATGTTTTAAAATTTTAATTCCTTTAAAAGTTTCAAAGTGGTATGGGGCACTTTTATTGAAAAATATCTTTATTAAATGTTTTAAATGGTTTTGGAAATGGATTGAATATTATTATATCTAGAATTGATTTCTTGTGATTTATAAGTGAAATGTAGATAATTTCAATCATTTATGTGTTATGATTATGTAATGGTACTTGGAAATTTGATGGGTGGTTACATGATAAAACAAATACTGGTGGATCTGTGATAACCCTAGGGTGGGTGATCTCGTGATAGTTCTCCAATTCATTGGTTAATGTGATGGAGGTATACGTTTTGGTTTCTCCTAAGAGATTTAGGTAATATACTATGATGGGTATTCTAAATTTAACCATGAAGGTTACTCATAATGTAGCTGTGAAAGCTACAATTTAAGAATGATATGAATTCCATAAGTTACCTTTATGTTTTCTGATTTCTATGAAGTTCTATAGTAATATTAATATTACACGATGTAAGTTAAGTAGTTTATGTTTTATGGGTTAAAAGTATGATTTTGTGAAAAAAAATTCATTTTGAATATTCATGGACTAATGGTTTTATTCATTATTTTATATTACTTACTGATCTTTTTATTCTCATCCCATGTCTTGAAATTTTTTTAACTGGACTTACAGAATAATATATTTAAGGATGGGATCAAGGAAAATTCATGCTATTTAAAAAATTAAATGAAACATGTTTCTTTTTAAATAGTTTTTGTTTTATGAAAAAAATGGATTGTTAGTAGAAGTGTCTAATTTTAATATTCAAGTTTTTATGTAGAATTTATGGCCTAGTTCTTTAAATCTATAAACCTGAAAAGATCCTCGAAGTGGATTAAAGTCAAATTATTGACTTATATCAAGATTAAGTAACGTTTAAGGATGGGGACTTATATTCTTATTATTTGGGAGTTTTTTTATGTATTCCCAAAAGTGTATCATATAATTTCTCCAAAATTAAAAGTTGAGTAATTAAAAGAACACACCCCTGATTCAATACTAGATTAAAATAATCCTTATAGAATAGACCCAATTGATTTGCAGAAATTGAAGAAGCAATTCCAAGAAAATCTTGATAAGGGATTCATTTGGCCAAGTTTTTCACCATGTGGTGAACCTATTAATTTTTTGAAAAAGAAATGTGGATTAATGAAACTATTTATTCATTATAAATATTTGAACAAGAAAAATACAAAGAAAAAGTATCCTCTTCCCCATATTGATTCCTTTTTTGATGAACTACAAGTATCTCAATAATTTTCCAAGATTGATGTTCTTTCTGGATATCATCAAATGAGGGTCAATAAGGAGGATATACCAAATATTTCATTCAATAAATGTTATATGCACTATGAATATATTGTGATTCATTTTTTTCTTACTAATTTCTCTAGTATATTCATGAATTGTTTGAATATATTCTTTATAGATTACCTAGATTGTTGTGTAAAATTATTTATAGATGATATTATTATCTATTCAAAGAGAAAGGGAGATCATGGATACCACTTTAGAATTGTACTAAAGATCATAATAAAGGAAAAACTGTATAAAAGATTTATGAAGTTTGATTTTTGGATTAAAAAGGTTTCATTTTTGGGTCACATAATCTCAAGAGATGGTATAATAGAAGATTCATCAATAACGAAGGATAATGAATATTGTCCTAGAATAACCATGGTGTTTGAAAACCATAAATATATTTGTTTAGAGAGATATTATTGATTATTTTTTGAAATTTTCTCATGAATATCCAATCCTCTTACCAAGTTAACTCAAAGGGGTGAAAAATTCCTCTGGACATATGAACATGAAGAAAATTTTAGGGAACTAAAGAGAAGGTTGGTCATTGCACATATACTTATATAAACCTGTAATGGAGAATGGTTTGTAATCTATAGTGATTTATCTAATAAATGATTGGAATGTGTTATTATTAAAAATAAAATGGTTTTCTCTTATTCCTTGTGGAATTTCAATATCCATTAGAAAAATTACCCAACTCATTATTTGGAGTTAGTAGGGGTAATTTTTTTTAAATATATGGATGTGTTCTCTTTATAGGGAAAGTGTGATATATATATACTAATCCTAATGGTTTGTAATATATATTCACATTGAAGGAGTTGAACATGTGGAAGAGTGGATTTTTAGATCTTGTAAAAGACTAACTAATCAATACATTACCACCCTAGGAAAGTGAGCAAAGTAGTTCATGATTTGAGTCAAAAGGATTATGCTAGATAAACAATGTTAAGTATTTTAAAAGATCCGTTATTTATGGATTTAAAATGGAAGGTTCAATAAATCTTGTGGGAAGGGGAAAATATTATATTTCCCAATTGAATGTTCATCCATCTATCCAATTTAAGATTAAAGAAGCACGGAAGAAAGATGTAAGTATGAACAATTGGGTTAGAAGTGTTCCTAAGTTTAACCATAAACAATATGGAATGATAACGTTTATGACCCTATATGTGATCCTTATATACCAAAGTTGAATAAGGAGTTATTAGAGGAAGATCATAGATATTAATTATGTATTCATCTTGGATGTACTAAGATGTATAGATATTTGAAGGAAAACTTTTGGTGGGATTTCATGAAGAGGGATATCAAAAAAATGAATCTCAATGCTTGGTATGTAATCTAGTTAAGGATAAAAGACCAAAGTCTAACTGGATGTCTAATCCATTACCTATAAATGGGAGAACATCACTATGTATTTTTTTTCATTAGAATCCCCAAAAATTATAAAGTGTGTAATGATTAATGAGTGTTGTTTGATCTCCTTACTAAGTCAATACACTTTATCACTATCAAGGAATAATTTTATTCTAATAAACTTTCAAGGATATAAATTTTTGAATTTGTAAGGTTTCATGGAGTACCACATTTTTTTGTATCTGATTGGGATCCACATTTTACCTTAGCATTTTATTGAAGTATTTAGCAAGAACCTAATACAGAATTGATTTTCATCAATTATTATCATCATTATATGGATGTTCATTCTAAAAGAACAATTAAACCCCTAGAGGATATATTGAGATATTGTTCATTGGGTTTCAAATGTGTTTGGGATCAACACCTTCCTGTAGTTGATTTTTATTTCAACAACAGATTTCACTCAAGCATTTCGATGAATCCTTATAAATACCACTATGGAAAGATATATAAATCTCCAACGGGCTAGAAAGAAGTTGGAGAAAGAAAGCTATTGGGACATGAGATCATTGAATAAATGATATAGAACATTATAACCATTCAGCTGCATATCTAGGTAGGTAAAAGTTGGTAGAATGGTTATGCTAATAACCAATGGTGTGATATAGAGTAAGAAGTCTGTGAGGAGGTGATTTTACAAATTTATCCCTGAAATAAGGTTATTAGGTTCATGTAGAAAAGGAAATTAATCCAATGGTATATCAGTCCCTTTGTTATTATTGACTATATCAGGATGAAAACCTATCACATGGAACATCTTCCACATATCTCTCAATTCCATGATGTGTTCTTTGTATATCTCTTGAGAGAGTACATACCTAAACCATCACATGCACTTAACTCAGAGGTCATACTACTAAATAAGGACCTTTATTATGTGGAACAACCAGTTGAAATTACGGATCATACAGATAAAGTTCTATGAAAGAAGAAAACTCACATGGTTAAAGTTTTGTGTGGAAATCACCATTTAGAAGAATCTATGTGGGAACTTGAGGGTATGATTAGATAGAAGTATCCTCAATTTTTTGTATCAGAATGATGAATTTTTACGGTGAAATTCATTTTAAGGGGGGTAGAATTTAACACCTATAATTTTAATGAACATTTTTCCCAAATAAATTAATTTTATTTTATGTATTTAATTTCATTCTATAAAATTTTATTATTTCATTATAAACTACAACATATTATTCTTGCGATACTCAAAACACCAACTTTCCTTGTGTTACACATAACATTAAGTTTATATAAAACACCATTTAGTTATAATAATTATCTAAATGATGTAGTTATAACAAAGTCTTCAAAATTATTAATACAAATATAAATAAATAAAATTTAAATATTATTTATATGGGTATTATATAAATTAAATATATTAATAATTAAATATATTTTTTTGTAAAGTCTTTATATGTTTGAAAATACTATTTTCTCAAATAAAGTTCATTTTTATGTCATTTTGTGACCAATAATAAAATTAATTTTAAGAATTTTTAGATATTGAATTTGATAAAATATAAAAAAAATTAATTCAAAATGATAAAATTATATTAGGGATAATTTTAGGTATTTTTCTGAATAACTTCATTTTAGGATGAATAGTGAAAAATACAAGATTTTAATTCAAAAACAAATTCATATAATTTATTAATATTGTTTAATTATATTTTAATTTGTTTTTAATTTTTAATTAGATCAATTTTCCATCAATTAATCTAATTTAGGTCACTGTAACCAATGTCACATTTAAATTTTATGTAAAAACATTTTAAACTTCTAAGGAATTTTGCTTAAAAAACCCACAATCATGACACCTTTACGAGACTAATTTTAAAATAAATTCTAGGAATTAATTGATTTAAATTTTGAAAAATGGATTTCATATTTAGAGAAAAAATAATTTCTAATTTCTAATAATGTCAACTTAGTTGTTTTCCATTAATATTAGTGAATGTAATGAAAATTAATTACATCAACTAAGGTAAAAAAATAACTCAGTGGTTAAACATTAACATAAGTGGAAAAAACCGTGAAACATTTAAAAAAGCCATTGAATGGAAATATTTCGACCATTTCCCATATTTTATCTAAAATGTACAATAATTGGAGGCACATGAAGTAAGAGAGGCCTCTAAATAGTGTTTTCATTTTTATATTTACAAGAATGCCACTCCTTATCTTGTATAATAAGGAACTCACCCCCTCAATTATTCAAACCTATCAAGACATTACGATCAAACAAACCATTCCAAAATTCAATCCCAAATTCCAACCCTTCATCCTAAAATCCTCCCTTTTGAAAGAAAGGAAACCAAAGAGTCCCTTTGTTGCAACCAAAATGAGTTACCTAAAGAAAAGGTAACATCTTTCAATGAGCTCTTTTATTTTATTTTCATTCTCTATCCACTCGAATATTCTTATTCCATGATTATATTATAACCTTATTATTCTAAATATACTGAGACTTTTATAATATAAGGGTTATACCTACACATACACACACAAGCATTAAATGGGTAACGAATATATTGTTCATGTATATGGTAGACTACTGCCTCACGAAATGATGTTGTTCGTTTTTTAATTTACAATCTATCATTTTTGGGAATTATGTTAGAAATAATGTTTTTATTTAGTATATATGATATTTATGATGTATTAATTCTTCTGGAATTATTACTTTAAACATACCTTCATGCTTTTAATTTTTTGTAAATATGTTAACTTCATTTGTGGACCTATGGACTACCACCTCCTCAAAGCGATGTGATTTGGTCACACTTTACATTGAATGTATTAAGTATGAGTTTAGTAAAATTATAATATATATATGAAATCATAATTATACTTAAAATATATTATATATATGAAATTTATTCTATCTAATTCAATATGCTAATAAAATGTAAAAAAGTCATGCATACGTACGACATACCGTCACCATGAATGGTGTATTACAATTTCCATTTTTTATATTTAATATATTATTATAAATTCATATAAAATGAGTAAATATTATTTTTAAATAATATTTATCATTATATATATGATTAAAGCATAATATACATGAAAGGTAAAAAAAATATAACAAATCAAAACACATGAAAAACACAAAGCGGTTATTTCCGAAAACGTACCGTTAACATGAAATTTTTAATAAATGGGTAATATAATTTCATAATTAAATCATACATGGTAGGATATAAATTTAATATTTTTAGTTTATATTTGTATAAATAACTTAAATTTATTATAAAGCTTTTTTTAATTAGTACTAAGAGATTCAAGACATAAGGTAAGGGGATTTCTATTTCCACTTTTATTTCTATGAGATTTATGCCTTATTCACCACTCATTTCTTTTGTGTGGTTTCAATATTGACCATGAATATAATATATTATTATTATCATTAAATTTATTTTTATTCACATATTAATTTTTTAATCTATATTTCATGTGGTTTATACTTCAAGAGTTACCAAATCAGTAAAGTATTTTTTTCTCAACTTGGCTTCTTTGAGACACATGCCATGATATGAACTTATATTCTTATAAAAGGTGTATAAAATTACGTTATAATTTTTATATAATGAATATAATTATTTTAATTACATTTTAAGCTTCATGTAATGTCATTTTATTTCATGTGTAGTCTGATTCAAAGTTACCATGTATAAAGAGTTTATTGGAACAATCTCATTATTTATTTGGATTATTTATGATTATGCTTTCATTGATGAAATATTATGATCCATTATTGAGGAACACTCATTACATTTATTTACCAATTTTAATTCATTATCTATTCATGTATTATTACCATTTACCACTCTTTTTTACTTATGATAATTAATAAAATCTTTGTAAGAAAATATGACCTTGTTTTTCTCTTCGATTGGATACCTGTTTTTTTTTAAACCCTATTTTATAAAAAGTTTTCAAAAAAGTTTTTTTAATGATATTTTGTAATACTTTTCTAGGAAAAATTATTTTAAAATTTTATTATAGTTTTAAAATCATCCTTTATATGTTTTCAATATATTTTCAAAGAAAGTTCTCTTTAAACATATTAATTTCTTAAAAACATTTTCAAAGGAGAAATGATATTTTCCACAAGAAATAATTTTAAAATTTAATCCCAAATTATATTCCATCAAATATAACATCTTTTAGTGTTATTAATTCCTTTATAGGGAAATTATCTAATGCTTTAATTCATATTATTTCTATTAAAGGTTTATGTTTTGATGTCATGATGGTTATGAAACCTATTTATTTTTCAGGGGTTATATATATGTGAAACCCTTTTCTCTTTCATGAGTTACATTATTATGAAATATACTTATTTTAGAATGTGATTATTTTATGCAATAATTATGAAACCTATATTCTTTCAATATTTTATGATATGATGTAACATTTATGTAACAAATTTTATTTTATATGTTATGATATGTTGTTTATGAAACCCATATCTTTTTACGGTTCATGATATCATGAATGTTTTATTATATTGTAGAACACATATGTATGGTTTTTTATGAGATTATTGGGACTTATATCTCCATCCAATGAATTGGGTAATGATTTATATCTCATGACATAATTATGGTAATCAAGTTGAATGGCTTGATCCACTATGAAATATGGGGAAACCCAGTCCACTAAGGAAAGATGAGGAAACCCAATCCACTATGGGAAGATGGGGAAAATATATCCCTTATAAGGAAAGCACTACGACCGGGGATTTTTGTGTGTCCCTCCCAATAGGTTTTCTCCCCATGAAGTTCCCTAATATGTTTTTTTATGGGCCTTGACTTATAAGGAATAATATTAACTATTTATGTGTCTAAGACAATTCTATGTATTATTCCTCTGTTATGATTTCATGGGTTTTGGTATTGATTCCACTATTATTCATGTATTTTGAACTACCAATATTAATTCATTGATTCATTTTTATAATCTTTGATATACATGGTATGATTTTATATTGTTATGATAACATTTTCATTCCCTTATGCTCTTGTTTATTCTAACATATCTCACTTGTTTTATATTACTAAGCATATGATCTCCCCCCTTTTATACTTCCTTTCCCTTAGTTATGATGATATGTGTCATTTATGATTTTTTATAGAATTATTTTAGTCATTGGAAACATATTGGGAGATAATGTAGCTCACTTATGTACATGGGTTTATGTTTCCCTATTTCCAAAGGCATTAAACTAATATGGTCTTTATTTGTGTAATGTATTAAGTATTCCATAAAAATGATGTAATCCCAATGTTTTTTAAGAGAGGTTCACTATAGATATTCTCTATAAGATATTTTCATTTCTATAAGGAAAACATTTTTTTGTTATTAAGCTAAAAATGGAGACTGGAGTCTTTCAGTGTTCTCATGGTTTTGGGGATAAAACGAGAAATATAAAATTTTGAGGGAATTATATCAATAAAACTCATCGGGGAAGAAAATTAAATTTCCTTCATGTCATAAGTGTGGAAGGAAGAAAGTAAAAAAAATATTTTATGGGATCTGGTAAATATGTAATGTCTGGAAAATATGGCCAATAATAAAAATAATACCAATGTGATGTTAAGTGTCTAATCAATTTTGGTGCGAAAGCATAACTGAATGTGTCACTAACACTCTAATTCTATCACTGTAAGGTGATTGGATATTATACCAATATATGGAAAAATATGTGTGTTAATGAGGAGAATCATGAATAAGAACCTCTAAATACATGAATTAAAGTGAAAGATAACGCAATCAAAAGTAATAAAGTGGGTCATGAGAATGAATTGGTTAAAGGTAAACATAACATAAACTCTGTATTTTTAGATTTATAATTTTATTCTTTCTCCAAAAAACTCTTTTTTATATAAAGAATTTTCTAATGGTCTCACTTCTCCTCCTCAATGATTAGATGTTGAGTTTTCCATGACAATTCCTAATGGTAAGAATAGAACATCTATATCATATAGATTCTATTCAATAGAGTTTTGTAGGAATGTGCTTCTTAAAAATCATTTAATTCTCAATCTAGTCTAATTTTTTTTTATTTGGGACATTGATTTCCCCCCTTTATATGAATTATATATCAATTTATGAGGAAGGAAAGTAACACTTGATGTTCCAAATCAACACATGGTTGTATTTTTGTAGAAGGATGAATAAAAAATTAAAATATATGTTACATCCATTGTGTGGGTCATACTACCTTTTAATGAGGGATATTTATCTCAAATGATGAAAGAGAAACTCAACATAGATGATATTCCTATTTTTTGGATTGTATTAATGTATTTTTTGAATACTTTCCATGTATTCCCTTGAATCATGAAGTTATGTTTTAAATAGAACCAATACTTAATGGTACACCTATTTCAAAGACTCAATATAGAATAACCCTGATTGAGTTGAAAGTATTGAAGAAGAAACTGTAGTAAAATCTTGATAATGGATTCATAAACCCAAGTGAATCATTATAGGTTTCCCATATTCTTTTTGTTAAGAAGATAAATGGTTCTATGGATCTTTACATTTATTATCAATAACATGAAAAGATAACTATCAATAATAGGTATCATTTACCCCATAATTATGAAATTTTTGATAAACTATAAATATCTCAATACTCTTCCAAGATTTACCTTCATTCCAAATATCATCAATTGAAATTTATGAAGGATGATATACCCAATACAACCTTTTTCATGAGCTATGTTCATTATGAATTTATATTGATTCCCTTAAGAGTTATCAATGGACCCACGATAATCATGGAACTAATGAATATATTCTTCAAAAATTACCTGGATACACTTGTGGTATTATTTATAGATGGTTTTTTTATATATTTTAAGTTCATGTAGGAGAGTAAATACCATTTTATTATTACACTATAGACCTCTAAGAATGGAAATATATCTTCTAAATTCGGTAAGTGGGGATTTCGGATACAAAACATTTCATTCTTAGGTCATATAATCTCATGTGAGGGTTTATCAGAAGATCCTTAAAATACAAATATTTTTGTAGAATAGAATAGAATAATAACTTATATTATAATACATGGTTCTCATATCATAGATGCATAATATCAATTCTTTTTGAATAATTTCCCATTTCTTTCTAATCTAATCACTAAGTTAACATGGAAGGGAGTCAAGTTCATTTAGATAAATAAATGGGAGGGAAATTTCAAGTAATTGAAGAGATGGTTGGTAAGTGTACCTTGGATCACACTACTCTATAGTGTACAAGGGTTTATCATTCATAGTGATTGAATGAAGAATATACTAGGATTCGTCCGCATGAAGAATAAAATATCGATTATTTATACATCGCACCAAATGAAAAATCATGAGAATAATTATATTAATTATGATTGAGATTTGGAAATAGTAAATTTTGCGTGAAAAAATTAGAGGCATTATATTTATAATGAAATATGAGATATATATAAATAATAAGATCTTTAAGTATATATTAACACATACATATTTTAATATTATCTTTAGGTGATGGTTGGAGTTAATTTAATATTACGGATCCTCATTTCATTTCCTCCCATGAAAGGAAAACAAGGTGGCTAATGATATTTGTTGGAGAGACCATGCTTGGTTTTCCATATTGAGAAATTAAGGATATATTATTTATATGGATTTACAATAAATGGATCTTGAAATTGCGGGGAAAGGGGAAGGATCTCACTTTTTTCAAATGAATCTCCAACCATCCATCCATGTGAGGATTAAATATGTGCAAAACGATGATGTGGTGCTATAATAGAAGGTGGTGAATTAACCTTAGTATAAACATGATTTTGATATAATTTTAAGAAACAAGATTCGAGTTTGTTTACTATCAAAAACATATTTGATAGGGCTATTGGATGAAGCTCATATTTCATCATTCTCTATTCATCAAGGAAGTATGTAGATATATAAATATCTAAAAGATAATTTTAAATAAAATAATAAAAATAGATATTTATAAGTATATATACTGATGCCTATTATTTTAGAAAGTTATGGATGATAGAAAAGAAGTCTAAGGGGATGTTACAACCATTACCCATACTAGAATGGAAATAGAAAAAATCTATATGTATTTCATCTCTAAACTCCCCTAAACATTTAAAGATTGTATTGTTGCTTGGGTTTTTATATATTTCATTATGATCTCAGTATATTTTATTGTGATTAAATAATATTTCTATCTATGTCAATATTCTGGTATATAGAAAAAAAGTAGTGGAATGTTTTCATGGAGCACAAAATTGTATTATATCTGACTGGGATATGAGATTTACCTCAAAGTTCTAGAGAAGCCTTCAACAGTCATTGAATATAGAGTTTATCATTAACAATAAATTTCATACTCAAAAGGATGAATATTAGGATAGGAATATTAAAATCTTAAAAGATATATTGAGTTTATGTTCTTGGGATTTCAAAGGGGATTTGGATCAACACCTTTCTTTGGTCATGTTTTTATACAACAAAAACATTCACTCAAGTATTCAGATGAAACCTTATAAAGTCCCTTATGGAAGAAAGTATGGAACCAAAATTTTATTGGATGGAGTTGTGTATAAAAATATATAGGGAATAGAGTTTTTTGATTAAATACAAGAGAAGTTCATAGAAATTAAATAGTACATAAAGGTATCACATAGTTTACATAAAAGTTTTTCTGATAATCATTACTGAGATCTAGATTTTGAAGTTGGTGAAAAAGAATCCCTTTTACTATCTTATTGGAAGAAGGTTCTGATATTTGGATATAAGTAAAATATAATACCTAGATATATTGTTCCCTTCTAAATTATATTTTCATATTGAAATAGTTTGGTAACATTTATAACTTCCACTAAATCTTTCTAAAGTTCATGATGTGTTCCATGTATCTCTTTAGAGTAAGTACATACTAGATCCTTCACACATAATAAAATCTGAGGTTATACTACTGGGCCATTTTTTCTCTTATGAGTAAAACCAATGGATATTATGGATAGAATATTGAATTTTCTCAGAAATAAAATCGCTCACCATGTCAATGTTTTCTGTTGAAACCAAAAAATTAAGGAAGCTACATGGGAACCTGTGGATGTGATTAGGAAGAAGGATACACAGTTTTTTGTATTTACATGATGGAATTTTGAGGGAAAACTCTTATAATTATAGTATAAATTCACACCCTAAGATTATATGATATATTTATCTTTAAATAATTTTAATTTCTTTGAAATATTTTTTTACATGGATCATGATGTTTAAACAAAACAGTATATACAATTGAATTATTATTATTTAATGTTCCAATTATCACTTAACTATCAGATTGTTAGGTATTAATATATACATAAAAATTATGAAATTTAATTTTTTACACATTTATAAAATAAATTCAACGGTGGTCAATATGATAGAAATGAAAACAAGATAATATGAATGTATAATAGAATAGTTTTTTATAGCTATTTTTATGTGTGAAATGTGTTTTATATTTTTATAAATTAAATTAATCACCAATTATGAATTAGTTTAATATATATTTTCAATAAATATATTGAATAAAATATTTTAAATTTCATCTAATGGTTTTTACTTTTAATAGAGTAATTAAAAATTAGATTTCTATTTGAAAATGATTTTATATAAAAATGGTTTTATTTCATTTTATGAACTTGTTTTAAAATTAATTTCTTCCACTTGTTGAAGTTGAACCATAAGAATTTTATTACATATTTGGAATAATTATTATTCATATAATTAATAGGGTTAACTTATTTTTTTTCAAAATTAATAGTAAAAACAATAAAAATTTTGTACCATGGTTAGGGTTAAAAAGGTTTACTAGGGGTTTATAAACTAAGAAAAAAATATAAAAAAGAATCATAAACTTTCATAAATATTTTTTTAAATATTTTTTATACTTATATTATCCTAAAATTTATTTACTATCTATTTTTTCACTTTCAAAATAAATTTTCACTATATAATTTATATATTTTAAGTAATTCCATGAGTGTCCCTCCCATCACATATAAAACAAAACCTCTTATTCACTATTATTCCCACAAATTGATCCATATATATTGGAATATAAATACCAAGAAACCATCCTATATTAATTCACTTTATTTTCTTACCCTTAGATCATCTTAAAGAGTATTTAGGTGTACACCAATAGAGATATCTCATAGAATAGGTAATAATCTTACATGACTCTTTGATAGTTTATTTCTTCTTCTACATATTATAACTTTTTTTATCCTTTCCAAAATAATTATAAACTAAACAAAATATAAATATTTTTTTTATTATTATGGAAAAACTAATTTCCAATTCTTATCCATTAAATTGGAAATCAAATCATCTCTCATGCGTAAGTGTGGACTACTATCTTGGAGTATAATTATAATTCATTTTCCATTATCATTTTAATGGTTTGTTATTATGATTAATTTAACGATTTTATTTTATATTAACGATATAATTATTATTCTACAAATTATAATTAGTATAAAAATTTTCTTTCTATCTATCCATCAAAAGGTGAAAACATCACCTGTGCGTATATGTGGATGACCACCGCTACGAAGTGACGTAATTAATTATTCATAATGGATTTATTTGAATGGTAATGAAATTACAAATATTTAATGTAACACCCAAAGCATCCATGGTACGTTTCCCTTTGAATAATGCAATCGCTTTCATTGTACGCAACTTCAAGATTCTAACACACCGCGACCAATCAAAGTAACCATTATGAATAGTAATACCCACTTTTTGAAATTTTATAAATTTTATCTTTCACAGTGGACTTCATTTTGGATTCGGAATATCGAAATTAGCTAAGGGTGAATTTTTTTTATTTTTATGGAAACCTTCAATTTTGGATGAATAGTGAAAAACACTGAGTTATAGTTTAAAACCGAATTTTTATTTAAATAATTATTTATTTTATTTAAATTTATTGTAACACCCCGGTCTTCCACGATACGCTTCTCTTTTAATAATGCAATAGCTTGCATTGTACGCAGGTTCGAGATTCAACACACCACAACCAATCAAAGTAGCCGTTATGAATAGTAATACCCACCTTTGGAAATTATATAAATTTTATATTTTAAAATCGACTTCATTTTTTTATTTGGAATATCGAAATTATCCAATGTTGAATTTTGGGTATTTTTCTGAGAACTTCCAATTTTTTATGAATAGTGAAAAATACTTAAAAGCAACCTTTTTAATCAAAATAACTTATAGTGATAAATTATACTATTGAGTGGTTTTAAATTATAATTAGAATATATTTTTGCCATTTTATCCAATGGTGGTCATTAGAATTAATTTCACTTTGAAATTGGACATAAATAATTGTCAATCTTTTGATATATATTGTTTCTTAAAAACACACTATTTGTTGTGACAGCAGAAATTAATTATAAAATTAATTAATACAACATATATGTTTGGAATTTTGTAAAAGAGAAATCATTTTTGAATTCAGAATATCAATTATAGCTTAGGGTGTAATTTTGGCATTGTTCTGAAAAACTTAAATTTTTGATGAATAGTGAAACCACTAAGTGGTAGTTAAAAAACTGATTTTTTGTTTAAATAAAACATTACCACTTCTGTGATTTGATTTTCAAAAAATCTGACATACATGATTGTCATTAGTAAGTAAAATGTGGTTTAATGGGATTAAAATATTTTTTGGTGAATAGTAACATTTAAGTTTAATTAATCCGGATTAAAGGTTATTAGTGTAATTTAAGGTAAAGATAATGTTATAATAATATGAAATGACCTTTACACTTGTCCTACCTCTATTGGATGAGTCATGGAAGAACAATAAAATCTGTGGGTCAACTTGGGGACCCCATGGAGTCACTTTGGTAGGAAAATGACATTAAAAACTTTTTATTTAATGACAAAATAAAAATGTCGCAAACAAGAGTTGTTTTACTAAAACAATTTTTAAATGGGGTTATAAAATTCATATTTTTTCCTATAAATATTCATTAGAAATATAAAAAGATTTCCTATATCATGATAGTTTTTTTTATAATTTTTAGACATTAAATAAATTAAAATTATTGTGACACAATGATGATGTAGCGATTACCTCATTAATTAACGATTTAAATAAAATGAAAAGATAATGTAAAATCTAAGTCTTAAACTTGTCAAAAACCTATTTTATGAGTATATTGAGAACCCTTATCACCTTATCCTCTAAATATATCATTTTTTGACCTTTAGAATCCTAAAATCATTTCATAATAAAGTAACATTTCAATCTTTCCAAGAGTGCCCCTTCTCTCCTCTTATAAAAGGCCCCCACCTCTACTACCTTATTCACACCTTCAAGCCATTTGTCTTGGAAAAAATGTTCCCAAATAATCTCCCAACTTCCCTCTATTACTCCTAGAAGCCTCACTTTGGGCAGAACGCTTCCCAAGGAATCCTTTGGCTCAAATCAAAAAGAGTTACCCGATTTTAAGGTAATGTCTTCTCTTTTGTTATTTTGTTTTATTTTGCTTCTCCAACCCCCTAAACTCTTTTTATTAACTTCTTTTGTAACAAAACCAGTATCCTCAATATACTATGATGTTGTTATAAGAATTATTCGAGCTACACTTACACACACCTACATCTAATGGTTAAAGAAGATACTGTTTCTGTGGATGACGAATTTCTTCCTCACGAAACGATGATTGTTCAACACTCATATAACACCTTCAAAGGTGGCCATTAAGATGTCACTATATTTATATATGATATATAATATGTTTATATTTTACTGAAGCTTATTTATTGTTCATTTATTTCATACCTTTATGGTTTCCATTATGGTTAAACGCGATATTTTCATTTTAGGAAGTGTGGACTATCGCCCCCTCAAAGTGATTTGAATCGTTAATGCCATATGTGGGATGTATAAAGGATGGAGTAAATGGTATTATACGTTATATTATACTGTAATTATAATATACCTTTATATAATTATGATTTCATTCCATTAAATATGAAATATAAATGAAATTAGCGTTCATGCGTACGTACGGCTTACCGTCTCCATGAACGGTGCATTTCATTTCTTACCTCACCTCTAAATGTTACATAATATTATGAATGAATGTATATACTGGATATATATGATATATATTATATCTAAATCATTAATATAATTCTGGAGACAATGGATATTCTACCACATAAACAACTTGTAATTATAAGAAGTTTATTGTTGACTCAAGTACCAAATATCGACAAACCGACCGTTATTAACTTAAATAAATACATAGTGTTCATAACATGGTAATAAGTTATATAAAATGATTAATGAACTTTAAAAATGATATTAAGCAAGTATAGATTAACTCTAGTTTATTATTCAAGAGGTTAAATAACGGTCGAGTCAAGTCGGACACGAGGTATGAGAACTTCTTAACCCAATTTCTATTCTTTGGGTTAATCTCATACTTTCAAATTATGTCATGATATTATTATTTCCAATCTTCTATTTTTGATTTCTTTATGTGTGCTTATAGTTAATATACATAATAGAACTATTTTATTTAAAAAAAGATCTCTGTAAGGACTTTGTCTCAATCTCCTTTCATTGAGGCATATTTTGTTTTATACACAACTTTCTTTTATACGGTGTATAACCCCTTTGACTTTTACATTTATTCAAAAGGAATCTTTTTATATGAAGCGTTTTACTAAACGAAAAAAAGGAATGTTTTTCTTGTCATACGTATGCGGTGACAACCAATTTTCTGCCGCCGTGACCATTATTTGAGTTTCAGCTTCCTCTACAAGCCATAACTTTTTTTTAAATGAAAAATAAATACCAAGTTTTACTTTTCTTTTATTTTGGTATTGAAAATGGTTTTGATAATGTTTTTATTATATCAATGTGTTGTATTGATATCTTGTGATTGGAATGTGGAAATGTTATGTTTCCTTTATGCATGTTTTATGTTATAGAATTCAGTTTTGGTTTATGATATGTTTAAACCTGTTCATATGAGGAATGAATTTGACTTAATAAGTGACGGGTGGAGCCCGCTATAGCTCCTCGATGCATCGATAGGTCTCATGAGACAAACTAGTGTCTTGGCATGAGGCCTTGACAAAATATTATTTATGGTCTTGGCACGAGGCCTTGGCTACTTGGTTATGATTGTCTGGCATTATGCATTCCATCATTATGAAAGTAGTTATTGATATTGAATGTGATTATTCGACCGGTATAATATCCATGTGAATAAGTATATGGCATTATTTCATTTTACTTTTTCCATATTATGTTGAAGTTCAAGTTTAAAAGGATTTTTTTAGGTATACATTGCCTTAAATTTTTATGTTTATTTATGAAAACTTCCTCTATATTGTTATCCTTACTGAGCATCTGAGCTCACCCCTTTCAATGTTTTAATATTTTCCAGGATGTGAAGATGTATTTTATGAATGACCTGCTGGGATAGTCAGAAGAGGATATGAGTGTGGACTATGGAGACATTTGTTATTGTAGTTTTTCACTTTATGATGTATTGTAACATTTATGAATGTATCTAGTGTTTCCAAGGCTACTAAACTAATCGGTCTTTCCAGACTTGATCTTTTGTGATCATGCCAATGTTACGCAATAACGCACCGACTCTGGGTAACTGGGGTCGGGGAATTACATATATATTAGGTCAAAATAGATACATAATACCCATATAAGTTCAATGTAATTCATTGGATTCATATTATAACAATTTTAGATATATAAAAATTGTATTAAACTTTTCACCGTCTTTTACCCACCTCTTAGAAGAATTTGAAAATTTACATAAAACATAATTTTACCACTTCTGTGAGTGGAGTTTAAAAAATCCAATAGACATGGTTGATATCAGTAAGAAAAATGTGGTTTAATAAGATGAAAATAATTTTTGTTGAATAGTAACTTTTTACTTTTATTTACCACTGTTAAAAGTAAATAGGGTATTTAAGGGTAAAAATGATATTATTATTACCCTAACACATGTCCTAATTCTATTGGATAATTATAATTCGACCAAAAAACCTTAGTAATAAAATATTATCCTCTTTGGTCTGCTTAGAATAGATTAGGAAACTTATTATTATTTTATTTAAAGAAGAGTTAAAAGAGTTAAAATCAATGTTTAATAACTAAAACATTTTTAATATAGAGTTATACATAAGAAACATTTGACTATAAATATTAATTATAAATATAAAAATATTTCCTACCTAATGGTAGTTTATTTAAATTTTTTAGACATTAAATAATTTAATTTATCTGTGACACAATGATGATGCATTAATTACCAAATTAAGGAAATATTAAAATAATTGATATTATAAATATCCAAATAAATGTAATTTGAAACTTTTTATGAATTAAACTAATTTTCTAGGTCAATATGACATATTAGCGGTGTTTATATGAATTTGTTTCAAAGAAATAATGCTGTTATAAATTTAGAAAAAATAAAATACCAAATAGGGTCAAAAATTGACTTAAAAGGGTTTTTAAAACAAATATTATATTATTAATTGATATTCTATTCCTAAATATCTAATGTTCAGAAAAAAGACTAATATAATGATAGTTTTATCATTAATTAACCACTTGGAGTTCTATTGGAAGTATATAGTAAGTTTATTAACCATATAATATAAAAATTCAAAGAGACATGGTAAATGTCAAACTATTTAACTAAGAGTTAAATATAAAAGATAAAGTTAATATAGTGACCCAAACCTATCTAAAACCTATTAGTTGATTGTTTTTCAACCCATACCCACCTTATACTTTAAATAATCTCTTTTTGAGCCATCATAAACTGAAAATGATTTTATTATAAAATAATATTTCTATATTTTCCTAAGGTGCCCCTCACCCCTCTTATAAAAGGGCACTCCCCCTTCTCTCTAATTCACACCTTAAAATCCATTTGTCTCAGCCAACCTCTACCCAAATACCCTCTAAACTTTACTCCCATCATCCTAGTGGCATTACTTTAGTCATAAAGCCATCATATGGATCACCTTTGATCAAATCAAAAGGAATAACCCGAAGAAGAAGTAAATATATCACCACCTCTTTCAAGATCATTTCTTCTTCCACTTCCTCTTTCACTGTTGTATCCATTCTAAAATAATAAATCCAGTATATTCTATATAATTTTATGTTATTATAAACATGGTACAACCAAATTCATTATTCTATCCATCACTTTAATGACATGTCACCATACGTGCGTACGTACGGCTTACCGTCTCCAAGTCGTGGTGTAGTTGTTATTAAATGCATTATTATTTGGATGGGTATAATAATGATGTGAAATTGATGTTAATAATAAATATAACATGATAAATATTCTTTATATATGATATAAAATCCAATTATGTATAATTTTAATATCAAAAGAATGATATCGTCGCTCGTGCGTAGGTACGGATTACCGTACCCACGAACGCGATGTGATTCAGTCCCCATTATATCCATTCAAGACTAATTTTCATTAAATGATAAAAAAAAATAATGCTTAAAGACTTTCTATCATCTTGTATATGAATAATATACATCCCATACATAACAAATATGACTCACATAACAAATAATATAAAGGAAAACGAATTCGTTAACACCTGAAACTATGATAATACTAAGATATTACTAACAAGGAAATGTTAAAAGATCATATATGATATCATTTTAATGTATATGATTATTGTATAATTTAATAACAATTATTTCACCATTATACAGGAGGTTAACCTACCCTCTACCATGGAAATTTTCAAGGTATGGGTTAATTTAACAATCTCTTCATTATCTGAGGTTGTTTATACGTAATTATCTACTGGGACCTCTTTATCATCCACATCCATTTTTCATAAAAATGTATTTCAGAACATTTTTACTATTTACTAGAAAATGGGTTAAAGACATTTATACCCTTATATGTTTTGAAAGGAATCATTCTGTCATTTTCCAAACAAGGTACTTTTTGACCTCTTCGATAAATTTAAGGTAAGAATGTTTTTTTAACTTATACGGCGGGTGAAGCTATTTTCCGCCATTATAACATCATCAAACCTTCCCATACAAGCTTATATGAATATTTTAAAAATAAATTTTTTCTTTAAAATTATGTGACTCTTAAATTATTTCAAAATAGAAAGAGATATTTCTCTAAAAAGGGTTTTGATTTCATCTATGTCAACATCCTTTGATGGATTTTAAGTTTATTTGAAGTTGATATATTATGATACAAAACTTCCATATTTTATTGAATGTTTTGTGATATGTTTGACTGTGGATGTGATATTTCTATACCATTCATGGTTTATGGTTAAATTATTGACATTTTTTATGCTAGTTTTAATAAGAATGTTTATGTTATATTTCAACCTTTTCATATAAGGAATGTATTGGACTTAGTAAGTGAGGGGTGGAGTCATCTATAGCTCCTCGATGCATCGGTAGGTCTCATGAGACAACTATATGTGGAATTGGCCGAGGCCCTTTCCCAATTTGATATATGGTTTTGGCCGCGGCCTTAATCATTTTTAAACATCTTGGCCAAGGCTTTGAAAAAATGTTTCAGAATGTCTGGCATTATACATTCCCTCATTTTGAAAATAATATTGATGGTTCATGTGGTCATTTGACTACTAGAATACCCATGATTATGTTTTGTTATGTAATTATTTACTCACCTCATATTCCTACAATAAAAGTACACATTTTTATTATTGGTAAAGCTATGTGGTTTCACTTATTCACCATGCTTAATATTTATATTATTTTCTTCTATATTTCTTACCCTTACTAAGTGTTTGAGATCACACCTTTTTTATGTTTCATTTTCCCAAGATATGAAGAATTTAGTTATGAGTGACTTTCAGGAATAATATAGGAGGCTTGGATGTTTCTAATGGAATATATTCATTTTGTATTTCTTTTCAAGCTGTAAAGTTGAACTTATGTTTGAATATTATTTCCAATAACACTAAACTGATTATTCTTTCGAGACATTATTTCCTTGTGATCATGCCAATGTTATGTAATAATTCACCGACTCTGGGTAACTGGGGTCGGGGAGTCATAGTTGGTATCAAAGAAAGTTTAGTACAAACCTTAGAAGCTAGATTTAGATACTCTGATTAGAGCACATATCCCTAACATAGAATTTGAGGATTAGTATAGAAGAACTTCCTAGAATTTAGTTATTGTAGAGATTTTTTGATTTTTCCAAGAAATACATCCCTGAATAGATATGAGTAGGTAGAGGTGGCTCTTGCACAGATGTACCTAGGTGTAAAACCTGAAAACACCGCTTTGAGCTAGACTCAAATGGGAACTGGTGCATGACAACGGGCCCTACTGCACTCCTGGTTACGACACTCCCAGGGGATATTCTTAGGATAATTATCATTTTTTTACAAACCATTATGAAGGGTTTTTGAGTATATACTTCCTCAAATAAAACATTTTTATGATTATGGATTATATCCATAAACTATTCAATTTATGTTAAGTATTTTAGAAGTTTATAATTATGTAATTCGATTCATAAACTAATCTTGTTTATGCCATTTTTTAGAAATGGAACCTAGTAGAAGGAATGGAAAATGTATCAATGCACGCACTCTATGTAGGGATTTCCCTCCTGCTCAAGATAATTATAGTGGAGCTAGTGATGAAACTGGTGCTGATCAACTAATCACCATACTGGGATAACTCACTCAGGTTATCAATAAAAACCTTACCCATATGTAGCACCCTGATCCACAGTGTGGAGGATCAATGTTAGATCGCATCATGAGGAAACAACCACCAATATTCAATGGGAGTAAAAATCCATTTTTTGTTGAGCAATGGACAAATTCCTTAGATAAAATATTCCACACTTTGGGGAGTAGTGAAAGGGAAAAGGTTTTCATGGCAGTTTACCGCCTCAATTGAGATGTTGACCAATGGTGGTCATTGATTCAAAAAATAAAGGAAGAAGAAGAAGTATCAAATATGGAATGGAGGGATTTTAAAGAAATTTTCATAGAAAAATAATTACCTAATGACCATCGAGCAGATATGGAAATACAATTTCTGAGTCTATGGAAAAAGAAGGATAAGAATGTCAAAAAGTATGAGGCTAACTTTAAAAGGTTAGAAATGCATGATGCAGATTATATACATAACCCAAGATGTAAGATTGATCATTTCTTTGATGGGTTAAAACCATTTCTCTACTAAGCATTAGTATCACAATCCTTCTCATCATATATAGATATTGTCTCGTGTGATATCAAGACAGAAAAGGAATTCTCTAAGTCTTATGTCTTTAAAGAAAAGCAATAAAGGAAGAGATCTAATAAACACTCTAGGAAAGGAAATAAGGAAATAGGTAAGAAGGGAAGAATTGAAATTCCACCCCGTGATAATTGCGGAAGGAAGCACCCTGGTGCCTGTCTACAAGGAAAAGGAGTATGCTACAAATGTGGATAGAAAGTCCATATTACTGGTGATTGTAAGGGAAAGAAAGGCACTACCAATGTTCAATGCTACAATTGCAGGGAGATGAGACATTATGAAAATGAATTTCCAAAGCATCAGGTAAACTTACCTCAGAAAAGGTTGAGGGATCAAGGCCAAGCTTATGTGATCACTACAACTAATGTTGAAGCTCCGAAAGACGTAGTAGAAGGTAATTTAATGGTTTCCTCAAGTTTAGAAAATGAATTATTTGATTCTAGATCATCTCATTGTTTCATATCTTCCTAGTTTTCTTAGAAAATTAGATATTTGCAATTTGATTTAACAAGGGATTTGTTAGTAAAAGCTTCTAAGGGAAGTATCATTGCAACCGAGTTTTGTGAATCATCCCCCATTAGAACACATAAATGTTATTTATCTTCTGATATCATTGTCATACCCATGATTGAATTTGATATAATCCTTGGTATGGATTGGATTTCGGATCATGATGTGAAATTTTATTGTAAGAAGAATGAGGTTATGATTATTGATGATGATGATAAACAACACCTTATTTTAGAGCAAAATCGTCACCGCCTAATTCTTATCTAGATATACCCCCAGTAGCTTAACTAAATTAAATTATTGTGGAGGAAGAGAATGAAATAATTGTGGGTGAGGAAAGGAATGTTCAAATATAGGATGTGCCTATTGTGAAAGAATATGTTGATGTGTTTTAAGAATATTTACCAAGACATCCTCCAGAATGGTAAATTGAGTTCTCTATTGATATAATTCCTGGTTCAAGGCCCATATCGAAGACCCCTTATAAAATGGCCACTGTGGAATTAGTGGAACTAAATAACAAATATAGTAATTGAGTAATGAGGGATGTATTCACCCTAGTGTTTCTCTATGGGGATCCCCTGTCCTTTTTCTTAAGAAGACAGATGGATCTATGATGTTATGTATCGACTACAGGGAGATAAATGCTATAACAATAAAGAACAAGTATTCCCTATCTCACATTGATGAATTATTTGACAAACTTCATAGAGCTCCATAATTTTTGAAGATTGACCTTCTATTTGGATATCATCAGTTGTGTGTAATGAAGGAAGACATTCCGAAGATAGCATTTCTAACCAGGTACGGGCATTACGAGTTTACGGTAATGCCTTTTGAATTGACTAATGCACCCTCTATCTTCATGGATCTACTGAATAGAGTTTTCAAGTAATATCTCAATGATTTTTTAGTGGTATTTATTGATGATATATTGGTATACTCCAAAAGCTAAAAAGTCATGAAAATCACTTGCGTATTATCCTGAAGACTCTTAGAAGACATGAATTATATGGGAAGTTTAGCAAGTGTGAATTCTGGCTTCAGGAGATTTATTTTCTTATCTATATTGTCTCTAAGGATGGAATCTCTGTTGATCCTTCAAAGAAAAAGGCAATCCAATAATTTCCAAGCACCGAAAATTATAAATGAGGTACACAGTTTTATTGGCTTAGCAGGTTATTATTGGCGTTTTGTCCAGAATGTTTCCCGATTTGCTAACCCATTAACAAAGCTCACAAGATAAGGGGTTAAATTTATTTGGACAAAAGAGTGTGAGGAATGTTTTCAAGAACAAAAGATAAGATTAGTAAATGCTTCTATTTTGAATCTACCATCGGGGAATGATGGGTTCATTATTTATAGTGATGCATCGAAGAAAGGACTTGGTTGTGTCCTTATGCAGAGTGATAATGTTATTGCCTATGCATTATGATAGCTAAAAATTCATGAGAAAAACTATCCTACTCATGATCTTTAGTTAGCAGCAATAATATTTGCTTTGAATATTTGGAGACACTATCTCTATGGTGAAAAATGTGAGATTTATACTGATAATAAGAGTTTGAAGTATATTTTCTCATAGAAAGAACTCAACATGAGGCAAAGATGATGGATTTAACTACTCAATGATTATTATTTCATGATACACTACCACCTAGAAAAGGCAAATAAGGTTGCAGATGCTTTGATTGGAAAGGATCATGGAGTTTTGAACAAGATGAGATTTGAAAAGGATCATATATATATGGATCTAGTAAAGATGGATATGGGAATCACCTTGGAAGGTGAAGCATCAATACATTTTCAAATGGTTACCAAACCATCTTTATTATAAAGGATAAAGAGATCTCATACTGGTGATAAAGGGTTTCAAAAGAAGATTAAAGCTGTGAATGATGGGTGATTGAGTGACATTGTGTGTAAGATGGAATTTTGAAATTTGGGAAGAGACTTTGTGTTCCCGATATACCTGATCTAAAAAGATAATTGTTAGATAATTCTCATGGCTCCAATTTCTCTATACACCCTGGGAGCACCAAAATTTATAAATATTTGAAGGAACATTTTTGGTGGGACAATATGAAGAGGGAGATTGCTGATTTTGTGACAAGATGTATGGTTTTTCAACAAGTGAAATCTAGAAGGCAATAACCTGGAGGAGTCATGCAACCTCTTCCCATACCTAAGTGTAAATGGGATAATATTACGATGGAATTTGTCATGGGACTACCAAAGACTCTTAGAAGGAACGATGCAATATGGTTCATTGTTGATCGTCTTACCAAGTCAGCACATTTTCTTCCTATAAGAGAATATTTACCACTTGAACGTCTAGAAATACTATATATTAATGAAGTTGTGATACTTCATGGATTACCCTTATCGATTGTTTCTGATCGTGATCCAAGTTTTACATCAAGATTCTGGAAAATTCTTCAGAAAGCTCTGGATACTGAGCCTCGTTTGAGCATTGCCTACCACCCCCAAACTGATGGACAATAAAAACAGAATATTCAAACCTTAGAAGACATTTTGAGATCATGATCACTTGACATTCAAGGTATGTTGGATCAATATTTACCTTTGGTAGAATTTTCTTATAACAATAGCTTCCATTCAAGTATTCAGATGGCACCATATGAAGAGTTATATGGAAAGAGATATTGCACACCAACTTGTTGGGATGTTGTTGGTGAAAGAAAACTTGTAGGCCTAGAACATGTGGAGGAAACTATGGAAAAGGTATAGGTAATCCAAAACCACATTAAAGCAGCTCAAAGTAGGCAGAAGAGCTATGCTGATAACTGAAGGAAGGATTTGGAATTTCAGGTAGGAGATCATGTTTTCTTGAATGTATCTCCATGGAAGGGTGTTATACATTTCGGTAAGAAGGTAAAATTAAGTCCCATGTACATCGGACCTTTCGAAATTCTATAACGAATTGGGGTTGTAGCTTACCATTTGGCAATGCCTCCAAGTCTCTCCAAAGTTCACGATGTGCTCCATGTATCACTGTTGAGAAAATACATGCCTGACCCAATGCATATAATCACCTATGAGGAATTTTAACTGGAACCCGATATATCTTATTGCAAAGATCCTATCAAGATTCTTGATACAAGAGAACAAGTGTTGAGAAACCGGACGACTCATCTGGTAAAAGTTCTATGGAGAAACCATAAGATGGAAGAGGCAACGTGGGGACCCGAGGAACTTATGATAAAGAACCACCTGAGTCTTTTCATGTGGTAGTATCCTAGAAATTTCGAGGGCGAAATTACTTGAAGGAGGGGAGAATGTAACACCCTAAGCTTCCATGGTCCGTTTCTCTTTTAATAATGCAATATCTTGCACTGTAAGCAACTTCGATATTCTAACACACCACGACCAATCAAAGTAGCCGTTATGAATAGTAATACCCAGTTTTTGAAATTTTATAAATTTTATCTTTAAAAATGGACTTCATTTTTGGATTCATAATATTGAAATTATCTTAGGGTGAATTTTTGGTATTTTTATGAAAACCATCAATTTTTGATGAATAGTGAAAAACACTAAGTTATAGTTTAAAACTGAATTTTTATTTCAATAATTATTTATTTTATTTAAATTTATTTTAGGTCAAAATAGATACATAATACCCATATAAGTTCAATGTAATTCATTAGATTCTTAATATAATAATTTTAGATATATAAAAATTTTATTGAACTTTTCACTGTCTTTTACCCACCTCCTAGGAGAATTTGAAAATTCACATAAATCATAATTTTACCGCTTCTGTGAGTGGAATTTCAAAAATCCAAGATACACGGTTGATATTAGTATGAAAAATTTTGTTCTATAAGATGAAAATAACTATTTTGTAATAGTAACTTTTTAAATTTATTTACCACGGTTAAAAGTAAATAGGGTATTTAAGGGTAAAAATGATATTATTATTACCATAACACAAGTCATAATTCTAATGGATAAGTAAAATTTGACCAAAAACAACCTTAGGAATAAAATTTGAACCTCTTTGATCCACTTGTATTAGATTAGGATACTTAATACTATTTTATTTAAAGAAGAGTTAAAAGAGTTAAAATCAAAGTTTAATAACTAAACAATTATTAATATAGGGTTATACATAAGATAAATTCGACTATTAATATTAATTAGAAAGATAAAAATATTTCCTAAATAATTTTATTTTATTTATATTTTTTAGACATTAAATAATTTAATATATTTTTGACACAATGATGATGCAGTAATTACCTAATTAAGGAAATATTAAAATAATTGATATTATAAATATCAAAATAAATTTAATATGAAACTTTATATAAATTAAAATAATTTTATAGGTTAATATTACATATTAAGGTTGGTTAGATGAATTTTGTTTGAAGAAATAATGATTTTATGAATTTATAAAAAAAACAAAATACCAAATAGTGTCAAAAATTGACATAAAAGAGTTTTTAAAACAAATATGATATTATTAATTTATATAATATTCCTAAAAAATCTAATGTTCTTCAAAAATACTTATATAATGATAGGTGTATCATTAATGAACTACTTGGGGTTCTCTTGAAAGTATATTGTAAGTTTATTAACCATATAATATAAAAATACAACGAGACAAGGTAAATGTCAAACTATTTAACTAAGAGTTAAATCTAAAAGATAAAGTTAATATAGTAACCCAAACTTGTGTAAAACCTATTAGTTGAGTGGTTTTAGACCCATACCCACCTTATCCTTTAAATAATATCTTTTGGGGCCATTATAAACCGAAAATTATTTTATTATAATATAATATTTCTAGCTTTTCCTAAGGTGCCCCTCACCCCTCTTATAAAAGGGCACTCACCCTTCTCTCTAATTCACACCTTAAATTCCATTTGCCTCGGCCAAAATATGCCCAAATACCCTATAAACTATCGTCCCATAATCCTAGAGGCCTTACTTTAGTTAGAAATCCACTCTAAGGAGCCCTTTTGATCAAATAAAAAGGAAGAACCTAAAGAAGTGGTAAATATCTCACCACATCTTTCAAGTTCCTTTCTTCTTCCACTTCCTCTTTCATTGTTGTTTCCATTCAAAAATAATAAATCGAGTATCTTATATATACTGTGATGTTATTATAAATATGGTACATCCAAATTCATTATTCTATCCATCCTTTGAATGACATGTCACCATACGTGTGTACGTACGGCTTACCATCTCCATGTCGTGGTGTAGTTGTTATTCAATACATTATTATTTGGATGGGTATAATAATGATGTGTAATTGATGTTAATTATAAATATAACATGATAATGATTCTTTATATATGATATACCATCAAATTATATGTTATTTTAATATCAAAATAATGATATTGTCGCTCGTACATACGTATGGATTACCGTCTCCAAGAACGCAATGTGATTCATTCCCCATCGTACCCATTCAAGACTAATTTTCATTAGATGATTAAAAATAAGGTTTAAATACTTTATATAATTCTGTATATGAATAATATAAATCCTATAAATAATAAATATTACTTACATAATAAATAATATAAAGGAAAATGAATCTGTTAACACCCGAAACAACAATAATACTAAGAAATTATTAATAAGGAAATGCTAAAAGATCATATATTATGTCATATTAATGTATATGATTCCTGTATAATTTAATAACAATTATTTAACCATTATATAGGAGGTTAACCTACCCTCGACCAAGTAAAATTACCAGGTAAGGGTTAATTTCACAATCTATTCATTATCTGATGTTTTTTATACGTAATTATCTACTGGGACCTCTTTATCATCCACATCCAGGTTTCTTAAAAATGTATTTCAGAACATTTTGACTATTTACTAGACAATGTGGTAAAGGAATTTATACCCTTATATGTTTTGAAATGAATCTTTCCATCATTTTCCAAACAAGTTTCTTTTTGACCTTTTCAACAAATTTAAGGTAAGAATGTTTTTTTAACTTATACAGTGGGTGTGGCTATTTTCTGTCATTATAAAATCATAAAAGCTTCCCTTTAAAGCTTATAATAATACTTTAAAAATAAAATTTTTCTCTATAATTATGTTACTCTTAAATGATTTTACAATAGAAAGTGATATTTCCCTAAAACGGCTTTTGATTTCATCTATGTCAACATCCTTTGATGGATTTTAAATTTATTTGAAGTCGATATATTATGATACAAAACTTCCATATTGTATTGAATGTTTTGTTATATTTTTGACTGTGGATGTGCTATTTTTATACCATTCATGGTTTATGGTTAAAGTATTGAAATTTCGTATGCTAGTTTTAATATGAATTTTTTTGTTATATTTAAACTTTTTCATATGAGGAATGTATTTCACTTAGAAAGTGATGGGTGGAGCCCACTATAGCTCCTCGATGCATCAGTAGGTCTCATGAGATAACTAGATGTAAAATTGTCCTAGGCCCTTTCCCAATTTGATATATGGTTTTGGCCGAGGCCTTAATCATTTTTATACATCTTGGTCGAGGCCTTTACAAAATGTTTCAGAATGTCCAACATTATAGATTCCCTCATTATGAAAATAATATTGATGGTTCATGTGGTCATTCAACAAGTAGAATACCCAGGGTTATGTTTTGTGATGGCATTATTTACTCAGCTCATATTCCTTCCATAAAAGTATTCATGTTTATTATTGGTAAAGGCATGTGGTTTCAATTTTTCACCATGCTTAATATTTATGCTATTTTCTGCTGTATTTCTTACCCTTACTGAGCGTTTTAGATCACCCCTTTTTTATGTTTCATTTTCCCAGGATTTGAAGAAGTTAGTTATAAGTGACTTGCAGGCATAATCTAAGAGTCTTGGATGTTTCTAATGAAATATATTTGTGTTGTATTTCTTTTCAAGCTGTAAAGTTGAACTTATGTATAAATCTTGTTTCCAATAATACTAAATTGATCGGTCTTTTGAGACATGATTTCATTGTGATCATGCCAATGTTATGTAATAATGCACTGACTATGGGTAACTAGGGTCAGGGCATTACATTTAATAATGATGATTATTATTTAATTATTAATATTATGTATATTATGAAACCATGACAAAGTTTCAATTATCAAAACCATCGAACTAAAATATGAATTAAAAAAGGACCAGTTTTCACAAGAATGGTCATTTTAATGATGAAATTGTTAATAAAATAATAATTGTTAGTAATAAATGAATGATAGACTGTATTTTATGAATTAATATGGATCTATATTTAATTATATTAAATTAATATTTATTATATCATATGCATTAATTCATATGAAGCAATATGGTACTTGAGTTAAGGTTTTATGTTATAATCTCATTTTTTGGGATAATCATTAAGACATTTATATTGTGGAAAATTATGTATATATTATAATTTAAACATAATATATTCTCTTATCTTATTATTATTTCTATAATATCAAATATTACTACCAATTTTCTCTCTTTTTTTACATAAAATCATCTAGAAAATGTTTTTAATGAAAAGATGACCATATTTTCTCTTTGGTCGTCGAACATTTTCTTCCATGTACATGATCTTAAAAGTTATTTTATGGATTTTTTTTATATGAATGACATTTTTTTAGAAAATTAACTGATAGTAACATTTAATTTAATTTAAAATGTTTAAAAATAATATTTTTAAAAAAGCCTTCCGAACAATTTATTTTTTTAATTTTTTAAAATGTGAAAAGAATGTTCTCTTTTAACATATGCAGTATAAATGGGTTTTACAACCATAATTATTGTTATTTTCATAAACTATTAATTATAATTCTTACATGGTTATTTTCAAATAAGATCCATTTCAAAATATTTTTTCATATTGTTTTTTAGAGATACCAAAATGAAAATATGTTTTCCCTGTTTTCAAATAAATATTCAAATTTTCTTTTAATGGTATTTTTATTCTATATCAACATAATTTAAGAATTTTTATGAGATATCATGGATATTATATGATTATAAAACACACTTTATTTCATTAGATTAATTATTTTAATGATAATTTGAGGATGGTTCTATTAAATATATTTTACCCCCATTGGTTAATTAAGTTAAGATGAAATCATTATGAAACATATTTATTTTACATAGGTTATACTATTATTTATGGTTATAAGGTTTATGAAATGTATTTCCATTTCATGTATTAGGATATGATTATTATGTTATGATCTTGTGGTATAAATATAAATATATATATATATATATATATACGGTTTTTATTATATGATAGGTTTTTGTAGAATTATTTTTCCCTCCAATGTATTGGATAAAGAATGATATATCCTGATATAATAAAGATTGTAATGGGGATTGGAACCGGTTATTGGAGGTACTATGTCCACTATTATATCCATGTGATTTAACCTTAACTAATGAAATGATGGAATTGGTAGTAGACATAATTCATTATAATTTCCATGGGAGGGAGTCTTGTATAAGTAAATTATTTTATATACTTTTGTCTATGCCAATGAATCATATCTTTTTATAATGATATGCTCTCATATATCATTATTGATTATTGATGGCCATCCACTCTTATGTATTATGTCCTTTTTATGAAAAAACATTATGTTTTGATTCATGATTATTCAAATTTGAATCATCTAGTATGACATTCTTAATTTATGAACATGTTTTCAAGCCTTTATATTTATGATCATTTATGGTCATTTATTGATAATCCCTATTTTTAACCTTATTAATAATATTATCTCACAATTTAATATGTTTTTATTTTACCCTAGTTATGAAGAATGATATTAATTAAGAAATACTCAATAATGGTACTATGAGAGAAGCAATTTGTGGGATATGTTGAACATATTTTGTTAAATAATCATATTGTCTGTATATTATCCAAATACACTATAAATTTTCATTGCTTGGGAATGAATTATTTTTAAATTTATTTAATATTCATCTCAAATAATATAATATTTAGATATTTTATACTCAAATCAACTCATATAATATATCCATAGAGCAAAAATCATGATGATTTCTCTATCAGATGAAAAATATTCTTTGAATAATATTTTGGAGGGATTGAAAATATATTTTAGTTACATTGATACTAATGGAGATAAATTATGGAATTATATATTTCTGAAATATATTTAAGTTCACAAAACATATTATTTTTTACATACTTCAAAATTTTGAAAAGTAAATAGTTAAATTAATACAAATAAGATATTTGGTATATAGTGAAGTGAAATTATGCTAAATGAAATGGATATGTACTATATTCACTTTAAGTAGTGGTTGGTATGAGGTTACTTGAGTTTTGTAGCATATTATTTAAAGTATGTATGTTTTTTTGAAAAATATATATAATATTTTCTAGAGTTTACAAGATAATTATTATTTTATATATAGTAAGAAACGTTTTTTTCACTATGGTGCATAATATCCTTCAAATACATGTGAAAGATATTTTAAACACTCCTATAGAAATATCAAAAAGTAAAAATATTATATAGTATATAAGAAAAAAAATGTTATAAAAGTATCATTAATTTAAAAAATGATTAGTTTTTCTAAATGATATTAGATATCATTGGAAGTTATATTTCTAGAATAATTAATCCAAATAATAATAAATTAGTTGATTCCAGTGTTGTTATTTTGTGTACTAAAACATGTAAAGATGATGTTTGGGATTATATAAGAGTTTTGAGAATAAAATCAAGTAGAAATTGATTAAAAAAAATTTTATATTATTGGATAAAAATTTATAAGGATGAAATTACAATTAATAAATTTAATAAACATTATAAATGATATTGTGGTTAATGTTGAGTTGAGAAAATTAAATTCATGTCATGAAGAAGAAGAATATACTGTAAAGAAATTTGAGAATGAGATACTGACCAAATATTATTCTATTGTTTGAAGATTTTCTATGGTGTAAGGAATAGATCTTATTGTAGTGTCTGATTGGGGAATATTTAAAAATATTTCTTTCTAACTTGAAAATATTTTACACACCAAAATTTTCCTTGCATTTGAAAATGAATGAAACCATGGATTAAGTGAACATATTTTCATTGATGTTTTTCTGAAAAAATAATCCCCATTAATAGGGGATATTAACGAAGATTAAATGAGATTAAATGATAATAAAAATGGTAGGATATTTTTTAAAAGTTATTAGTGAGGATATTTCTCTAATGGTAATCAAGAAATGTTCAAATAATTTTAATATATAAAATATACCATTATGATTCAATTTTTGTATTAAAAAGAGGTAGTAATGATATGAGATATTTATAACTAAATTTCAACTGATAATTAAATATTATAAAGAAAATTAAAAGTATCAAATAAGAAGGTCGGTAACATCTATTAACATAGGAATTTGTGTGTCAAGGTAGAAGAATGAGTCTTATGTGTTGAGAACTCTTTGTGTAAGTTGTATTTTTTTTAGGAATAAATGTTTTTGGAATGTAAATATATTGATGAAGAAGAATTATCTTCGATTTTAAATATGTTATGTTAATATAGTGATGATAAATAATTGAATGGTAATGATCCATGATTGTGGAAGAAGATCCCTAAGTGATTTGTGACACGTCACGGATGAATGAAAGTTTTCTTACCTTAGAAAAATTTGTATATATACATATTATTGATTTTAAAGGATCTTTTGATTATTTTAGGAGTTATATAAATGGTATGTATAAAGTTATAGGGATATGAAAATATTTATTTTCATGAAATAAATAAATTGAAGGAATATTTTAAGGAAATTATATTTACATGTTGATGATGGATGAAGTGAGGGGAATATGAAAATATATATTTGAGTGAAATAAATAAAATTAGAAATTTATTTTGGGGGAAATTAATTTAATTTTTCATAATATGAATAATTATTTTATAAGTGTTAGTAGAAAATATTCTAGCCTCTATCCATTCATATAACAGATTCAATTTCACACATGGGAGGTGATCTAAACAACATAAGAGACAACTAAGCATGGCTAGGTACAGTAGATCATTTTTATATTAGAGGTATATTTAATACAAAAGTAGGTAGGTGGGTTTTCATATAATCCACTGGGTGTGAAAAGGAGGCATAGAGGCACCACTATATAGGGTGTCAAAATGGTGATGATTAGGGTGCCCAGAGTAGGCCTAGATTCGTCAACATGGACATCCGAAAATGGAAGATATATTATTAAAGAGACTAAGGTCACAAGATATTACAATTTGGTAATGTGGGATGTTTTTAATATGACCGTGATTTAAAATCATATAAATAACAAGATCTATTTGACTGGTTTTGTCTACACTATTCGATCTAGTCCATGTTATCGCCTTCCAAATTGAAACATCATAATGATGAAACCCTTTTGCTAGAATTCACCTATGCGTAATCAAAGAAGCTCTCATGATGTTAAAAACCTTCTTCATGTGATGATATTATATTGAGAATCAACCATTATTTTGTGAAGGGTACACGAATCAGAAAATGGGTCCCCCACGAGGGACATAGATCTTCCATATGATGTGATCACATATATTCTATAAAAATGAATGTAAAATAGAAATTATATCAGAATGATTCTTTCTTATAACTTCAATGAGAATGAGTCTTTAATGGACCTTCCATTATGAAGGGAGGGAACAAATATTCCAATAATTTACCACATACCCTCTGTTGGAAGAATATGATTGATTGTTATCCTCGCATAGAAGATTAGTGATCTAATTCTTGAATATTAACAATAATTGGTCTCTATTAAATTAATACAATATTTATAATATATAATATAAATGTAATTAATTAACTATAAATATAACAAATGTTTATATACAGGTAAAATTATGTGCATTCATGTTCTTTGAGGGAAATTATGTTTCGAGCTTGAACCAGTTGAGTATTCTACTAAAGGAAAACTTGATGCACATATCCAATGCATGACATGCACTAATATAAGATAAGAAGTTATTAAAACTATTATATAAAATGAGTAAAATCCATTCATTAGGTATATAATAATTTATGTAGGATTTTTAGGTTCTTTTTATTAAGTTACATTAAATTAAAGAATTCAAAATTGTGAAAATAAATTAAAACTCTGTAAAGGGAATTTAAATGTGGAAGACCAAGCATATCAATTCATGTATACTTTCATTTAAGAAAATATTCATTCCAAATTACATGCCACATGATGAAATATTTTAATAAAACTATAGTTATTTATTAACCACAAAAACAAAGATAGAAAGACCTGATATTTTTAGGTATATAAATTTAAAGATTCATTTTTATTGAGATATTAATGAGGAATACCATGATTCATGAATCATTATTCTTGAAAAAAACATACAGTTATGTTATATTGATTTAGAAGTTTGAAAATTTTTAGTCTTAAATAATTTTAAATGATAATAAGTTAAGCTCATGAAGTGTGGGTATATTCTATAAAATATTTTGATGATATCAGAGGATTTTAATTAATATAAGACATTATAATTAAAATCATTTATTTACAAAGTCTTGAAAATACTATAATGAATATGAGAGAGAGAGAGAGGATAAGATAATTTATGTTTTAGTTAATATTATTATCTTTATATAATTTATGTTATCAAAGAAGAATTGTGTTAATGATGTAATACTGAAACTAAAGAATTTTTTTTAGTTTTGAAAAAGAAAATAGGGATACCCAACCCTAATAATTGATATACATCCTAAAGAGTCAAATAATTAAAATAAGATTTTGTGAAGTTTGTTTCATAAGGAAAAAGGAATAATAAGACAATAGATATATAAAAATAATAATAGAGATGAAGAAAAGGTTTTGTGAAACTCTATTTCAAATAAATAAGAAGGAGAAATGTTTTTGATGAGTTGGACATAAATTTCACATGAGGAATAAGGATTTTTTTATTAAAGTTTTTATAAATAACTAAAAGTATTTTGATAAGTAAAATTTTATGAGGTGATCATGGAAAATATTGTGTGCACCGATGTGATTAATGGAGTAGAAGAAGAGGAGTTTCATTCATGATATTGTGTAAATAATAATAGAAGATGGCAGAGGGAAAGGAGAAAAGAAGAGATGAAAAAATCACAAAATGTCACATCTAGTGGGGGAGTTTGTTTATTTTGTAAATAACTTGATGAATTTATATGGTATCTATAAAAGTAGTACACATAACCATAAGGTGCTATATTTGGTCACAATTCTCTCTAATCAAAAGATTAATGGAGGATTCCACTACCTAATGTTTAAGGAACCACACTTTAGTTCAATATTTTTTCTCAGAAAACCCAGTATAATAAATACCTCAAAATAGTGAAGAATTTATGTATTTTTATTCAATAAGCACAATAAGTATTAGCTACCCATATTTAGTAGTTAACCTTGTAAAAACATAATGTGTCTTCCTTTACTTTCATTTTTCAAATTTCATATGAAAGGAAATAGATATCAAGAGAGATAATATCCCAAAAAATATAAGGGTATTGGATAAAAATTATTAATTAGATTAAAATTTACCAAAAGTTGATTAACCCCCCCCCCCCCCCCCGATTGAGAATGTCCTAATATGGTCTAAACATTATGATATATCCATATCATAAAAAAATTCAAAGATATAGAAAGATTGATGTCACTTATACTAATATTTAAAGAATTATAAGGAATTTAAAAGTTTTGGAAATTCCTTAAATATGATATATTTTCATTATTATGATAAAGAGTGAGAAAGATATCTGATCCTGATTCTGAAGAGGATATAGAATTAAAGATTATCGAAAATAAGGGAAACATGATACTACGTTAGAATATTGAAGCAATCAAAGACCAATTTATGTGTTTTTCTAGAGAACACATGAAAATATAATGGGAGTTGGTATAAAGAACTTTTTATGAGGCACTATGGTATTCATGGGAGATAGCCTACACCAGTAGGATCAAGTATATAGAATCTACCAGAAGATGAAAATGCCTTTTTAAGAGATAACCCTACACTATAATCAATATTTTTCAAGATTTTTTGTGATATTATGTATCCCAATAAACCATGTTTACTATGGGAAATATATACCTCAATAGTATCCAAAAAACTATAAATATTATGTCCCACATTAGGACCAAACCTTGTAAAAATCATTTGTGCTACTGTTTATTTCTTACTTTCTATATTTCATGTTATGTTCAGTGTTGAGAGAACATTAATAGATACATACTTCATAATAGATATATTGTTTTGAATAATAAGAAGGGATAATTGAAATATGAATTAAAATTCTACAAAATATTGGGAATATTGATTCAACCCCTCTCAATATTCTTGTATGATCTACTTGGAACATTATTTTTTGTCCAAAATAATATAGTTTTCCTCAGATTGGATACAAAATTCTTCCAAACTGTTTTATCATAAATTCATGAAGTGAAAATTTGGGTAAGGTTCATAAGTGCCTATAATAAATAATATAGTTTATATACCTATTAAAGTTGTTGTGGAGGATTTAGAAAAAACTATATAGAATAGATAGAAGAAATCAGAAATGAGCCTAAAATAGGGTGAAAGTATAAATATTGTTTATCTATAATTAAATGTAATAAAAATAGTATATTACTTAGAAAATCTACTAATATGAATTCATTTTAAGAATCCACATTTATTTATGAATAGTATTATGAATTAAATTATAGTGAATTAGTTGAAGATATCATCTCTAAAGTAAAATAATTCTTGATAAAAGTTTCCATTGGGGTTGTAACTTATATAATTGGTATTATCAATGGACTATATGATGAAAAATCACTGTACGAATTTGATTCTTAATATATATAGAGAGATTTGGGTAAAATGTTTCAATAGTGTAAAAATATCACTGAACTTATTAAAGTTAAAGAGAAATACTTATCAATTTGTGATGAAAATTATTCCCTAGACAAAGAATATTTTAAGAATGAAAAAGTTGATAATGATAAAATTAAGAATTATAAAGTATAAAAATTCAATTTTTTGAAAGAAAGATACCATGATACTATTGGTTTCATGGATACCCTATTGGAAATCAAATATAATATAATTAAGGTCCTTGATAATTCGTTTCAAGAATATATAAAAAATCATAATGATCTGGTATTTATGATGAATAATGAATGTGAAGACATTATGAGATAAAATAGATGAAGATAATAACATTCTTAATAAGAAATTCTATGAGTTTGAATCCAAATTATGAAATTTGGAAAAACATTTGAGCCAAGTCTTCACAAACTACTGAGAGAAAATATGGTTCTATGTAAACTTTTTAAAATAGTATTATCTCTAAAAACAACCATGCATGTGTTAAAAATATTTTAAAATAATCTCTTGATCAATGTAAAAGAATATATTGTAAAAATTTAACCCGTAAACTAGTAACTATTTTATATACTAATGTCTTTTGAAATTTTATTGTAGGTTTCAAAATTTAAATCTGGGAAAATTTAGATAATTTAAAAATCAAAAATATCACAGTACATATTCAAAGGTTATTGTAAGAATTTTCAAGAGGAAAAATTAATCAAATAGATCCCAACCTATTTGCATTTCTACCCAAAAAATAACAAGGGCCACAAACTGGAGATATTGAAACAAAAGTAAAATTAATAATATGGTTTATTCTCTATTGATGGTGTTTTTGAATATTTGATCATAGATACAATTAGTATTAGTATAATTTTATAGTTTATAAAATTCATAAATGGATATAATTAATGGTGAGTAAAACTAAAATAAATGTGTAAGTCCTTCTATTCCAAAATTAAATCACATCAGGGTGTGTTAAGATTTTCTTGGATAATTTAAATTTAATTGTTAATTATGATAAAATATACTTGTAAAAATCATCAAAGAACAATTTATGTATGATGAGAAAAATATGACTAAAATTTAATAACCTAAATATTAGGAAAGGAGTATATTTCTTAGGGTAAAAACAAAAAATAAGTTTGTAAAAAGTACTTTAAACAAGAATTCTATGAATAATGTCACACTAATAAACATAAGATATGTATAATTTTTTAAAAGGTTCATTACATAGACCTATTAATAAAACACATATATTCTATTACTTATTGATGCAAGGTAAAAATTTTAAGAACCAATATGTTAAAGTAATTAAAGGAATGGGTTTTTTAAAATAATTTCAAAGGAACATAAAGACAACTTACATAAAAATAGTAACCCAAAGGTTATAAAGAAACCATGTGGGAAATTAAATAATAGTTTTCATATTAAGAGATTTTTATTAACTATTTCACCAAAAAATTATTTGGATAAAAATATATTGAATATATTGCAGAAATTAGGTTATAAATGCAAGAAAATAATTCCACATGAAAAAGAACTAAAGTTTCATTAATTTTGTATAGAAGGGATGAAAAAAAATTAACAACTTTTTTGTGGAAGTTGTAAGAAGACTGGTCATTTTCTAAATAATTGAAAGAAATGGTAGCCTGTAAAAAATAGAGATAACGAAAAGAAATTGAAGAATAAGGATAAATATAAATAATAGAGAAATCCCGTTATTCATAAGTAAATACAAATCTATAAATATTAAATAGGATCTCGTAAGAAGTGTTCTCACCATATTGGAGATAAATAGAAAAGGGTTTATGGGTTTGGAGTGAAACCCATGAAGCTATCATTACAAAGTTAAATATATCCAAATCATTACCACAATTTAGTTCATTTTATTTATTTTGAAATTGAATTATATCTCGTTAAATTTTGGTGGAGAATTAGATGCGTTTTGTAATAAATTTACATTAAGATAAGAGATATATTATGGTGTACTTTAACTTCTTTATCCTTTTAATATTTTTGGGTGTATCAACATTCCTAGAGTTTATTTTGAATAAAAATATATATGATTAATATTATTATAGTGATTCCATTGAGGGAGAGAAGATAATAAGGGAATCTTTTAAATGATATTTTTTTATATGAATATGGAATTCATAGAAAAAAAAAATAGAAATATGAATTTTGAGGTATGAGAAATGCTTTCATATTTAGTGTTTTACTATACCAAATAATATTCCTTAGATGTAAGTGAGTGATAAACTAAAAAGGGGGAGTATTACACCTAGAAAATGATTATTTTAATGTGTTTCTTGATTTGAGAGTAGGTGAAAATATTTCTTGTCAAATTTATTTGAACATCTTCTAGAAATAAAAATATATTTTGGTATCTCATGCTAGATATATTAATAGAATTTTTTTGTTCTAGTTTACTCACTCTTATTTTCTACACTATAAATTTATCACATATACTTAGAGTTTAATAGTTGATGGATTACTGATAAGTGAAATATGAATCCAATATTCAGAAAAGTTTATTTGGATGCATCTATCCTAAAAATGGGAGATTGGAATAGAGAAAATAAGTAATTTAAAAATATTAACGTAAGATTACCTCAAACTAAAATTTTTTCATTTATTGTCACTAGGGGGGTAAATATTGACACATTAATTAATGTGTGAATTAAATAAATTAAAAATGGTGGATATTTAAAATACCAAGAAGATCATGATAAAGGAATGCATTGGTTGTATGTTTTTTTCGATATTTATATAAAATAAATTCAATATATATGATATTGGGTGTTGGTGGAAGATCCTAATGAAGATGATGAAGTTTCTTCATCCTGGATGAATGGATAAAGAGATTTAATTGAGTCTACTTCTTGGAATTTCCATATTCCTGGATTCTTGAAATCAATATTTATAGGTGATAGCTATTTATATTATATTTATGGAAAACAATGTAAATTTTGGTTGCATAGAAGTGGAACTATTGAATTCAGTTCCAAATGTATTTTAGAGTAGCTGGATATTGAATATTTTTTAGAATCTATGGTATGGATATTGAAAAAAATTGAGAAAATATGTTTAAAGAAGAAAAATATTAATTGAAATTGGAAAAACTCTATCCATAATGTAATGATAATGAATGCTATTATTTGAGGTGAATAAATTTTTTAAGGGTATTTTTGAGTGATTGAATATATCTTATGATGAATTATAGAATTATAGGTTGTTAAATCTATATAATTTGATAAAACACAACAATTTTATTGGTCTATATAATTTTGATAAGGGAATATCCTAATTGAGATATGTAAGATATTCAAAATAAATATATTTGTGAATATTATAATGGAAATGGGTATTTAATATATTATTAAGAGTTATATATTTTTCAAAGACCCTAGGGGTTAGTTAAGATATATAACATATTATTTATGGTATATATGTTTCTTTAAGAATGTATGACATATTTTTTATAGTTTACTAGATACGTAATATTTTATATATTGTATGTATGTTTTTTGAATACAATGTACAATATCCATCAAATACATGTGTAAAATATTTTATAGGATCATGGGAAATTATAAAAAAGATGAAATTATATTTAGAACATTTGATGAAAAAAAATTATACAAGTATGAGGAATTTACGAAACTCTGTGTTTTTAAAAGATATTTAGAATCTTTAGTCTTTAAAAATTTGGAAGAGGGAATCGAGAGAAGAATAAAATAGTCAATGGTAGTGTTGTGTTTCAATGAATTAGAACCTAAAATTAATAAGTTTATGATTCTAGAAAATTTTTGGGAACCAAATTGAGATGAAGTTTCTTATAGGAAAATGTGAGTTTCTCAGGAAACTAATTTAGATATAGAAAGAACTATTCATTATGGGATCAAAATAACAAATGAAATTGTGATTCAGGATGATTTAAATAAATGGGCAACATACTATGAAAAATAACTCTCTAGAAATAATATTGAGAATGAGATACCTACCCATTCTGGGTATGTGATTTTAGGTATTTTCACTCTATAAGGAAATGATCACAATATAGTTCCTGATTGGTGAAGATGTAATAACCAAGCCTAGATCAGCCAAAACTTTCCCATGTGGGGATTCTAAATGATCTTAGGTTCATATCCCTAAAAATTTTAGAAATGAAATAGGGATCCAATAGGGGCCCCACAGTCCAAAATAGAAAGCATTGAGTAATCTATATGATAAAATAAAATATAAAAGAGCTAAATTGGAAAAAAAATTAATCATGCATCATATTAATATATGAAACACTAGCCAATACATATTGAGTAAAACTAGAATAAAACAACATGAAATTTTACCTAACACCTATAATCATCCCATCAAATCCCTAGAAACCAAAACCTTCTAACTGAACCACGTATCTGTTTATATTTTATACCAATGTATGGAGAGAAAATATGGAGGTATACCCATGTACATTGAAACCCATACTATTTTTGTAGGATGAGGGTGATTCTAAGGACCCAATATGAATCTAAATGCCTAAATGATATTGAGTTATACTAGGATTAAATGGATGTTCATGAAATACATATATAAGAATTGAATTCATACCCATCAAACACACCCACCTAGAAACATAACGTACAATTAAAATTTATCATACAAGTAAGGTTATATTGTGCTAATAATTATGATATAACTCTTGACCCTACTTTCTTCAGAACCAACCCAAAAGGATGAAGTCAGCACATACCAAAACCTAAAACTATAGTCAATGAAACTGGTTAAGGTGTTATTACTAGAGCAACCCACACTAAGGGATTCATCACTGGGTATCCAATCAATTCCTAATAAATACCTTTTCACTTAATAGAGGTGATGTGAAAACATTCAGATCACTACATAAAGGTTAAAGGTAGGGTGTCATCAAGTCATAAAATTCATGTATAACATAAACAAATATAAAATAATGTAATAAAAGAAATTACCAAATAAACAAGAGAATAAAATAAATTCATGTCCACCTACCTCAACCAACCATCCATAAATATTTCCCATAATTATACCAACTTTTTTTATTCTAAAACATCCATTATCATCAATAATCACCATTAAAATCAGAAAACTACACATTAAAAACCGAGAAAAAAATTGAAATAATAGATAATATACTCATCGGGTTATATAATTATTACTAAACCATTTTAAACATGGTTTAGTTATTACGACCCACACTTTACATACATTGTTAATACTTCAAAATTGAAGCACACTTATTACAACATATGACAAAACCACAAAGGACCGTATAGGTATAGTGTCTTTAGAAACTGGGGAAACATAAACAACTGGTTCATAAATCTTCTACAGTGTCTCCCATTTATTTCATCATATCTAGGGTCCCTTTTAGCATATTCTACTTAATATCCATCTTCCTGACCTGGGGAAAAGAAAACATAAAAGGGTGAGCTCAAATGCTCAGCAAGGGCAAATAAAAGAAATAAAAATCATATCATATCTTTATGAAAATCAAAACCTGCAAAAGAGATCATAATATCTTAACATGGAATAAATCATAGAAGTGAGAATGAGATCCCCATAATCATAACATAAAACTTGAATCTTTGTGGCATGCACACATAATCATGGAAAATCATTTCTTGTTAGTCATGACTCATTGCCAAGACTATCTTAGTGGACATAGTCCCTTTCTGAACCGAGTTCACTCCTTGTTTCAGTCCTGTATCACTGAACCGAAATAACCTTCCGTTCCAGCCATGTCTATCTCATGAGATATAAAATCTTTACCCAATGCATTGGAGGGAGATATAGGTCCCACCCATCTTATAATGAATCCTTTCTTATGTGTGCCACATAATCATAAAACATACATCATCGCATAACACATATAACAAAAATGGGATTCTTGAAACATCATGACATCATAAATCAATTCATATATGATAAAGGAATTCATAAACATAATTCCATCACAACATAGTCAAACCAATGTAAAAATATGGATAGAAACAGAACCCTTTATTATCTTAGATGGAAAATAATTTTGATAAAACACTTGAATTGAATTCTTGAGGAAAATATCCTTTCTTCTTCAAAAACATTTTTCCTTTCATAACATGTCATACAACTTTAAAATAAAAGAATTTGATTAAAAATAAACTTGAAAACTTGTAAAGGAAGCTTCTTTTAAGTAATGTTTTAAAAATCCATTCATGCCGTATAAGTTAAAAAAAACATTCTTCGTACTTTTGTCGGAAAAGTCAAAAAGTACCTCGTACGGAAAAACGACAAAAGATTCCTTTCTTATTCTTTACTAAAAACTCACCTAAGGGTAAAATTGGATTTAAACTATTTCAAGTGGATGGAAACAATATTACATATTGAGGTAACATGGATGTGGATGATAAAATACACCCCAGTAAATACTTACGAATAAACAATCTCGGATAAAAATGAGATTGTGATATTTCCCTTACCTTAGGTCCGATTTGCTTTGTTCGTGTCCGAAGCTCCTGTATAATGGTTTAAATAATGTTATTGACTTATTCCAGAATCATACATATTGATATGAGATCATATATGGTCATATTATTAGCTTCTTGTTAGTAATATTTCATTGTTACTTGTTACTCGGGTCTTTATAACTTTTTGTTCTTATGCGTGTTTTGTCGAATAAATTCTTATTCTTATCTTTAGGTTATAGATAATTCATTTCCAGAATGGTATTAGTGTAGTATATACCATATTCATTCATTCAATTTATTTATATAATCATTATGAAATGAAGATCATGTAGAACGAGTCGCATCACATCGTGGAGACGGTATTCCGTACGTACGCACGAGTGATGATATCGTTCCTATGATCGTGGAATTGTATTGGAGTATATATATATATTATTTCAGTATCAATATTACTTAATAATAATCATATATAGTTACTGATTACACCATTATACCCATCCTTGTAAGGTGATGGTGGAAAATAGATTACACCACGGCGTGGAGACGGTATTCCGTACGTACGCACGCGCGGTGATTTCATTTTTCCGTAGGATGGATAGAAGGTGAATTAGGGTTGTTTCATATTTATAATAACATATCAGTATGTAAGTAATACTGATGTTATTACTTTATCATGAAACAACTAAAGAAGAAGAAGTTGAAGAAGAAAGAAATTGAAAAGATCGGTAATGGATATTACCTCTTCTTTGGAACGCCTTTTTGAATCCTCCACTTAAGGAACTAAGATTGGTCTTTGGAGAAGACCAGGACCTCTAGGATTATTCTAGGGAAGTGTAGAAGGGAAAATGGCAGGGGTTGGCCGAGCTTGAGTGCTCAAATTGGTGTGAGGAGGAGGGGGAGGAGGTGCCCTTTTATAAGGGAGGAGAGGGGCACCTTAGGAATATCTCAAAATATTATTTTATATTAAAGTCAAAATCGGTTTATAATGGTTCCAAAGGGTCTTATTTCGAAGCTAAAGTGGGGATGGGTCGAAATCCTATCATCCAATAGGATTTAGACAAGTTTAGGGTATTATTTTAACCTTATCAATTAGATTTAACTCTAAGTTAATTAATTTAACTTTTACCGTGTCTTTTTGTTTTCTTTCACTATATGGTTAATACACTTACTATAACATGCCAAACGAACCCCAAATTGTTTATTATTAATATATATATCCTTATCTAAGTCATTTGTCCGAACCTTAGATTTTTAGGAATAAAATAACAATTAATAATATAATATTTGATTTAAAAACTATTTTGTGTCAATTTTGACACTATTTGATATATGATTTTTGTGAAAGTCATAACAGAATTATATGTTCGAACCAAGTTTCTTAAATCAACACTAATATATCATATCAACCTAGAAAATTAGTGGAATTCAAAAAAAGTCTCAAATTACATTTATTTTGGTGTTTATAACATCAATTATGTTAATATTTCATTAATAAGATAATTACTGCATCATCATTGTGTCATAAATAAATTAAATTATTTAATGTCTAAAAATTACAAATAAAATACCCTTATGTAGGAAATCTTTTTAGCTTTCTAATGAATATTTATAGTCGAATTTATCTTATGTATAACCCCATATTAAAAATGATTTACTTATTAAACTTTGATTTTAACTATTTTAACCCTTCTTTAAATAAATTAATAATAAATGTCCTAATCTAATCCAAGTGGGCCTAAATGATAATATTTTACACTTAAGGTTGTTTTTGGTCGAGATAAACTTGTCCAATAGAATTAGGACATGTGTTAGGGTAATATTAATATCATATTTACCCTTAGTTACCCTATTTACTATTAACCGCGGTAAAAAAAAGTAAAAAGTTACTATTCACCAAAAAATTATTTTCATCTCATTGAACCACATTTTAGTCCTTGATATTAACCGTGTCTCTCGGATTTTCGAAATTCCATTCACAGAAGCGGTAAAATTAAGTTTTATGCAAAATTCAGTTTTTTAACCTACCACTTAGTGGTTTCACTATTCATCAAAAATTGAAAGTTTTCAGAAAAAAACCAAAATTTCACCCTAGGCTAATTTCGATATTCTGAGTCCAAAAATGAAGTCCATTTTGAAAAATAAAATTTATAAAATTTTAAAAAGTGGTTATTACTATTCATAACGGCTAGTTTTAATAGCATATTGTTGTTTAGTGAAACTCGGTATTGCGTACGACGCAAGCTATCGAGGAAGGTCGCGATTGCGTGCAAAGCAAGCCAAGAAAGTGTTGTGTAGAAAAAGATTCCTTTGATGATTTATATAACATAAAAGTCTCGGGTGTTACATTCTACCCCCCTTAAAAAGAATTTCGCCCTCGAAATTCGTCACTTTGTAACAAACAAATGAGGATACTTCTCCCTCATCATATCCTCAAGCTCCCATGTAGCTTCTTCAAGTTGGTGGTTCCTCCATAAAACTTTCACCAAGCGAGTGGTCTTGTTTCGTAGGACTTTTTCGCTACGATCCAGAATCTCTATCGGCTGTTCTTCATAAGAAAGATCTTGCTCCAGCGGTACAACTTCTGAGCTGAGTACATGTGAAGGATCTGGTATGTACTTTCTCAGGAGAGATACGTGGAACACATCGTGAACTTGAGAGAGATTCGGTGGAAGCGCCAATCGGTAAGCTACCTTCCCAACACGATCCAGTATTTCAAAAGGACCGATATATCTAGGGCTCAACTTCCCCTTCTTTCCAAATCTCATAACCCTCTTCCAGGGAGATATTCGTAAGAACACTTTATCGCCCACTTCAAACTCTAGGTCTTTTCTTCGGTTGTCGGCATAACTTTTCTGTCGACTCTGAGCTGCTCTTATGTGTTGTTGAATAGATCTGACCTTTTCTTCCATTTCATCAACGAGATCAGGTCCTAATAGCTTTCTTTCCCCAACTTCATCCCAGCAAGTTGGAGTCCTGCATTTCTTTCCATAGAGAGCTTCATAAGGAGCCATCTGAATACTGGAGTGAAAGCTATTATTATAAGAAAATTCCACCAAAGGTAGGTGTTGATCCCAACCTCCTTTGAAATCCATAGAGAAAGCTCTCAACATATCTTCTAGGGTTTGAATTGTTCTCTCAGACTGACCGTCTGTCTGGGGATGATAAGCAGTGCTGAAACTCAACTCTGTATCCAGAGTATGCTGAAGACTTCGCCAGAACTTCGAGGTAAATCTCGGATCTCGATCAGATATAATAGAAAGTGGTACTCCATGCAATCTTACCACTTCCTTTACATATATCCTGGCAAGCTGATCTAGAGAGAAATCCTCTCTAATAGCAATGAAGTGTGCAGACTTTGTAAGACGATCAACTATGACCCAGATAGCATTATTGCCTTTGGATGTTTTAGGAAGTCCTGTGACAAAGTCCATAGTGATGTTTTCCCATTTCCATTCGGGTATGGGTAATGGTTGTAACATCCCCTTAGACTTCTGTCTCTCAGCTTTAACTTGTTGACAAACCAAGTATCGAGAGACATATTCAGCAACATCTATTTTCATGCCATCCCACCAGAAGTACTCTTTCAGGTCCCTATACATCTTCGTGCTTCCAGGATGAATAGAGAATGAAGAACTATGAGCCTCATCCAGCAGCTCTTTCTTTAATTCGGGGATGGGAGGAACACAAACCCGATTCCTGAACTTTATTATCCCATCACAATCAAGGTTGAATTCAGGAACATTTCTCACCTTCTTTTGTAACTCGACATCTTCTTTCTGTGCCTCTTTAATCTTCACATGTATAGATGGTTGAACATTCATTTGAGAAAGATAAGATTTTTCCCCTTCCATTATAATTCTAAGATCCATCCTTTGTAAATCCATAAATATTGGATCTTTTGTGATCCTCATCATGGATAAACTAGCATGGTCTTGTCGACTTAATGCATCTGCCACCTTGTTTGCTTTCCCAGGGTGGTAATGGATTGAGCAGTCATAATCCTTAATCAGCTCCAACCATCTTCTTTGGCGCATATTCAGCTCCTTTTGAGTGAAAATATACTTTAAACTTTTATGATCAGTATAAATATCACACCTTTCACCATAAAGGTAATGCCTCCAAATCTTTAATGCAAAGATTACCGCAGCCAACTCCAAATCATGTGTTGGGTAATTTTGCTCATGGATTTTCAACTGTCGTGAGGCATAAGCTATCACCATATCATTTTTCATAAGAACACACCCCAATCCCTTCTTGGATGCATCACTATAGATCACAAACCTTTCTCCACTACAAGGCAGTGTGAGCACAGGTGCACTGGATAACCTTCTTTTCAACTCCTTGAAATTCTATTCACATTCCTCTGTCCAGACAAACTTAACTCCTTTCCGAGTCAACTTGGTGAGTGGATTAGATAATCGTGAAAAATCTTTTACAAAACGTCGATAATAACCAGCCAAACCAAGAAAACTTCGGATCTCAGTTACTGTTGTTGGTCTTGACCATCTTTCAATAACCTCTGTTTTTGCTGGATCCACAGATATCCCCTCTTTTGAGATTATATGACCCAAAAATGCAACTTTTTGAAGCCAAAATTCACACTTGGTAAATTTGGCATAAAGCTTCTCCTTTCTCAGGGTCTTCAATATAATTCTCAAGTGATCTTCATGCTCTTCCTTGCTCTTTGAATAGACAAGAATATCGTCTATAAAGACTACCACAAATTGATCAAGATGGTCTCTAAAGACTCTATTCATTAGATCCATGAAGATAGCAGGGGCATTAGTAAGACCAAATGGCATCACTATAAATTCATAGTGTCCATATCTTGTACGGAAAGCCGTCTTTGGTATATCCTCCCTTTTGACCCTTAATTGATGATACCCTGAACGAAGATCAATCTTGGAAAAGTATTCAGCTCCGCGTAGTTGGTCAAATAAGTCATCAATGCGTGGGAGAGGATATTTGTTCTTGATAGTGATCTTGTTAAGTTCTCGATAATCAATGCAGAGTCTCATTGATCCATCTTTCTTCTTAACAAATAGAACAGGTGCTCCCCAAGGTGACGCACTAGGGCGTATGAATCCCTTATCAAGATTCTCTTGGAGTTGCTTCTTCAATTCCTGCAACTCAATTGGGGCCATTCTATAAGGTGTCTTTGAAATAGGCAAAGCACCCGGTACGAGTTCTATTGAAAACTCAACTTCACGATTTGGTGGAAGACCCGGCAATTCCTCCGGAAAGACATCATCAAACTCCCGTACAATGGGAATATTCTTAATCGTGAGTTTCTCACCAACCATTTGAGATAAATAACCTTCATTTAGTGGAATCAATACCCATAAGATGGAAGAAATTTCCACTGGAAGGTTATGTTCATCCTTGCATTGATAGACGATCATAGGTTGATCTGGAATATGAAATGTGACTTCCCTTCTTTGGCAATTGATATGAGCTCCATGTAGAGAAATCCAATCCATGCCAAGAATCACATCAAATTCCACTAAAGGAAGGATCACAAGATTTGCAGGAAGCACTTTCCCACAAACTTCGATCGGAGAAGAATTATAAACTTCTGATGCGATTGATGTGCCATTAGGTGTTGTCACAGCTAACTCAACATCTAATTGTTGAGGTAATACGGTGATACCCTTAGAAAATTTTTCAGAAATAAAAGAGTGGGTGGATCCAGAATCAAATAAAACATTTGCTACTTTAGAGTGGATGGTAAGTGTACCTTTCACCACATAGTTATCGTACTCCACATCGCTGATAGAAATTGCATGTGACTTTCCTTTTTCTTTAGCCTTAAGAGTTTGTTGACGTCGACCATCATTATCAACCCTTGGATTTGGGCATTGATTGGCATAATGCCCCATCTCCTTGCACTTGAAACATTGAAGTGTAGCAGGTTCATTCTGTGTATCCCTTCCTTTGTTTGCATCATTAGACATCTTCTTCCCATTATCACGGCATTCAAATGCCCGATGACCTTCCTTTCCACATTTAAAACATTTACTTGTCCCTTTAAGACAACTCCCTCCATGTTTCTTTCCACACTTTGAGCATAAGGGAAAGTTCATCTTCTTTTCCGTGTGCTCTTTAGATTTTTCTTTGAATTCCATCTTCCTCTTCTTATCAAACCCATGTGACTGATGGGTTACTCCAATCTCCATCTCGACTTTGAGAGCACATCGAACGATTTCCTCGTAGCTATTGAAGTCCCTTATGGCTAACGCCCTTCGAAGACTTGGTTTTAAGCCACTAAAGAATCGATCGATCTTACTCTCAGGTTGGATAATAATACCAGAAGCGTACCTTGCAAGTCTTGTAAAATTTGCTTCATAGGTACTAACAGATTCATCATCCCTTTGCTTCAGTTCAAGGAACTCTTTCTCCATCTTTGTTCGGAGAATACGAGGGAAGTACTTATTGAAAAATAAGTTCTTGAACTCGTCCCATTCCATAGACTCAATTTCATCCCTTTGCCTTGTATTCTTAACAAGATTCCACCATTGATCAGCATCTCCTTCCAAACGATACACTGCTAGGATGACTTTATCATGCTCAGAACATTGAAGAACTGAAAATATCTTTTCAGTAGTACTAATCCATTGTTCAGCAACTAATGGATCAGTAGACCCGCTGAAAGATGGTGGATGCTGCCTCATGAAGGATTCAACAGAATGTTGCTCCCTCCTTTGTTCATTTGGAAATCCTGCATGATTCATAGCTTGAGAAAGTTGTGTGAGCATGGCTACAAGATTTTGCATTCCAGCTCCCATATCGTTTGGTTGCTCAGGGGGACAATCATTGCATTGCCCATCACATTCCGCATTAACACGGTTCCTTCGGGTTCCAGCCATTGACTAAAACCAAGAAGAATAGTGTGAGCAACACTAATTATAATAGGAAACCACATAATTCAAGAATAAAATTTTCATGCTTATGGTCTTATCCTAGGTTATTCATGGCCATTTCTAAGATTGTGTTCTATGCTTAGACTTATCCTTAGGGTTCTTACTAAGGCTTTCACATCCTAGTTTCCAAAGGTTGACTATACCTTTCCTTTGATACCAACTATTACGACCCACACTTTACATACATTGTTAATACTTCAAAATTGAAGCACACTTATTACAACATATGACAAAACCACAAAGGACCGTATAGGTATAGTGTCTTTAGAAACTGGGGAAACATAAACAACTGGTTCATAAACCTTCTACAGTGTCTCCCATTTATTTCATCATATCTAGGGTCCCTTTTAGCATATTCTACTTAATATCCATCTTCCTGACCTGGGGAAAAGAAAACATAAAAGGGTGAGCTCAAATGCTCAGCAAGGGCAAATAAAAGAAATAAAAATCATATCATATCTTTATGAAAATCAAAACCTGCAAAAGAGATCATAATATCTTAACATGGAATAAATCATAGAAGTGAGAATGAGATCCCCATAATCATAACATAAAACTTGAATCTTATTGGCATGCACACATAATCATGGAAAATCATTTCTTGTTAGTCATGACTCATTGCCAAGACTATCTTAGTGGACATAGTCCCTTTCTGAACCGAGTTCACTCCTCGTTTCAGTCCTGTATCACTGAACCGAAATAACCTTCCGTTCCAGCCATGTCTATCTCATGAGATATAAAATCTTTACCCAATGCATTGGAGGGAGATATAGGTCCCACCCATCTTATAATGAATCCTTTCTTATGTGTGCCACATAATCATAAAACATACATCATCGCATAACGCATATAACAAAAATGGGATTCTTGAAACATCATGACATCATAAATCAATTCATATATGATAAAGGAATTCATAAACATAATTCCATCACAACATAGTCAAACCAATGTAAAAATATGGATAGAAACAGAACCCTTTATTATCTTAGATGGAAAATAATTTTGATAAAACACTTGAATTGAATTCTTGAGGAAAATATTCTTTCTTCTTCAAAAACATTTTTCCTTTCATAACATGTCATACAACTTTAAAATAAAAGAAGTTGATTAAAAATAAACTTGAAAACTTGTAAAGGAAGCTTCTTTTAAGTAATGTTTTAAAAATCCATTCATGCCGTATAAGTTAAAAAAAACATTCTTCGTACTTTTGTCGGAAAAGTCAAAAAGTACCTCGTACGGAAAAACGACAAAAGATTCCTTTCTTATTCTTTACTAAAAACTCACCTAAGGGTAAAATTGGATTTAAACTATTTCAAGTGGATGGAAACAATATTACATATTGAGGGAACATGGATGTGGATGATAAAATACACCCCAGTAAATACTTACGAATAAACAATCTCGGATAAAAATGAGATTGTGATATTTCCCTTACCTTAGGTCCGATTTGCTTTGTTCGTGTCCGAAGCTCCTGTATAATGGTTTAAATAATGTTATTGACTTATTCCAGAATCATACATATTGATATGAGATCATATATGGTCATATTATTAGCTTCTTGTTAGTAATATTTCATTGTTACTTGTTACTCGGGTCTTTATAACTTTTTGTTCTTATGCGTGTTTTGTCGAATAAATTCTTATTCTTATCTTTAGGTTATAGATAATTCATTTCCAGAATGGTATTAGTGTAGTATATACCATATTCATTCATTCAATTTATTTATATAATCATTATGAAATGAAGATCATGTAGAACGAGTCGCATCACATCGTGGAGACGGTATTCCGTACGTACGCACGAGTGATGATATCGTTCCTATGATCGTGGAATTGTATTGGAGTATATATATATATTATTTCAGTATCAATATTACTTAATAATAATCATATATAGTTACTGATTACACCATTATACCCATCCTTGTAAGGTGATGGTGGAAAATAGATTACACCACGGCGTGGAGACGGTATTCCGTACGTACGCACGCGCGGTGATTTCATTTTTCCGTAGGATGGATAGAAGGTGAATTAGGGTTGTTTCATATTTATAATAACATATCAATATGTAAGTAATACTGATGTTATTACTTTATCATGAAACAACTAAAGAAGAAGAAGTTGAAGAAGAAAGAAATTGAAAAGATCGGTAATGGATATTACCTCTTCTTTGGAACGCCTTTTTGAATCCTCCACTTAAGGAACTAAGATTGGTCTTTGGAGAAGACCAGGACCTCTAGGATTATTCTATGGAAGTGGAGAAGGGAAAATGGCAGGGGTTGGCCGAGCTTGAGTTCTCAAATTGGTGTGAGGAGGAGGGGGAGGAGGTGCCCTTTTATAAGGGAGGAGAGGGGCACCTTAGGAATATCTCAAAATATTATTTTATATTAAAGTCAAAATCGGTTTATAATGGTTCCAAAGGGTCTTATTTCGAAGCTAAAGTGGGGATGGGTCGAAATCCTATCAACCAATAGGATTTAGACAAGTTTAGGGTATTATTTTAACCTTATCAATTAGATTTAACTCTAAGTTAATTAATTTAACTTTTACCGTGTCTTTTTGTTTTCTTTCACTATATGGTTAATACACTTACTATAACATGCCAAACGAACCCCAAATTGTTTATTATTAATATATATATCCTTATCTAAGTCATTTGTCCGAACCTTAGATTTTTAGGAATAAAATAACAATTAATAATATAATATTTGATTTAAAAACTATTTTGTGTCAATTTTGACACTATTTGATATATGATTTTTGTGAAAGTCATAACAGAATTATATGTTCGAACCAAGTTGATTAAATCAACACTAATATATCATAGCAACCTAGAAAATTAGTGGAATTCATAAAAAGTCTCAAATTACATTTATTTTGGTGTTTATAACATCAATTATGTTAATATTTCATTAATAAGATAATTACTGCATCATCATTGTGTCATAAATAAATTAAATTATTTAATGTCTAAAAATTACAAATAAAATACCCTTATGTAGGAAATCTTTTTAGCTTTCTAATGAATATTTATAGTCGAATTTATCTTATGTATAACCCCATATTAAAAATGATTTACTTATTAAACTTTGATTTTAACTATTTTAACCCTTCTTTAAATAAATTAATAATAAATGTCCTAATCTAATCCAAGTGGGCCTAAATGATAATATTTTACACTTAAGGTTGTTTTTGGTCGAGATAAACTTGTCCAATAGAATTAGGACATGTGTTAGGGTAATATTAATATCATATTTACCCTTAGTTACCCTATTTACTATTAACCGCGGTAAAAAAAAGTAAAAAGTTACTATTCACCAAAAAATTATTTTCATCTCATTGAACCACATTTTAGTCCTTGATATTAACCGTGTCTCTCGGATTTTCGAAATTCCATTCACAGAAGCGGTAAAATTAAGTTTTATGCAAAATTCAGTTTTTTAACCTACCACTTAGTGGTTTCACTATTCATCAAAAATTGAAAGTTTTCAGAAAAAAACCAAAATTTCACCCTAGGCTAATTTCGATATTCTGAGTCCAAAAATGAAGTCCATTTTGAAAAATAAAATTTATAAAATTTTAAAAAGAGGTTATTACTATTCATAACGGCTAGTTTTAATAGCATATTGTTGTTTAGTGAAACTCGGTATTGCGTACGACGCAAGCTATCGAGGAAGGTCGCGATTGCGTGCAAAGCAAGCCAAGCAAGTGTTGTGTAGAAAAAGATTCCTTTGATGATTTATATAACATAAAAGTCTCGGGTGTTACATTAGTCTACTCCAGACACACACCCAGACCTCAACCACCTAAAATATCTAAATTAATCTTCTGAATATATGTTAAAATTCACCCAAAATCATCAAAAAATATAATTAAATTCATAAAGAAACATACCAAAAGGTGAATGGGTAATGAAGGATTTACTACATCCTTTGAGGACCTCTATTAATGGTAAAATTTAAAATCACCATCAAACTAGACGATTTCAATATGCTCTACTAAAGTAGTCACTCTAAAATCCTAGATGACCAACCCAAAATTAGAGGATAGCATGGATGAAGAACATGGAAATGAGAGAGAGGTATATTACCCTAATTCCAAATGAAAAACCATTATTTAACCACCAAAACCAAAGGGATTAAAATAGGAATAAATGGGGAGAGTAATTCAACCTCCCCACTCTTCTAAATTTATTACCTAGTCTTATGGTGCTATCTACTATAAGACTTAGCTACCAACATATTATTTTAATATATGGTTACCCATATAGAAATCCATTTCTAAGAATTCACACCAAGTGGGAAAACCAAAAAAGTCATCTAAACACACATTAATGGGTCTAACTCTTTGACCCACCAAACTATATCTGGATACTAAAGACCTATATTGAACACACATCTGATGATCCCACCATAAGTGACTCTATACAAACAACCATGACATACCTTCTAAACAAAAAAACCAAACACCAAGGGTAATCCCTGTAAACCCAAAAAGAGATAAGAAAACCTAGTCTGTAGTGGAACAAGTTTCTTTCCATGCAACTACACCAACCAATCCAAATGAACCAAAAAAACATTTTTTTTTTCTAAGAAGAAAAAATATAAAAATATAATAAAAGATTCAAGAACCTAGATCACTCAAATAATTTTACTTACAACAAAATTCACATGGGTTTTCAAAAAACCCATGGGTATTCAAGGGTTTTTACCAAAACCAAACTCTCAAAACCTCCATCCTAGAAATTTCATTTCAGAAAAACTAATACCACGTCATAAAAAAATAAAAAATAAAAAATTATCCTCTTAACATTTTCTAGGAGATAGAAAAAAATCCCATTCATAACAATATAAATGTCTTAATGAGACATTTCAATTAAAAACAACTTATAAAACCATTACATGCACAGATCATGACACCACAAAAGTTTTCTTTAAAAAATGTATCTCGTTATTTTAAAAAAGTGTACCTACTGAAATAACCCAAAAAAATCAATTATGTGTGTCATCCAAACAAGAAAAATAGCAATAATTCAAAAAAAAATACACTCATATACATATTAATACAATCATCCCTTATAATTTAATTGATGAAAAATATATTATATTATAGGTTTATTTAAATAATAATGGACTATAATGGGGAAACATATCAAAAAAACACCACACACAGGTGTGTGTATCATACCCTATGCATGCCACTATCATGAGAAAGTAATAACTTACTAGCTCCCAACCGAGTCCTATGACTCATATGAATTCTAATGCATCGCATTTTGGGATTTTCATTCCAAACTAACACCTTCCTCATGTAATAGTGACAAATAATGAAACTCTAAATACCCAAAAAAAACATAGTTTTTAACTAAATCCATGATGGAAATGTATGTGAATGGTCAATAACTGGATTTCTGAAAAATTCAAAACACATTTTACTAACATTTTCCCATCTCAAAATATTATATGATACCATTAGGTAATTCCCTAACCCAACCTCCTGAACAATTTCTACTCAGTGACACTACCTAAACCCTGGTAGATCTCCCCATATTCTAGAGGATTCCAACTATAAAAAAAAGACCTAAATAGTTTTGTGGATACTATTACCTTTATACAGGGACTGGGGGAATTCTATAATCTACTAAAAATTTATCATGACCCAACCATATAATAAAAATCCCTAAAACCTATATAAATAAAATGTGGAGAGAAAATTCTCCCTATAGTCCATAATAGAAATCATTAAATCAATATAAATATTTTATCAAAACAAAAAGAGAAAAAATGGATAAAAAATAAATCAGTCATAATATAAATAAATGGAACACTAGCTAGTGTATGTTGAAAAAAACTAAAATTAATGTATCCAACCTATGAGTTAAAGAAAATAATTACCCCAATGACTTATAATCCAAAAAAAATAGTTCACCAAGAAGATATATTTCAAATATATAATAGTGTCTTGAGATAAAATAATAAGGCCTACCCACATACATTGAAACAAAATATTTTGATGTGAGTCGGTGTAACACCCCTAGATTTTATGAATTTTTTTTGAATTAATCTAATATTTTCAATATTTTCCATTTCACACAAAAATAAATATATATTTTGTTGTATTAAATCTCTATATTTGGGTTTTTTTCCACATAATTATAATTAACTTCGATATCTTATGTTACATGCAAGACCAAGTTTTACCAAACTGTAATGTACTATTAATATTATTATAGTTGTCACCAAGCCATTGAAATGGATTTTATGAATAAGACTAATTAAATTATAAAAATATGGTTTATACATTTATATACAAATAATTATTCAGTGACCAATTAACTAGAAATGAAAACAAATCTCTTTTAAAAATATAGGAAATCAGTTGCTAGATAACTATATTTCTGAAATCAAACTCGTTTTACCTCAATAAATTGAGTAAACCATTGTTGATAAAATATTTTTGTTAATTATAAATATATATTATATTAATTCAACTATTTATCAATAATATTATGTTTTTTATAGATAATTTTTAAGAAAAAATCTAATTTTATGAATAAAGATATATATTTTTTCTAAAAGCTAATTTTTCCATCTTTTAATGGAACACCTATTTGAAATATATTTTTTGAAAATTTTATAAAATTGATTTTTAAAAATAAAATTATATTCGAAAATCAGAATATCAATATTTATATTGGATGAATTTTTTGTTTTTTTAGAAGTTACATTTTTCCCATGAATAGTGAAAACACTGAAAAAAATTGAAAACAGCAATTTCTCCTAATTTTTTTATATAGTAAAATTATATTTTAAATTTTTTTAAGTTATATTTACATCCATAATACATATATTAAAAAAATTGGGATATTTGAATCAATTTCACTTTAATATTGTGTTTAAAAACATTTAAATTTCGAATGTTTTCACTTTAAAAACTCGTTGCCTCATCTCGAATATGAGATTAATTTTATGTTAATTCCTACATTTTTTTATAGAATTTGTAAAAATGGATTCCATATTTATAATCATAATAATATATAATTTATAGTAAGGTCAACTTAGTTTTTTTACCAATAATATTAAGGAAAGTAATTAAAATTAATTGCAGCAATTAAGGTAATAATGAGTTTACTTAGTGGTTAAAATTTTACTTAAGGGGATAAATAACCACAAAACAGGTTCAAAATCAATTATATGTACATATTTCTAATAGATCAACCCTTTTATGAAACAATTTTCATTATCATTGGCACATGATGTACGGAAGACCTCTCAATAGTGTTTATCTTTTGTATTTACAAGAATATCACTCCTCCTCTACTATAAAAGGGAACTCAACCCCCTCAATTCTTTACACCTATCAAGCTGTTTGGACCACCAAAACACATCCCAAATAATCACTCAACTTCTCTCCTCTCAACCTATAATCCTCACTTTTTTCATAAATAAAATCAAGGAATCCCTTTGGTGAAAACTAAAAGGGGTTACCTGAAGAAGAAGTAACATTCCTCAACGAGCACTTTTGTTTTATTTATTTCTCCACCAATTATATTTTTATTATATAAATATTATATAATAACCTAAGTATCATAAATAAATTGAGATTCTGTTATTCAAGGATATTATCTACACCTTCACAAACATTCATCAAATGGGATATGCAATCATCGTCCATGTGTACAACGAACTACTATATTGAAAAATAATGTCATTCATTATTCCATTATCACCTATCATGGTTAAGGATAATGATTTAATTTATATTTATATATTATATTTATGATATTTATGAGGTATTTATGCTTTTTGACTTATTTTATAATACATACCTTCATCCTATCCATTTATTAGGATTATGATAACTTTGTGTGTGGATGTGTAGACTACAGCCTCCTCAAAGAAAGGTGATTTGTTCACACTTTAAATGGAATGTGTTAAGGATGAGTTTAAGAAAAATATATTATATATATGATATAATAATGATATTGTAATATATATATATATCATTTACTTTTCTTACATTAAAAAAATAAAAAGAAAATGGAAATAATGTTCATACATACATAAGGTCTACCATCTCCATGAATGGTGTATTTCATTTCACATTTATATATTTCCAAGATTATTATAAATACATATTAAATGAATATATATGAAATTTATATCATGTTTTAAATTCATTAAAAAATTAAATCATGGTCTAAATAAGAGTATCAAGAATAAAAATTCAAACGCATACAAAAAACAAAGAGTTTATTACCAAAAACATAACTTTAACATGCAATTGTTAATAAATGGGTAATATAAAATCCATATAAGATGATATATTGTATTATATATAATATTATGGTTCCATTTTACATTTATAATAAATATATATTTATTATACTGGATATTTTTGTAAGAACCCGGATCTTCGTTTCAGGTACGCCTTTCCTTTTTATGGAGTTTTTAAAAAAAATGGAGTTTCTGGAAAATTTTGAAGTACATGCCATGTACTTTCTGAGTACATGTCGTATACTCTTCTCCAGCTTGAAGCCATGTGCTGGCCGTGCCCGGGCCACACACACAGTGTTTAGGGCTGATGTGGAGGCCGTTTTTGGCGGAGTACGGAGAAACCTAGTACACGTCGTGTACTTTTATTTTTTGTCATTAAACGGACTGAGGTCGCACCTGACGCATAGAAGCATCTTCTTCTAGGTCATGTTTGTATGAGAGTGCTGAGGATCCGTGAATCTTCGATGAACCCCTGCCTCTTTGTCCGTTCTCCGATTCGAGCTCTGTCGATTGTGTTGGAATCGTAGCAGTGAGTTCTTCCTTCTGCTTGAGCCTTGTTTTCCAAATCCTCTTCTTTCCCAAGTTATCATCGGTTGAAAATTTTGTGTGTTTTCATAGATCTACATCGTTATAAGGAGAATCAATCTGCGTGGATCAATTATTTTGATCTCCTAGCATCCAGGTAGGTGTTTTGTGCATTTATGTAGAAAGTCGATGAGTATATTGTTCAAATTCCACCAATACCCTTGAACGGGGTATTGTATGTTCCTGTTTTTCCCTTTTTGTATTTCCTTCTTTGCTTGATTTCAAGAGTTGATGTTTTTCCTATGATTATGGTAGTTTTTTCTACACTCCGGATGTTTGCTATGCTTGTTCGGCCCGTTTAGTGTTTTTCCAGTTTCCATGCCTAGTTGTAGGATAGTGGAACTGTTGCTCTGTTATGCTATTGAACCTTATATTGATAACCAAGTAGTTCTTGAGGTTTAATTGGACGATGCACGTGCACTATGTATGTTTATTTCTACACAGAACTATGAGAACCTAGTGTATAAGACCATAAGGAGAATAGACGTAAGGGCTTCTCTGTAGTGTCTTTTAGTACGATGTGAGACCACAGGGGGAATTGACGATGGGTGCTTCCTCAGAGAGTCTGTAGTTCCTCAACGTGGGCCATAGGGGGAATGAGACGTTGATTGCTTCCCCATAGAGCCTTTAGCACGATACGAGACTATATGGGGAATTGACAGTGAGTGCTTCCTCAGAGAGTCTATTCTTAGCTGAACCAGAGGGGTGAGACTGTGTGTGCCTCCTAGAAGGTTTCTAGTACTTGTAGGTTGAACCATAGGTGTTAGGCTGTGAGAGCTACCCAGAGGGTTACCTGCTTTTTTCTTGTTTTTGGGTATTTTACTTGAGTACTTTATATGTTAGAATTGTGGATTCTAGTCATTGTGAGCTTTTCTATTTACTGCTTCCTGCACTCTTACTTGCCTTGAATTCGTTGACTGTTAGGCACAAATCATTGGGTGATTGCCTACTGGGATTGTATCTCACACCCTGTTTGGGCCATGCTTTGGGCCCAAGCAGGCTATGTTGTTGCAGGTATAGATAAGGGCAAGATCCCTTCTACTTCAGGTTCTTGATTGCACTAGAGTTGGAGAGCATGGGACCAAGTTGTGGCTTGCGATGCTGAGGAGTTTACTTTGTTTTTCTTTTACACAGTTTTTTCAGTTTTACTCCAGCACATTGGTTTGTTTACTTTTTTCATAGACATGTGTACCATGTTGCATCATTATTATTTTATACATTGCTTCCACTATTCAGTTTAGTTGTTGTGTGTTGTTTATTATTTCCGTTATTGTGTCCGGTTGTTCTTCCGCTGTATACTTTACCGAATGAGGGCATAGTTTCCCCACCAACTCACCAAGGCCCTCATTGCTAGTTGGCATCCTATGGCATTTGGGGAAACGTGCTTGAGGTAATGTGACGAACCGGGTATGGGGCACCAGTAGAGGGGCTCCGGATTCGGGTCGTTACAAAGTGGTATCAGAGCGGGTTCTTTTCTCTTGACTTACTATTTAGATACTTTAGCCAGGGATAGGACGGATTCATTACATGGTATTATGTTGTTCTTGGGAGTAGCTAACCCATGTACAGGGAAAATCCATACTACCTCGTTAATTTCATTTTGCTGGTTTTGAGATTTTACGGTTGATATGATTTCACCTTGAGTGATTCGCATGCTTTGTGTTTTTATTTTCTTGACGACTGCAGTTCTATTTCGGTCACAACCCGATGAGATGAGGGTATGCCATCTCATGCATCATATAGGCACTTGTAAAAATCACATTCCATGCATTCTTTTCATTCCATCTATGGTGCATTAGCGATTGCATGCTATTGTGATAGACTTTGTGTAGATTATACATGCTGTTGTGATAGATGCTTGATAGAATCTCTACTTCCTTGTTAGAGGATTGTTTGTTTCCTACTTTTCTTAAATGAATGCCAAATTTTTATTATATAGGTGCTATGGGCCCTCTCAAATTGGAAATTGGTGGATCATGATCCTTTTTTCTCTTGTCTATGATTGTAGGAGATGCCAAGCTTTGATTCGCGGGGAGTATGGGCCCTCACGGATGGGAATTTGGCACCTTGTTGCCTTGTTTTCAGTGTTTCTGGGCTTCTGTGCAGTTTCTGAGCTACTACCCAAGAAAACCCAAAATACATGGCGTGTACTTTTCGGATACACGTCATGTAGTTTTCAGGCTGTGTCACTGACCGTGTGAGAAGAAACACGGTGTCGTGATAATAACTTCCGGAACATGCCGTGTATGGTAGGTACACGCCGTGTAGTTCATAGTTGTGTACTAGGGCGTTTCACTAACAACACAGGTCGGGGAAGCTCGGGTAGAACTCGTTGTGTTGTAAAGGAACATGTTGTGTAGTCCTATCCAGGTACCTGACCGTGTCATGAACAACACAGGTCGGCGTTACCTTATCTTTGACATGTCGTGTTGTCTTCGGAAAACGCTGTGTAGTCTTGTTCAGGTACCCGGCCGTGTCACGAATAACACGGGATGGTGTCACATTCACCTATACATGTCGTGTTTATTCAAAACACGTTGTGTAAGGTTCATTCATGTAGAAGTCCATGTATTTAACAACACGGGCTAATGAATCCTTGTCAAGTACATGCCATGTTTGTTTAGAACACGTCATGTAGTCTCGGGTTAAGTCGAACCGTGTCGGTTAGCCGTGTAAGGATACTCGGGCAGGGAAATAGTTTTCAAGTACATGCCATGTGTTGGGTCAACACACTGTGTAGTTTGAGGTGTTACATGACATATAGGGCAGGGGTACACTCCCATGTCAGTGGCTTAAGAAGACACGTCGTGTAGTTTTTATACAAGCCATGTAGTCGTGTTTTGTAAACATGTGTGTTTTTCTTCCCATGTTCCCATTTTGTACTCTTGTGTTCTCTGCCCTTGTTTTTCTGATCTAAGGTGTACTTTTGATCTTTCAGAGGTATGCCTCCGAGATGTCCCCCGGTTGTATGTCTATCATCAGGCAGTGATCAGATGCCAGATATGACTGATCAGGGACTTCATGCCGATCCTCCAGTCGGGCCAGCTTTGGCACCGGCTGTCATACCAGTTGTAGGCACTGATGCATAGTTCAGGGAAGGTTTTATGGGGATGATCTAGACCCTTCAGGGAGTACCTCCTCCTGCCTTGACTATGTTAGACTTGACGCGGGTTTTCCAGCAGCAGCATCCTCCTACTTTCTCAGGGGAAGGAGGACCTCAGGCTGCAGAGTCATGGCTGGAAGCCAAGCTAACTATCTTCAAGCATCTGGAGACACCTCTAGAAAGGTGGGTCAAGCTCGCTACCTATATTCTATGAGACTCCTCCAAGAGGTGCTGGGATGTGATCTCACAGGTGGATCACTAGTAGGTTCTGGCTTGGGAGGAGTTCCAGCGCGTCTTTTATGACTACTTCTACCCAGAGACCCTAAGGGCCGACCGAGCTCGGGAGTTCATGAGCTTGGAGCAGGGTACTCTTTCTTTCATGGGATATTCCTCTCGTTTCACTGAACTACATCATTTTACACCCCTCCGGGATGGTATTGGGGTGTTCGTAGCAAGGAATTTCAAGGATGGTCTCATGTGGGAGATCCGCTCACAGGTGAATATCTTCCAGTTGACTTCCATCACTTCCATCGTCAATCAGGCACTGATTGCGGAGCGCAATCTGAGAGACTCTGGAGCTACGAGCCAGGATGGTTCTGCTTCCAGAGCTATTTTTCCTCCAGATGATAGCAAGAAGCACCATAGGGAGTCTACGTGCAGTGATCCGAGGAAGAAAGATGCATCATCAGGCATCCAGTTGGTATGCTACCAGTGTGGCCGGTCATGACACACGAGGCCGTAATTCCAAAGAGACCCTGTGGAGTGCCGATATTATGGCAAGATGGGTCACCTTCAGTGTTTCTTCTAGGTTTTCTCACCAGCAGCTGGTGATCGGGGTTCTTCCATGACACCTCATTCAGAAGCAGCACCACTAGTTTCTCACCATTCAGGGAACTAGAGTTCTTCCTACCACTCGGGCCGAGGTGGAGGTTGAGGCCATGGTATTCAGCCACCAGTCCCTCAGCACCAGCAAGGTGGATCATCTTAGAGTGGTCAACCAGGGGCACAAGGCTGCGGTGTAGGCCAGTCTTTCGCCATAGAGTAGACCTACCAGGAGCAGGACCCCATCCCTTCTATAGTTCGAGGTACGATTCTAGTGGCCTCAGTTTTATCTTCATCTCTTTTTGATATTGGTGCTACTCATAGTTTTATCTCTATTTCTGTCATGGAGATCCTTGGGCACTGCATCTTTTCTTCTTCTGACTCGTTGACACTAGACACACCTTTGGGGATGACGACATCTAGTGTAAGCCAGTGTAGTGAGTGCTCTCTCGAGGTTACAGGGTATCGTTTCTTATGGGATATCTATGTCCTAGAGATGACAGGAAATTATGTCATCCTTGAGATGGGCTGGTTGGTTCCCTTCCAGGAAGTCATCAACTATTATCACTACAGAGTGAGTTTCGTTTCACCAGAGGGTGAATCATTTCTTCATAGAGGCGAATGGGATGTTTAGGCGAGTCGAGCAAGACTCAAGCATCACGGGCTAGGAAGGGTGACAGCCCATATTTCTAGTCTTTATCTGGATGATGAGGGGACTTCGCAGTTTGACTTTCCTCTAATGGTGGATCGTTTCAGGGACGTCTTTCCAGAGGACTTTTCGGGTTTTCCACCAGAGCGTGAGGTAAACTTTTCTATTTATCTCGTGCAAGGAGCAGCCCCAGTGTCCATTCCCCTTTATAGGGTGGCTACACCTGAGTTGCATGAGCTCAAGAAGCAGTTGAAGGAGTTTTAGACAAAGGGTTTTATCCAACCCAGTACTTCTCTTTGGGGTTCGCCTATCCTGTTTGCAAAGAAGGCAGACGGTACCCTTCGGCTTTGTGTGTATTATCGAAAGCTGAACCAGTTGACAGTCAAGAACTAATATCCCTCGTTGAGAATCGATGACCTCTTTGATCAGCTTCGAGGATCCCGGGTGTTCTCGAAGATCTACTTGAGGTCTAGTTATCATCAGTTGCACGTTAGACCATCAGATATACTTCTGACAGCCTTCAGGAGTAGGTATGGTCTATACGAGTATGCATTCATGTCGTTCGGTCTCACGAACATGCCTGTAGTTTTCCTGGAACTGATGAACCGAGTGTTCCATCTTTACTTGGACCCCTTAGTCATGGTCTTTTTGGATGATATCTTGGTGTACTCTCGCATGCGAAATGACCATGCCACACATCTTGAGATCATTCTGAGCACACTGGGGGAGCATCGGCTTTATGCTAAACTCTCAAAGTTCCACTTTTGGATGGAAAAGATTCACTTCTTAGGTCATGTCATCTCAGAGGCAGGAGTATCTATGGACCCAGATAAAGTGAGAGATGTAGTCTCCTGGGAGTATCTGAAGAAAGTTTTTGAGGTACGGAGTTTTCTAAGGCTGGCTGGATACTACAGACACTTCATTCGGAACTTTTCATGCCTAGCATCACCTTTGACAGGTTTGACCATGAAGGGGGCGAAGTTCTTATGGTCATATTCTTATGAGTCATCCTTTCAGGAGCTGAAGGGAAGGTGGACGTCGGCACCGATACTAGTCTTTCCAGATCCAGGAAAGAGCTATACAGTCTATTGTGATGCTTCAGCTATCATTCTAGGAGTTGTACTTATATAGGGAGATGGAGTCGTTGCGTACAGATCTTGGCAGTTGATGCAACATGAGAGGAACTACCCTACGCATGATCTGGAGTTGGCAACTGTTATTCATGACTTACGCTGTTGGAGACACTATCTTCCGGGAGATCACTTTGTGGTATTTACCGACCAGAAGAGTCTCAAGTATATCTTCACTCAGCGTGATCTGAAACTGAGACAGTGCAGGTGGGTCGAGTATCTTCAGTATTTTGATTTCGAGGTTTCCTATACGCTGGGAAAGGGAAACGCAGTGGCAGATGCGTTGAGTAGGAGAACTCAGATTCAGGCAGTTCAGGAGGCCAACAGTGAGTAGCAGCTTATGGCACTGTTCTTTGAGATGCATTTGGAGGTGTAGGACAGACAGGGACAGACTTTCCTATCTTCTGTAGCTGTTACCTCTACACTACTTGATCGAGTACGGATGAGGTAGATATTATACACAGAAGGCTTAGTCCTGAGGGAGGGTTTGTCAGTAGAGGACTCTATTCCTAGATGGAAAATGGGTGAAGATGAGATCTTGTGTTTCCAGGGACGCGTATGGGTGTCGGCAGACATACGCGAGGAGCTGATTCAGGATTTTCATTCCTCAGTTTGGGCAGTTCATCCTGGCATCACCAAGATGTATCGGGATCTTCATCGTCAGTACTGGTGGCCTGGTATGAAGAAAGATGTTGTTGGTTTCATCTTGCGGTGTTATACTTGTCAGCAGGTGAAGGTGGAGCACCAGCGACCAGCTGGCCTTTTACAACAGTTTCCCATTACAGAGTGGAAGTGGAACGATGTTGCGATGGACTTCATGGTCGGGTTTTCAAGGTCGTCTTGAGGGAACGATGTTGTTTGGGTTGTCATCGATAGGTTCACGAAGTTTGCTCACTTCTTGACGATCAAGGAGACCTTCAGTGTCGATGATCTGGGACGACATTACATCAGATAAATCATTTGTCTGCATGGAGTTCCACGCTCTATTGTTTCATACAGGGATGCGCTCTTTACTTCTTGGTTCTGGCAGGGAGTTCAGAAGGCCTTGGGTACCCAGGTACTTCTGAGTACGTCATACCATCCCCAGACTGATGGCTAGTCCAAGCGCATGATCCAGGTTCTTGAGGATATTCTCCGAGCTTTCATTATAGACTTTGGAAGTTCTTGGGAGAAGCATATTCCTCTGGTGGAGTTCACCTACAACAACAGCTTCCAGGAGACCATTCATATGGCACCATACGAGGCTTTGTACGGTAGGCCATGTCGATCACCTTTATGTTGGCTGGAGGCAGGAGAGGCTGCCTTGCTGGGACCTCGTCTTGTTCAGGAGACTTTAGAGAAGATAGAACTGATTTGGAAAAGGATGGAAATGGCACAGTCTCGGAAGAAGTCTTATGCTAATTAGCAGATACGACCTCTGGAGTTTGAGGTTGGGGATCAGGTTTTCCTGCATGGCGCACCGAGGTTGGGACACAAGAGAATTCGGAGATAGGGTAATCTTTCACCGCGGAACGTCAGACCGTTTGAGGTATTGGAGAGATTTGGGTCGGTTGCCTATCGGTTGCAGCTACCCCAGAGGTACCGGGCCATGCATGACATCTTCCACGTATCTCAACTCCAATGTTACTTTTCGGACCCGTCTCATGTCTTTCAACCTGAGGAGGTTGAGCTCAAAGCAGATGCGTCGTTTGAGGAGCATCCCATTCGGATTGTCGATCACAGTACAAAGGTTCTCTGTGGGAAATCTGTCCCTCTTGTATGGGTGCTATGGCAGCATGGGTGAGTACAGGACGAGACTTGGGAGAGGGAGGCTGATGTACGATCGCAGTGGCCAGAGCTGTTTGGGGTTTCTTCTTCTACGACTCGCTAGGGAAATTCGGGGACGAATTTCTTTAAGGGGGGAAGTTTTTAAGAACTCAGATCTTCGTTTCAGGTACCCCTTTGCTTTTTCGGGAGTTTTTATGAAAAATGTAGTATTTGTAAAATTTTGAAGTACACGTCGTGTACTTTCTGAGTACTCATCGTGTACTCTTCTCTGGCTCGAAGCCGTGTGCTGGTCGTGCCCGGGCTACACACACGGAGTGTAGGGGTGACATGGAGGCCGTTTTTTGCGGAGTATGAAAAAACCTTGTACAAGCCGTGTACTCTAAAAGTACACATCGTGTACTTTTCTTTTTTTCAGTAAAAGGACTAGGGTCGCACCTGACGCACAGAAGAGTATTCTTCAAGGTCATGTTTGTCCAAGAGCACCAAGGATCCGTGAATCTTCGACGATCCCCCGACTCTCCATATGCTCTCTATTTTGAGCTGTGTCAATTGCGTTGGAATCGCAGCGGTGAGTTCTTCCTTCTTCTTGAGCCATGTTTTCCAATTCCTCTTCTTTCTCAAGTTATCATCGGTTGAACATTTTGTGTGTTTTCGTAGATCTTTGTCATTATAAGGAGAATCAATCTGTGTGGATTAAGTATTTTGATCTCCTAGAATCTAGGTAGGTGGTTTGTGCCTTTCTATAGACGTTCGATGAGTATTTTGTGAAAATTCCACCAATACCCTTGAATGGGGTATTGTGTGTTCCTATTTTTCCCTTGTTGTATTGCTTGATTTTCTTGATTTCTAGAGTAGATGTTTTTCTTGTGATTATGTTAGTTTTTGTTGTACTCTAGATGTTTTCTATGCTTGTTCAGCTTGTTTGGCGTTTTTCCCATTGCCATGCCTAGTTGTAGGATAGTGGAACTGTTGCTTTGTTATGCTATTGAGCCTTAGATTGATATCCAAGTAGTTATTTAGGTTTACTTAGATGATGCACGTGTTTTATGCATGTTTATTTCCACACAAGACTGTGAGAACCTTGTGTAGAAGATCATAGGGAGAATGGACGTAAGGGCTTCTCCAGAGTGTCTTTTAGTACGATGCGAGACCACAGGGGGAATTGACGATGAGTGCTTCCTTAGAGATTCTATAGTTCCTCGACGTGGGCCACAGGGGTAATGATACATTGAGTGCTTCCCCAGAGAGCGTTTAGCACGATACAAGACTATAGGGGGAATTAACGGTTAGTGCTTCCTCAGAGAGCCAATTTTTAGCTGAACCAGAGCGGTGAGACGGTGTGTGCCTCCTAGAGGGTTGCTAGTACTTATAGGTTGAACCATAGGGGTTAGGTTGTGAGAGCTACCTAGAGGGTTACCTATTTTCTTCTTGTTTTTGGGTTGTTTACTTGAGTACTTTATATGTTAGAACTATGTATTGTAGTCGTTGTGTGCTTTTCTATTTACTGCTTCCTGCACTCTTACTTGCCTTGTATTCGTTGACTGTTAGGCACAAATCTTGGGGTGATTTCCTACTAGTATTGTATCTCACACCCTTTTTGGGCCATGCTTTGGGCCCAAGAAGACTATGTTGATGCAGGTATAGATAAGGGGAAGCGCCCTTCTACTTCAGGTTCTTGATTGCACTGGAGTTAGAGAGCATGGGACCAAGACGTTGCTTGCGATGCTGAGGAGTTTACTTTGTTTTTCTTTTGAACTTTGTTTTTTAGTTGTACTCCAGCACGTTTGTTTGTTTACTATTTTTCATAGACATATGTACCATGTTGCTTTATTATTATTTTATACATTGCTTCCGCTATTTATTTTAGTTGTTGTGTGTTGTTTATTGTTTCCGTTATTGTTTCTGGTTATTCTTCCGCTGTATACTTTACCGAATGAGGGCATAGTTTCCCCACCGACTCAACAAGGCCCTCGCTGCTAGTCGGCAGCCTCTGGTGTTTGGGGAAATGCGCTTGAGGTCATGTGGAGAACCAGGTATGGGGAACCAGTTGAGGGGCTCCGGATTTGGGTCATTACAATTTTAGTGTATACAAAGAAATTAAAGAATTAAGTTAAAGTTTTACTAGTCTCACTTTTACTTCTGTGAGATATATGATATATTCACCACTTATTCTTGTTTTATGGTTTATATAAAGACCTATTACACATTATATCATGAATTATATTTATTTAATTATATTAAAAGTTTTAATTTATGTTATTATTTTATGTATCTCATGATTTATAAGTAACTCAAATTATAAGGGGATTTCTAGTCTCACTTTTATTTTTTATGGCACACAACCCATGTTCAACACCTCTTTATTATATTTGGTGTGAATAAATACCATGTATGTATTTTATAATTCTTATAATAATAATTATTTTTATTTACATATAAATTGTAGGATATCTCTTTCATGTGGTTTATGGCTCAAAAGTTACCAAATCGGTAAAGGAATTTTGTCTCAATTTGTCTTATTTGGGTTGTATATTTTGGTATGGACCTATATTATTTTATGATGTTTATATACTACATATTTGACATGTTATAACATAAAAATAATACATTTTATGATTTTTTTTAAGATTCATTTAATTTTATTCATTCATGGGTATTAGGATTCAAGTTTAAAAGTGGTAATAGTTTATTGTTGCAATCTTATCATTGATCAGGATAGTTTATGATTATTCTTCCACTGATGAAATCTTATTATACATATCTCAATAATACCCAATAATTTTCTTATCCTATAATTATTCATGATTTCTTCAAGTAATGGTACCATTTTCTTCTCTTTGGTACTTAAGATAATTAAGAAAATGTTTTAAGGGAATCTGACATTATCTCTCTCCTCATATGGAAATCCTTGTTCTTTCAAAATAATTTTTTCGAAAAAAAAATCAAAACATTATTATATGATATTTTAAGAAACTTTTATATTCAAGGTATTTTTAAAATTATTTAGGTTTTAAAATGTGTTAAAATGATTTTTGAAATATTCCTTTATAATTTTTTAGGGTTGTTTTTAAATATAATGTTTTTCAAAAAACAATTATGTTTTTAAAAGTATTTTTCAAATAAGAAAGGATATTTTCATCAAGAAATGTTTTAAATGATCTTTTAGAATAATTTTCCAACTAATATTACATCCTTTTATGTTACTTATTCCTTAATATGGTTATGATCCAAGGGTACCATTCATATTCTTTCTCTGAATGGTTTATGTTTAAGAAGGAAAGTCATTTATGAAACTCATTTCTCTCCCACAGGATATACCATGTTAAAATGATTATGAGACCTTTAAATTTTCCATAGGTTATGATATGATAAAAATTTATCATACCCATTTTATTTCATGGTTTATGATATTATTTTTCCAAATCCCATCTCTTATTATCGGTCATGATATTATAGTTGTTTTATTATCTTGTGGAACACATATTTATGATTTCATTATGTGAAGGATTGGACCTATATCTCCCTCAAATGAATTGGGTAATGGGAATTGTTCTATGTGTTAAAAGGATAAAATGGATGGAATCCCAAGCCCACAAAAAGAGGGTATATAAGAGGGCATCCTAAACTCGTGATGATAGGGTATAGGGGAGGGAATCTTAGGCCCGTAAAAAGAGGTTATATGGAAGGGAATCATAAGACTGTACCAAGAAGTTATACAGTAGGGCTTCCAAGCCACTAACAAGAGGAAATAAAGAATTAAATCCCAATCCCATAACAATTGGGTATATTAGAGGGCATACCAAGACCATAACAAGAGGGTGTAAGGGAGGTCATCCCAATACTATTACAAGATGGTTTATGGGAGGGAATCAAAAACCTATAACATGAGGGTATACAGACGGGTATCCCAAGCATGTAACAATAGGGTAAATAAGAGGGAATCCCAAGGCCATAACAATAGGGTACACATGAGGGAATCCAAAGCCAAAAACAAAGAGTTTCATGGGAGGTCTTCCCAAGCCCGAAGAAGGTACATGGGTGACTATCCCAAGACTAAAATGTTTAGAGGGTCTTGGAAGGTATCTGTGACATATTATTTTCTAAGATTATGCGTATTCCATAATTACTTGTCTTAATCTTATGTTATGAATTCATATATTATTATATTTATTACGTTATGATTCAGGTCTTAAAACTTCCAACCATTATGACATCACTCATGATTATGATATTTGATATGTAGGGTATGATATTCTAATGTTATTATCATGTTATAATTCCTTTATAATCATGTTATACTTACATATCTCCATTTATAACCCTTACATATCATTTCAACTCAACCCTTTGTAATATTTCATTTTCCCAGGTTATAAATAATGGTTTTAAGTAGGACCACTTATGGGGAAGGTATTAAATGGATATGTTGAATATCTTTCACCAAGAAAGAATATTATGTTTCAAATTTTCCAAATACACTAAAATATTACAGTCCTTGGACATGTACTTTTATAATGTATTAAATATTAATCTAAAATTATTTAATATCCATGTATGTTAACTCTGGGTCTCTATAGTTGGCATAAAAGGGGAGGATTAGTCAACCTTTTGAAACAAGGTGAAAAAGTTTGGTAAGATCCCTAGGGATATTTCTAACGATATGTCTAGGAATTTCTCTAAGGATAATTCTAAGGATGAGTCAAATATTAGGTAAATGTATTAGATTTTTTATAAAGTATTGAGAGATATGTTTTCTAGAAACACATCATTCTATGTTTATTAGAAGTGGATGTGGATTTTCCAGAGATGTACCTAGGGGTAACAATCCTGAAATCACCATACTGATATAGAATTAATTTGGAAATCGTACATGAAAACATGCCTTTATTCACACCTAGTTTTACACACCCTAGAGAAATTATTTAGAAATTCAAAAACTCTTTAGGAACCATCATGAAGGATTTAAATATAAGATTAATATGAGTAAACCAAGATAAAACTATGGTGTAAAATATAAAAGAATTAGGTTCCTTTATTTAAGACATAATATAAGTGATTTTCCATAATTATGTGGTATTTATCAATGATAATTGATGCCCATGCTATTATTTCAGGTTTTAGTCAATGATGGGAAACCAATAGAACTGTGTTAATGAGGAATATAATGGAAATGCAATGATGGCCCTCCTGAGAAACCAGATGTTATGGAAGATGGAGTGAGAACCCTGTTTCTATGACTATATAGATTTTTCAATCAATGAGTCATGTTGAGTTTCCAAATGCCCAAAAGAGGGAAAACCCTTTTATTGAATAATTTTTAAGGAACATCCACCTTCATTTAGTTGAATGAATTATCCAATATTTGCTGAGAAATTGATACATACCATTGAAAATACATTATTTATTTTCCACTATCTATAACATGAAAGAGTTATGTTTGGAACTTATCGCTTATAAGGTAAAGAGAATCAGTGTTATGAGTTTATCAATAATATTAGGTAAGATGATAAAATTATCTCTAGGGATTGGTAAGAGTTCAAGAACTTTTTTTTTGTATGTAACTTACTCTTATTATTCTTACAAAATGGTAGATTGATTTTTCCCACCAAGAGCATGGTTATGATAATAAAAGAAGGCAAAAATTAAACGAAAGTGTAAACAATATTGAGATAATAAGACTAAATTTACTTTATTATCAAAGTGTGGAAGGTAACATAGAGTAAATTATATTAGGGGGAATGATAAATATTTTATGAGTGGAATTAAAGGTTATTTAATGGATGAATACTGAGGTAATGGGAATAAATATAAATCTATAAACAATGAACCTTATGAAATTCAATGATTCCAATGTAAGTTGTGTGGTCATTATGATAGAAATTTATTAAAACCAATGGTTAATGATGATGGTTGACACTATAAATATCTTAAGAAAAGGTATAAATTTATAGATTATGCAATCACAATGTATGAAGTGAATCAAGATAATTGGGGAACACTTATCCTCCCCTTATATTATTGGAGTTTCATATTTGATATTATATGAATAAGCCCTATGATAATATTGTTATTCATCCTTTATTGATATTTCATGTGATTACCTCACTCTATATATTGTGGAACAATTAAATAACATTTTATATTCTATTGGTACATAGATGAACCCAAGTTTCCAATGAAAATGTTTATCGAATAATATTATACCTTATATAAAGAATAATGTGTTAATTTTTTTGGAAGGGTTATAAGGTTATCCATTTATGGAATGGTTTATGTTAAACATCATATGAAGTTTTAGATATTAAATTATTATCTCTCTATATGAGGTTTTACACATATTGGATAACTTGTGCAAACCATTTTTTGGGAAAAAGATAAATCGAATGCACTATCATTAGATTTACGGATCTCATGATCTTTTAATGCTTTAGTAATGAAAAATTCACCTTTGTTTTTTGGAATAAGATATCAAGTGGAAGTTTATAAAGGCACAAAAAAGCTTGATATTGTGTTGAATTCATGTAAGTATATCTTCTCATGAAAATTCTTTAACTTTATGAAAAGGGTCTTGAAATAATTTTTATCCCAATATCATTATTTCTAATGATATTAATGACAATTTTAAATCCTATTTGTATTATGGAGTATTAATTGTTAACTTTCTCTTAACTATGTTCTCTATCACCCTCCATCATAACTTTATTTTTATATTTCTCTTCCATGTATATGTTTTCACATGCCACCTATGTTCTCTTATGTGGAAACATAGTTATGAGTTTTTTTGGGTAACTATTATGTTTTGAACTTTCCCTTTTTAAAGGAAGATTTATTATTAATTTCTAATATGTGGGTTTATATGTAATTAACGTTCTTGTGTTTAACCTATGATGACCGAGATGAATTTTGAGGTTGATGTTCATTTTAAGGGGGGTAGAATGTAACACCCAAAGATTTTGTGAAATATATTTTTTAAAATTAGTTTAATATTTTAGATATTTTTAATTTCACCAAAAAATATAGTGTTTTATTTTAAAAAACTACATTTTTCTTGTGTTACACTCAATGTCATGTTCCATTGATATATTGAGTTAGATGAAAGACCTAGTTTTACCAAACAACAATTTTATATTAATATAATTATAGTTTCCACCTAGTGATTGGAATGGAGGTTATGAAAAATATTAATTATATTATGAAAATATAGTTTACACATTTATATTATAATAATTATTTGGTTACCAATTTACCATAAATGAAAATAAAATCCTTTTAAAAATATAGGAAATATTTTGCTGGAAAACTATATTTATACTATCAAACAAGTTTTACCTCAATAATTTAATTAAACAACTTTTGATAAATGATTTTATTGTTATATATATATATATATATATATTAGTATTAATTCAACTATTTAACATTCATATTATGTGTTTTCAAGAAAAGATATAAGATTGAATCTGATTTTATATATAAATATATATATATTTCAAAAAGGTAATTTTACCTCCTTTTAATGGTACACATTTTTAAATCCATTTTTTAAAATTTATAAAATTTATTTGAAAAATAAAATTAATTTTAAAAATTATAAAATCATATTTTACTTGGAGTGAATGTTTATTATTTTTTACGAAGTTTCATTTTTTGATGAATAGTGAAAAACACTGAATATTAATTGAAAAATGATTTTTTATATAATTTACTTATATAGTTAAATTATATTTTAAATTTTTATTAAATTATATTAAAATCTAGTATAAATATATTAATACAATTTATTTCATTGGAATTAATTTCAAATTTAAATTGGATATAAAAACATTTCAAACTTTTGAACGTTTTCACATTAAAAACTCATTGTTTCATCCAGTGTGCGGGATTAATTTTAAATTAATTTATTCCAATTATATGGTTAGAATATGAAAAAACTATATTAAATATTTAGAATAAAAAAATTATAATTTCTAGTGCACTCATATTAGTTTTTACCAAAAATGTTTGGGAAAGTTATTAAAATTAATTGCAGCGATTACAATAAAAATGAGTTTCTTTAGTGGTTAAACATTATACTAAGGGGACAAATAACCTAGAAACATGTTCAAAAGACATTTTATGGCCATATTTAGTCTATATAATTATTTGATAAAAACACACTAATTGAGGCACATTAATTATGTTATACCTCTCAATAGTGTTTACCTGTTTGTATTTACAAGAATATAACTCATCCAATATAAAACGGAACTCAACCCCCTTAATTTTTCACACCAGAAAATCCATTTCGATGGTACAAAACCTGCTCAATTGATCCCAAAAATTACCTCATATCAACATAGAAGCTTAAATTTTGGAATAAATACAACCAAGTATTCCCTTTGGTGAAAACCAAAAGGAGTTACCCGAAGAAGAGGAGACGTTCCTCACCAAGAACTTTTGTGTAATTTCATTCTCCACCCCTAAATTTATTATTATATAAATATTATATAATAAAATTAGTATCCAAAATATATTAAGATTTTTTAATTCAAAGTTTATGATATATACCATCACATACCTTAATCAAATGGGATACAAAATCATTGTTCTTATGTGTGGAAGATTATCGCCTCGTGGACCGCTGTCATTCATTCATCCACTGCCACCTTTAAAGGTTGGAAATAATGATGAAATTAATTATTTTATATTATATTTATAATATTTATGATTTCTTTATGCTTATTTAATTATTATATATCATATACCTTCATTTTTTCCATTCTGTTAGAATACGATAACTTCATTTGGTGACATGTGGACTACCTCCTCTTCAAAGTGATGTGATTAATTCATGCTTAACATGGAATGTATTGAGGATGTGTTTAGTAAAAATATTTTATATATAATACATTATAATTATAATTTAATTATAATATATATATATATCATTTACTTTTCTTTCTTAAAAAATACGACAAGAGAATGAAAATAGCATTCATGAGTACATACGGCCTACCGTCTCCAGGAACGGTGTATTTCATTTAATATTTATATATTTCATATATTGTTATAAATAATTATATAATTAATATATTTAATATTTATATCATTTATTAAATTCAACAAATAATTAAATCGTGATCTATGTAAAAGGATCAATAATAAAATGTCAAAACATATATGAAAAACAAAGCGGTTATTACCCAGAATGTAACTTTAACATTATCTTGTTAATAAAAAAGTAATATAAAGTAATGGTAAAATAATATATGGTATTATATATAAAAATATGTTTATTTGGTATATTTATAATAAAATTATATTTATTATATAGGATATTTGAAGGTTTAAAAATAAATTCAAGAATTAAGGTAAGGGTTGTTTTGTCACTATTTTATTTATGTGAGATATATGTTATATTCACCACTTATTATTATTGTGTGGTTTATGTAATGATATATGAAATTTTATATCATGAATATTCTATATTTTTTGATATTTAATGTTTCAATTTATGTTATTATTTCTCAGATCTCATGATTCAAAAGTTGTTAAAGTAATAATAGGATTTCTAGTCTCACTTTTATTTTCAATAGGACACATGTCGTGTTCACAACATATTTCTTATATGTGGTGTGTATAATTCTCTGGTATATATTTTCTTATTATCATACTGATAATTATTCAAATTTACATATCCATTTTAGTATCTCTCTATTAGTGGATTATATTTCAAAATCTACCAAATCATTAAAGGACTTTTTCTTCAATCTGCCCTTTTCAGACATATATTATGGTATTAACAAATATTATATTGTGAGGTGTATTCCCATTTGATATGTTATATCCTAAACATAATTATTTTAATTTTATTTAAGCTTTTTTTTATTTTTATTCAGTCATGGGAATTAGGATTAAAATCTACCAAAGTGGTAATAGTTTATTGTTACAATATAATCATTTATTAGGGTTGTTTATGATTATTCTTCCATTGATAAATATTTTGATAATCTCTCAATAATACTCATTAATTTCATAATTATAAGGTTATTCATGATATATTTATGTAATGGTACCATTTTTTCCACTGAATGGAATCCAACTTTATCTCTCCCTTCGGTTGGAAATCAGTGTTCTTTCATAAAAATATTTTCTAAAAATGTTTTGAAAATGTTTTTAAATGATATTTTAATCAAAAATTTAATTAAAAATTTTTTAAAATTTTTTTATATTTTAATTAGTGTTAAAAATGGTTTTAAATGTTATTTTATATGTTTTCAAGGTTATTTTTAATGAAAACGGTTTTAAAAATGTTTTATGTTTTAAAAATAATTTTTCAAAGAGAAAAGGATATTTTTCTCCAGAAATGTTTTATTTGTTATTTTAGAATAATTTTCCATTTAATATGACATCCATTTATGTTACCTATGACTTACTAGGGTTAGGGTCTAAGGTTACCATTCATATTATTTCTCTAAAAGTTTTAGGATTAAGATGCCATGTTTTTTATGAAGCTTATTTCTATTTGATTGGCTATACCATGTTAAAATCATTATTAAACCCAGAAATTTTTCACAGGATATGATATGATGATATTTTTATTATACCCATTTCATTTCATGGTTTATGTTATGATTTTGGTAAAACTCATCTCTTTTTATTGGTCATGATTTGATGAGTGTTTTATTATTTTGTAGAACACATATGTATGATTTCATTATGTGATGGGTGAAATATAAACCTCCCTCCAATGCATTGGGTAATGGTAAATGTTCTACGATATCAAAGGGTACATGGGTGGGAATGACTATCCTATAATAAGAGGGTATAAAATAGGGAATCCCATGACCATAAGAAGAGTGTATATGGGAGGGCATCCGAATAATATAAAAAGAGTTTATATGGAAGGAAATTCCAAGATTGTAACAAGAGGGTATAAGGGAGGGAATCACATGCCCATAACAAGAGGGTATATGGGAGTTAATACCAATATCATAATAATAGGGTATACAAGAGTGAATCTTAATCCGATATGAAGATGGTATACATGAGATAATCCCAATCCCATAACAAGAGTGTATATGGGAGGGAATCCAAATCCTATAATAAGAGGGTACATGGGAGGGCATACCAAGAACATAAAAATTGGGTACATGAGAGAGAATCCTAGGCTTGAAATAAGATGGTATGTGAGAGGTCATCACAAGCCTGAAGAAGGTACAAGGGTGATTATCCCAAGTCTGGCATGTTATGAGGGTCTTGGTATATACTTTTGACATAGGATTGACATAGGATTTTCTATTCTTTTTTATTCCAAAATTCCATGTCTTACTCCAATGTTATTATTTCATGTGTTATTCGCTTGATTAAATTATGATTCATGTGATATGAACTACCAACCATTATTCTATGACTCTTGATTATGATCATTGATTTGTAGGGTATGATCTGCTAATGTTATGATCATGTTATCATACCCTTATGATCATTTTATTCTTACATATCCCTTTTTACCCTTATTGAGAATATGGGATCACCCCTTTATTATGTTTCTTTCCCTAAGTTATAAATAATTTTTTTTAAGTAGGAGAACTAAAGGGAAATATATTTAAGGGATATATTAAAGATATTTAAACAAGAAAAATATTATGTTTCCAAATTTACAAAGAAAATAAACTATTATAGTCCTTGGGAATGTTGTTCTTAAATGTGCTGAATATTCATCAAAAATTATGTAATATCAATATATGTTATGCCCGGGTCACAATAGTAAGGGGTTAGTCCAACAACATAGTAGGAATACTTAATACATTAATGATACTAAGTTCTTATTTGATCAAGTAGATTATCTTGTAATAAATATATAACAAGTATAATCGTTTCCAAGCATCACACACACCAAAAAATAACACACATTTTATGTAAAATATATATGTATGGTTATCAGGTTCTAACCAGGCCACCGGGAAACGGGACCATCCCTACTTCGGATCCATACAATAAGGAATAAGTCCTTACATACCATAACCCAAACCCATACCGAATGAAAATAGTTGGTGTTTTATACCATGAATAACCCATATATGAAGATGTTGTGTATGATGTAAATTCAAATCCTGACCTATCTATTCCCAGTCATGGGAGGTCATGTGACAACATCTTGGATGATACCTTATGATGAAAGGTAGGGTATCCTCATGTATTAAATCATCCCTTCTCAATTATAGAGAGGCCACATCCCATTCATCTAGGTCATAATTTCAAACTCAATGTACGAAAATCATAGTGTATCCTATCCAACACTTCCCACTCAAGGGAGACTTCCCAATATATCTCTATACATTCCTTATCACTCACTCTTATCCCATAAATTACCTACAACTGGGAACCCATCTATCCCATGTTGATACTAAAAGAACCGTATCACTCATGGTGGGCCAGGATGTAGGATCTATTTCTCACACTAGTATCCATCATTTATCACAAGTACATATATCATGAGCATGAAGTTGAAGCACACATCGAAAAAATAGTATGGTACACAACTCATACCACCACTCACCAACTCATAGGCATGGAGCTATTCACTTGACACCTAACCCAATGTATCAAACATATACCAGTAAAAATATTAACTATCTAAGGGTTATTCCGCATCCATTTATACCACAATTTCACTTTGATACCAACTAAAATCATGGTTCTAGAGGCATAGTCTTGCATAAACATACTAAAAACAACACAGAACATAATAATGACAAATAGAACATACAATGGACTCGAGATTTAGAAAATAGTTCATCACACTCTTTTCCCTAAACCCAAATCACAGTAAAAGTGTTCCTTAGAAACCCAATTTTTTCTAAAATAACACATTAAAATGTGTTTCTAAAACCACAACTTTTCCCTTGATATTCTATTTGAGTAAAATAAATTTTGAAACAATGTTTAGAATGTAATCCCATTTCCATTTTAAATGAAACGCAAAACATCAAGAATATATAAGGTGGGACACTAACACTCATTATATCAAGATGCCACCATCAAACCATTCAGAAGGATACACTGTCAATGTTAACTAATAATCCAATGTAATTATTTTCCATTTTATAGGTGGGACACCAAAATTCACATGACATACAAAATAACAATTATGGCATACAAAAATAAAATTTTTAAATTAAAAAAGATATCAAAATAAATTCAATCCCACTTACCTCAACTAGTGATACATAAATCAATCCCAATTTCATATTGACATTCTGTAATTCCACAAGAATATATCATCTGAATAAATTCTAGAAAAATAAATAAAATAATCATTTAAAAATAAGAACCCGAATTTGAAAAATTGAAACCAAACTCACTGAGTGACCGAGTCACATTAATCTATAAGAAAGGAGGTGTGGTATACTCCTGACACACACTCATACATAAGACACACAAAATCCATAAATTTAACTTTTTAATTAAGTTTCAAATTCAAATAAAATTTCTAGAAAAACTATTAAAATCCATAATGAAACATACTTCAAAGATAATGATGGGAAAAACTTGAATACCACCTTTCGTGAACTCCTGTACAAGTCTCACATGAAAGACACTTCTAGAGGGATGATTTTACCAGGCACTAGTGAAATCATCACACTAAAATACAAGACAAATAACCAAAAATTAAGGGAAATAGTTAATAAGATTAAGGGAAATAAAGTGAGGGATCTTATCTTGATTCCACATTGAGAACCACTCCGGAACCACCAAGATTGATGTGATGTAAGGGGGAAGAATAGTTGAGAGTAGTTCAACCACCCCCTTATCATGCATCCACAAATAGAAAAACTAGAGGGTGATTATAATTCAAATATCCCAAAAATACCACCCTTCCTTTTAAAATAACTACAAAAAATTCTAATCATTTCAAAAGTTGGAGGGTCACAACTCAACCTTCCTTAGGGAAAAGGGAAACCGCATTTTCTAATTTCTTCAGGACATAACCCCTCTAGGTCATGATTAGCTATACCCTAGATAGAACTACCCCAAGGTACTATCCCTTTATGGATTGACCAATGTTATATAGATCCATATTTACATGTATAAATATTAAATTTTTTTATATGAATATTCAATAAAAAATATCATCCATTCTAGTACAATAAAGGTTTAGTGTCTCTAAATATTAAATATAAAATCCTCATATTTCATGAACGATATTTAATATTTCAAACATAGAACAATTCTTAATAATACCCTACATTAAACATTTATTCTTATCCTAGTGAAGGAAAAACATAAGAAAGGGTGAGTACAGATACATATTAAAGGTAAATATAAGAGATATTAATCAATGATCATATATGAGTATAAGATAAGTATAAGGGTATGAGATCTAGATCATAAATTAAAATTTTCATACCCCATATTTTATAGATAATAAAGATGAGTCTCAGATTAAAACATTATCATAACATGATACCATAACATAGACATAGGAAATGAAAAAAAGTATGTTAAATATTTAACATGTATATATAGAAATAAGTTCACTCAATAAATTATGTACATGAAATAATTTTCTCACATAAACTTATGGACATGAAACCAGTTCCACACATAATATTGTTCACATGAAAACCAGTTCCACTCATAATTTTGTGAGCATGAAAACTAGGTCCATGCATAATATTATGGTCCTGAAAACCGGGTCCACCCATAATCTTATGAAGATGAAACCATGTTCATAGTGACCCAGGATTCTCATACATAGATATTACATATTTTATATGAATATTTATTACATTAAACAATCACACACTTGTGGATGATAATATTTTAGTGACCTTTGAAACATGGAACACAATATTTTTAATTCCTGGAAGATGTTCAATGTCTCCCATAAAGAACTTCCCATTTAGTAATCTTCATAGGTATACAATAATTAAAACATTTCTTCATAACCTGGGGAAATCAAACATAAAAAGGAATGTGATCAGATGATTAGTAATGTTACACAATGGAATCACATAACTATATTATTAACATAAGGGTATGAGAATAATAACATTACTTTGGAAAACTCTATACTATATATCAAATATCATAATCATGAGTGATAGAATAATGATTGGAAGTTCCTAGGTCATGAATCATAATGAAATCAAATAAAATGATCCATGAGAGTATAACATTAGAATAAGACATGGATTTTTGGTATACACAGAATCATATACAATCATATGTCAAGGCTTTCCACTAAGACATTCAAAACATGTTAGGCATGGTCTAACCACCCATGTACCTACTTGGGTCCTAGGATGACCTCACATGTACCCTCTTTAGAGCTAGGGATAACCATAAGTGGACCATCCTTTTCAACCTTAGGATAACCACCCATGTACCCTTGATTTTAGGCTTGGAATAACCTCTATTTTACCCTCTGATCTCTTAAAACATTTATCAATATTCGATGCATTGGAGGGAGATATAAGTTCTTCCCATCACATAATGAAAATCATAAATATTGTTTCAATAAGACAATAAAACATTATAATATCATAACCCATGAAATGAAATGGGTTTTATAAATATTTCATCATATCATATCATATGGAAAAGAGATAGGTTTCAAAATAATTTCATCAATTAATCATAGCATAAACCATTAAAAAGAAGTGGGTTTCATAATAACTCTATCAGGATATAAAACATGGAATAGAAAAAGTTTTCATAAAAAACTTATCTTAATAAACCAATATAAGATAAAAAAAATAATGTTATCATTGATTTATACCACTAGTAAATTATAGGTATACCAACGGATGTCATCTTAGACCAAAATTGTTTTTGAAAGATCACTTTGAACATTTTTTAAAGGAAAAATAACTATTATTTGAAAATAAATTTTTAAAAGCTAAAACATTTTTAAAATAATATTTTTTGAAAATAAACTTGAATACTTATAAAGGAAATTTTAAAAATCATTTAAAATGCTTCTGTATGCAAATAACCTTTCCATTTTGAAAAACATTCGAAGACAATTTTAGAAAAAATGGTTTTTGAACAAAATGAGATTTCGACTGAAAAAAATTATTTAAAACAATATATTTAAAAAATTTAGTACATGAGGAGAGAGATAAAAAGTTAAAAATTCCAGGACCCATCCCAGTGGGGCTCGTGTCGTGACTCCCCAAGTCCGCCTCTAATAGGCCAGGGGTTGGTGACTAGCACTGAGTAGGAATATTACTAACATGGGAGGAATTTCTTAAGTACCTATACCCACACACACATATCCAAACCCACAAATTTTGATATTTAAAAACCACTTAGGAACAAAATTCATTTATACAACAAAACCCAACCAACAGTGTACCATGGAAGTAAAGTGCAGAAAGTAAAACTAGGCCAGAATACAAGCCCACCAAAAACAAGAGTCTACAAACAATAAAGTACAACCTATAAGGACAAAGAGGTGCTGGGACTACTGCTCGTGTCCATAGGAACACCTCATCCTATAGGGAACTCAGAAAGTACGGTCCAGCCCTAGTCTACCTTGGACACCGTCAAAAGGCTGCTCATCTGCACAAGACATGACACGTACGGGCAAAGCCTGTGCAGGGGTGTGTATAACAATACTCAGTATAGGACCCCAAAAACCATAAATCAATACCAAAAGTAAATTTTAAGTTAGATCTACACATTATATTTCTACTGAACATATGGAAAGGGAAACACAATCCAGATATAATCAAAACTCATACTTGTAGTCTAGAGACAAATCACACCACTGCATACCTACGCTATGGATTCTGTTCGAAGGTTCCATGAAGCACTCATCCTGAAGAACTCAATCCATGATTCTGATAGCACTAATTTCATCCATCTGAGAATTATTTTTTGTCGGGAAAGGTCATGAGAGATAGATGCACTCATTTCGAGAGAACACACTCTTGATTGGGAAACGATCATGATACAAATATGATGATCACTGCCCGGGACATAGAGGAAACCACTACTCATCTGGATTCACCTCATATGTATAGTATCATCATCATATAGTCACGTTGATACTTGACTCTACCTAGGGTTAAGAATGGATAGAGGATCTCGCTCTGGGACTCTCAGAGGGATACCTGACTCTATCTTGGAAATTCATGCTGGAGGGATCATACTTATATGAATTGAAATTATACCTAACCTTCAAAGGAATGAGAAAAAGGGTAACTAAACCAAATGAAACATATCCTAGAAATGGTGGAGAAGAATATCAAGCCATGTACTGAGAAGTACATGACATTTAGAAGTGTCACACGCAGTGTTTTCTGACCTCGGGTACTGCGTGTGTACAACGGCATGTGTCGTAAGGATTATCATGTAAAACATAACTACACTGCATGTAGAAAGGATCAGACATCATGAAGAAGTATTTGGGGTCCTCTCCATGTACACTGGCCATGTTCCCGTACAAGGCCCCAACCCATGTATTCCAACCCATGTAATTGGCACACGGGGTGACCTGTGTTACTAGCCTCGTATGGTCATGTGGTGGAGTACATGGTGTGTACTCCACCCCGTGTTCGTGAATCATTTGAGATACATGTCAAAACCCATGAAAGAACACACACACCATGTGACAGTGGTCATACATCGTTTCTATGCTTCCAGTCACCCGGGACTCCAGCCACCATTGGGTGGGGTCCACACACTGTGTCTCCCTGGAGGCACGCCATGTTCTTCATTGCATGTAGTGCGCAAACCCTAGCCACCACCGCCATTCCACACGGCGTGTTCATCAGGATACACATCGTGTGTTTTGGAATTTTCCAGAATCACAAACCTTGTCCTCCACCCCTCAGGTACTCCTCTGGTCTTCGATCCGGTCATCCGATCGCAACAAAACTTTAGATCCAAGGTCTCTCTGCCATTTAATCAATGTTTCAAGACGTTTTGGGAATTTGATCTGCCCTGAAAACTCATTTCGATCATCCGCATGAAGAAAATTCAAAGATTAATTTCCCCCAAACCGGGTCGATTAGTCTGCTTCCATCATCATCACACCTATGTTGAGTCATCGCGATTTCAGATCTCTAATTTGGGATCATTGTGTTGCAAAAATGACATGCAATAATCCTATGTTCATAACCCCGTGAAGAATTCAAAGAACGTTGGGTTAAGAGGAGGAAGAAAAATCAATAAAAAAAGAGGAACGTACCTCTTCCATCATTTGTCATGGCACTGATTCGCTCCCATTAGAAGGATTAAATAGAGTGAATCGAAACATGGATTTTAACATGATGGATTAGTCCCCAAAATCAACCCAATAAAAACAATCCCTCAAGTAAACATAATCCAAAGATCAAATTGTTGTGGGATGATCCTCATTCATTGTTTAATCCTAGAACAAGGAAAAAAATAATCTAAATAGCAACCCCAACCTCGATTTGTTCGAAGAATGATCACTGTGTCGCGTTCGTTAGTGAGGTTTTTCAAATCTGAGATGCATCGATCAATCGTGTCGTCATCATCCACCAACGAGTTATCCTCCAAAGCTCTAAGATTTCTCCATATTTCTTCTCAATTTTATGCCAACGACCAACATTAGATTAACACATTAAAAGGAGGGAACAAGTTTCAGCATTCCATCATGCTGCGTCATTAATGAGTCAGCATTTATATTTCTAAGTTATTATGGTGTGGAATTAATTATCAAAACAACTAACCCATCATTGTGCTGCAGCAAATGTTTCCAAATAAATTAAAAAATTCTTTATTTTATTTTATTTTATTTTACTAAAAAGATACAAAAATAAAAATTTTACCTTGACCTATGCTGTTCATGGTTAGACATGTTCTTAGGTAAATTTGTCGTCCCAGAGGCAACAATGCCCTCATATTTTTAATCTAAACATTTGTCTAGAAACAGCCACAACAGAGCACACCCACCAACTTACTTAACTTAAAAAAAATTCAACCCACCATTCCAGTCTCACCAGGCCTTGGAATTGAACATCGTCAAAAATTCTGGTCTCTTAATATTTCCATATAATATTTGAAAATAATACATGGAAAATCCAAGACATTACATTCTCCCCACCTTAGGGATTTGGTCCTCGAAAAGCCAAAATAAGAGAAACTCAAAATGATGTGGGTACTGGGCATAGATATGAGTCTCCTTCTCTCACATGCTCTCTTCAAGATTCCCATACTTCCACTAGATGTGCACTGAAGGAATAAATCGCCCACAAAGGATCCTATCCTTCTGATCTTCGATCTGCACTCGGTACTCTACAAAGGTCGCTCCATCCTTGATGTCCAACTCACCCCAGTCGATGACGTGCGATGGGTCAGGCATGTACCTCCTCAGCTGTGACACATGGAAGACATCATGTACCTGGTGAAACTTCATTGGTAGAGCTAAGTTGTACACCACCTCGCCAAATATGTGCAGTATCTGGAAATATCTGATGAACCTCAGAGATAGCTTGTTTCCCCGACCAAATCTCCATAAACCTCGTCAATGTGATACCTGAAAGAAGACGTGGTCTCCCTCCTCAAACTCTAGAGGTATCCTTTATCTGTTTGCATAAGACTTTTTTCGGCTCTGTGTATTTTTTATCCTCTTTGAGATGATGTGAACCTTCTTAGTGGTAGCTCTCACCAACTCTGGACCCATTAGTGCTGACTCTCCGGGGTCGGTCCAGAAAATTGGTGACCAAAAGGGTATCCCATATAAATCCTTGAATGGTGTCATACCAATGGTGGAGTTATAGCTATTGTTGTAGGCAAACTCCCCCAGTGGTAGGTGTTCCTCCCAACTATGATAAAACTCCAAGATACAAGCTTGCAACATATCCTCCAGAACATAAATGGTTCTATCAATCTGACCATCAGTCTACGGATGGAATGTCGTACTCAATCGTAGTTGAGTCTCAAAATCCTCCTACAATACCTTCAAAAACCGGGATGTGTAGCAGGAATCTTGATCTAAGACTATTGTCAAAGGGACTCCATGAAGCCGAACAATCTCCTACACATAGAGGCATCTCAAGCTCTCTACAGAACTCTGCTCCCTGATAGCTAAGAAGTGAGCCAACTTGGTGAGGTGTTCAATGATCACCCAGATGGAATCATTCCCTTTTGACATATGTTATAATCCCCTCATGAATCCCATTGATATTACATCCCACTTCCACTTTGGAACTTCCAAGTGTGAGCTAATCCTACTGGAACCTGGTGCTCATCCTTCACCTGATGGCATGTAAGGCATCGAGAAATGAACTCTGCTACTGCCTTCTTCATGTGTGACCACCAAAAATGTCATCGAAGATCCTGATACATCTTTTCCACTCGAGGATGTACCACCAAGGGTTATGTATGAAACTCCCTCAGGACCTCCTCCTGCAACGTCACTGGTACAATAGTGCATCCTCTGAAAAGAACTATGTTCTCCCCACCTTGCGAACATCTATCAGGTTCATGTCCTATGGATAACTAAGCATATAAAACCTCATAGTCGACACCCCCAATTTGTGCCTCCCTAACTCGTTATAAGAGTGGAGGGGTGACAACCGTCGACTAAAGGTAATCTTCATCCTCTCTATCAATGAAGGATAACCGTAATGAGGCCAAAAGTTCTATCGCCTCACTCAACAACTGCGAGCTCAATCTCCTACTAAGAGCATCTATCACATTGTTCCCCTTCCCAGGAGTATAGATGATCTCTAAATCATAGGCCTGGAGGAACTCCAGACAACACCACCATCTCAAATTCAGATCCTTCTACGAGAATATGTAATTGAGGCTCTTGTGGAAAAATTAGATGATAAACCTCTCACCCATAATGTAGTGTCACCACATCTTCATTGCGAATACTACCACTGCCAACTCAAGATCATGGGTCGCATAGTTCTGCTCATATGGCCTAAGCTGGCGTGAACCATAAGAAATAATTTCTTGTCTCTGCATTAGGACACACCCAATCCCACTCCCTGATGTGTCACAGAAAACTACGTACTCAACACCCTCCTCCTTCAATCTCAAGATTGGGTCGCTTGTAAAACTCTCTCTCAACTGCTTGAAATCCTGTTGGTAATTCTCTGTCCACATGAAGGGTCACCACTTCCTGGTCAAGGCTATCATCAGTGCAGATATAAGGAAGAAATTAGGAATGAATCTCTTGTAATACTATCAAACAAAGGAAGCTTCAAACCTATATTATGCTCTGAGGTGGCTCTCATGAAAATAATACCACCACCTTTTTTGTCTCTACAGCTACTCCATCTGATGAGATGACATGTCCTAGAAAGTGGACCTCCTGAATCCAAAACTGGAATTTTGAAAGCTTCCCATAAATCTGGTTCTCTCATAGTACTTTTAGAACCATCCACAGGTGTCTCGCGTGCTCCTACTCGGATGCCGAGTACACAAGGATATCATTGATGAAGACCACTACGAACCGATCCCTGTATGGCTGGAAGAGCTGGTTCATAAGTTCCATGAACACTATGGGGAAGTTCTTCATGCCAAAAGGCATCACCAAGTACTCATAGTGACTATAGAAAAATTTCAATGTCGTCTTCAGTATATCCTCATCCTATACTCGTAATTGGTGGTAACCTAACCAAAGTTCAACCTTTGAGAACCATTGTGCCCCACTCATCTGATCGAATAGGTTGTTGATCCTCTACATTGGATATTTGTTCTTCACCGTCACCAAGTTCAAGCGTTAGTAATCCATGCACAACCTCAAACTCCCATATTCCTTCTTGGAAAACAAAACTGGGGCCACCTGGGGTGAAATGTTGGGTCTCACAAACCCCTTCTCCTACAACTCCTCTAGTTGCACACACATCTCATGAAGATCTATGGGATCCATCCGATATGCTGATGAGGATATCAGTGCCATCCTGGGTGACAAGTTAAAGTGGAAGTCGATACCCCGGTAAAGAGGTAGTCCTAGAATATCTTCAGGAAATATTTCCTTGTACTATTCCACTACTCCAAGGAATTGGAAGCTCACAACATCTACTGCTCCAAGGGAAAGGTTAACCAACTCATGAGTGATCAGATGCACCCTCCTTTTAATCAGCCCATCTTGTACTACCTGAGTATCCTTTTCACCGACAAAGGAAAACATCATACAATCTCTGCAGACACACTGCACATTTTTCCTTAAGTAGTCAATATGGGAAAGGACCGAAGATAACCAATCCATCCTGAGAATGATGTCGTAAGGCCTCGACACTTCCACCAATAGGTTCAAACCAAAACTCTCACCTACAATGTTAATATCACACTATCTACAAAGGTTTGTGATCATTGAGTCTCGTCCAGTAGGTGTCTCCAAGAGTAAGGGTTGTGTCAATGGCTCTACCGAAATCTCAAGGTTTTTCATAGGGCATGTGGAGAGGAAAAAAATGATTCAAACCTATGTCTATAAGTATGAATTCTAAGCTAGAGAATACACATACCATACCTCATATCATCTCTGAAGTCCCTGGGTCTTACACCTCAATCGCATACAGTTTTCCCCTCCACTGTCTCCTAACTCCATGAGCCTGGTGTGGACATCCTGGGAGTGGTGGTGGAAGTAGATTAAAGCATATGCCACCACCTGAAGCTCTCCATACTCCTTTTCCACGTCCTCCACCTGGTGGGTCTATTTGCTCCACTCTCTACCTCTGGCTCGGTGGTCCATCCACCTCTTATATATCAGCATATTGATAGGTCGGGTAGTCTCTAGTGAGATGTCCCCTACCGTCGCACGAGTATCATCACCTATCCTTAGGCTGACTAGATCTATCATGAGTGTCTTGGAATGTTGATCCCCTATCCTGGGTCCTCCTATGATGTCTCCCATATCCTGATCCTTATGCCTAATGTCGGCTCCCTACTTTCAAGGTCTCTACATCTGTCTTCCTACTGCTGACTGTCATCAGCTACCTCTACTCTGCCAAGAATCTCTCGATCACCAACGCCCACTTGAGAACTCCAATATAAGTCAAAATGCATAGATGAATTACACTATCTCGGATTTCTTGTCATAGAACTCGCTCGAAGGTCCGACCTCTAAGCTACTGAACTCTGATCATATCCATCGAGTACCTGGAGAGGTTAGTGAACCTTGATGAATAGTCATCCACCGTCAAACTGCCCTACTGGAGCTGGAGAATCTCATGGATACACAATTCTCTAAGTGTAACTAGAGAGAACTCTTCCCTAAAGAGTAGCTCAATCTCTGTCCATGAAATAGTCTCCTCATCGTGAGTCTGTGTGGTCAGACTCCTCTATTTTCTTGTTTAGCCCTGAAGAAGGCTCGTTCCTAGGATTACCATCTGGTCTACTAGTTTCCTCACTAAACAGAAAAATCTAGTCACCACCTCAATCCAGAACATAGCCGCCTGAGGGTCAGGCTCGCCTTGGAACCTAAGGGGTCTCTATCTCTAGAACTCATGGAGTTTGCTCATCCTATGCCCATCGTCAGTCAGAATTGCAGGTACCATGAGCTGCTCCACTGGTGGTGGGATAATAGGTGAACCTACTAGAGGTAACTCCTGTGGAACTAGTCCCTGTATCAAAGCCTCATCACTAAAAGGGTCATCCTCGTGATCGCACTGTTGAATCCTAGCGGGTATGTGTCGAGGAGGAATACTATAAGGAAACAAGATGTACCATGGTCAACGAGTATATCTAGATAGCTAACATAAAGGGCATGGAAAACACAACCCATTAATATATGATGCCTATACCAATCTTTTACTTCCCCTCAACTAGAGTTTTCTTGTACCGAGTCGAAAAGTATTTTATTAGAGTCCTGGTGTACAGATACATCAGCCTCCCACACCAACACTAGAGTCTTTGGCCTGAATTCTGAGATAGAAACACTTAACACTATTTCCCCAAACCAATATCACATACTCTTGGTCCTATAGTATAATCGACCACCTATGAAACCACTCTTTCACAACCCATCCCAATGGGTCCCACTCCGTGACTCCCCAAGACCACCTCCAATAGGCCAGGGGCTGGTGACTAGAATTGAGTAGGCATATTACTAACATGGGAGACATTGTCTATGTACCTGTACACACACACACATCTCCAAGCCCACAAATGATGAAATGTAAAAACCACTAAGGAACAAAATGCATGTATACAACTAAACCCAACCAACGGAGTACAACAGAAGTAAAGTATAGAAAGTAAAACGGGGCTAGAATAAAATCCCACCAAAAACAAGAGTCTAAAAACTATAAAGACCAATCTATAAGCATAAAGAGGTATTGAGACTACTATTTCTGGCCGTTGGAGAACCTCGACCTGTAGGGAACTCAAAAAGCCCAGTTCGGTCCTGGTTTTCCTTGGACACCGTCAAAAGGCCGCTCGCCGATATAATACATGACACTTGCGGGAAAATCCTGTATGGGGATGGGTATAAAAATAATCAGTAGAGGAACCCAAAAACCATAAATTAATACACAAAGTAAGGGTATAGTCATATCTACATAGTATATGTCTTCTGAACATATATCAATAGAAACACAATCTAGATATACTCAAAAATCAGACATGTACTCCAGAGACAAGTCACACCACCACATACCGCCGCTAGGGATTCAGTTCAAAGGTTCCATGAAGCACTCATTCATGAGAACTCACTACGTGAGTCTAATAGATCTGATGTCATCCTTCCGAGAAGTACTATTTGTTGGGAAAGTTTATGAGATATAGAGGCACTCATTTTGGGAGAACACACTCCTGAGTGGGAATAAATCATGATACACATATTAGGATCACAACCAGGGCCTTGGAAGATACCACGACTCATTGGGATTCACCTATTATATAGAGGATCGATGTCTTATGGGAATAGTCATTTGGATACCTAACTCTACCTAGGAGTAAGAATGGATCTAGGATCTCGCTCTGGGCCTCTCAAAGGGATACCAGACTCTATCTCGGAAAGTCCTTCTAAAGGGATCATACTTCTATGAATGGAAATGATACATGGCCTATAGAGGAATGAGAAAAATGGGCACTAACCCATACAAAACCTGTCCAAGAAATGGTGGACAAGAAAATCAAACCATGTACTAAGAAGTACATGGAATGTAGAAGTGTCACACCAATTGTCTTTGGACCCCAGGTACCGCCCGTGTACAACGGCCCATGTCTTAAGGCTTTTCATTTAAAATGAAACTACACGGCATGTAGAAAGGATCACATCCCATGTTGAAGTATCTGGGGTATGCTCTATGTACACTGGCCAAGTGCCCATACACGGCCTCAACCCATGTATGCCAACCCATGTAATTGTCACTCGGGGTGACCCACGTTACTGGCCTTATATGTCTATGTGGTGAAGTACATGGCGTGTATTCCAACCCATGTATGTGTATCATTTGAGATACACATTGAACCCCATATAAGGACCCACACATCATGTGATAGTGGTAACATGTCATGTCTATGCTTCCTGTCACCCGGGACCCCGGCCACCGATGGGTGGGGTCCACACATCATGTCTCCCCGGAGGCATGTTGTGTTCTCCATTACATGAAGCATGAAAACCCTAACTACCACCGCCGGTCCACACAACATGTTCATTAGAATACATGTTGTGTGTTCTGAAATTTTCCAAATTCAAGAACCTGCTCTGTCGTGCCTCGGGTACTCCTCTAGTCTTTGATGTAGTCTTCTAATCACAATGAAACTCCAAATACAAGGTCTCCCTGCCATTCTATCGATGTTTTGGGAGGTTTCAAGCATTTGATCGTCCCCGAAAACCCATTTCGATCATCTGCTCGAAGAACAGTAGAATAAATATTTCTCCCAAACCAGTTTGATTCATCTGTCTCCATTACTGTCGTACCTCCAATGAGTCATCATGATGTCGAATATCTAATTTGGGAACTTTACATTGAGAAACGTATGCCTAATGATCTAATGTTTATAACCCCATGAAGAACTCGAAGAACGCAGGGTTAAGAGGAGGAAGTAATAATCAATAATCAAAATTGGAATGCACCTATTCCATCATTCTTCATGGTGTAAATTCGCTCCCGTTATAAGGATTAAACAGAGAAAATCGAAACATGGATTTTAACATCATGGATTAATCCTAAAAATCAACCAAATAAAAACCCTTCCACAAGAACACACAATCCGTGAATCAACCTATTTTTTGGTTGATCCGGATTTGATGTTTAATCCAAGAATGAGGGAAAGAAGAATGTAAATAACAAACCCTACCTCAATTCAGTTGAAGAACGATAGTCACGTCGTGTTTGTTTGTGAGGTTCGTCAAATCCGAGATGCGTCGATTGATCACGTCATCATCATATTCCAATGGGTTATCCTCCAAAGATCCATGAATTCTTCAGAGTTCCTCTCAATTTTCTACTAATGACCAACATTCAATTAACCCATTAAATGGAGGGAACGCGTTTCAACATTCCATCACACTATGACATTAATGAGTCAGTGTTTCTATTTCTAAGTTATTATAGTGTGGCATTAATTATCAAAACAGTTTCCCCATCATTACTTTGCAGTGAATGTTTCTAAATAAAATAAAATTTTATTTATTTTATTTTATTTTATTTTATTTTATTTATTTTACTGAAAATGTCTAAAAATTAACTTTTTTCCTCAACCTTTTCTAGTCAAGGTTAGACATGTTCTTAGGTAATGTCATCGTATCGGACGCAATGGTGCCCTCAGATTTTTAATTTCGGTCATCTATTTAGAAACTTCCACAATTGTTCACACCCTCCAACTTACTTAACTTAAAAAAAGTTCAAACCACCATTTCGGACTCATCAGGCCTCAGAATTGCCCGTTGTCGAAAAGTATGGTTCGTAATAATTCCATATAATATTTAAAAATAATACATGGATAAATATGAGACATTAAAAAAATTATTATCCTAGAATAACTAGATGATAATAAAGTTTAGAATTTTCTTGAGAGATATATCATAGGATTCCATTAATGTAATCATTTTTATAAATAATACCCATAAATATTAAAATTGTGACATAAAATCCTTTCCAATAAGGTAAGTTTGTTTCATAATACCCATGAAAGAATAAAATAAAATGAAGCTTATAATATCATTAGGATGAATAAATTACTGATATTACATTTCAAAGGGGTTTTATATACCCCTCATGATTGAATATAGGTTCACAACATAATGTACTTCTCAAATAATAAATTTGAGATAAACATTCCTTAATACTTTGTAAACTTTTTCACCATAAACCCCATGAAATAAAGATAATTAAATATAAATTTTAATACCAATAAGTTTTAGGTTAATAATCATAGAATTAATTAAGGGTAATTATATAGACCACATAGAAGGAATAGGTGGTGAATATAGCATGTGTCTCACAAAATAAAAAAGTGAGACAAAAATCATTTATCATAAGTCTTGACTTATCTCATACCCTTTAAAATCTTCTATATAATAAATATAATTTTCTTATACATCTATTATAGATTTATATTTATATATATCACACCGTATATAATTTTTTTATTACCTTCTATTACCCTCTTATTAATAATTTCATGTTAATGTTATCCCTTGGGTAATAACCGCTTTATTTTTCATATATGTTTTGATTTTTTGGTTACTCTTGATTAGATCAAGATTTAATAATATACTCAATGATAAACATGATACAACCAAAAAATTTATTCTTTATATATTTATTTATATTAATCCATACAATTTAGTGAAAGGAAATGAAACACACCTTTCATGCAGACGGTTGGTCATACATCCACATGAAAGCTATTTTTTTTATTTTTTTATTGGGTTGAAAGAAAGAAAAGTAAATGATATATAGTATCACTATAGAATAAATCTTATTTTATATATATCAAAAAAAATTATTATTCCTATCCTTAATATATTCAATGAAAAGTGTGAACAAATCACAATTTTTTATGAGGTGGTAGTACGTCGTATACACGAATGACGTTGTCATATTCCAAAAAAAATTGAATGCATGAATGTATGCAGGATATAAAAAATATGTAATCATAATAACATCATGAATATCATATATATCACCCACATTGAGAGGTGGTAATGAAAAAACATATGACATCAATTCATGAGGTGATAGTCCACCATACCGACGAACGATGATTTTGTAACCCATTTAATGGAATTGGATATGAATGTAGGTCATGAAATTAACATGAAAATATCTACGTATATGTAATATAATGATTTCATTATATAATAAATATATAATAATAATTTATGGGGGTGTAAAAAGAAATAAAATAAATATGCTCGTTGAAGAGAGTTACCTCTTCTTCAGTTATTATCCATAGTGTTTCTCTAAATGCTTATTATGTGGGATTTATTATAAAAATAAGGATTATATGATGATTTTAGTGAAATTGGGAATTGAGTTGGGTAGGGGATGGCTGATAAAAATAGGGTTTAAGGAGTGAATAATGAAGGATATAAAGTTCCCTTTTATCATTGAGGAGGAATGTCATTTTTTGTTAATACCCAAAAATATTTACCATTGTGAGGTCAATAATACCTAAATTGGCTCAAAATTTGATTATTAAAGGATTTTAGGGATTATTTGGTCAATCCACATCTCCATCCCAAAATATAACAATTTTTTAAACACGTTGTTCCTTAACTTTTAAGTTTCCTTATTTTTACCATTTTGGTTTTTCACTATGGTAAGTAATATTTTTATCCCATATAATTTAACATTTATGACTAAATTAAAATGAGCATTATTATATAATTTGGACCCAGTTATTTTAAATATTAAATCCTATTTATCAAATTCAAATACTATGTGTGTTGAAAATTAATTTTAACGCAAGCACATGTAATGTGTAAAAACACTGCTTTATCCTTATTTGTGATAACATAGTTTTAACTATGTAAGGGTCAATATATTCATTATAAACGATCAATTTCTCCATGTATAGCCCATATTTTTTATTTATTAAATTTTAAAAATCAAATAAAATATATTTTTTAGTACTTTTGAATTATTTTATAAAATATAATTTATTATAAATTAAAATTAATGTCGAATGGAAAATTTTCATAAGGGATTTATTGTTTGAAGAGAAAGTTAAAAATCACAAAATAAAGTGAGATTGCAATGTTAACATTTACCATGTGATAATTTTAAATGAAATCATATTTGGATGAGTTGATTCAAAGTAAAACATTAAATATCATGTATATAAAACAATTCATCATATAATATATCAAAAGGGTAAGTAGATACACCATAAAAATATGTAATTTGTTTATATTCTATTTATCTCATAGATGAAAAAATTGAGATGAAAATATCTTACCTTACGCTCCCTTTTGGTTGAATGATATTTAAAATCATGTATAATGGTTTTAAGGATGTTTTTAACTTATAGTAGAACCATAATAATATTTATAATATCATATATTATCTTTTTATAATATCTTATCACCCATTTATTAATAATCTTTCATTATTTTCATCGTTTCTGGTGTTAATTGTCATGTTTTTACAGTATCTTTTATAATTTTTATCTTTTTTGTTTATATGTAAATCATTATTTAATCATATCCATGATGTAAAAAATTATGTAAAAATAATATATATTTATAAAAATACATGATATTTGGAAATTTCAAATGAAATGCATTTTTCATGGGGATGGTAAGTCATACGAACGCATGAACGCTACTTCCATTTCGTTATCACATTTAAAAAGTAATTGATATATATATACAAACCTATATATATTATCATTAAAAGATAATATTTATGTTATATATGTCACGTATTATTATTAGAACCATCCTAAATACATTCCATGTATTGCGTGAATGAATCACATCTCTTGAGGAGGTGGTAGGCCAAACATCCACAAACGATGTTTTTGTATTTTAAAAAAATGGAAATCATGAAGGTATATGTTATGTAACAATTAAATAAGTATTAATAAAACATAAATATCATATATATCATATAAAAACATTTTTTCATCATAATATCCAACCATGATGGGTGGTAAAGGAAAAACGAAATACATTGTTTCATGGGGCCGTAGTCCGTTGTACATAAGAACGGTAAATTCGTTATTCATTTTATGGAATTTTGTGTAGGTGTTGGTAAGCCCTTAACATAAAAAATATCAGTATATTGATGATTATTATTTTATTATGTAATAATGTAATAATAATAATTTAATGGTTTGAGAATGAAATAAAACAAAAGTGGTTATAGAAGAATGTTACCTCTTTTTCGGGTAACTCCCTTTGGTTCGCACCAAAGGAATTTTGTGGATTGATTTATACAAAATTTAAGTCTTGTAGTTTTAGGGGGTGTGAGTGGAGACTATTGTTTCAATTTTTGGTTGATAAAATTTTCTTGATTGGTGTGAATAAATTGGAGGGGTGAGTACCTTTTTATAGTGGAGGAGTAGTAGTATTCTTGTAAATATAAAAAGGTAAACACTATTTAGAAGTATACTTTACATAATGTGACTCCAATAATAAAATAAATTTGATAAAATGGAGTATAGAGACTTAATATGGCTATAAGATTGTTTTTTTACATGTGTATAAGTCATTTCGGCCCTTAATTTTAAGGTTTAGTCTCTAATTTTACCTTAATCATTATAATTAGTTTTTAACTTTTTTGACTAATAATTGTGGTAAAAAAATTATAAATTATTATTATTACAAATATGGAATAAATTTTTTCATATTCCAATAATATAATTGGTAGAAGTTAATTTTAATTTAATCCCGCAGACAGGATGATAATATGGGTTTTTAAAGTGAAATACTGAAATTTTTTAAAAGCCTTTATTTAAAATTTCAATGTGAAATTGATTAAAATTAAAAAAAATTATTAATTGATTTATAATTGGAATAAATAAACTTCAAATCTTAATTATAATATAATTTATCTATATAAATAAATTTGATGAAGAATAATTTTTCAATTAAAATTTCATATTTTTCACTATTCATAAAAATATGAAACTTCCCAAAAAATACCAAAAAATCACCCAAACATAACTTTGAAATTTTAATTTAAAAATTTATATTTTTTTATATTAAATTTATAAAATTTTCAATATTCATATTAAAAATAGGTGTAGAGTTAAAAGGCGGTAAAACAGCCTTTATAAAAATATAGGTTTTTATGTGTAAAATTGGTGTTTGATATTATATTATACCTATAAAATATATTTAATAAATTTAAAAATATTTCATTGAATATGTAAAATATAAATTTACTATAAAAATTATCTACGGTTATTATAATTTTACTGACTATGAAAAACATGACTAAATAGTGTTTTTTAACCTGGTATTGCGTGCATTGAAAGCTATCGACAAAATTAATGTTATTCTAAAAAGAAAAATATTGTAAAGTCTGGGGGTGATACTTTATTCCCTCCTACAAAAACTTTTACCTAAAGAATTTAGAGTTATTTCCTTCTAAAAATATGTGGGTAGTTATCCTTTATAGTATCTTTTGATTTCCAGGTTACTTATTCCATTTTGTGATTACTCCAGAGTACCTTTACCAGATGAGCCGTTCAATTCCACAAAACATTCTCTATGGTATCAAGAATCTATATGGGTTCTTCATTGTATGAATTTTCTAGATCCAAATCAATTTCATCATAGGTGAGAATAAGAGTTGGGTTGTAAATGTGTTTTCTTAGTAGATATATATGAAACACATTGTGTACTTTTAAGATATTTAGCTGCATTGCCAACCGATAAGAAACAACTCCAACTATTTAAAAAAATCCAAGGGTCTGATATACATGGGACTCTGTTTCCCTTTCTTACATAACATTATAAAATCATTTAATGTATATTTCTATAATAAAACATGATCTCCCACTTGTAACTCTAAATTGTTCCTCTGGTTATCTAATTAAATATTTTTTCAACTTTTATCTTCTTTAATATGAGAATAATTAGCCTTTAACTTTGTAATTTTCTATTCAAAACGTTCTATTCCTATGATATCTCTTTCACCAACTTCATCCAAAAAGTTGGGGTATTAAAACTCTTTAAATATATTTTTTCAAACGACGCCACTTAAATAATCAAATGGAAACTATTATTATAGGAAAAAATATACCAAAGTTATGTACTAGTTCTACATAACTTGAATGTCATGTGATAATCACCTCAGCATGTATTTAATTGTATAAATTGTTCTTTCATAATATCCATTAGTTTGAGGTTGGTTGGTAGTGATCAAATGAATCTAAATATAAAATTTATTTTGAATACCCTTCCATAATTTTGATGTAAAGTAGGTATATTGATCAGAAACAGTTTGAATAAGGGCTCCATGAAGTCATACAACTTCATTAATATATATCCAAGCAATGCTCTCAAGTGGGATTTATTATATTATATCAAGGAAATATACAGATTTTATTTATCGATCAATGATAATTCATATTTCATAATTCCTTCTAAGAGTACTTAGAAGTTCACTGAAAAATTCTATAGTAATTTCATCCCATTTCCACACAAGCATAGGAAGAGGTTATATGACTCCTTTAAAATTCTGCCTCACATATTTCACATGTTGAAAAACCAAATATCTAGAAATATAATTAGAAATTTCCCACTTCATGTTATCCCACCAAACGTTTTCCTTCAATTAAATATACATATTTGTGATACTTGGTTTTATAAAGAAATTTGAGCTGTGAGAATCAACCAAAAATTACATTTTTAGCTCTGGTATAGATGTAATTCAATTTCTCTTTCCAAATTTTATAACACCATCTTCACAAAAAATGTATACTAAATTTCCATTGTTCACATAATTATTTTTCATCTGAAATTTATCATCATTATATTGAGAATTATTTATCTTCTCTAATAAAGGTGGTTTTTTAATCATTTTAAAAATGATTGAGGTTTCCCTTCATTAGAAATTACCATATCCATATTTACTATATTCATGAACATAGATCCTTCTTAATACTTATTTCGGTTATAACTCCATGATCCTTCCTAATCAATTTATCTAATACCTTATTTTTTTCCATGGGTGATAGTGTATTGAAAAATCATAATCCTGGAGTATCTCAAGCAATTGAGTTTGTCTCATACTAATCTCTTTCTATGAGAATATTAATTTTAATCTCTTATGATCCATGTATATCTCACATCTTTCACCATAGAGATAATATCTCCATATATTCAAAGTGAATATTACAACCACTGAATATGGATCATTGGTTTGATAGTTCTCTTTGTGAGTCTTGAATTGAATTGATGCATATAAAATAAGTTTATCATTTTCATTAGGACGCAACTAAGTCTCATCATTGATGCATCGCTATATATGTCAAACCCATCACTTATAGATGGTTGAGTCAAAATATGAGCATTGACTAATATTCCCTTTAGTTCATCAAATCATTCTTCATATTCCTTCATCCAAACAAACATAACCCCTTTACATGTAATCTTGGTTAACAGCTTATACAATCATGCATAATTATGAAAAAATAATCTATAGTTACCAAATAAACCAATAAAACAAAAAACCTTGGTTATTTTTGTTAGTATAGGCCATTCTCTGACTTCATTTTTCATTGTAGGATCAACTGATATTCCATCCTTAGAAACAATATGCCTATGAAAAGAAACTTATTGAAGCTATAAATCGTAGTTAATAAATTTCCCATATAACTCTACCCTCCTAAGAGTCTTAATAATGATCTGTAAGTTATTATCATGGTCCTAATATCTTTTAAAAAACATCAGAATATCATCAATGAACACCACAAAAAAATCATCGAGAAATTCCTTGAATACTATTTTCATTAGGTCCATTTAAACATAGGGTGCATTATTCAATCCAAATGACATTACTATAGACTCATAATGTCGATACCTAGTTTGAAAATCTATCTTTGGAATTTCATCCTTCTTTACATGCAATTGGTGATACCAAAAATGAAATTCAATCATTGAAAAATATTGTGCTCCGAGAATTTGATCAAAAAATTCATTAATTTGAGGTATAGGATAATTTTTCTTTATTGTAATAGCATTTATTTTCCTATAATCAATAAAAAAATCATGGATCTATATTTATTCATAAGGAAGAGGTCATGGGCTTCCCATGGTGAAACCCTGTTTGAAGAAATCCCTTATTACCGAAATGATCTAGTTATTTATTACACATCACTAACTTTATAGTGGTTATTCTATAAAGAGACTTTGATATTGGTCTCGCATCAAGGATTAAATTAATTGAAAATTATATTTCATTCTTTGGGTGATTTCCATGTAATTCTTTAGTAAATACATCAATGTATATTTGTACAATAGGAACATTGTCAATTTGAAGATTACCTTATACTTCACAAGATGTTATTTTCTCTTCTTCCATAAGAATTTAATTCATTATATCTACTAGGGGTGGATCTAGATAAGAATCATATGAATAAGCTTCTTCACTAAAGAATAGTAATTCTATATGTTTCTTATAATTCATAATTTCCTTCTTCTTAAAATATATTTTTTCATCATACTTTGAGAACCTGTCCATACTGAGGATATTATCAAAGTGAACCATAGGATTAATGTAATTTCCACCACATAATTGGGTACTTCCACCTAAGTTGTAGTGATCACAAAATCTTGAGAATATCTCCTTGGCCTCTTCTATTGTAGATTACCTTGACTCTTAGGGAATTATCTTATGTAGTTCCCCATATCATTTCAGTTGTAACACATAATAGAATTTTTTCAATTGTATACTTATATTATTTGACATGAAGACCCCTTTCTCAACACATATAAAAAAATCCCCTTCCCTATAGTTATTTACCAAGAAGACTCTTTCCATAGTTCTTACATAATGGAAAGTTATTCATCTTTATCTTCTTATTTGAGGTATTCCCTTTGTCATGGTGCTCATTTGACATTTTAGTCCCTATTTTTCCATTGTACATGTATGACCTAGATAATTACTTCTCCATTTTGATAGAAAATAAAACTATTTATTCAAATGATAAAAAAAAATTAGGAGACCAATTCCCTTCAGAGATGTTTCTTAGGCCCTTGAAAAATGTAATCAATTTTTCACTTTGTGTTGTGTATGTAATCCATTGCATGCCTGGATAACTTAGAAAAAGGTATCTCTATAATCCACAACACTTTCTTTTTCCTTTTTTTATGTTGAGGAACATTCTCTTCATCTCAATTTTTTGATCATGGGGAAAGTATTTATCAATGAATGTATACTAAAAATTTATCCATTCCATAATTTATACTTCTTTTTCCTCCCTAGTATTTTGGATCAAAGACAACCATTGATCTGCTTCACCTTTGAGAAAATACACTGTAAGTGTAACCTTTTCCTTTTTTCTACACCCCAAGGAGATAAATATCATCTCTAGTAACTTAATCAATTTCTCATTTTCAATTGTATTAGTAGTCCTACTAAATTATTGGAGATTTTATCATGTAAATTGATCCATCATAAAATATTATCATTGAAGTACAGTTTACTCCATTTGAGAAAGGTAATTTGTCATAACCTAATTATGCTTCTTTAATATAGCTATAATTTTATTTATTACAATTTTAGCTATATTGGTTTCCTCAATAGGGTAACCTCTACATTTTTCATCAGTATGATACCATTCACCCTTCTAAGAGCCATTTCTAAAAAATTCCATATATTATATTATCCCATAAGATTATGAATTTTAAATCATAATGTATAATTTCAAATATGATTTCATTCATAACATTAATAATGTATCCGTATTAAATCATATAAACATAAAATTTGGTTTCCTTGGGGACACCTTTACTTTTAAATCCATCATATTGGCTTGTAAAGAAAATGTCGAGTATCCTAAGATTATACCCTGATAGTGTAAACCCAGGTGAAAATTAAGGCCCGTTTTTTTTGTTCTGTGTTATACTCAAGTTAGAACCAACACACATTTTTGGAGTTTTTACTACTAGGTACATATTTTCTAGAACCACATCCACTTGTAGTATCTAGACATGGATGTATTTCTAGGAAGACAGACATAATCTATACCATACCAAAATTCTAGGATATTCTCATATAATAATTATCAAATTCTATTTTTAGGATTATTTTCCCTAATCTATGTTTTCCTAAATCTAGTTTCAAATTTTTCGACTAAACATCCTTTGATACCAACTATAACACCCCGACCCCATATATACCGATCTTGTGCCTTAATTTATTACATTGGCATGATTATAATGAATAAAATCCCAAAGCACTGATAAGTTTAGTAGTTTTCGAAAACTATATTACTTACATGATACCCATATTTTATTGGTAAATATAAAATAAAACATGATACATAATAAAATTAAATGAAAAACATCCTTGAAACTCAATCAATGGATTTATCTTCAAAACATGGGGATAAGAAACAAAATAAGGGTGATATCAAATAATTAGTAAGGATAAGTACATTAGAAAAATTAATGAATCAATGAGAATACTCAATAGAAAAAGGTGAATAAATATTAAAAAATGGCTTTATATAACTGGATAAGTAAAAGTCAATATGGAAAGGTAATTAACTGAACCACATGTCATTTAACCAATATATTGGGAATGATCTCCATCCGTAGATAATATCAACATAAAAATATCACAGATAAATAAAAACTAAATTTAAATATGGGAAATTCTTGATTATTGGACCCCATATTTCCTAGGTACATGGTACTTTTACCGTTAAGACCTTTCACAAGATAGTTTATAACATATTTGGTAAAAACCCATCTGATTAGATAAATGATTTATCTAATGAGACTACCGATGAATCGATGGGATATCTTTGACATAGCCCCACCCATGATGTACCTATCCAAATAATTCCTTATATACAGAATAATAAATTTAATTCATGAGAAATGTGCCATATCAAATATCTATATTGATTAAAAGATATGTATTTACCAATATTTCCTCAGTAAATCAAATAGCTATCAAGTACACACCATATGGAAAAAATGTATACAGTTTAGGAAATAATTATAAAAATAATATAATAGTATGAATATTTAAAATAAATGGGATTTTCAAAGGAAATGGTCATAAAGAAGTGATTGTTTTAATATAAGGACAACAATCACAAAAGAAAGCGAGATTGTAATGATAACTTTCACCATATGGTAATTTTCATGTCAAACCCCTTTGAAAGAGATAATTCAAAGTAAAAAATTAAATAGTAATAATATAAAATGATTAATGATATAATATATTTATAGGGTAATTATATACACCATACAAAATAAGTAAATTTTGGAAATGATATTTATCTCAAAGATGTAAAATGTGAGATGAAAATCCCATACCTTACGTTCCCTTTTGGTTGAACTCCATTTAAAATAATTTATAATGATTTTGATCATGTTAGTTATGTATAAAATAACAATAAAAATATTTATAATATCAGATATGATCTTATTATAATATCTTATTACCCATCGTTTAATAATCTCTTGTTATTTTCATCATTTCAGGTATTAATTATAATTTTTTCAGTATGTTTTGACTTGTTATATTTTTAATTATTATGTAATACATAATTTAATCATCTAAAATATGTAAAACATTATTTAAAAATAGTGTATGTTCAGTAGATATTTATTTATAATAATCCATAATATTGAGAGAGAAGAAATGAAATTTACCATTCATGGAGACTGTAGATCATACGTATGCCTGAAAACTACTTACATTTCTTTTTCATATTTAAAAATTAATATATATATATGTGTGTGTGTGTGTGTGTGTGTGTCTCTGTGTGTGTGTGTGTGTTTGTGTGTGTGTGAGTATATTATCATTAAAATATAAAATTTATGTCATATATGTAAAATATTTATATTAAATCCATATTTTATACATTCCATGTATATCCTGAACGAATCACATCGCTTTGAGAAGGTAGTAGTCCACACATCCCCAAATGATGTTATCGTATTTACACAAAATAGAATGCATGAAAATATCTATTATATAAGAATTAAAGAAGAATTAAGAAAACATAAATCTCATATATATCATATAAAAATAGTGTTTCCATCAAAATTCTCAACCGTGATAAATGATAAAGGAAAAAATGAACGATGTCGCTTCGCAAGGCGGTAGTCTGTCATACACATGAATGGTAAATTTGTAACCCATTTGATGGAGGTGTGTGTAGGTAGAACCCTTAACCAAAAAAATCATAGTATATTGAGTATTATTATATTATTATATAATCATGGAATAATAATAATTTAATTTTTGGATAATGAAATAAAACAAAAGTGATCATTGAAGAATGTTACCTCTTTTTTGGGTAACTACCCTTGGTTTTCCCCAATGAAAATACTTAGATTGATTTATGCACAAATTGAGGCTTCTAGGATTATGTTACGAATGTCATAAGATTATTTTTTTAGTGTTATAATGATACAAATGGATTTATATGTGTGAATAAAGGTGAGGGATGAATGCCTTTTTAAAGTGGAGGTGGAGTGGCATTTTTGTAAATATAAAAATGTAAACACTCTTGAGTGGTATCCCTTACATCATATACCTCCAATAGTGAACAAAAATGTATAACATTGAGTATAGGGTATAAATATGTTCAAAAAAGAGGTTTTGGACATGTTTTTAGGTCAATTTGTCCTTTAATATTATGTTTTAGTGCCTTGTTAAGCTTAATTATACCTTAATCACAGTAAATAATTTTTAACTACATTCACTAATATTTTTGTTAAAAAACTAATTTTACCTTAATAGACATTATAAAATATTATTATTCTAATTATGGAATCTATTTTTCTAGATTATACTCACATAAGTTGCAAAAAAATAAATTAAACTTAAACTCACAGACATGAGGACAAATAGGGTTTTAAATGTAAAAATGTTAACAATTATAAAATGTTGTTATATCCATTTTAAATGTGAAATTGATTCCAATTAAATAAATTAAATTTTTTTATTTATAATTTAACTAAATATATTTTAAAACCAAATTAAAATTTAATTTAAATATATAAATAAATTAGATGAAAAAGTCATTTTCCATTAAAATTCAATATTTTTAACTATTTATCAAAAAAAAACTTCACAAAAATATACAAAAAAAATAAACTAAAAATAATTTCTAATTTTATCTTTCAAAAATGAATATTATTCACATTTAAAATAGTTTCACCATTAAAAGGTGAAAAAAATACCTTTACAAAAATGTTGGTTTTTATATGTTAAATTGGGTTTGTTCTTATCTTGTGCATATAAAATCTATTTAATGAATATAAAAATATTTTATTCTATATATAAATATAAATTTACTATATAAAATCTTTTTAATATTTATAATTTAATTAATCGTGCAAAATGGGACAAAAGAGTGTTTTTTTCAAACCTGGTGTCATGTCATTGAAATCTATCAATAAAATTAAATTTATTATAAATTTAAAACATTTTAAAGTATTGTGGTGATATAAAAAACATGATGAAATCATTTTTTAGAAAAATGTAAATTTTTAAGAATAAAGCTGCATTTATTATTATCTCATTCCTAGAAAAATATTCAATGAATGATAAAAAAATTATTTAATATATTGTATATAACCATCTTTAATTACACAATAGTTAATAATTTAGTTTTTTATTGTAAAATAAACCTTCCTCCCATAAAAATAATATTTCATAAAAATATTTCTTTTACTTTCAATTGATTTTTATTTTTATTTATAATAAATTTGTAACCAATTAATTTATTCTATTCATGTTAAAACCATATTTTTTTATATATTAGATAGTAATATTAGACAGGCTAATATATTGGATATAAAATAATTGACACATAATAATATTCTAATAGTATTTTGGAGGTCGTTTAAACTATGTGTTTTGTTTAATTAAAGTTATATCAGAAATTAAATTAATTTGAAAAAATATATTTCATAAAATATTAGGGTGTAACATTATACCCCCTTTAAAATAACTTCACCCTAAAAAATTTATTACTATGATACATAGATTGATGATACTTTTACCTTATCATAACATCAGGTTCCCATGTAACTTCCTCAAATTGGTGGGTTTTCCAAAAAAAATTAACCAAGGGATTTTTCTTATTTTATGTCCCTATCCCTATATTATCCAAAATCACCATCGGATATTCCTCTTAATAGATATCTTACTCAAGTTGTATGAACTTTGAGTTTGGTAGTGTGAATGATCATGAATATACTTTCTTATGAGAGATACACGGAACACTTTGTGAAGCTAAGAGAGGTTCAGTTGAAGCTCCATATTATAAGATACCATCCCAAATCAATAAATAATATCAAAGGGGAAAATATGCATATGTATTGATATTCCTTACTTCCTAAATATCATAACTTTTTTCCATGTAGAAATTTCCAGAAAAACTTTGTCACTAACAACAAAAAAATATATCTTGTCGATTATTGTTATCTTAACTTTTTTATCAACTTTGTGTGGCCCTTATGTGTTACTAAAATTATCTTACCTTATCTTTAATTATTCACCAAGATCAAGTACCAGTATATTTCTTTCTCTAACAACATTCCAGTACGTTGGAGATCTAAAAAAATTTCAATTGAGGGACTCAAAAGGATCCATCTTAATGGTTGAGTTAAATATATTGTTTATGAAAATTCAACTAGAGGAAGGTGTTGATCCCAACTGCCTTTGAAATTTAGAGAACACAGTATCAACATATCTTCTATGGTTATAATTGTTCTCTAAGGATTTACATATTTATGAGGATGATATTTTTTTCTAAAACTTATCACTTATTCATATCCTACTGAATACAACTCTAGAGGTAAACCTCATATTCCGATCAAATACAAAAGAATGTGGTACTCAATTCAACCTTACCAATTATTTATTGTATAATATTGAAATCTGACCAAGAGATAAATATTCTATGATATAAATGTATTATTATAACATTGTTTGGAGATCAGATACAACCTAAAGATAATTATGGCCAACAAATGTTTTGGGGAGTCTAAAAATAAAATCCATGGTAATGATTTTCCATTTCCATTTTGTTATGGGTAATGGTTGAAAAACACCCTTACAATCTTTTATATTAGACTTAAATTTATAACATATCAAGAACTAAGTTACATATTTTACAATATATATTTTTAGTTTTTCCAACCAAATTTACCCTTTCATATCTCTATACATATTTTTACTTCTATGATGAATAGATAATGGTGAACTATGAGCTTCATCTAGTAGCTCCTTTAAATATAGTATAGGAAGAACACATTTATGGTTTCATAGCTTTATCATACCATCATATTAATTTTTGAACTTAGGGATATCTCTCCTTTCTTATATAACTCTACAACTTTCATATGTGCCTCTTTCGTTACCACGTGGATAGATGGTTGAAAATTAATTTGACCTAGATATGATTTTACCCCTTCCTTAAATATTTCCAAATCCGTTCTTCACAAATCCAGAAATATTGGATCTTTTGTGATCTACATCATAGATAATATACTATGATCCTTTTAAATAAAATCATATTCCACTTTGTTCAATTTTGTAGGATGGTTATGTACTGAGCATTCATAATCATTAATCAGCTACAATAATCTTTTTTGTTATATATTCATCTCTTTCTATGTGAAAATATAATTTAAACATTTATGATCGGTATATATATCACACATTTTCCTATAATTATAATTTATCTATATATTTGTTGTAAACAATACTATAGATAACTCTAAATCATGATTTAGGTAATTTTTCCCATGAACATTCAATTTTCATGCGGCATAAGATATAACCACATCATTTTGTATGAGAATGAATCCTAGTCTCTAGTTTAATGAATCGTTATATATTTTAAACCCATCACTATTGTAGGGTAATGTAAGAATAGGTGTATTGACTAAAATTATCTTATGTTATATGGAATTTTCCACATGTTCATTTTTTCAAAGGAAATGGATCCCTTCTGAGTTAATATAGAGATTGGATTATAAATATTTGAAAAATTATACAAAAAGCATCAATAATATCCATAGAAATCATGAAAACTACATATCTGAGTAACCATGGTTGAAATTGGACACTTCTAAATAACTTATATCATTGATGGATAGATCAAAATACCCTCACATGAGATTATCTGAACCAGGAATGATACTTTATGAGAAAAAAATTATACAAGGTGAATTTTTCATAAAAGAAATTCTTCCACTTTTACTTTTGTACAATTATCAAGAGATATTCATGAACTTAGTTTCTTTTTAAAAATATAACAATATCAACTAAAAATACTTTAAAAAAATTACCATGTTAATCTATAAAGGATATATTCATTAAATACATAGTGATAGTAGAGTAATTTGTAAGACCAAATAGCATAACTATAAATTTATAGTGTCCCTACCTAATACGGAAGGTTTTCCTAGTTATGTCTTCACTTTTCACCCAAAACTGATAGTATTGATATCAAAGATCATTCTTAGAAAATTATTGATATCCTAATAGTTTATCAATAAAATCATTTATATGGGGAAAGGATACATTTCCTTGATAGTAATCATGTTAAGTTCTTGATAATCATTGTAGAGTTGAATTGATCCATATTTATTTTTAAAAAATAACTAGGGTACACCAAGGTGATGCACTTAGCTGAATAAATCCTTTATCAATATTCTCCTAGAGTTCCTTTTTCAATTCCTGAAACAAATCTGAGGATATTCTATAAGGATTATTTGAAAACATTGGACCACTATGTATGTTTTATTTTGAAATCTCAACTTCACGACTCAGGGGAAGACCAAACAATTATTATTGAAATACATTGAAAATATCATGAACAATAGTAATATATTTAATTTTGACTTTCTTCCTAACCATTTAAATAGATATCCTTCTAGGATTTTAATTATGACCCACAAAATTGAATTAATATCAATTTTAATTTTTCATTAACCCTCAAATTGATAAATGAAAATGGGTTCATTTGGAATATGTTATGTGACTTCCCCTCCATGGAATTTAATATGTGATCCATATAAATAAATCAAATAAATTCCTATAATCATGTCAAATTTGACTAAATGTATAATCATGATATTTTTTGGAATAAATTTTTCCCAAAATTAAATCATAGAGGAACTATAAACTTGACATGTGACCATCATACCATTGGAATTTTTCACAACTGACCCAATATCTACTCATTGATTAGGTAAAACAACCCTTTATAAATTCCTTAAATATAAAAGGCTGGGTAAATCTATAATCAAATAATAAATTATCTATTTTAAATTGGATAATAAGTGTACCTTTCATCACATCATTGTCATAAACTAATTTTGAAGTTGTTGTCTCATGAGACATGACTTTATATTTTATCATAAGAGGTTGTTGAATTTGATCATCATCATAAAAATTTATATTCATGAATTGTTTTAAATAATTCCTATAATATTTTTATTTGAAACATTAGATCACAGTTGGTTCATTGTTTGTAATGTTATCCTCTTCCATTACATTAACCAAACCATTTATTTTCTTTTGACATTCACAGACTTTATGACCCACCATTCTACATTTAAATAACATACCAATTCTATTCAACCAATTTTAATTATGTTTCTTCCCACATTTATATATTGTAAATGGATATAGTTTATTTCCACCAAGTGATTTATTTTATTTTATATGATATTTCAACTTTATTTAATTATAAAAACTTTTAGAATTTTGGAAAACACTGATTTTCATTTCTACCTTGATTGTACATCAAAATATTTATTCGCATATACTAAAATCTCTCATAGATAACAAATTTTAAAGACTTTGTTTTAAGACACCAAAGAATCAATAAATTTTAATTTTGGGGATAATTATTAAACCATAATAATACCTTTTATGTCATGTAAAATTCTCCTCATAATTACTAATGGATTCATCCTCCTTCTGATTAATCTCAAGGAATTCATTATTTGTCTTTGTTTTCATAATATAGTGGAAGTAATTACTATAAAGTATACTCTTAAACACATCCAATTATATAGATTCAATTCCTTCCTCTATAATTTTATTCTTAATAGGGGTTAAACTATTTATATGCTTTAACTTTCTAAATGATTAATGGATAATACAACCCTTTCTTGTTTCGAGCATTGAAGAGTTCAAAATATCCTCCCAATGGTTCTAATCCATCATTAAGTTACTAGTAGATTAGAATACCCACTATGTTAATGTGAATGTAACCTATTTAAATACTCAATAGTAGGATGTTACTTTATTTTATCGTTAGGAATCACATCATGATTCATGGACAAAGAAATTTATGTGGGAATTGAAACATGATTTTACATTCCCGCTCCTACAACATTTGGTTTCTCAAGTGGAAAATAATTTTGTTGTCCATCACATTAATTGTTATGAAAATGTCATATAGTTTCATCCATTTAATAAAACCAAAAAAAAGTGTGAGAAACAATAATCACTATGGGGAAACATAAAACCATGAAAACATTATAGGATGTCTAAATGATGACACATTAGATTTAAACTAGGTCATATATGGTCATAATTTTTTCAAATCCTTTTAATGGTTAAAAGGGAGAGTGTGAATTAACCCAAGAATATCCATGAGGGGTGTCAAACTGGGTATATTATAAGGGCACACTCATTTTTCACTATAATTATGGATGATATATACGTGGATGACTATTTTTGGGGTTTTATTACCAAGATACATCTATGATAAAAGCACATGAACTTTTTATATCTAGATAGGGATGATTTTTTAGGAAAAAATAACCTATTCCATTCCAAATCTTTAAGATGTCATCCAATACTTAGACTTATCCCCATGGTTATTTACCTAAATTTCTTAATCCTAATAGAAAAATATTGACTAAAAACTTCTATGATAAAAACTATAGTGACCCTAGATTTTCATACATTAATATAATATTATTTTATATGAATATTCAATACATTTCCCAAATACAAAACCAATTACTATAAAGGTTTAGTGTCTATGTAGTATATATACATAATCTTTTTATTTCATGAAATTCCTACAACATCTTCCAAAAATATCTTACTATTTATAACTCTTCATATACAAACCCTATTTAAAACCATTTATCATAACGTGGAGAAAGTAAGCATAAGAAATGGGTATATTGAATGCTCAATAATGGTAAACATGGGATATATAAATTTATAATCATATGAATGAATAAGATAAAAAATAAGGGTATGATATCATAACCATAACATAAAATGCCCATACCCAATTGGTCAAATATAATAAACATGTGTTCTGGAATAAAGTTTTATCATTTCAAATGACATAAACAATAGGATTTAGAAATTATTCTAAGTCAATAATGAAACATAACTTCATTTCATAAAAGTGTGTCACCATCATATGTAATTAAACCATTTCATATGTCAAGGTTAACTACTGATACCATCAAATCATAGTAGATCATGCATACATACATGTTTCCCATATCACAAGGGGTCAGGAATCACAACTGGTATCCCTTAGTGGACCAATCAAATGAAATATGTTCCTATAGGGGATCAAACACCTCTACTGGCTTTATATAACATATCAATCGCATTGACTTGTTTTTTAAAGAGAATTAAGCACATCGACTTTTTTTACAATGTTATCTAATAAGATATAATGATTTTCTCATTTGATTAAAGGGATATTTTTTTATCCCCATAATAACATAATAAAAACCATAAATATTTGTTCCATAATATCATTAAACTTTCATTATATCATAATATCATTACCCGTGTAAAGAAACTTGGTTTTATAAACATTTCATCAATTTATTATAGCATAACCCATGGAAAATAAATGTCTTTCCTAAGCATCTCATCGACATAACCATAAACAATCCAAATAAATATTAAGGATGAAAATATTTAATGATATACCCATTAAAACATAATAAAAAATGTTTTTTTATCATTGATTAATAAAAACACAACAGAAATATCACTAAAAACCTTCTTGAGGAAAATACCAATTCTGTTTTGAAAAAAATTATTTAAAGTCTAAAAAATTTCAAAATATTCTGAAAAAACATTTTATTTTAAAATAAAAATGAAAACTTTTAAAGTAATCTTTAAATTATTTATTATTCATGATAGAGAGAAATCCCATTACATACATATTTCTTAAAATAAAGACTCCTTTTACATTTTCAATAAAAATTCAAAAGTAACTTTTCAAAAAAATGATAGGAATATTCCTCTAAATTTTTTTTTTCAAAAAGTCAAACATAGTTAAAAATGAAGTTAAAAAATAATGGGATATTAGTAAATAATTCTTGAATTTTTTCAGAAAACATGGACAAGTAAGAGAACATATTTTTTATTGAATAAATAGGGTTTATTTTCCTTAAAAAAATCTTATTATTTAGTTACTAAAAAGTTGAAAATGAAATGGAAAAAAATTATCTATAAATAAACAAAGGAGAATAGGATTTATGATATTATTGAGAGGTATATAAATAAATTTCATCATCCAAATCATAATAAAAAACAATCTTGATAAACCATGATATTGAATCACAAATCCCTTACCACTTTTGTAACCCTTGAATCATATGAAATATAAAATAAAGTAACTTAGATTGATATTTAAAACCACCTAATTATTATAAAAATAATTATAACAGAAATTATTGTATATTATATAAACCATATAAAATAAAAAAGTGGTGAATATTTCACGTTCCACATAGAAATAAAAATGTGACGGAAATCCCTTACCTCAGGTTTGACTTCCTTCGCACATGTTCAAATATACTATATACTAAATATAAGATTATATATATATATATATATTATAGGTATGTAATTATATATATATATATACCATATATTATTTATTTATAACCTTTTATCACCCATTCACTAATAATTATTTATTAAAATCACTATCTCGAATGATATTTTCTTCATTTTTCTTTTATGTTTTGGTTTGGTAGCTTTGGCACTTATACTTTGATCATGGTTTATTCATCTAAATAATTTTTATAATTATATAAATATATTATATATTCATTATATATATTTACATCCATCCTTAAAATTAGAGATAGAAAAATGAATTACACCATTCATGGAGATGGTAGGTTGTACGCACGCCAGATCATTATTTCCAGATTTTTGATATATAGACAAAGAAAGGAGAAAATAGTTCAATATTAAAGCATAATTTAATATCACATATATCATATATATTTTAATTAAATATATCATTATTAACATCCATTTTAAAATGAAATTAAAAACACATCACATCACTTCATGGAGGAGGTAATACACACGTACTCAAAAGCGACGTTGTCATTTTCCAAAGGATTAAAAGGTAATAGGGTAGATTTGATATTATAATTAAATAAGTATAAATATTTCATGAATAATATATATAAATTAAATCAATAATTATATCAATATGTGGTATTTTTTTATGGAAAACAAAATACATCGATTCAATGTGAAGTAGTCCACCATAAACATAATTGGCAGGTTGGTTTTCAATTTTAAGGAAAAATATATGTATATAGGTTATTACAATAACATAATAAAATAACAGTATATATTAGATTATGGTGGTATTACTTCATTATAGTTTAATAATATTTTAATGGAATAGAAGAAGAAATAAAATGAAAATGCTTGGTTAAGAATGATACATCTTCTTTGGAAAACCTCTTCAGGATTATACCTAGAGCCTTCCTAAGATGGTTTTATGATCAAACCTAGTACTCTATGTTATATATAGGAATTTATGTAATTGAATTTTTAGGTCTTGGAAGAACCAAATGACCCCTGATATGCAGAGAGGAGAGGATAGGGGTTCCCTTTTAAAATTGAGTTCAATGGGATGTTTGTAATATTTCAATGTTTTTAAATAATAACAGTCCTATTCTTGGAACCAACGATCCAAAATAGAACATTTTAAAAAATCATATTCGATAATATTCAAAATTTTCAATAAGATAGATATTATAAAATTCTTTTGGTCATTTTTACACTTATTTATTTAGTTTAACCCCTGGAAAATTTGTTTTAACCATAACTGTGGTAATATTTTTTACTCTTTTTACTATTCATATTGACCAAAGATTAAGTTGAATATATTAAATAATATTAATTATCCGGATTAAAAATATAGAATACATTTTATAAAATTTAATTCTATAAATTGGTATAATTTAATTTAAAATTAAATCTTAAAATGTATCGAAAAGTGGTCTTTCATAGAAAAATATTTTTTAAGTATAAAAACTTGTCTTCTCAAAATTCATCATAAAATTTATCCCAAGGGTATAAATTGGATTAATCATAAAATTATTTAGTAAATTTAACTATTAAAATCATGTAAAAAATGTAACTTTGTAAATGCTTTAAATAAAAATACAAATTTTAATTAAAATTAGTATAATCACTATTCATTGAAAATTTAATCTTTTTAGAAAATTCTCAAAATTCACAGTAATATAAATTTAAAATTTTTATTTTTAAAATGATATTAATTATTTCAAATAAATTTTATAAAATTGGTAAAATAAAAATTTAAATAATTGTGTAGAACATGAAGAAACTATTTTTTGATAAAAATAAATTTTTAAGCACAAAACTAGATTTATTCTTATCTCATTCCTATAAAAAATATTAAATGAATTATAAAAAATATATGATTGAATATATAACATAAAATATTCATTTGAATAATTATCCAATAATGATAAATTTAGTTTATTATGAAAAAGCACATCGCATGAATAATACCTTATTTTCAGATAAATAGTTTTTTACCTTTAAAATATTTTCTATTCATTTATAATTAATTTATTAACAATTAATTTATTATATAAATGTAAAACCATATGTTTTTAATAATTTATTTAGTAATATTCATAACCACCAATCCTATGGATGTACAATAACATTCACATAATAATTTTTTAATAGTATATCATGGTTTATTTAAACTCAATTTGGGGTTTTACCCAAGCTATCGAAGAAAATAAATTTATTTCAAAAAGACATTTCATAAAATTAATGAAGTGTTTTATAGTTATCTTTATATATGTCAAAATTTTTATTAGGTTGTGACTATTTGTGAGAAAATTATATTTTATTTTTATATTGGATTAATTGTGCACTATGTCCATGATGAAATTATGTTAGGAATAGGGGCCCAACTAAGGTGGTTATGGTTGAAATGTTCATATAAAAGGAACTTGAAGTGTTATCAGGTAAAATGAAAATTATAGTTAGTAATTTTAGGGTATAATTAGGTTTTATATTATATCGTGGAGAAACATATTGGTTCTAACCATTGTGTGTGTTAGTTTTTTTCTAGGAAATATTCATAGGGTGATAATTAGGGGTGAATGATAAACTAGTTACATTATAGGTTTTTCTTTCATTAAATTATAAATAAATCTTTGATAAAATATTATTTATAATGTAAAATACTATTTAAAGAATATTTGATTTGACTGAGATCAGATGGGGGTGAGTTACCACCCATTATAGTGCCTCTTATGGATAGAAAGAGGAAAGTTGAGGTTGAGTCCACTCTAAGATATTTCATATTGGGAGACCTTGGGGTTGGATGATTTATATATATTTCTGTGTTTGAGGTTAATTTATTTATAAGTATTGACTCTTAGGACACAAATAAATTGTTATTTTGGACCCTTATAGATAATGTTGGAATTTCATGTATTCCTGGATTTGGAAAAAATGTTAATACTATTAGTGTTGTATTTAATGAAATTTCATTACTTAAAATGATGTTTTTAATTTCTAAGAACAATTAAAAAAGTGTAGGAATGACTTTATAGATGATTTTAAGGATAATGAGAAAATAATATAAAGTCCTCTAAAAATATTTCATGGACCATGAAATTATTATAGATATGGGTTTTGATGGATAACTCGTTTAAAGTATTAATGTTAATGGATGAAATTATGACATGCCATATCTTTTGTATAGATTATTTCATAATTTATTACATAAATATACACATAACAAAGTACTAAAAGATAAATATGACTAGTTTCTTTGAGTAATTATTTATATATAACAATAACATGAAATAGGTATAAAATGATATTATTTAAAATCTTAATAACATGCACTAAAAAAATTTATTGATATTATAAAACTTCACATGATAACCCGGGGATGTACATAAGAATGGGGTGGGATATAAAGTATGTTAAAGGAGTAATTGAAGAATATAGTGAAGTAAAGTAGTATATATGAGTCGCAGGGAATAACATAGTGACCAAAAAGGTGAAAATCATAATCATGAACATCAAAACATGAAACAATATGATAACATCAAGAAATTATAAAAAATTAGCAATAGTATAAAACAGGACATCATAATAATAAGTATAACCATAAATATATCAAAAATAGTGTTATTAGGATAATGACTTATACACCACATAAGGTATCTCATGAGAACATTATACAATGCATTGAAGTGTTATATAATTTTGGTCCAACCCATCACATCCATATTATTTACATACATTTGTGTTCCACATAGATAATACAACATACAAACATATTTCAAACAAATAAATCTCATGGTTAAGGAGTGTGGCTTATATAAATGGATGTCAAAAAACAATGAATTATAGATGCACCTCAGTTAATTACCTTGAGTGGAAATGGGGGGTGGGTATTCACAACACAAAAGTGTAGAAAAGAAAATCATGGCATGTTTTTTGCAGCATAACGGGCATGTATAAAGTTTCATGGAAGGTATTAATGGGCGTATAAGGTGGTATCTCATTAAATATACATCATACAGATAGTAAAGGGGTGTTTAAAATCATAAGTTAACATTTATAATTGAAAATTAAAAAGGAATGATACATGGAAAGTGATTAAATAAATAGGAGGAGTAAAAGAATCCCTAACTTGAGAGGGTGCATCTAAACTATTAGGAGAAGCTTCTTAAGAGCTTGGGAACACCTTGGTAGAAATTTATAGAGGAATAGGGATTGAAAATTCATGCTCAATGGGTTTTGCGTAAATAGGAATGGGTGGTTTTTGGGGTATTTATTGAAAAAGATATAATAATTTTTATTAATTTTTAATAGCTGTTTTAGAGTCCAAGTGATGAAATTATCCAAACCTAAAACCTTCCCATGTTTTTCTCCACGGTTCATCCAAAATATGAGTGGATTTAAATATTTTATTAGGTTAAGAACAAATATTATTTAAATAATACCAGTCATGATGTGGGTGTGATTAATGTTTATAAAGAATTATTTTTAAAACCTTAAAATATAATAAATGTTTTATAGGATTCATTATATGTTTGTTAAATTAATAAAATAATATAAAAAATAAATTATTTTTTAGGGGAAATATATTTTTAGTATTGGATTTACTTTATAGTATTTATTACATCACTTCTGGTTATTATGATGTAATAATACTAACCATTTGTAATTTTTTCCCAAAGAATCGGATGTCTCTATATATTATGAAAAAATAATTATTGAAAATTTTCAATGGGGAATTTAAAAATTAATATTTATTTTACTAAAGTAATTTTCTAAATATTAGAATTTAAACCTTTGAAATAAAATACTTATTTACTCGGAAATACTTGTTTTTATGATGCTACCTTATGGCCCTTATAAAAAATACATTGGACTTAATTAAATTAAATTATTATTTATATTTAAATAAATATTATTTAATAATAATATTTCATGATAATATAATTTATTTTATAAAAATAAAATTTATCAAAAAGTGTGTTTTAATTGAAACTACATATTTCCCAAAAATACATTTTAGTTTCTTTATATTTAAATCTAGTTTTTATTCAAATCAACATATAATCATCTGTATAAAGTAATAATGAAAAGGGATAAATATATTGATTATTTTATTAAAAAAAAATATAAAAATTCATAGTACTATATTCTTGATATATTACCCTTTATTATACCCATATACGCCCTATGGGAAAGGTGTATGATGATGGTACTTTCTTTGGGTGGTTCAGAGAACATTGTTTGAGTAGTGATCTAGATAATATTTAAATTCCCACATAAATTTTTTTATCAAGTTTTAGTTATTAAGTCTCATATAGGGATTGATCAAGGAATAAAACCAATGATTCCATCTCCCTTAAAACTCTGAAAAAATGGCATCATAGGGTATTATCCTACCGGTCGAGACCATATCTTCTTCCCTTCATGTAAATTAGATGATTTATATCCCATAATATATAATAATCTAAATAGTGACTATAAAATGTCTATATTATCAATAGTTATAATTTTGAAGGATATTTTAAGTCTCACAGGATAATTATAGTGATATTTTATAATGTCCCAAAATAGAAAATGATTATAGTGAATATGTTTTGTATATTTATTTTATTATTTAATAAGGGGAATTCATTAAAAAAATTAGGTCATTACACTATTCCCCCATTCAAAATAATTTCCCTCAAAATTTAATTCTTTACATAACATAGATGAGGTTAATTTTATTTCATCGCATCTGATGTTTCCCATATTTCCTCAATAAACTTGATATATTTTATAATACTTTGTCCATGTGAGTTTTGTTGTTTCATATAACATTGCCTTTATGATCTAATATACTCATCAGCCTCTCCTCATATAAAATATCATTCTTCAATGGTATGGCCTCTGGATTCAGTACATGTGAGGGTCCTATTCTGTAATTTATGAATAGGGATACGTGTAAACCATTACATACTAGAGACATGTTAGATGGGAGTTCCATTTAATAGTAAAAAACACTAATGTGATCAGGGATTTCAAAGGGGTGATTTATTTGGGACTATTATTTCCCTTCTTCACAAACCTCATGATTTTCTTCCATAGTGATATATGACGGAACCCCATATGTCTAACTTCAAACCCTGGTTATCATCATTTTTTTCTATGTAGATATTCTTTTCAATCTCCAAATATTTCATATAAATCTAAATGGTTTAAACCTTATCTATCACATATTAGATAAGATCTGGCCCCATTATCTTTATCTCTCCCACTTCTTCCCTTATAGTTGGAGTTAGACACCACTTACCATATAGATCCTCATAAGGTTTCCTTTTAATTATATAATGGAAACTATCATCACATGAGAACTCCACTGGGAGAAGTTGTTGATAACAACATCTTTTGAAATCTATTGAATAAAATATCATCATATTCTAAAGAGTTTAAATGGTTCTCTCAGATTGACCATCTGTCTAACGATGATAGTAAATACTAAAACTAAATAATATATCCAATTCTTAATGATGAATACCCTAAAACCTAGAGGTAAAACTCACATTTTTATTAGTAACATTGGAGTTTGGTACTCCATTTAGTGTTACCACTTCTCTTATATATATCTTGGGATGTTGTTCAAGAGAGAAATCTTCCTTGATAGCTATGAAATTAATTTAATTTGTAATTTTATTTACTACCAACCAAATAGAGTGACTTACATTATATTTCCTAGTGATTCAAATTAAAAAATCCACGATTATGTCTTTTCATTTATATATTGTTATGGGAAATGGATCTATCATACCCTGATACTTTTTCATTCATCCTTGACTTTTTTGAAATCCAAGCATTGAGATGTATATTCTATATTATACCTCTTCATGTTATGCCACTATAGTTTTTTCTTTAGATATCTATAAACCTTAGTGATTTCTAGATAAATAAATAATGATGATCTATGCACGTCATCTAGAAGTTCCCTCCTCAGTTTTTGTTTTGATGGAACACATACCCATGTTCCAAACCTTATAAATCTATATTTAGTAATGTTTAACTTTTTAATATTCTCTAACTTCCTTTATAGTTCTTCATCATCTTTTTTGGACTCCTTGATCATCTCATAAATGGATGGTTGAAAATTTATTTGATAAATTTAATATAAAATCTATTTTATGATTTCTATGTGCTACATTTGTTTATATAAGAATATTTGATCCCTTTCAATCATTATCATGGATAGAGTTGTGGGATATATTCTACTAAAAATATCTTCCAATTTTTTCACCTTACTATGATAGTAATATATTTAAAGTTTATAATCCTTGATTAGTTCTAACCACCTTCATTATAATATATTTATCACCACTTGTGTGAATATATACTTGATTATTTTATGGTTATTATATATATTACACTTCTTAATATAGAGATAATGTCATAAAATAATTAATGTGAAGATCACTATAGAAAATTATAGATCTTATATTGGGTAGTTTTTATCATAAATATTTAATTTTTGGGAGACATAGGTTGTCTATTTTTCATTTTTCATGTGTAAACAAAAAAAGCCTTTTATAGAAGCATCTTTGTAGGTAACAAATCATTCCCTATCAGTGGGTAATTTGAGCATAAGTGTAGTGATTATTATATAATTTAACTATTTAAATTTCTCTTCAAATTCATCAGTCGAGGAAAACTACACTTCTTCCCCAGTTATCTTAGACATTAGTATTTAAAATCATGAGAAATGTATCTCAAATTAATGGTAATACACAACTAATCTAGGAAACTATGGATCTCAATCATAGATGTCGGTGTTTTATATCCATTAATTACCTCTATCTTCAAAGGATCCATATATATCTGTTTTCCATTGATAACATTCCCCAGGAATGATACATGGTCCATCTAATACTTTTATTTACTGTATATAGAATATAAATTTTCTTTTCACTGGGTCTTCAGTACCACATTTAAATGCTTTTCATGTTCCTCCTTAATTTTGGAGTAGACAATGATATCATTTATAAGAACTAACAAAAAAATTTCTATGTAATCCCTAAAGACTCTATTAATTATGTTTATAAAGATATATGGAGAACTATTGAGTTCAAATGGATTCAGTATGAACTTGTAGTGCTCATACATTTTAATAAATGTAGTCTTGGGGATATCCACCTTTATTAAATTTACTAGATAATATCCCGACTGAAGATCCACCTTAGAGATGTACTAAGACACATGTATCTATTTTAATAACTCATAAATCTAGGGTAGTGAATATTTTTTCTTTATTTTGATCTTTTTGATCTCATGATAATAAATGTAGGGGCGCATTAACTCATCCTTCTTCTTGATAAAAAGTATGGTTACACCCCACAGTAAAGAACATGGATGTTTAAACCCTTAATCTATATTTTTCTAAATTTTATTCTTTTACTCTTAAATTTCAAAAGTGTATATTTTTTATGGAGTCCTGGATATTGGTAAATCTCTGAGTATAAGTTTGATTGAGAACAAAACCTCTCGGATAGAGAGATGACTAGAAAATTCTTTAGGGAACACATCAACATATTCCTTGATAAGGGTGATTTCATCATGGATGATCCCTTAGCCTCAATCATTGAGGATGGATGTATTTTCTTATAAGAAAATAATATCATTTCTTGATATGATGATTCCAAATGATATCCATCCTAATCATTACACTTTTATTGAAAATTTTGGTGATTCGTGATATGAATGTTGATATCTTTCTCCAGAAAATTTATATTGGACACCTACATGTAAAGTCAAATCATGCATATAATAACATAAAATTATGCTAAAGGGAGTATCACAGGGTATACAGGGTAATTTATCCCAAAAATATTGATGGGGGAAGTTATATTCTTGGGATGAAATAATTGACCAATTTTCCATTTTGAATGATAACTCGACTTCTATGTTTTGATGTGATATTTTAATAGTTACACTAAACTTTTTATATATTAAAGAATGAATATAACTATAATAAAATTGTATATTCAGTATCCTTGAATTAATAACTAGCATACCTATCACCATATCAAAATTAGTATCCTCAAAAAATGTTATGGTGGCATAATCTAGTCATTTTATCTCTATGACTGGGTTGTTTTGTAACCTAATATCTTCGAGAAACCTTGTATTAGTTCACTGTTATACATAGTATCGTTATTCCTTACAATTTAAACATTGGACATTAGGATGACTATTTACAAGAGTGTTCCTTTATTCCCTCATGTTAGTGGGATTCTCCCTTCATAATTCAATAGATGGGTTACCTTATTTCACACAACTAAATAATTTCCTTATCCTTTTTAGGAAATGTTTTAGTTGATTCTTATTTCATTTTTGACAAGTGGGTTGTTGTAATTTCTTACCACCATGATATCTCTACATCAATCCAAAAAAATTAAACTCCATTTACCACTTCCAAAATCCAGATACAAGTGACCCTTGATATTTTTTAATCTCTATTTCAACTTTGTGGGAATATCAAAAAACAATTATATCTTTCAACGTCCCGATTTTTAAAGGATTTTCATATATTTGACTATAGACCACTAAATAGGTGCACAAATTTACTCTTGTATTGAGTGAAAAATATAGAAGAATATATATAAACTCCTGTAAATTTTTTACTTGTTTGGTTTGATGGATTTTTCCTCCTTTTGTTTGAGTCCTGGGAACTCCCTCTATTTTATATCAGAGAGTACAAGGTAAATATTTATGAAAAAATATTTTCCTTATTTTTTCCACTCTATATATTTTATCTATTACATGGGTTTCATATTTAGGTTCAATTTTTCACCCTCCAAAATTAAAAAACCTATAATAATTTCTCATTATCATATAATTGCAGGAAAAAATAAGATCTTTTCAACAATGTTTCTCCATTTTTCTTCAATTAAGGGATCAAAACATCCACTAATAGTTAGAGTCATTTATCACACAAAGGTATCAATTATACCTTTCTCTTTCTTATGAGGGATTTGGGTTCCCCCTTATGTGTATTTATATTAAAAAGACTATTTAACTAAATAATTATTGTCATGAATCCATCGACACCTACTCCCATCAAGTTGCACATCTCATTTGGGAAGTGACCACATTTCCTAACACATTTTTTGTTCACTCAGTTCCTCCTATTTCTAGCTAATAACTAAAATAAAGGGAAAAATTTAGATGATAATTTTTCAAATATTAAATGTATATAAGGTAATATATGAACATTTAAGTGGTAAATCTTAATTGACATATATTTCTTAACCTATGAATTTTTAGTTTTTAATCAATGTTTTCCACAATCTATTTCATAATAATAAATTTCATAGGAATATTTTCCTTCATAATGGTTTGTAAAAATATTATGAATTTAGAAACTAATATCCCTTGGGAGTGTAAAAATAGGTTTTTATTAAGACTTATTTTTTATAAACCAAGTAATGATCGATTTGATACCCAATATTCCCTTTTTACAGTGATTATCACTAGGAAAAACTGTGCTAGATCCACATCCAATTGTAATACCTAGATAGATATTTCACTTGTTGGAAAATACCCATATTATAATTTACCAAAATTTAAGGATGTTTTTCTATGTTTAGTATTATCACTATAGTTTTTTACCTAATTTTTCTAATCCTAATCCTCAAAATAACGAGTCCTTTATCTGATGAAAACTATTATTGCTCATATCTTTTATGTACTTAATTTTATAACTCATTACATAATGATAAAAATAACAAAATACTAAATGATTTAAAGTACTAATGTATTTGTGTAATTATATAAATTCCATAATAAAATGAAATTTGGATCCAATGACATTTTTAAAAAATTATATAACACGCCCTTAAAATTCCCTTGATCTTTTAAAACAGCATGGGATAACATGGGGATGTATATGAGAAAGGGGTGATCTATAAATCTTAGTAAGGGAGTAATAAAATAATAGAACAAATTAATGGATTACATGTGAATTAATTAGTATAACATGTTTATATAAATGGTGAGAATGATAATCATGAACATCAAATCCTAAAAAAATATGATAACATCAAGGCATTATTAGAATGTGGAAACAAAATGAAATATCAAATCATATGGATGTGTCAAGGATGAACTTTGAGACATCATAAAATTGTGTGATTAGGTTTACCTACCATAAACCATACATGTTATCTCATGAGATAAAAACATTATCCAATTAATTTTAGGGCTATATAATTATGGGATCATCCATCACATTCATATTACATATTGAATCTGTGTGCCACATAGATCATAAAACATAAGAACATATTAAATTAAATTTTAGACCATGATTAAGGAGTGTTGGTTAAATATATAGATGTAAACATTCAATTAATGATAATAATAAATAGTTTAATACCCTTGAGAGGAAATGAGGGAGGGTATTCACAATAAGGAAGTTTGGTATGGAAAATCCTAGGCTATTTTTGACAGCATGATAGATGTATATAATGGGTCATGGAAGGGATTAATGTGAGTGTAATGTGTTATCTCATTAATTTGATATCATAATTTAAATAAAGTATGTGTAAAACTATATTTAAATATTAATAATTGGAAATAAAAATAAATAGTATGAAGAAATTACTTGATTAAGAAGAGGAGGAATTGAATCCCTTACTTAAGAGGGTTCTTCTAAAATATTTGGAGGAGATTATTAAGAGCATGAAAAAACTTTGGGAGGGATTTATACATATAGAGGGAGTTTAAATTCATGATCAATGGATTTTGAGTGTAGTTTAAGGGAGGTTGGGTGGGTATTTATTGAAAAATAGAGGAGAATTATTTATTAATTTCTAAACATAGGTTTTGGAATCTATGTGAAAAATTAATTGAAAACACAAAATTTACCATGGGTTTCCCCATTGTTTCAACTAAAAGAATTAGATTTCAATATTATATTATTATAAGAATCGAACTCTTTAAAATAATACCATTCATGATAATGCAGTGATTTAAGTTCATAATGAATTCTTTTTAAAACATTAAGATACAATATAGGTTTTAGAGGATTTATTATAGGTCCGGAAAAATAATAAAATAACTTCAAAAATTAAATAGGATATTAATTTTTATTCATACATTCCTTTTATAGTATTCATTACATCATTTTTTTACCCATTATGATTTCGTAATACATATTTTATATTTATACCATATTTAATTTAAATCCAAAAATTCCAATGTCTTAGAAAATTATAAAAAACTTATTGTTGGATAATTTTGATGTAGTTATTCCAAAAATAATATATGTTTAATAAAATAATTTCCAAAATGTGAGGATTAAAAATTTTAAGTAAAAGCCCCTATTTACTGGAACATGTTAGTTTTTACATCACTAACATCTTTTTATCACTTATAAAAATTACATAGGTCTTCATTAAAATATATTACAAATTATATTAAAATATATATTATTTAATAATAATATTTCTCAAAATTTCCATTTATTTAATATTTCAAAAAATTATCAAAAATAGAGTTTTATTTTAAACTATATATTTCCCAAAAATAAAATTTTGGTTTTTTCATATCAAAATTTAGCTTTTATTCAACTCATTATATAATAATATGTATAAAGAAATGAGGAAAAGTGATAAATATAATAATTATTTTATTACAATTAAAATATATAAATTCATACTACTAGAGTCTAAATACATAACCCCTTATTACACTTGCATACGCCCTCAGGGTGAGGTGTGGGATTCTAGTACATTATTTAGGTGGTTCAACGAACATATTTTTAGTAGTGATGTTGATAAAATTGAAATTATCCCATTAATAGTTTCACTCATGTTTCGGTTATTGAATATAACCATGGTCTTGGTCATGGGAAAAACCTAGTGATGTAAACACCCTAAAAATATATGATAAATGGGATTTATAAGGTATTATCCTAGAGGTTGAGGCCATCACTTTATGTTTTTTTCTAATTAGATATTATCAAAATCCCTAATATATAATAATCTTAATAGTCACTATAGAATAAATATATTATCAATGTTTATGAGTCTTAGTGGTATTTTAAGTATAATAGGATAATTGTTTCTATATTTTGTAATGGTCCAAAATAATAAAAGAAATATAGTCCATGTGTTTCCTATAAGTAATTTATTAATTCTGAGTGGAATTTCATTTATAAATGTTTGGGTCATTAGATAATTAACATGTTATAATTTTATGGCAGGATAAGTCATGTTTTGGTATAAAGTAACATGTCCTGGTTCTGTTCATTTAGAAGAGGTGTATTTGGAATTTTTTTGGATGCAATGACTTGATAAATGTATAATTTCAATATTTTAAGCTACAGTAATAGAAATTTGAGGATGAGGTAATATCTTAAACAAGATACTCAAAATTTTCATATTGTAGTTGTAATGATTTTTTAAGACAAATAATTACATGATCCTGGGTTTATATGGGGAGATAAGGATTATAACACCTCTAATAATTTCATCTTTGGGATTGAAATAGTTTATAAATCCATAATTATTGGATGTTTATTTGGATAAATGGAGTTGAAATGATAATCTTGAAAGAAACATAGGGACTACTACACACCATACCATAATTATTTTGATATGGCTAAAATTTGAATGGAAATAAGAATTGAATATAATTAAATATTTTATATCAAACTTTTAATCTTCAGAGTCAATGTTTGAGTAAGATCACCTCACCATTGTGATGTAAGAACATATCATTGTTATGTGTGTCACCATATAATTTAAATATTTTTCCCAATTCAATTTTGAAATGTTTGGAGATATTCCACAAAGATATAATTTGACTAAAAAGTTTTATTACTATCCTATACTATAAAAGAAACATGTGAAAAGATTTAATCGATCTTATATGATTCTAGTTATCGATTACATCTTTAAATATCCATTAATTAATATTTTCTTGCATGTAAATAAAAAAACCTTATGTATGGAGACAAATAGAGTTACAGAGAAACCAAGGGGATTCATATTACCACAAAATATTGTATTGAAATTCTAGAGGAAAAAAATGAAAATATTATTCTTGAAATCATCGTAGTGAAAAAAAGCCTCCTATAATTTATTATATTAGATACTTTCATCCTTTCATTATAATTCATTGTCTTATAAATTACCCTATAAAACTTTTCACAAAGTTGTGAGTATAGTGACAATAAGATGCAATGTTCCATGATTTTATAGGAATCCAAACTAAAACCTTATAGTAAAAAACTCTATTTATATGGTTATTTCTATATATAAATATAATATTATGTTGTCTCATTAGATATAAACCACTAGATTAACCTATTTAAAGATCTTGTGTTCATAAAATTTCTCATTCATTATATGGTTTCAATGATTTCTTTTTTTGTTTGAATATATTTTTTGTACCTCCAAACAAGGGGAAAAAGATTCAATTAATGTATTTTGGTGATAATAATTTACTACCTAATTCAAAATATCTTAATATTTGAAGGTATTTGGTCTCTGATGGTTGTATCATATCCAAAAGATTAATTTTAGGAAATAAAACAATTGAATAGATTGAGATCTAAAACTATCTGTGATATATAGGATCTATGAATAAAAAAAGGAGTAAAAATATTTGATGGGATGAATTTTAAAATTTATAATAATCACAAATGATAAACTCTATGCTATCTAGGTTTGGATTGTTATTTTTCCTATCAATATGAAATCAAAAATCTATAATATAACAATGATATATTTTACTGAACCATATAAGAAATTACCTTATGAGGATGAAAAATATCAAAACACACAATATATCGATCTATAAAATCAAATATATATTAGGATAAAAAGTTATATATCCACAAAATAAATAGGCAAAAAATATATTATTGAGAATACAAAGACCATTTATATACCAACACCATCTGAGGGGTGGGTTTGTTTGATTCAAGATGACCAATGATTGAAATTCCTTCTTAAACCACAATGTTATTTGTATTATTTTTTATAAATTAAATTCCATTAAAATTTAGTATATAACATTCAATTTTAATGTAATTTTAAATTGTGTAAATCACACATGAAAAGGAATATTTTTCTGAGTATGTTTTCAATGGGTTACATCCATGTAAAATATAACTATAAAAATTACGGTGTAATAAAATATATTAAACTCGTAGTTTATTTGAATATATGAATTTAGATTACTTAATTATTAATTCTAATGATCACTTCCTCTCCCCCACGTTGAATATAATGAGCCACCATTTTATAAAGGTATGAATCATTTTTTCTTAATTTGAATATATCTTTTATCTTGGTAAATGTATACTACAGCCTAGGAAAGATCTGAGGAGTGTCTGGGGCTTGTTCAGATCCCAGAGTTCCAGAAAATTGGAATACAATCTAGGATTCATGGTTAGTGGAAATCATGTGTGCAGGATGCATGATTTGAAAAAACCATTCACCTATAGACAAGTACACCTTCAAGTCCACATGGTTTGTCTAAAACCAAGGAGGACTAGGAGCATGGACATGTGGCATACTACAGTTCTTGGATAGAGCCTTACTACATGATTTGTGCACAATTTTCAATTATTTTTCCTAAACCATGCTACCCTAATTTTTTGGGGGTAAAGTGACCATTTTTTCCATCTTAATTCATAAACCTATTTCTCCCCTCTCCCTTGTTTTCCATAGGCTATGAAGTGGGTTCTTACTCACATTGAGATCAAACCCTGCTCAAGCATGTATCTCTTCTAACTCCTTCATTCAGAAACTAATCCTCGATTCGAATGAAACATTGTATAGCCTAAGGTAATGCTAACCCCATGAACTCTTATTTCCTTGATAAATATCTCCATATATTATGCCATTTAGATGTAGGATCTTTCACCCAATTTTCATGGTGTTGGACTGAAACTCATATCTATTCTAACCTACTATAAATATAGGGTCACTATCAAGTGAGGATTATTCTATTTCTCTAAGGTATGTGGTAACATAGTTTTCCATTTGAGTTTTGGTCGTTTTGTATTTATTTCACTATTTCATAAGCCAAAAATTGATGATCTTATAAATTTTGTTGGGTTGTTCATGTCTAAATGACACTAGTGCCTTGATATAGGTGAATTGGTTCTTTTTTAGGTGTTTAGGCAGCACACATACTCTTTAAGAACACCCATAGTTGTGCCTCCTTGAAATTGGTCATTTTGGCCAAATGGGTCAAAAAGCTTGCAACCCAATTTAGCTTTCATCTTGAATTTTAAAGGAATAAGCCTTTAACTCATGTGTAATTAATGTATTCTAAGGAGAATAAAAGGTGTTTGGATCCTTTGGAATTGGAATTTTCCAAATGATCAATTGAGCTATTTCTTGGCCTTACTCTTGACCCATGTGTTTTGTAATGGAATTTTCCATGTTAAGACAATTGGATGGATTGGATTGTATAGGGTTGATAGGGTAATATGGATATAATATTTATAATTAATTAGTTTTGAGGGAGTTATTACAAGGGGTGTAATGAAATTTCCCTTATTAATGTTTTATTAAAAACCCATCATATGAAATGGATTGTTTTATTAAAATGAACTAGATATATGGATGGTGAACCCATACCCTATCTATGCCTTGTATAAATTGATAAATTCTAAATGGGGTGCCTTTAATGTCTTGATTATGGTTAAATTTACACTTGAGAGGTTTTTCCTCATGTGTCATGTGGTATAATTATTCCTGCCTTGGTTTATTTTTTAAAGGATTGATGACATGACACAAGAGGTAATACCTTATGATTATCTTGTTCGATGTTAACATGATTATGAATTATAGTTATATGCATGATAGGTTAATTACTCATGTATTATTTGTATGATAAATCATTATTCAATATAGTTTGTGGATCCAAAGAACTATGAGTGTCCTTGGGAGGGGAGACTGTGGGACCTTCCTACCTAGATCCATGGTATTGACTGTGAGAGCTCCCCTAGTGATCGATGATAGTGGGTACATCCTTGTCCTGTTAGTACGTGAATTCAAAGAGGCAATGGGGGCTCTTGGAATTGGGTTAGGGACTAGACCGTGAGATAATTTCCTAGAATTGGAAGGTGTTGGATACATCTCAATCCACCCATATATATATATATATATATTGGAATAGTCAGACATACCATCCATGGGATAAAGTAGGTAGACCTTATAGGTTTCCTTTAAGAACCTGAGCAAGAGGAGGTTTCAATATTCGGTATTACATTACTTTCCTTCTTATACATGAAAACTGTTTATTTATGAGCACATACTAAGATTACATGTAAACACCATAAGTGGTGGAATATTGATATTTTTATCTCACTCCCTACTCGGGTGACCCTTGGAACCTGATAAGATTATGTTTCTACAGGTACGGGAAAGGGTAATGTCCCTTCTACAAGTTGTTCACTTGTACTTCTTAGCTGAATCTTAGGAGAAAAGGATTGTGCTTAGGGTTGAGATGCTCATGGAGCTATTTTTTCCCTTTTTTTCTTTTTTTCTATTGCATAGAATTATTGTATATGTTTTTTTATTTTTGTATTATCAGCATTCTGTGCATGACTGTATCAGAAATTTCTTATGAGGCATTCGGTTTTATATTTTTTTATTCAGTCTTATGTTATTATCTATTTACGTTTATGATGTTTTCTGTATATGTTTTTTGTATTATTCTTCAACTACTATTTACTATTTGTTTTATCCACTTTTCTACTCAGACATGAAGTTATAGTCTCCCCATTGTACAAACTTATACAACCTTGCTACTAGTTGGAAACCCCTAGCATATGGGGAGATGCGCCTGGGGTCATGTGGCCAACCGGGCTCGGTGCATAGGTTAATTGAAATCCAGGTCTGGGATGTCACAAAGTGGTACTAGATAGGTTCCTTTTTGACATACTATTTAGACAATATAATGGTTATTGGGAATGCTTGGGACTTGGTCACAAGCTGTTCTTGGGTGTTGCTAGCCAATGTACAGGGTAAGGGACAAGTTTCCTTAAATGTGGTTGTTATTGATTTTGCTATTTACTATTGATATCATTTCACCATTGGGTGATTCACATGTTTTGTTATGTTATTGAAATTGATGTTATTATAATTATGATCTCATAACTCGACCCTGTTAAATTAGGATTATGCATTATAATCAGGCATCATCTTAGGCACAACATGAATTAGGACATGCATCTTTCTATGCCATGTTTAATTTTTAGAGATCATTTCTTGTTTCATGGTAACTAGTCCCTATTATATATTAAATTATTTTGAAATCTCTTAAAGGATAAAGAATTTGATATGGTGTGAGTTTTAGTGGGTGCCACTCTTTGATTCATAATGTGTACGGGCCCTTATGGATTAAAAATCGAATTCCAACTAGATTAACCCGTTAAAAAGATATTTAATTATATTAATAAGCATAGTTTAAATGAGAATTAAATCCAACTGAATGCCATATTTTGGTTCACAATTTGTATGGTCCCTTATGGATCAAAAAATGGAATATCATTGTATTTATCCAATGCAAATGTTTTAAATGATTAAATGAGCACACAATCAAATGGGTAATGACTTATAACTTGAGAACAACCATATTTTAAATTTCTAACCCAGTAAATAAGACCAAAAACCATCCTTAGTAGTGGGTAGTGGGTGTTTCGTTGTTATTATGGCCTGTTATGGTCTTTTTTATCATCTAGCCATGTATTATAAAGCAGGAAGAGAGGCATGTTTGTTCTTATAGGAAGGATTTTGTACTTATCCGAGTTTTTTGAATGGAATATTCTATATTTTTTAAATCCATTATGATATTATCATTTAGAATTATAACATTATGCCACCATGAATTCCTTGAGATTCACACCCTAAAGGTGGTGAAATTCATGTTCCTGAAGTTACAGGATATGACCTAATAGTTTTTCCTCCTGTCAAGCCACCTGTTACTCCTATTTTAGCTCCATATATGGGCACTTATACTAAGTTTGGAGAGGGATTCTTTCATATGATGCATTCAATGCAAGGTGGAGTGTGACCTAACCCATGTATGGCATAGTTGACTCATGAGTTTTAGCAACATCATCCACCCACTTTCTAAAGTTATGGAAGACCACATGCTAAAAAGTCTTATTTTTAGAAGATCCTATCTATTTTCGAGAATCTGGAGATGACTCTAGAGTGTAGGGTTAAAGTAGATGCTTATATGATTCTATATTTAGCTATGTGGTGGTGTTATTTCATTACCCAAGTAGAACAGAATAGAAATATGGTTTGGGATGACTTTTAGACCCTATTTAATGGTTCATTATTTCTTCATAATTTGAGGGCTAACAAAGTTAGTGAATTTATGAACTTATAGTAAGGTATTGCTTCAATTAAGTAATATGCATCCCATTTCACTAGGTTTTAGAATATTTCTCCCTCTCTTTCTACTTTTGATTAAAATGTATTCTCAGATATTTGAATATGGTCTATGATACTTCATCAGATTTTAGGTCAATGTATTCAGGCTGAAGACCATATTAGAAATTGTCAAATAAGCCCTAATTATATATTAAAATTTGAGGGATGTTGAAGTTTCAATCTAGGGTTCTTCGAAACCTAGATATTCTAGTGGATCTTAATCTGGGTGAAAGAGGTTTTTTGAGACTACTCACATAGGTATTAGTAGATAGGCCCATAGTTATAATAGTTATATTGTCTATCACTAGTGTTGAAAGATATGAAACTTAAAATAAAAGTGTTTTTGAGATCTAATTGAGTGCATAGGTTGTATAAGGATAGGTTATCTCTATCATTTCTGCTGGACATTCCCTCTAGTTCCTAGCGAGTGGCCATTTTCACCTACACCTTGGTCAGGAGCTAGGTCAGCAGGATCACGATAGTCAGGCAGCTAGAATACCACTAGTCATTTAGAATGAGGTGGTAGTCGAGGAATAGAGAACCAGATATATGATTCTTAGTGCCATTAGAGTGATCCTACTCAGGGAATTCAGGTGGTGACTCAAGGACATAGTACAGACTAGTTACATTCATTCCATCCTACACCGTAGGAGTATATCACTCTTTTATATCTGAGATGATCACTTAGATTTTGGACCTTTATGTCGATTACTATCATGTTTTTATGATGTTAGATACACCTTTAGGTATTCATTTATAGGTTGTTCGAAACTGTCATAATTTTCCCCTTGATATAGGTAGTTACCTTTTTGTTTGGAACATGTACATCCTCAACATGTTAGGTTTTTGATGTAATAATCGGTATGGATTGTTCAGTTCCCTAAAGATATCATAGTGGATTATATCTTTATAGGGTGATTTTTAAATCACTAGAGGGCATTGAAAATGTTCATAAGGGGGAATGGGATTTTAGTGTAACACAAATAGGAACCGATCAATAAAGGACAGGTAGTGTTATGAAACATGTCCTCGGTATTTACCTTGATGAACAAGGGTTACAACTTTCAATTTTAACTCCAATATTGGATTGGTATGGATATTTATTTCTAGAAAAATTTTCTAGTGTACCCCCAGTGTAAGAGGTAGAGTTTACTATTGATCTTAGGCTACAAGAAGCACATGTGACCATTCCTCTTTATAGGATGGAACCTATGGTTCTTTTAGAGCTTAATAATCAGTTAATGGATCTGGAAGAGGAAGGATTCATAAACCCTAAAACTTATCCAAGGGGGTCATCAGTCCTCTTTTCTTATAATGCGGACAATAACCTTAGGTTTTGCATAGATTACCATTGGTTAAATCATCTTACTATCAATAACTGGTATCCACTGCCTAGAATATATTTCTTATTTGATTATCTCTAAGGAGTGATGTTTTTTTCTAAGATAGATTTGAGGTCAGTCTATCATCAGGTGCATGTCAATACTTTAGACATACCTTGCATAGTTTTCAAGAGCATGTATGGTCTATATGAGTACCTGGTTATACTGTTCATACATACGAACACAGTTTCTGTTTTCATGGCTCTTATGAATTGGATTATCCACATATATCTATATTCATTTGAGGTTGTCTTTTTTGATGATATCTTGGTGTATTCATGATCTAGAAACAACCATGAAACCCAACTTGAGATTGTTCTAAATACAACAAGAGAGCGTCAGCTCTATGATAAGCTCAATAAATGCCACTTATGGACTGATAAATTCCACTTTCTAGACTATATTATCTCAGAGTTAGGAGTTTCAGTTGACCAATGTAAAGTGATGGCAGTAGTTTCTTGGGAGTATCCCAAGAATTGTTTTTACATTTATATTTTCTTAGGGATTTCAAGATATTACATATGGTTCATTTATGATTTATCCCACCTTTAAATGCTTTTTAAAGGCTTGAAAAAATAAGGGTGTACAATTAGAATGGTTTGAAGCTTTCGAAGAATCATTTTAGGAACTGAAGGGAATACTGGATGCAGTGTCGATATTGATTCTTCCATATCTAAAAAGGGGTTATACAGTATACTGTGAGAGATTATGAATTGTTATTGGAGATGTTCTAATGTAGGATGAATGATTCCTTGTTTATGGTACTCATCAGTTGATACCTCATGATCAGAATTACCCAACACATGATCTTGAGATCACTACAGTTGTGAATGTCATGTGTTATTGGTGATACTATCTTTTGGGAGAGTATTTTGTGGTATTCACGGACTATAAAGCCTCAAATGCATCTTCACATAGTGAGATTTGAATCTGAGTATGCATAGGTGGGTCGAGTACCTGCAATTGTTTGATTTTTAACTTTATTACACTATATGAAAAGGGAATTCAGTAGTTGATGCTCTAAGATGAATGTATCAGGAACATGTAGTCCAGGAATTCAGTGATTAATATAATCTTATGGAATTATTCTCAAGGATTCTCGTTGAGGTTCAGAAGTACAATGGTAAGACTATTTGATCAGCCTTAGCAGTAAAATATACATATATGTAATGGGTAATGTAATGAAATCTATCTGATTCTGAAGTCCCTTTCCTACAGTAAAGGTTCATATAAGAAGATACATCTTCAGGTTTGGAAGTCAATAGGGATGATAATATATTGTTCTGAGGGTGTTCTTGGGTCCTAGCATACATTAGAGAGGATTTGGTGTGGGGTTTTCATGCCTCATCAGGGGAGGTTCTTCCCATTGTCACTAAAATGTATCGAGATCTACAGCACCAATTATGGTGGCCCAACATGAAATGTGAGATAGCAGGTTTGATCACTCGATGTTCCACCTATCAGCAGGTAAAGGTGGAACATCAGTATATTTTATAGCTTCATTATCAATTGTCTATTCTTAAGTCGAAATGGGTTGATTTTTCAGTAGACTATGTGACTGGTATACCCAGATCACCATTGAGAAACAACACAGTGTGGGTTATCATTGATCTTCTGATTATGGATGCACACTTGTTACCTATGTGAGAGACCTTCTCAATAGATGAGCTAGTAAAGTTGTACATCAAGGAGGTGTTACGTCTTGATGGAGATCCTCGATCTATCATTTATTACATAGAAAAAAGTTTCACATCATGGTTCTGTAAGGGGTTACATAAGGCCTTGGGTACACAAGTACTTTTGATAATGGGTTATCACCCACAGACCAATAGACAGATAGAGAGAATTACTCAGGTGATAGATGATATTTTATGTGTGTGTGTTCTCGAATTTGGAGGTACCCAGGAGAAACACATTGCCATGTATGATTTTTCTTATAATAATAGATTTTAGGATACCATTGAGATTTATCCAGATGATGCCTTATATGGTAGGCCTTTATACTCACCTCTAAGATAGTTAGAGTTTGGGGAGGTAGCTTTACTTGGACTATGTCTTATGTAGGAGACTACGAAGCAGGTCCTGATGATTCAAAAGTGTATGTTGATAGCTCATTCCATACATCAGTCTTATTCCAATAGATTTTTGTGACCTCTTGAGTTAATGTTTGGAGACTGCGTTTTCATGAAAGTCTTACCCAGGTTGGGGCATGGACATATTTGGAAGTAGGCTAATCCATCACCAAGATTCATTAGACCCTTCGAGATTGAAAAGAGGATTAGAATAGTGTCTTAACATCTCTCACTACCTCATATATACTGGTTTATGAATGATCTATTTCATGTATCTCACATTCACAAATAATATCAAGACTAGAATCATGTCTTCCAGGATGATCAGGTCGAATTGGATATGGATTCATCCTTCATGGAGTATCTAGTTCGTATTTTTTATCAGAGTGTGAAGACACGCCAAGGTAGGTATGTTCCTATACTATGAGTTCTATGATAGCATGACTAGGTACAGGATGAGACCTAGGAGTGGAAATCTGATATATTATCTCATTGGTTGGAACTCTTTGTTGATGGTAACTCTTTACCATGAGAAGGCCAACTCTAGGATGAGTTTCTATAAGGAGGGGATGTTGTAATGACCCTCCTTTTGATGAAGGTACAGATAGGTTTTTTAACTTGAATCTCTCTATCTTATCTTGGTAAACATATACTATGTCCTTAAGAAGTTATGAGGAGAATTTGGGGCTTGTTTAGAGCCCAGTGTTCTAGAAAATTGAGATATAGGATGGTTCGTGCAGTTAGTGGAATCTGTGCGATCCAGGACGCACTGTTTGAAAAAATTGTGCAGCTGCAGACAAGGGAACCTACAAATCTACAAAAAAAATTGAAACTGTGTAGGACCAGGAATATGGATGTGTGGCCAACTAAATTTCTAGAATAGATCCTTGCCACACAATTTTCACACCATTTTCAAACTGTTTTCCTAAATCATCCGGCCCCAAATTTTTGGTGTAAAATGACCATTTTCCCACCATAATTCTTAAAACAATTTCTCCTCTCTCCCTTGTTTTCTAGAATCTATGCAGTGGGTTCTTCCTCATGTTGATCCCAAACCCTCATTAATCTTGGATCTCTTATAACTCCTTCATCTAAAAATTGATCATTGATCCAAAGTATGCATCAGATAGCCCAAGATAAGGCTAACCCCATGTACTCTTCTTTCCTCGTTAAATATCACCATCTATTTCTCTATTTAGATGTAGGATATTTTGCCCTATTTTTAAGGTGTTTTTATGAAAATAAAATAGCTTCCAACCAATTTCAAATTTTAGGTTTATATCAAATTAGTCTTTGTCTATGGACCTAAGTTAGGGGGTCGCCTAATTTTCTATTTTATTTTTGGTCAGTTCATATTTATTCTATCATTCCATAATGTGGCCTTTGTCAAGATTTTAAATTTTATTGGTTAAATCATGTATAAATTACCCTAGTTCCTTGATATTATTTAATTGGTTCTTTTTTATGGGTTTATAAAACACATGTACTCTATAAGGACACCCATATATGGGCTTCCTTGAAATTTGTCATTTTGGCCAAATTGCTCAAAAAACATGGATCCCAATTTGGATTTCTTCATGACTTTTAAATGAATTAGTATTTGAATAAAGTTTAATTAATGTATTCTAAGGTGACTCAAAGGTTTTTATATCCTTTTGAATTTAAACTTTCCAAATTATCAATTGAGTTGTTACTTGGCCTTACACTTTACCCCTATGTTTTATAATGGAATTTACTATGTTTAAGAAAATTGGATCGAATATATTGTATAGGGTGGATAGGTTAATAAGGATATAACATTTATAATGAATTTTATTTTATGGAATGATTACAAGGGATGGAATGGAATTTCCCTTTTTCATGTTTTATTATAAAGATATCATATAAAATGGATTATTTTATTAAAATGAATTAGATATATGGATGGTGAACCCATGCCTTTTCCATGACTTACGGAAATTGATAAATGATAAATGGGATACCTTGAATGTTTTGATTATGGTTATAGTTACAGCTGATAGGTTTTGGATCATTTGTCATGTGTTTTAATTATTTATGCCTTGGTTTCTTTGTGAAAGGCATGATGACATGGAATAAGAGTTAATGCCTTGTGATCATCTTGTTTAATGTGAACATTATTATGAATTATAATGAGATGCATGATAGGTTAATACCTCATGTGTTATATGTAAGATAAATCATTATTCCATATAGTGTATGGGTCCAAGGAACTATTAGATTCCTTGGGAGGGGAGACTGTGGGAGCTTCTTAGCTGGAGCCCGGGGATAGATCGTGAGAGCTCCCCAAGTGATGGATGACATTTGGTATATCTCGGCCCTTCAAGAATCTAGATCAAGGGGATAGACTATGATATATCCCCTAGTGATGGATGACAATGTGTACATCTCGGTCCTTCAATTACATGAATTCCAAGAGACTCTAAGGACTCTTGGAATTGGTTTAGGGGTTAAACCGTGAGAGATTCCCTTAGAATTGGGTGGTGGTGGTTACATCCCGATCCACCACAACATATATATATATATATATATATATATATAATGTGGCATGATCAGATATACCAACCATGGGTTGAAGCAGGTAGACCCGCTAGGTGTACTTTAAAAACCTGAGTGGGAGGATGTTTGAATATTCAACATTTCTTTACTTTCTTGCTTATACCTTCACAATATTCATTTATGAGCACCAACTCATATTACACATAGACACCATTGGTGGTTTCCTACTGATATCTTTATCCCACACCCTAATCGGACCACCCTTGGAACCCAAGATGATTATGTTGTTGTAGGTACTGGAATGGGTAAAGGACTATGTACTAGTTGTTGACTTGTACATCATAGCTGTAGATTAGGATCATAAGATCGGTCTTAGGCTCGAGAAGCTCATAGAGTTTTTTTCCCTTTTGTTGTTTTTTCTTTTTTATATCATGATTTTATACATTTATTGATTTTTATATTATCAAAAAGTCATGCATTATGGTATCAGTGATTTCCTCTGAGGTTTTTTGGTTTTTTATTTTGTTATTCAGTCTCCCACTGTTATCTATTTATGTTTCTACTATTTACTATATCTATTTGTTGTATTTTTTTATGATACTATTTACTATTTTTGTATTCACTTTTCTAATTAGACATTAAGGTATAGTCTCTTCATTGTACTATTTTATACACCCTCATAGCTAGTCTATGCCCTTGGAATATGGGGAGACACGTCAGGGATCATCTGTCCAACCAAAATCGGGGAATGGGTTAAGTGGAATCTGGGTATGGGATGTCACATCAAATCATTGATATAAGTAAATCCTTAAAATTTTATGGTAATGTTGTCTAATATAAATTAACTATAACAAATCATATAAAAATGTAACCATAGATCAAGATATAATTACCATTTTACATATACCTTATTACCTTCATCTTATTTTTTTGGTTGTTTTGAACTCTATATTCTGAATTTTGATTCAATATTTTTCACATGTTCATTACAAAACAACATATATTTCTAGAAAGAACTTGTTTAAAAGGAATTTATAGTTAATAGAAATGATATTCAATAATCATTTTCAATATCTCCCATATTCTTATAAGTTTTATATTTCAATGTTATACCATTACCTAAATGTATCATTCCTTAATTCCCTTCTTCTATGAGATTCCCATATATGATTTTCTCTCAATTACTAATAAATATCAATTTTTCCCTTCAAACCCAATTTTTTATAGTGTTATTTATCCTCATACAATTATAAAAAATAGTTCTACTCACTCTTTAATGATCCCTTAATCACTTAATTTTTTATACATATTAAAATATTTAACAAATATGTCCAATTACTTCAAGAAATATCTCCCAAAAGTTATCCAATACATTATATATTGAAAAAACATCAAAAAATTTATATCATATAGAAATATAGAAAAAATACCAAGTACTGATGTTTAACATGGTGTATTGGTATCCAATAAATAAATAATCTAAAAACAAAAACTTCTATCCAATAATGTTCTAAAAATAATTCAATTTATATATATTGAATATTTAATAGATATATTCAATATGATAGGATAATTTTATCTATGTTTTATAGATATATTTCCTCCATAACTATGGTATAGCACGATGAGATGTTTTTTATAGAGTTTTTTCTATTATTCACACCTCATTCACTCATTTTCAATAAAAACTCTAAAAATTGTACTGATTATCCCATTTTTTAAAGTATCAACACCATATTCTTCACACCGTACCAATATGGTATTTTTAATTCTTCATGTTTTTTAGTATCAAAACTAACATCATTACTAATTAATTTTATTTATGATGACTTTTGAACACATTCTATTGAGTATCCCCCATTGAATATTATAATATAAAAATATATGCATTTCCTAAACTATGGGATATTATTTTACATCATGTCATTTTGATAGCAAAAAAATTAAAAACATAATGTGTTGAAATTCTGGCATGGAATGATTTTTTCACACATCCTCAAATTAATTTCCCAGCATATTAAATCACCTCCAAAACATATAATACATTATACACTTACCAAATAATTTATAATGAGAATTTAGAACCATATAAATCATCTATCAATACTAGAATAAAATACTTAAGTCATTATGTTATCTTTAAACCCTTTAAAAATTAATGAACTCTTCTTTCTCTAAAACATATATGGTATCTACATTGAATTGTCTTCATGTTCTAGTGAATCTTCATGTACCCATGAATCTTAATGTACTAATACTGTGTATCATCACATGCATATATCAATATTTACCCATGTTTCCCATGTTATTATATTCTAACACATCTCTTATTGCTATAATAATATTCTCCCAAATATTACCCAAATTATTTCCCAATTATTATCCACTCTTAACCAATGGTTTCTAAAAATTAAAATAAAATATATAACCCGTGTTTATAATAATATCCCCATTGTGATTTTTTTTCTAGAATTAACTATAAAATCACTTAACCTTTAATAAATTTTTCATATATTGATTCTAATGGGGTATCCATATCCAATATACTTTTCTTTTTTATATTAAGTAACTACACACTTTATAGGAATAGATTTTCATTTTAATATATCCCATTTTAAACTAAATAAATAGTTTCAATAACACTGAAATCGCTCATTAAAGCTCTTTTTCAAATTACTCCATATTCATTAGAACAACATTCTTGAGTAGGTCAGAAGGGAAAATTAAACACTCATTTAAATTATTATCTAATGATCTATATGTTGTTTACTACTCCTTACCACTATTTCTACATGCATATTTACCACATATTCCTTACTTATAATCCCTTAAAATCACTTTAATCATTTCATAAATTTACCTTCTATGAAACAGTTATTTTATCGAAATTCTGTATTTATGTGTGATACTCCTTATACAATTATTATTTTTATATATTTCTAAACAAACTTGTAAGTGAACTTAGAACTTGTTAAGGAGATATCAAAAACAACACTAAGATTATAGAGTAAAATATTGATTTTAGGAAAGATTTAATAATTAAAAATTTATATCTTTTTTATTTCAACCAATTATATTATATGGAATATGAATCATGAGTATTTACTTTTATCAGGGATCTCAATATGATACCAATCTCACTTAAAAAAATTACTAAATAAAAATGAATCAAAATGTATTTTTTTACTAATAAAAAAATTTTCAATAATAAAAATTTCAAAAATTATATAGATTACAAATAGAAACCTCCTAATTAACTTAGACAAGAACCCCCCATAACTTTACTCAATTATAAATTAAAGACCAAATTTATGTCTATAAACAAGTCATGGGTTCCTATTTACATACCTTTTATATTTTAATATATTAAATATATCATAATTTGTTATTGTTGTGCTATATTCACTGGAATGTTCTTTAATAAGATACCAATTAAAGATAATAATGATAAAAATTGAGAAATTGGACTCTATATATAAAGACAATCTTCTCATATTGATATCTATTTTCATATACCACTTGTTGAAAAAGAATAATAATATGACTTTAACCTCATACAACAAATTAAGTATTTTTTTAACACTTATAAAACATAATATAAATTATTTATCTTTAAAAAAGATACCATGGTTGGTTTATAAATATAATTTTCATTCATCAAAGATTCGTGAAATCTTCATGGAATATTCTCCTCTTCATATAGTAATACCTTACATTTAATTTATAAAGAGTGGTGGCTTCAACTATATCTACTATTTTGATAATATTCACACATTGAATCATAATAACTTTTTATGAAAATATAATATGAATTTCACTTTTTAAAATATTCCATGTAATGATATTTGTATAAAAATTGACAAAGAAATATGATAATTAAATAAATTAGGTAGATTTTTACTTTCCATAAATCATCGTTAATAGGGTTTTGGTTGGTCAAGATATAATAATTTATGTCCTCAAACATACTTATAATCCTATTATTCACACCCATTATTTATATTTAAACTACATTGAATAATAGAACTTGTTCATAATTATTTCTAGAGTTGGGATTTTTCTTCATTCAACTCCATCATATTTCTATTATACTTCATGATAAGACTTTTACCCCTTGTAAAATGAACTTTTTTAGATATGTAAACTTATAATTTTACTAAATTCTTCATCATTTTTATCCTTCTACGTATTTGGATGAGATGAAATTTTATCCACATCTCACTTACATTACTTGAGGAATACTTCCTCTACCTCATTTCCTCTCCAAATTTATTTCCTCGCTCAATGTGGTGGTATTTATATAGAATCAAACATTTGTGATTTCTAAAAAAAATTATTATTTCCAAAATTACTTCCATCCAAATACATGACTCTTTAATTAAAAAAAAGATAGTTCTTCCTTATGTGATTGACCCCATTTTACCATTCGTACAATTATTTTTATCATTTATTTACCAACCTTTTAACTATAATATATTTCCATATTTTTATCTTTTCAAAAGATATAATATCTCTTATAGAACTAATACATATTTTAATATCATTTAAGTTTCAATGATTTGGAATATTACCAAACATTTCAAATAATATTGACCTTTATAAACACACCTATTGTGCATCTCATGCTACAACAATAGTACAACTTCATCAAATTTATTTATAGTGGATTTTTATTTTATATTTTATAAAATAAATTTTTCTTCGTCAATAATTCTATAATATTACATTTATAGTTTCCACAAGTTTATTTATCTATATGAAAATCACTATAATTTTCAATTATAATATTTATAATGCTTTGATTTCTCGTTCTTGAGATACATCCTTTAAAATTATTTGAGTATACAAACTTTTTTATCTATTTTTATTCAATATGAGTATTATTTATGGAATCAATATAATGAGTATCCAATGCGTTCATTAGATAATTATTATAGTAATTTTAAAATAATACCTCTTAATTTATTATGTTAAACTTCCCTTCAAGTTCCATGGTATTCATTTATTTCTCCTTCGACTGTATTATCATCACCACCAATTAGAAAACATAATCTTGGAAGGAATTTTTTTTCAATTTTATCAGTTTCAAGAAATAAATAATATCATCATTTAATTGCTACTCTTTTTACTTTTTATCAGCTAATTATTGAGAAGTTTATCTTAGAAACTTGTTTTTATTTTTAATTATAAACATTATCTCTGGTATGGACTTCGTATCCCATAGAGAGAGTATGAATATATAAATTCACATTTTTTATATTATTCCATAGAGGAGTTAGATTCACATTAACCAAGAATATTAATGACATTATTCTCTATTAGAATGTCTTTTTCTATTTGAATACTTATTATTATATTTCCTTTTCCTCTTATTTCATTTTTTTATAATGAATTTTTTTCATCTTTTTTATGAGTAAATCCTTGTTACAAGATTTTCTTTTATCACTTTTTGAGGTAGTCGCATTTTCTTTCTTTCATACGATTCTTCACATAAATTTAATAAATACATATCCAACATACCTTTGTGGGGAAAAATAAAAGGATAGTCTTTCAAATAATAATTATATACTTTTTTATCCCCCATTGACATATAAATCTAAAAAAATATGATAATAAAATTAAGAAAAGACTTCATATCATTCATACTCATTATTATAACAATAATAAAAATCAATATTACCCATATATCAAAATTATAGTGATAATTTAATTTATAAATCCCATCAAAATCATCAAGAATTTATGATTCTTAAATGAATAATTACATTCATATAGGTTATAGTAATTTGATGACACATGGTTCCCCAATAGTGAGAAGACAATTGATTAATAAAATGTATAGATGGTGTAGGTTGTGTCATCATCCAGTCATGGTGCTGATGAATTTATAAATTTATTGAAACTAATAGTGAAACATTAATCTTATTTCTTTAACTGTAAAAAATAAACTAATAAAAATATCAATAAAAGATCAAAGGCTTAATCCTTATCTCCCTTAATGAAGGTAATATTATGGAAGGGTTTTACTTGTTCAAAGAATAAATATTTATACCTAGAAATCCAACCACTCATGTGGGATCTTAACCTATAAATATTTACTCATAAAATTTCATTTTCATTCATAGAACTAAACTTTTCTTCTTATATATGTGTCTTGATTATGAAAATGGTATCCATTTAGGTCAATATAGTACCACAGACACAGCTTCTGTTTACCAAATGTTGGAATAAAACACCAGGTTTATGATTGATGTTTTTCTTTATTAGTAATAAGTCAAAATCTCATATGTTCATAAAACAATTGCACCAGAAAATGAGGCTTAGTGGAACTGTGAGTAAAAATGAACACCCACTTAATCTAGTAGAGAAAATAACTAATACTAATGCATAATATGTTATGGGAACACAAGGTATATATAACAATGGTTTAATAAAATACTTGTCACATAAATTACTTATTTTGAATTTAAATTTCATTTATTTTCCTTTCATTCTTTGTTTTTGATGGTTTCCAAAGGTTTTTTGGAGAAATAGATGAGTTTTAATGAATTGGGCCAAACCATGAGCCCAATTCCAGATTTAAAATTAAATTTTGTTTCCTTTATAAATTTTTAATTTTTTAATATTTTTCCCTCATTCTAATTCCTAAATGGTATCCTCTGACCTATTAACACCAAAATATAAATTTGGAGCCTTTATAAATCCATAATCATGGTAGATATGGGTTTTTATTTAAGATATTGGGCCTGCCCGAAGGCCCATTTCCTACAATAAAAATAATTATTAATTTTTTTATATCTCCTTCACTATTTACGTTTTTTCAGTGATTCCACCTCCCCCTAGACCCTAAGAAACCCAGGCGCGCTCCCATTGCCTTCCCCCCTTCCTTGGAGCTCTTTGAAATCGCGAATTAGGGCTGATCTTCATAGGGTGTCTCAAATCGGCCAGAATTGAAGAGGTAACTTCATCCCTTCTTAAATCTCTCAATTCTTACTCTTTTCCCTCCATTATAGTTCCTACATTACCTCATAAATCTTGTTCGAACAATCCCTGAATTTTGGCTATTTTCAATTTCAGAAACTATTGTTTTTGGAGTGATTAATTCAGGATACTTCAAGTAGGTGAGTCTATTTCTTTCCTCTTTCAAATTACTTAGGGTTTCTTCCCTAATTCTTGAATTATAAAAATTCCAGAAGTTATGTTTTGTTTATAGGTTCTAAATTACTGTATTTTGGGTGAAATATTGAGGTTTTAGGTTTATTTTAACTTCCTTGAGGTGAGGCAGGAGTGCGTTTGATGTTTCGCCCCAATATTTGAGGGTTTCGACACATTCGGTAGGTGATTTCGTGGATAACCATTTAATGATGAGTTAGTTTGCTTGATTAAATAATTTTACATGTTTCTTATGTGTTGTGCATTATGAGAAAACCATTTTTGGTAGAAATAGTAAAGTATTTGTTTTTAAAGTTACATTTTTGCATGAAGTGTGTATTTTTCAAATGTATTTCATGTGTTATCTCTTGTGGTAGTTTTGTAAAATGTGGAAGTGATTTATTAGTTGTTAAAAGGGGCTTCCAATTATGGTTGGGTAATGATATAGTTCCATGTGGTCTTAAAAAGGGGTTGTATTTGAATGGTTTTATTTTTATAACATTGTTATACTCCTTGAAAGTGTTTTATGGATTTGTGTGTTCTCATGGGTATCTTTTGTGATATTATTCAAGGTGATTATATAACATTTGAAAGTGGATTATTACATGTTTATTGGGCTTCCAATTCTGTTTTGGTAGGGTCTTGGTGTTCTTTTGGCTTAAAAAGAGGTTTTTGAAATGGATTTTATGTGCAAAGTTTCGGTATACTCTTTATAATTGTTTTAGGAAAGTTTTGAATGGTCTATTGGGTTGTGTAGTATGTGAAACTATATCAGAAAACTCTTTTGTTAGGAGTATATTTTTAAAAGGTCCATTTCATTTGTGAAAAGGCTGTTATGTGATATGTATCATCTTGGAAATATTTTATTAAATTTTTTGAAGGAGATATTGAGGAGTGAAAGTGATGTGAAAGTGATGTGCAGTGTTTTGTGTGAGTGTGATGTGAAAAATTGAATTTTTGATTATGAAATAAGTGTTATTTTCCATGTGTGTGGGCTTTTATATGAGTTTAAATATCTTATAATTGTTTTATAAAATTGTTTAATGCTTTTGTGGAAGTGTTGAAGAAATGTGAAATGTGTTGTGGGCTATTTTGGTGGGATTCGGATTTTAAAATCATTTTGAATAAAAAATGGATTTTTGTGACTTATGTGGTATACATATGGGATTTTTGGTGAATTTGTGATGTGGAAATGATATTTTCATGTTCAATGTATATTTCTTGACTTGTTGAACTTGTTTTAGTACAAGGGGAAAACTTGGGTATCTGGGTGGGTGGACGTGTACTAGTATGCTAGTGAATCCGTGGGGTTTGGCCTCAGTTTCACTTTGCAAGATTGACGCTTACAACTCTAACTAAACTATGATAATGATGATTTGGGACCACTAGGTTATGGTTATGTTCCCTACTAGTGGCTCATGCACGAGAATGAATATTTGTGTTGGTTACTCTCATAGAGATATGAGGTACCTGGGACCCACAGCTAGCTAGTGCCTAGGGGTTATTTCCTATTTCTTGTGCACATTATTTACTTTGTACTTACCGTCGGCATACGGTATAGTTGGCTGGAAAATTCACTAGTGTTTACATTATTTTTAAAAGTGTTCATTCTTAATGATAGCCCACTTGAAAACTGTTTTTATTCAAAGTTGCATCTTTTAGAAATTGTAACTAGCTTTTCATGTTATTGAAAACATGCATGCTTTTCATCTTCAAATATTTATCACATGGAATCTCTTAGTGGTGGTATCCTACTAGGCATTGTATCACACCCTACTTACACCCTTGGGTGTAAGTAGACTTGGTTATTTTTGTTGTCACAGGTTGGGTACAGTTTTTTGTTCCAGTGGTTCGGGTTTCAAGCAGGTCCTTGGTGGTGAAGTCTTATGGAGGTGGCTTGAGGGCGGTGCCCCTTTCCATGAGGGTTCTTGGGCTGTCCTTATTTGGTTTTTTACCTTTGGTATAGACCTTTTGAGTTGTTTGAAGCTATGTAATTCAGTTCTGAATTTTTGTAAAAGATTGTTTGGTTTGAAAAATTCAGATTTTTTTCATTGGATTCTTTTGTTCATTTATGTTTATAAACTCAGGTAAATCATTCCCAATTTTCATTTTATGATACCCAGGCACTTGTGCCAGCCCATGGGGATCAGGAACGCCCTTCCGGTTATGTCACGATCTGGGTTTGGTGCCAGTTTTGGCGGTGACCAGATTCGGTTCGTGATAAAATGGTATCAGAGGAGGTTCGCTCCTTGGGTCATGTTATTTGGGGAAGAGTTAGGATAGTCTAGATTTAGGATTGTTGGGACATGGAATTATATTTATGGGTAGTGTGCCTGATCACCACACCTCATAATGGGATTCATGTTTCCAAGAGAAGTCGGGATTTATCTAAGTCCTTCGATTTTCTTGGTTCGATGATGGTTAAGGGAAATGAAAAGAGAGATGGGTTAATGGTCCTAGTGAGCTCGCAGGGCCTGGAAAGCCATGTGGAGCCAAGGATATTCACTAGAACACTCTCTGTGATAGTGAAGTGATTGTAATATGGCCGCCAACCATATTTTCAAGTCACCCAACGAAACTAGTTTCCTCTCGCACTGTTTTGTGCTTAGGTTTTGAAATCTTGGCACTTTGGTTTTAAGAAGTGTATAGTTTTGTGAAATGATTTTAAAATAAAGAGGGAATGGTTTGGTTTATGAAATGGCAGAACTGAATTTTCAGAATTGTTTTGAAATGAAAAATGGTGCTCTTACACCTCTTTGAAATCAGAAACTATATTGAAGTTGGTTTTGAAAAGTGTTTCCAATAGAGTTTTCTAAACAGTCAGAGTGTGTTTTAATGGGATGAGATGTTGTGAAATTGAAGTGAATATCTTGAAAGTGATTTATTTTCTAAATGGTTGTGACTTTATGAAAATTTTTGTAAGATGTGAGTTGGGATTTTGATCTCATGGTTAGCGGTTATGAGAAAAAAGGATGTGTTGGTTGACCGTTTTGGTTTTGAAAAGTGGAAAGAATTTTTGTTTTAACCTTTGGTATTTCCATTAGCGACCACATGCATGGGGTTATATGGGATGATGGATGGTTGATGGCACGACTGGATGAGTGCTGGGACATATATGAGGAGGGTGTCTAGTGTGGCACAAAAACCTGCATGTGTGAGGCGCATGGGGTACCATTGGTGGATACGCTTACTGCTAAACCGTTTGTTTTCAAAGAATTGGTTTTAAAGAAAAACATGATGTCTTGATGAATAGTTTGGTATGGTTTGTATTCTGGGTTTTTAAAATTGTTGATGTTGTGGGATGTTTTGAGTTCAAGAACCCCTTCTGTTTGAACTATGTTTTGGGTTTGTGTTTGGTCGGTAAGTTGTGTTGTAGGGACGATTAGTGGTCTCTTTTGAAAAAAATTTGGGATGACTTTAAGGTGGTTCCCTTCATGTGTTTGGATCTGGTTTGTGGCATGTTTTGACCAATGGACCAGCTTGGTTGGGTCCTTGGGTTCTCTCATTTGATAAGGTACGCCCCCATTAAGGGTTAATGCACAACTGAAGTGCAACCCAGATTGTTTCTCCATTGGAAAATCCTCCAGTTAATCAATATAAGGAGTTTATTTCTTGAGCTTTTTAGATTGAGTATACACTCTTTACTTTATTGGTTTTGTGTATCCTCTTGTAGTGGGAGATTGATTATGGATGGTTGAAAGTGACCTTAGCCTCTTAAGTTTCCTAATTTTTCGAAGGTGGAAGTGTTCTGGGGTTGTTAGCATGGATGAGTATTTGGATAGTGTCTAAGAGGAACTCTCGGTCCTTCATAGTCTCTTCGAAGAAGGAGTTCATGTTAAACTACTAGTGTGGGAAATCTGGTCATGAGAGGATATTATGGCCACTTTCTAGAATTGTGTGTTGTTTGGGGATTTTGTACAAGTTCCCTCTCTATTCATTGTTTATATCAGTCGCAATAGTCATGTTCCTTGATTCCTTGTGATGTCATGTGCTCGATTTACTGTAAAGGTGAAAGTTGGGAAATCATCTGAGAGTCTCTATTATGTTGGGAGAATGTCTCCCTTGAAAAAAACATAAAAAAATATTCCATTTTAGAGGAAGGTGTGTATAAGTGTTCTTTACTTCTATTGTTTCTCACCCGAACAAACAAGGTGTGATGTGTGTACATCTTCTAATCCCTTGTTTCAGTGAAATATCGAGTCAGGGTAAAGTTAGTTTGGAATGTGTTATGTCTTGGAAAAACTTATCGGGGATTGTGGTGTAGTTTTTGTTTGCAACGAAAGAAGAATTCTCATTCAGCTGGTTTCCAAAGCCTAATTGGGAGGCCGAAGATGCTTCAATATTTTGAGCTCCAGCCATAGGTCTTGGAGAGAAGCTGGCGCGTAGTCAGGGGAAACCCTAGTGTCATTTAAACCCTTGTGCAAATTCCTATCCTCAGTATGAAAGATAAGAAGAGTTTAAACATATGGTGTCATCATCTTTCTTCTGTTGTTCATGTTCGGTGGAAATAGGTGGAGGGTATTGTACCCATGTCATCACCCAATGTTATTACCCCCCCCCCTTTGGTTTCCATTGAATCTTTAGAGAAAGGTATGAAGTTTGGCTTGACAGGTTGACCACATGGTTTGCACTTGGTTAGTAGTGACCATGCCCCCAAAAAAACCATGTAGATAGAATAATCCCCACTGTTAGTTCATGGTTTTCCAAACCGTGCAGACTAACCATGTGGTCATCCCAACACTTTATATTTTGGGGTCTTTCTGTATCGTCCCATGCTGGTCGATTAAGATGATTGGTTCTTATGGTGGGGAGCCTATTTTGTTCCCATGTACCAATAACTTAGACTTATACATGGTCATGGATTGGTGGTAAGTAGTCTTTTTCAGATCTATCAAGCTACCTAAATCTTCCTTGGGTAACTATTTATATTGAAGAGTTCCCAATGGTTTAGTTATAGCAAGGTAAGTGTAACCTTTTTCGATGTTGTTGTTTATTTGAGTGAATTGCTTGAGTCTTGTTCGGATAGTGTTTGAGGAGTTTTCCTTTGGGATAAAGCCTTAATGTCATTTATTGTTTCAGGAAAGTGGTGTATTATTTTGTTGTGAAGTATTCCTTCCTTAATTGATCAATGGAGGTGTTTTGGCCTTTGGGGGCGAAACCTGGAAAGGGAGTACATCTTGGTTTATCAGTTCGGTTTGGCTTTCGTATCTGGCCTTTCTGTAGCTTTCTGGGGATGGAAAGTTTTCATTGTGGAGAGAATTGTAACATACATGACTTATTTTGAAGTTAAATTTCATTTATTTTCCTTTTATTCTTTGTTTTGGATGGTTTCTAAAGGTTTTTTGGAGAAATAGATGAGTTTTAATGAATTGGGCCAAACCGTGAGCCCAATTCCAGATTTAAAAATAAATTTTGTTTCCTTTATAACTTTTTAATTTTTTAATATTTTTCCCTCATTCCAATTCCTAAATGGTATCCTCTGACCTATTAACACCAAAATATAAATTTGGAGCCTTTATAAATCCATAATAATGGTAGATATGGGTTTTTATTTAAGATATTGGGCCTGCCCAAAGGCCCATTTCCTACATTAAAAATAATTTTTAATTTTTTTATATCTCCTTCACTATTTGCGTTTTTTCGGTGATTCCACCTCCCCTCGACCCTAAGAAACCCAGGCGCGCTCCCATTGCCTTCCCACCCTCCTTGGAGCTCTTTGAAATCGTGAATTAGGGCTGATCTTCATAGGGTGTCTCAAATCGTCCAGAATTGAAGAGGTAACTTCATCCCTTCTTAACTCTCTCAATTCTTACTCTTTTCCCTCCATTACAGTTCCTAAATTACCTACTAAATCTTGTTCTAACAATCCCTGAATATTGGATGTTTTAAATCTCAAAAACTATTGTTTTTGGAGTGATTAATTCAGGATACTTGAAGTAGGTGAGTCTATTTCTTTCCTCTTTCAAATTGATTAGGGTTTCTTCCCTAATTCTTGAATTATAAAAATTCCAGAAGTTAGGGTTCGTGCCTAGGTTCTAAATTACTTTATTTTGGGTGAAATATTGAGGTTTTAGGTTTCTTTTAACTTTTTTTAGATGAGGCGGTCGTGCGGTTGATGTTTCGCCCCAATATTTGAGGGTTTCGACACATTCGGTAGGTGATTCTGTGGATAACCATTTAATGATGAGTTAGTTTTCTTGATTAAAGAATTTTACATGTTCCTGATGTGCTGTGAATTATGAGAAAAACATTTTTGGTAGCAATAGTAAATCATTTGTTTTTAAAGTTACATTTTTGCATGAAGTGTGTATTTTTCAAATGTATTTCATGTGTTATCTCTTGTGGTAGTTTTGTAAAATGTGGAAGTGATTTATTAGTTGTTGAAAGGGGATACCAATTATGGTTGGGTAATGATATAGTTCCATGTTTTCCTAAAAAGGGGGTGTATTTGAATGATTTTATTTGTATAACCTTGTTATACTCCTTGAAAGTGTTTTATGGATTTGTGTGTTCTCATGGGTATCTTTTGTGATATTATTCAAGGTGATTGTATAACATTTGAAAGTGTATTATTACATATTGATTGGGCTGACAATTCTATTTTGGTAGGGTCTTGGTGTGCTTTTGTCTTAAAAAGAGGTTTTTGAAATGGATTTTATGTGCAAAGTTTGGGTATACTCTTTATAATTGTTTTATGAAATTTTTGGCTGGTTTAATGGGTTGTGTAATATGTGAAACTATATCAGAAAACTGTTTTGGTATGAGTATATTTTTAAAAGGTACATTTCATTTGTGAAAAGTCTGTTATGTGATATGTATCTTCTTGGAAATATTTTATTAAATTGTTTGAAGGAGATATTGAGGAGTGAAAGTGATGTGGAGTGTTTTGTGTGAGTGTGATGTGAAAAATTGAATTTTTGATTATGAAAGAAGTGTTATTTTCCATGTGTGTGGGATGTTATATGAATTTAAATATCTTATAATTGTTTTATAAAATTGTTTAATGGTTTTGTGGAAGTGTTGAAGAAATGTGAAATGTGTTGTGGGCTATTTTGGTGTGATTCGGATTTCAAAATCATTTTGAATGAAAAATGGATTTTTGTGACTTGTATGGTATACATATGGGGTGTTTGGTGAATTTTTGATGTGGAAATGATATTTTCATGTTCAATGTATATTTCTTGACTTGTTGAACTTGTTTGAGCATAAGGGGAAAACTTCGGTATCTAGGTGGGTGGACGTGTACTAGTATGCTAGTGAATCCGTGGGGTTTGGCCTCAGTTTCACTTAGCAAGATTGACGCTTACAACTCTAACTAAACTATGATGATAATAATTGGGGACCACTAGGTTATGGGTATGTTCCCTACTAGTGTCTCATGCAGGAGAATGAATATTTGTGATGGTTACTCTCACCGAGATACGAGGTACCTGGGACCCACAGCTAGCTAGTGCCTAGGGGTTATTTCCTATTTCTTGTGCAAATTATTTACTTTGTACTTACTGCCGGCATACGGTATAGTTGGCTGGAAAATTCACTAGTGTTTACATTTTTTGTAAAAGTGTTTATTCTTAATGATAGCCCACTTGAAAACTATTTTTATTCAAAGTTGCATCTTTTAGAAATTGTAACTAGATTTTCATGTTTTTGAAAACATGCATGCTTTTCGTCTTTAAATGTTTATCACATGGAATCTCTTAGTGGTGTTATTCTACTGGGAATTGGCTCACACCCTACTTACACCCTTGGGTGTAAGTAGACTTGGTTATTTTTGTTGTCGCAGGTTGGGTACAGTTTTTTCTTCCAGTGGTTCGGGTTTCAAGCAGGTCCTTGGTGGTGAAGTCTTGTGGAGGTGGCTTGAGGGCGGTTCCCCTTTCCATGAGGGTTCTTGGGCTGTCCTTATTTGGTTTTTTACCTTTGGTATAGACCTTTTGAGTTGTTTAAAGCTATGTAATTCAGTTCTGAATTTTTGTAAAAGATTGTTTGCTTTGAAAAATCCAGATTTGTTTCATTGGATTCTTTTGTTGTTTTATGTTTATAAACATGGGTAAATCGTTCCCAATTTTCATTTTATGATACCCGGGCACTTGTGCCAGCCCGTGGGGATCGGGAACGCCATTTGGGTCATGTCATGGGCTGGGTTTGGTGCCAGTTTTGGCGGTGACCAGATTCGGTTCGTGACAATACCTACCATAATTTAAATGAGAATAAAATTCCAAAAACATTTTATATACATAATTTCAGTTAAATATTGTATAAAGGCCCTAAAGTGTGAAAAATCATGGTTGAAGTATCACTGACTGTCCTCACATCACTAACCAGATCACCTTCCTAGTAAAAATTTAAATGAATACTAATTCTAGGATCCCCATGCATCTATAGACCATACATAGGAAAATTTACCCTACTCAATTCACATTTAAAAGGTTATTTACACACTTAAAGAGGTTCCCATATAGGGTGTGAGTAAGATATACTTAGTAGGTGGTCACCACCATCCTCAAAAAACCATTCATATGATTAAGTGTATGCAGATATATTGAAAATACATTGTAATAGATATATTAAGTAATAACATTTTACCATAAATTAAGCATAACATCGAAGTAAAAAATTTAAATTATTATATCTAGAGGGTCTATATCTACCATAAATACTCTAGACATAACCCATATATTTAAAGAACCATAATTGAAGTCAAGAGATACTATAGAAACTCAAAAATATCTTACATAAATATTACATCATTTTAGATGAATATTTAATACATATCACAATAATACACACCTAATAGATGTAATGTTTTAGTGTATTTGGAGACTAAATATATAATCAACCTATTTTATGAAATATATTAAACATCTCCCACAAAGTACTTATCACATAGTACCCTTCATAGACATATCCAACTTAAATATTTCAACATAACCTTATGAAATGGAAAGAAAATAATACATGAGTGAATATAATTATTAATTTTAAACATGGGAGATATCAATAGAGGATAATTATTTATAATAAGATAAGAATAAGGGTATGAGGACTTGATAATAACTAATGATAACAAGCCCAATAACTCAGAGACCATAAATCATGATTCCTGGAATATGAATTTTTCATAAAAAATACACGATTCATAAGAGTACGGAATCATCAATAGTCAATCATGTTGTATGCGAGAATATAATAAGAATAAGAAATATATTTGTGGAATACACCTGAGTACTGAAAATAATTACCATATTCAATTATTTCTACCAAGTATAACATATTTGATAGAGTACTATAGTTGATTGGGTTCACTAAACATTCACATAAACATAATGGATGAAGTCCCACAGTGGATTGGGTTTACTCTACATTCCTATTAACAAATTAGACCAAATCCCATAGTGTTTTGGGTTGAGTAAATATTCACATTCATATTATATCATGAGATTTCAATCTTTACCCAATGGACAAGGCTTCAGAGGAGGATTCAGGGAAGGCGCTTTCACTAGAGCATAGCTAACCAGAATTGAAAGAATGAGAGGGTATGGCTCTGCCATCGGTACCGGGTCTGTGCATCTTTGCATAGAATAGCTAGCTAACCAGCCCTGCGAAGGTGGAGTGCTGATATCATGACACATGCTGGGGAGGAGCAGTTCCAAGTTTTCTTGTCTGGGTTATTCCCTCTAAGACCTATAGGTCATGTAATTATCTCTGAGCCTTTGGTCCTTGTAAGGGTTCCAATATTTACCCAATGAATTTTAGGTCTATATAATTATAGTATCATCCGTAAAATAATGATAACTATACATAAGTGTTTTAAAAGACTATAAAAACATTAATAATTTTATCATAGCTTAATTAACTAGTGGGAATAAAATAGGTTTCATAAAAATTTACTTGTGACATCATCATCATAATCAGTCTAGAAAAAAAGTGTATGGTATCATAAATTTATAACCTAGTAAATCATAACTATAGTGACCTAAGATTAACACAAATGGATATTACATCAATTTAGATTAATATTCCGCACATTATAAAAGTACAATCTCGAGGACCATAATAGTTTATTGTCTTTGTAAACCTAGAATAAATTCTTCTAATTTAGTGAAACATCTTCCACATATCCTATAAATATATTCCCAATTAGTAATCCTACATAAAACATTTCTTTATAACCTAGAGAAAGGAAACATAAGAAAGGGGTGATCTTAGATTCTCAATAAGGGTAAAACAAGAGAGATATGTAAGCATAACATGAGAACAAGGGTATGATAACATGATTATATCATTAAAAGATCATACCCTACATATCATATATCAAAATATTGAATCATGGAATAAATATTGTAATTTTATAAGAAATGAATTTTAAGGAAATAAAATAACATGATTCATGAGAGAATAACATTGGCATAAGTTGTAGAATTTTGGCATACACATCAATTTATAACAATGTGAATATTTGTAAATAGACATAGGGTCACTCATTAAGTTAAGGACATGAAATCAAGACCTCAGATAAACTTATTGACATGCAACCATGTCCACACATATGTCTTTGAACACATAATGCGGTTTAATAATAACATTTTGAACATGTAATGAGGTTCACACATAACATTGTAAACATGTAATCAGGTTCATGTATAACATTGTGAACATGTAATCATGTTCATTTATAAACTTATAGAAAAGAAACCTAGTCTATTTTTAATAATTGGAACATGTATTCATGTTCACACATAACATTTTGAACATGTAATTTGGTTCATGAATAAATATATGGACATGTAACCAGGTCCATGCATAACATTGTGAACATGTATTCAGGTTCATGAATAACATTATAAACACAAAATGGTTCACTCTTAACATTTTGAACATTTAATCAGTTTCAAAGTTAATATATATACTCATGATTCATCCATCGTTACAAAATGCATTGGAGGGAGATATAGGTCCTACCCATCAAAAAATTAAATCACACATCCATGTGCCACAAAATAATAAAACATTCATCATATAAAAACCCATAAAAGAGATGGGTTTTATATATCATAACCCATGAAATTAAATGGGTATTATAAACCCATCATCATATCATAACCAATGGAAAAGATACATGCTTCATAATCATTTAATCATTTAATAAACCATGAAAATAACTAAGTTTCATAAGTGTTTTATCATGGTATAAACCATGGAAGAGAAATGGGTATCATAATAAAGTTGTCATCATAAAAATAAACCATTCAATGAAAAAATAAGAATGGTGTCATTGGATCATATCCCAAATAAATCAAAACATTATCAATGGAATTCATACTAGATGTAAAATAATTTTAAAAGTTAATTTAAGAGCATTTCTTGAGGAAAATATCTTTTACTCTTTGAAAAACACTTTTAAAAAACATAAACCCTTTTCTTTGAAAATAACCTTAAGAACATATAAAGGAATATTTGATAGCATTTTTATACACTTTTTAAAATATAAACAAAAAATTAAATTCCTTTTCCTTGAAAATGAACGTAAAATATTGTAATGTCCCAGCCTAGGTGATACACACTGATGCCCCGATCCAGTCGGTCACATGACCTCAAGCTCGCCTCCCCATGTGACAAAGGCTGCTGAATAGAAGTAAGGGTCTGATAAGTCGATCATAAAGATATTATAACATCTTTTATTAGAGTAATTCACTAGTGGAAATAAATAAATAAAAAGTGTAATCTTATATAAGCATAAAAAATACCAATATCTCAAGATAATCAATATAGGAAATATAATATCCAACTAAATCAGAAAACATGCCAAGCTAATATGTGGTCAAGTGTCTAAAATCAAAACTAAAAATGAAGACACTATCACCCCCAAGAGGGTCCCAAACCACATCTGGTCCCCTCAACCATGCTCCTCCTGACTCATCCATCTAACATGAATCCATTTCCCTTAACCTATCCTGAATCCAAGAAATCTATTCGAGTACCAATCAGGAAACCCATGTAGGGTGTGAGTACAGCTCATTAGGCCACCACCAATAGTTTTTAAAACAAATCAAGTTAATGACAAGTGTATGTAGATGTATAAATAAATAATAACAATGCATGAGTAAATAGTTATCACATTATCAATTAATTATTATTAAATTACATAGAAAAACTGGGTTCCTAAGGACATCCATACCTCAATACCTTCTTCGACCCATACTGGGTATAAACCATATAACACATTCAATTCATATTTTATTATTACATCAACTTAGAACCATATTTCAATGACAAGATTTTTAGTGTAGAACTCCATGTATAGTACCCCATTAACCAAACATGCATATGTATAACATGGCTATAGAACGTCATGTCTAACACCCTAATTATAAATCGTTCATATATATCATTGGTGTAGATCATCATGTCTAGAACCCCAATTCTTAATCACATGCATATATCATTGATGTAGATTATCACATCTAGCAACCCATTTATCAACCATGCAGATAGATTTATAATTGTCATAGATTGTCATGTCTAGCACACCATTTAAAAACTATTCATGTATATCACTAGCATAGATCGTCATGTCTTTCACCCTATTTATCAACTTTTCATGTGCATCATTTCTTAAAAAAAATTCACATTTATTTCATTATCACATGTTTTTACATCGTGACATAAACTAAGATTAAACACATTAATATTATTTTCAAAATTAATCATCACAACTTCCATTAATTAATTCATAAATTAATTAATCCAAGACCATTAATTAATTTTACAATAAATTAATCTTTTCACAGTATCTACATTTAATAATTATTTCACCAATTAATTATCCAAATACACAATCCCAAAGCCTAATAATTAATTCAACCATTAATTATCTCAATTCATAACATCCATATCCCATAATTAATTCCAAAATTAATTACTCATTTCAATTATATCAATTCCCCCATAATTAATTCCCAAAATTAATTATCTCATTCAATGATCCAAAATCTCACAATTTCGCAAATATCTCAATTAATTAATTTACCACATTAATTAATTCAATTTTAGATTTCAATTGATAAAAAACTATAGAAATTATACAACTTTCATATACGTAATAAAAAAATTACGACTATGGGATTTGAATTTTAGGCCTCCAACCTTGATTCATTGATGAAGATCACCCAATGGAAATAACCAAAATTGAGTAGAACAATGATGTAGATTTAGATCTGTATCTCAAAACCCTAAATCAAGATTAAGGAAACCAAGATCTTACCAATCTTGATCTAGATCCACAATCCTAGATCTAGACTCACCAAATATAGATATAGATCTAGAAAAATAGAAGATCAATTCCACCAAAAGTATAGGATAATTAAGGAGGATGAATGGGAAATCAACATGATAGTATCCACTTACTGGTAGAGGTGAAGATATTTGATTTGAGCATCAAATAATGAATAATGGAGGTCTTATAGCATCAGAATCCCTTCAAAAAGCTTTTAAATCATCCAAAATTGTAAGGGTTCAAGTTTGGGTTGAATGGGGGTGTTTTGGGGGTACGGGTGGATTTAAAACTAATTTTTGAGAAATTAAAAATATTGCACATGATTTCTTGGGTCAGGGCTCATGGTTTTCCCAAACTGTGCACCAATTTTTCACCTATTATCTTAGGGGTTCATAGTTTCTCTTTTTAGAGTGCACAGTTTGAAAAAAAATGCACCAACTGTGTAAACCACTTCTATCTATTGTTGCATGGTTTTATGGGTTGAGGTTTGTGGTTTTCTATAAACATGTGCCAAATGTTCACAACCCCTTTTCTTCCATTTTTCTTAATTGTCACCCAAACACACCCTAAAGTACAACCCAAGAAAAATATACTCAAATAAAGATAAAGGACTACCTGAAATCAAACCTAATTCAACTCCATAAAATTTTAGGATCTTACAAATATCATTTAAAAAAATTTGAAATCATTTTTAGAAATCATGGTTTTTGAATAAAATATATTTCCAACCAAATAGTGAAATAATGTTCTAGTTTCTTAAAAAATATTCTTAATCATATAAAGTAACAAATATTGTAAAATGGTATCATTAAATTAAGATATCATGAATTATTAAATGATATAAAAATTCATTGGAGTTCTTGAGAGATGGATCATAAGAGTTCATCATCATGAGCATGGTCATAAAAAATCATGATAAATTATGAGATTGTAGCAATAAACTATTACCACTTTGGTAATTGTGAATCATAATCACCATGAAATAATAACATTAAATGAAACTTAAAATATCATGAAAATAATTATATTAATGATGTAACATTTTAAAGTGTTGTATATACACCTCATAGAAGAATATAGGTGCATAACATGGCATGTATCTCAAAGAAGGAAAATTGAGACCGAATTATTTTATCGATTTGGAAACATTTGAACCATAAACCCAATGAAAGATAGATACTAAAATGGATATGTAAATCCAAATAATAATAATTATAATAATCATAAAATTTATTCATGGGATGTATACACACTAAATATAATAAATATGTGGTTAGCATGGCTTGTGTCTCATGGAAAAATGAAGGTGTAGTGAGAAAACCCTTACCTTAATTCTTAATATTATTCATACATATTCAAACATCAGGTATAATAAATATTATATTATTATAAATGTACCGAAAAACCATATTATTATATCTAATAACATAAATGATTTTATTATTACTTTATATTACCATTTTATTAACAATCCCATATTACTCCAATGGCAGGAAGTCTTTAAAATTTTTTATTATATGATAAAACACCTTTTAAAGGGATGAATGGGGGAAACCCAAGAGACTTCAAAGAAATAGGACAAATCACACTCAAAATAATAAAGAGTAAAACTATAATGATAAAATAAAACTACTCCACCTTAGAATTTGATCATGATAAATTTCTCCATTGTTGCAAGGTTGATTAGAAAGCAAGTGACATGTGTCAAGCACAAGCGCGATCTGATGGCTATCGTCATACCCTCTCAAACAACCAAATCCAAAAAAACTCTGCAAAGATGAAGTGTTAGCTCTGAATCCTCCTCTGGAGCCTATTTTATGAAGTCAAGTCTAGTTTCTCAGACTTCCACCTTTGAAAATAAACCATCCAAATAAGAAACTTCCACAATTCAAGGACAACCAACTCAGATCAAGAGATTCAACACTATATAAAACCATCAAACCAAAGAACTTGCAACATCACTAAGCATCCATCCAAAAATTTCCCTATCGCCGCCATCAAAACAGCTTGTAGAGACCACAACATTCTAATCAAGGTGCCCCGCCGAAGCATGACATTGACAACATAACACAAACCCTTTCTGCGGATCTGAAGCGTAGACCCCGTGTTGAGAAAACGTCCCACACTACATAGAAAATGGCTGATGCCAAACCTGCAGAAGGATAAGGTCACAGCCCCAAAGGAAGACCAGAGCACATCCCCTGCACCATGAAACTAAGGGCTCAGCCCAGGCACTCCTTCATAACTCGACCTCGCGTCGCACTGAACCGCGACCCTAGAGCCGCACCGGATCTCACCCCCAATTCTGTAGAAAAACGGTTCATGGCCCCACCGCACCGGATCTAAAGACACTTCGCCACTGAAACAGAACCGTAACCCCACACCAGATCTGTACCACTTCTCCACGGAAAATGGGATCACAACTCAGATGTACTAGAATGAAAACCCCTTCGCCGCAGATAAAGATCGCACCCTAACGCCGCACAGGGTCATGATCCCACGACGCGGAAGAGCCGGAACATGACCGTAAATCCAAAGAGACCCAACCACCCTCTCTATGGAGGAATGGACCCCTAGACTCCAACGAGGCCCACCTTCACTGAGGAAGAAGAAATCACCTCCCTTCAAGCACGCCGAGAGAAACCGATGAGAAGCAGGGAAGACAGCGGTGACAAGGAGGTACCCTAATATGTTGTGCACTTTAAGGGATGATCCGAAAGGTACCAATTATATTTCCTAATGTATATAAATTTATTTACACATGATCCATTTATTATTAACAATCCCATATTAATGTTACGTTTTGGGTAATATCTGCTTTGTTTTTTGTATATGTTTTGACATGTTATTCTTGATTCTATTAATTATATCATGATTTACTTATTTCAAGATTTTAAAACATGATATAAATATTATATATATTTAGTATATTATTTTTAATAATAATCATTAAAATATAGAAAAATGAAATAAAATACATTGTTCATGGAGAGAGTAGGTCGTACGTACACAAGAACGTTGTTTCCATTTTATTATCGTATTGAAAGAAAGATAGTAAATGAAATATATGTATATATATATTATAATTAAGTTATAATTATTATTTAATAAATATCATATACATTTACTAAACCCATTCTTAATACATTCCACATAATATATGAACAATCACATCACTTTGAGGAGGTGGTAGTCAACATGTCCACAAACAAAGTTATTGTATTTACAAAAAATGGAAAGCATGAAGTTATTTTTTCTATAATTATTGTAGAAGAATAAACAAATCATAAATACATTATATATCAGATAAAAAAAAATTACATCATAATTCCCAACCATGATAGGTGGTAAAGGAAAAACAAACGACATTGTTTCATGAGGTTGTAGTTCACCGTACACGAATGATAATTTTGTTACCCATTTAATGGAAGTGTGTGTGTGTATAGGTGTAGGTTGATCCCATAACATAAAAATATATCAGTGTATTTAGGATACTTATGTTATTATATAATCATGAAATAATAATAAATTAATTGGTGGACAAATAAATAAAACATAAATGGACGTTGAAGAATGTTAACTCTTTTCCAAGTAAATGCTATTGATTTGAAAGAAATGGATTTCTTGGTTGGATTTATGACCAAATTTTGGTCTCTAGGGTGATATTAGGGATTTTTGAATCATAATTTTTAAGGTTTTTTATGATCTAAATTGTTTTATATGTGTGAAGAAATGGGAATGGAAAATCATTTTATAGTGGATGGCGAGTAGAATTATTATAAATATAAAAAGTTCAATTCTTTTGGGAGGTCTCCCTTAACAAAGGTGCTTCCAAAATAAAAAATAATTAATTATAGGGTAATTATTGTCAAGATAAACTCACAAAACACAAAAAAATCATTTTTATCATTTTTCCCTTAGTCATTAATTTTCCATATTTTTTCATTTTGGCTTTTCATTTAGGTAGTTAGTTTTCTAACCTATGTTATTCATCCATTAAAACTAAATTAATGTGATAATTGTTGGAATATTTATATAAAATTTTCTAAAATATGAAATCTATTTTTAACCTAAAAACTCATATTTGTTTGAAACTAATTTTAACATAAACATTAGCAATGCACAAAAACACTACTTTAACTATCACAAAATATTTTTACTATTTATGGGTCATTATGTTCATTATAAAAGATCTATTGGAACCTTAATGAACCATATTTTATATTTATTATAAATTAAAAATTACTTGGTAGAAGATAATATTTTTAGTAATTTTAAATCATTTAATAAAATATCATTTATTTTATTTAATTATTATCTAAATATTTCATGTGTTGGAATTTCTTAAAAATTTAAGGTAATTATATAATCTATAGAAATTAAATATAAATTATTATGATAATAATAACACTTTTATATTCCAAAATAATATTTATAAAAAAAAATATATAGCTTCTTTCAAACTCTAAAGATTTATAAGTTTTAAATGAAAGAAAGGTTCTTCTATTGTCCTTTTCCTTACATAACTTATTATGTAGGAAAATTTCATGGAATGGTGTCTCAATAACTCATAAAAATAAATAATATGGTGGTTAGTTTAGAAATATTTCCATTCAATGGGTTTTAGACAAGTTTTAGGTCATTTATTCACTTTATATTCTAAGTTTAATCATTAAGTAAGCTTGTTTTTACCTTAATCATTGTAATTAATTTTAGTTACTTTCACTAATATTTTTGGTAAAAAATACATTGATCTTATTAGAAAAAACATAGAGATTAAAAATATTTATATAAATTTTTAATAATTCAATTCACATAAGGGGCTAAAATTAATTAAAAATTAATCCCTAGATGCAATGAGAAAGCTGGGTTTTAAAGAGAAGAGTTCAAAAGTTTTAAATCTTTCTATATTAAATGTCAATGTGAAATTTAAGCCATTGACTGAAATTGGATTTATTGATGTATAATTTAACTAATAATTCTTCAAAACTAAATTTAAATATAATTTAAATATATAAATAAATTAAATGAAAAAGTATTTTTGAATTAAAATTCAATATTTCTCACTATTCATCTAAAAGTGAAGTTCTTCAGAAAAGTTTAAAAAATTCCCCCTAAGATAATTATGCCATTATGAATTCAAAAAATAAGTTTATTTTATAAAATTAAATTTATAAAAGTTTTTAAATTTTAATTTTATTAGTTTTCACGGAAGGACATAAAAAGTAGTTCATTTGAGAAAATATTGTCTTCAAATATATAAAGACTTTACCAGAAATTATATGTTTTATCATCAATATGTTTTATTTATATAAAAAATTAAAAATAATATTTAAAAAACATATATTAATATTCAGATTACTAACTTTAATGGATATGTTATAACTATCTCATTTTAATAATTACAATAATAAAATGTTGTTTCGTAGAAACTCAATGTTCTGTATAGTGTAAGCTTATCATGGTGTAGCATATAACAAAAGCTTAAATTGGTGTATTACCAAATGCAATAAATCAATGAAATCTAATTTATTCAAATATAATAATTCATAGGAACTCAGGGTGTTACATTCTACCCCCCTTATAAAAAATTTCTCACTCGAAATTGATTTAGGCCATTAAAGGTTTAATACTTGAAAGTTCCTTTCATAAGAACCGACATCAAAAAAATGATTACTAAAAAATAATTTAAAAATAAATATATAAATATAATGGTTAACCCAACTAACTCATTAATATGTTTCTATATAATAGAAGATTAGTGGTAAGGAAAAATTGGACATAGAAGAAAAGCGTAAATAATTATAGAGCGTGATTGAGGTAATTGATCACAAGAAAGTAAATGATCAATGAAAAGTTAAGGGCCTATAAACCATAAATATATTTTGATTTATAAGACCATAAGTTCAATATATATGATGGTATAAGTATATATCTTTTTAAATGACCTCTTCCTAGATTTGAATAATTTTTTACAAGAAGATATACCTACTTGGTTAAATTCCATTCTATATGCACAATATCACCCTTGGGTTTTACCATGATCAATTACAACTTCACATCTTAATCAGGGGAATGAAGGTGAATTTTTCATTCTTGAATAACTAACATATCATGATATATATAAATATAATGATAATTCATTCCATCTGTATTTAGTTAACATCACAATAAAAATATGATCATAGGTTATCCAATATGCACAAATCCTCATATAGAGAGATAATACTTTAATCTCTAAAACCTCATCATTAGTTTAACTTAAAAATTCCATAAATGGATAAACTTTTATCCCATCCAAATGATTAAAATACAAAACATTATCAATATTTTCACTAAAATTTATCAAAATAAACTTAAAATTGATCCCCATATATCATAAAGAATCTCTTGGTTGTAACATTCCAAACATATAAATACCCTTATCACGTATTCTCTTAAAATATGTTAATAACCTAAATTTACATAAAACCTTATTGAAAACATTCATTCTTTCTTATTCAAAATATTATTGGATATATATTCCATAAATCCAAAAATGGGTTGTAAACTCTATCAATGATAACATAGACCGCTTTATCAAAAAATAAATAATCAGTTTCAGAGTAATCAGTACTAACCAATTTACTTTATACATATCAAAAATATATTTATCCAAGATAAACACAATTTCATCAACATCTGGGACACATTAAGGGTTACCTTCCCTTAATAAAAATATCGCATATGCATTAAATCCATATTCTAGTTCATAAGCACCATTCAATATATTTTTTGAAAATTATGAATGTATAACATATACTTTATGATTTGTATTACATAATTCTTGAATTCCTATACATATAATATTCAATCATCCAAATTTATTCTTAAACCATTACTTATGCTTCATCAAATTATTCCATAAACCTCCTTTACTAGAATATGAAATATGAATCATTTATTAAGGTTTCTCAACCTCAATTTAATCATGATTCTTATGTTTAATGTAATCAATATTGTTAGAACATCACATACCTTTCATGTGTCGTTTTTGGTCTCTTTATCACCAGTAGTATAACCAATACTCTTACCACTTTCCTGGTTCTCTTCATGACATTCCCACTTAGGACATCAATTTATATAATTTTAATACTTTCCACATTAGAATCATTCATAATTAAACCAGTTTCTTCTAGTTCCCACTATTGACTAAGACTAGAAAGCATAGTGTGAGAAACACTTATCATATAATAAAACAACAAAATCATGAAAAAATTCATATAGTATTCCTAAATAATGACACCTACTTTTAAATATATTTCACCTTAGGATTATCCTTAGATACATCCCTATACAGATCCTAAGAATTATCCCTATGGATGTCACTAATTTTTTATCATCCTTGTTTCCATAGGTTGATTAAACCATTCCTTTGATACCAAATATAATGACCCCGGCATAACATACATGGATATTAAATAAACATACAGAACATTACAAAATTGAATGTTTGAGGACTGTAATAGTTTAGTATATTTAGAAACATGGAACCCATTCTTCTAATTTGGTGAAAGATCTTAAACATCTACAAAAATATTATCCCCTTTAGTACTCATACTTAAAACCTTTCTTTATAATCTATGTGAAGGAATCATAAGAAAGTGGTGATTTCATATGATCATTAAGGGTAAACAAGGAAGACATGAGAGCATAACATGAGCATAAGGGTATGAGAACATGATCATATCATTAGAAGATCATACCCTATATTTAAAATATCATAAACTTGAATCATGGAATAAATATTGGAAGTTTGTAATAAATGAATTATAAGGAAATCAAATAACATTACCCATGAGAGAATAATATTTGAATAATAAATATAATTATGGAATACACATCAATTTATAATATTTTGAACATGTATAAATAGAAATTGGTTCACTCGTTAAGTTATGGACATGAAATTATTCCCTTGCATAAACTGATGACATGAAACTAGGTTCACACATAACATTGTGAACATGTAATACGGTTCACTCATAACATTGTGAACACATAAAATGGTTCACATATAACATTTTAAACCTGAAATTAGGTTCAAGAATAACATATTGAACATGTAATTAGGTTAATTCATAAACTTATGTACATGCATCCAGATCCATGTATAACATGGTGAACTTGTAATCGATTTCATGCATAACATTGTGAACATGAAATCAGGTACACACATAAAAATATGGACATATAACCAGGTCTATGCATAAATTTGTGGACATGTAATTACGTTCACACATAACATTGTTAATGAATAATAAGGTCCACTCTTAACATTGTGAACATGTAATCAGGTTCATGCATAAAATATATACTCATGATTTATCTATAATTACATAACGTATTTTTGGGAGATATAGTTCCAACTAATCACAAAATAAAACCATACATCCATTTTCAAAAAAATAACAAAACATTCATCATATCATGACACATAAAATAGATGGGTTCCATATTTCATAACCCATGAAATGAAATGAGTATTATAAACACTTAATCCTATCAAAACCAATAAAAAAGATATAGGATTAAAAATAATTTCATCATAGGATAACCCATTCAAATAAGTGAGTTTCATAAGTTTTTTGACATGGTATAACTTGTGAAAGAGAAATGGGTATCATAAGAAACATGTTATCATAAACATAAACCATTCAAAGAAAGAATAAGAAAGGTGTCCTTGAATCATATCCCCAATAAAGCATAAAATATATCAAAGGATTTCAACTTATATGGAAAAAAATTGAAATATATTTTAAGAAAATTTCTCTTTTAAAATATCATTTCCTCATTTAAGAACATTTTTTAAAAATATAAGACATTTTATAAACCTTTTTATTTAAGAAATGTCCTAGAAAACATATAAAGTAATATTTGAAAGACATTTTCAAAACTTTTTAAAATATAAAACATTTTTAAATTTCTTTTACCTGAAAACATACTTAAAATATCATTTAAAAAAAATTGAAAACATTTTTATAAAACATGTTTTATGAATAAAACAGATTTCTAACCGAAGAGATAAATGAGGTAATATTTTATTAAAAATATTTTCTTAAAATCTTAAAGAACCGTATATTTTAAAATGGTATATTTACAAAAATATATCATAAATAAAAATATGAGAATAAAATTCATGTATTCTGTTGAGATATGGATCATAATACTTCATCAATAGAAGCATTATCATAAACAATATCGATAAATGATTAGATTGTAACAATAAATTTATACCACTTTGGTAACTTTGAATCATAATACCCATGAAAAAGTAACATTACATGATGGTTTAAATATAATAAAAATAGTTATATTAATTAATTATTATGTTAAATGGTATTATATACACCTCATATAATAATATAGGTGCTTAATAGGTCATGCATCTCAAAGAAGACAAATTGAGACAGAATTACTTTACCGATTTGGTAACTATTGAAACATAAACTCCATGAAAGATATATACTCAAATGGATAGGTAAATACCAATAATTATAATTATAATCATCATAAAATAAATTAATTGGAAATATACATACCACATATAATAAATAATTGGTGAACATGGCTTGTGTCTCATGGAAAAATAAAAGTGATTCGAGAAAAACCCTACCTTAAGTCCATACTTTATTCGTACATGTTGAAACCTCCTTTATAATAAATATAACATCATTATACATATAAAAAAGAAAAATATTATTATATATAATACCATATAATATTTTATTATTAATTTATATTACTTATTTATTAACAATTACTTGTTAATGTTACGTTTTAGGTCATATCTACTTTGTTTTTTGCATATGTTTTGATATGTTATTATAGATCCCATTACTTAGATCATGATTTAATTATTTATAGATTGTAAAAAATAATATAAATAATATATATATATATATATATCCATTATAAAAATAAGTATAATAATATATAAAATATAGAAATATGAGATGGAATACAAGTTCATGGAGAGGATCGGTCGTTTGTACGCATGAACACTGTTTTCATTTTCTTGTCGTACTGAAAGAAAAAAAACATAAATTTCATATATGTATATATATTATCATTACAGTAGAATTATTATTTCATAAATATCATATAAATTAACAAAACACATCCTTAATACATTCCATGCAAAGTGTGAATGAATCGCATCGCTTTGAGGAGGCGGTTATCAACACAACCACAATTGAAGTTAATGTATTTACACAAAATAGAAATCATGAAGGTATGTTTTATATAATAATTAAATAAGCATAAATAAACAAAAAATATCTTATATATCATATAAAAATAGTATTTTCATCATTATTCTCAACCATGGTAAGTGGTAAAGGAAGAACGAACGACATCATTTTGTGAGGTGGTAGTTCGACGTACACCAACTGTAATTTTGATACCATTTTGATGGAAATGTGTTTAGTTTTAGGTATAAACCTTAACATAACAAAATATAATTATATTTAGGATACTTATTTTATTGCATAAGCTTGAAATAATAATAATTTAATTGGTGGATAAATAAATAAAACATAATTGGATGTTGAAGAATGTTACCTATTTTTCAGGTAAATCCTTTTTCTTTACACCAAAGGGATTACTTGGTTAGACTTATTCAAAAATAGAGGGATCAATTTTTAGATTTCGGATTTGGGGAGATTATTTGGTCCTGGTTTGGTTTAGACAAAGGGATTTAGATGTTTGAAGAAATGGTAAAGGTGAATGTCTTTTTATGGTTGAGGGGGAGTGGTATTCGTGTAAATAAAAAATGGGGAACAGTATTGGGAGGTATCCCATACATAATGTTCTTATAAATAGAAAATTAATGGGTTAATGTGGAGTTATTTTTGATAAAAACTCACACCACATAAAAATAAAATCATTTATACCATTTTCTCTTTAGTCATTATGTTTTTCTAATTTGGTTTTTCATTTAAGTAGCTAGTTTTCTATATTATTTAATTAATCCGTTAAGACTAAACTAAAGTCAGAATTATTATAAAATTTATTCCCACTTATTATAAAATATGTAGTCTAATTTATAATATAAAAATCCATTATGTTTTGGAAATCAATTTTAACAGAAATGCATGTAATGCGCCAAAACACCGCTTAACCCTAACTACGCTAACAAAGTTTTTACTATACATGGGTCAATATATTCATTATAAAAGATAAATTGGGACCTATATTAATTAACACATAAAAACACTTGTAATAATATATTATTTTTAGTAATTTTAAATTATTTAATAAAATATCATTTATTTTATTTTATTATTATCAAAATATTCCATATGTTGGTGTTTCTTAAGAATTTAATGTAATTATATCAACTAAAAAAATTATATATAAATTATAATGATAAAAATAACTCTTTTATATTACTAAATAGTATTTATAACCAAACCTATGTAACTTCTTCCATACTCTAAATACTTATAAGTTTTAAAGGCAAGGAAGGTTCCTTTATTGTCATTTTCCTTACTTAACTTATTATATAAGTAAATTTCATGTAATATTATTCCAATATCTCATAAAAGTAGATAATTTGGTGATTAGGGTCTAAATATTTTCATAAAATTGGTTTTTTACAAGTTTTGGGCAATTTATACACCTTATATTCAAATTTTAATCATTATGTAAGTTGGTTTTTAACTTAATCATTGTAATTAATTTTAACTAAATTCATTAATATTTTTGGTCAGAAAATTAAGTTGATATTATTAGGGAAATAAATTATAACTTATTCCAAACACACATACACATTTTTATAAATTCAATTCTCATATTTGGCTAAAAAAATTAAAATTAATCCTGCAGATGCTACGAGACTGTGAGTTTCAGAGAAGAAAAGTTCAAAAGTTTAAAATATTTCTACATGAAATTTCCATTGTTAAATTTAATTAATTAACCTATATTTTATTTATTTATGTATAATTTAACTAATTATAATTTTAAAAACATTACAATATAATTTATCTATATGAATAAATTGGACAAAACGCAGTTTTGAATTAAAATTTAGTATTTTCACTATTCATTTAAAAATAAAGTTTTAGAAAAATCAAAAATATGAAAACTAAGATAATTTTGAAATTATGAATTATAAAAAAGTTTATTTTATCCAATTAAATTTCCAAAATTTTCTAAAATTACCTTTATTATTGTTCATATAAGAACATAAAAAAGCAGTTCATTTGAGAAAATAGTATTTTGAAACATATAAGGACTTTACCAAAACTTATATGTTTCTTATAAATATTATTTATTTATATAAATAAATTATAAATAATATTTAAAAATAAGTTATTACTAATAATATTACTATTTATAATAACTATATTATAACTATATCATTTAAATAATCCCAATAATAAAATGTGGTTTTGTAGAAACTCTATATTTCATGTAGCACAAGCTTATCTTGGTGTAAAGTATAACTAAAAAATAACATTGTGTAGCATGAAATTAAATATTTCATAGAAATTTAATTTACCTAAATACAAAATAATAAAACCTTTGGGTGTTAAAATATCAATCTTTAAAGGATATCGAAAAAGATGAAGAATACGTTTATAAAAGAATTAGAACAATACATTGAAATATAATAGAAAACAACCTTTTCTAATGATATCATTTTAAATCATAAATGTTATTCAATGATGGGAATAATATTTTATTTAAAATATTATAAAACATGTATACTAATATTGATGATGAATAATGGTCAGGACATCATAAAAAATTTCATTGAGTCGTAAACATTAAGAACACTATTTTTTAACTTTTATAAAATGTCAAAAGTGAGTCCTATGAAAAACATTTGAAAAGTGTCCTTTTAATAATTTTTAAAAAAAATTACAATAATTAGAAATAACATTTCTAAATCATTTATGTTAAGATAAATTCATCACTAAAAATATTTGAATAAAATGGATATGGAAGAGAAATATTCCCAACCAAAAATGAAAAATAAATTCTTATTCTATAAAAAAATTATTTCAGTGTTTTTTAGTTCCAAAGGGTGGAAAATGGAAATAATATGTAAAAATTATATAAATAAATATATTAAAAGAAAATATATTTTGTTTATAAGATAATTAACATACAATTTCCTAAAATGAAAATTGAAACCTAAACAATCCCAATAGAAAGTGACCTTGTATCATAAGACCTTACACCTTTTGTAAAATTTGATTCAAAAAGTTATTAAATAAATAACCTAATAAGGATTATTAAACCCATTTAATTATGAATAATATATTAATAAAATATATTTAGGTACATTATATACACTACACAATAAGAATAAGTTGGTAAATATAGTTTAAATATCAATGAAGGGAATAAAGAAGCAGAAATCCTTAACATAAGTCCCAGCTTGATTTTTACACACTCTAACATCATATATAATAAATTTATACTTAATATAAAGATATAAAATATCCATATTAATGGTTATATTAATAAATTTCATTCCTTTGTAATTATCAATCATTGATTTAATAGCAATTCTTCATTAAAATCATGATTTAGGCGTTAAATATTTTATTTTCCAAGAACATTTCAATTTTTCATTCTAGGTCCATTCACCTTGGCTATGGTTATAAAATTATAATAATTTTATAAATATTATATAAATTTATTATATGAAATTTTATTTGAATACATGTATGGATGTTATGAAAAATGAATTAAATCACTTTGTGGAAGCGGTAGTCCATACATATGCACATGTGTTGATTTAATTTTTAAATGAATGGAAATAAAGTAAGGAAACTAAAAATTTACCTTTAAAGAATAATAATTATTTAATAAATATAATATATATTCAATAAATATAACTATTTTAGTATCCTTAATTGGTAGTTATGAAAATGAATAACATCACTTTTTTCATGTTGTAGTTCGCACGTATACATGAGGGATAGTTTAATTTTCTATTAAATGAAATGGTAAAAATCAATTGTTTTGTGATTAAAATAAAATCACTTAGATACAGTAAATATACTCTTTTAATTATGTTAAGTTGTTTTTGGAATATATTAAGGAGGTGGAATAGTAAATAATCTTTAAAAAAAATTGGTTAGATCATATATATCTTCTTGGATAATATCTCTTGGAAAGAATAATAGAGATTCTTGGATTGATATTTTTGGGAATAAAATAACCTTTTAGTAATGTATACGGGTGATGGGAATGTATTTTGGAAGATATCTGTTGAGATAAGGTGCTAAAGTGTTTTGGATTAGTGAAAAGATGATGTTCCCTTTGATAAGTGAGGGGAGCTACACATTTGTAAATATCGTTACCTTTAAAATAATAAAAAGTAATTTACATGGGGAAGTGGTAAAAATGGAAAAAATTTATAATATAGGATAATTTAATTTTTAAATACACACAACATATCATATTTAAACTTGTTTTTTTTATAATTTAACTATTATATTTTATTTCAACCCCCTTTTTTACCCTTTTAACTCTTACTATGATGATAATATTTTGACAATGGTAACTACTCATTATGGATAAACATTAAGTTGAAATTTTTAAATAATTTTTTTCAAGATGATTCCAAATATATAATCCATTTTAAAACATACAATTCCATGATTTTTTAGAAAATAATTCTAATATTTGTGTCTAAAACATCTAAGAACCATTTTTAGAACAAATGCATTTTTATCATAAAATTGATTCTATTGAAAAATCATGTTTAAAATTGTTCTTCATGTTTTTTATTTTATTATGGATAAAGAATTATATTATTGTTATTTTAAATTCATGAAAAAACTAAAATATCATTTTGAGTACTTAATTAAATGAAAGTGTCAAAAATTATTTTTTATTAAATTAGGTTCCCAAAATTCAAACATGGGTTTCCAATTTCAAAAATATAGTTTAAATGAATTATTTTTTATATTTAGATAAATATATCATTGATCCAAAGTTTAAATTTATTTTTACTTAATTATTATATAATAATGATTTCATATAATTTATATTATTTGTGAAATCATTATTTTTCACTAATCACTTTATAAATTAAAATTATCATAAAAAATCACAAAAAGACAACTTCACCTAAATTTTACATTCAAAATTCATAAATGAAGATAATTATTTTAAACTATAATTATAAAATTTATAAATTTATCTTTTAAATTAAACATAAATAATATAAAATAAAAACATTGTTTAGAAAGAAATCATTTTTTACATGAATAATTAAATTAGTGCTTATTATAGTAAATTAATTGATTTTAATAATTATGATTCATTTAAATGACATAAAATATATATAATTTTTTATTATAATGAAACATTATTATATTTTGTTTGGGGTTTCCTACATCATAAGCTATCAAAAATATAAAATTTATTTCAGAGGTAAAATATATTTTAAAGTATCTTAGTGTCACATTTTACCCCGTTATAATAATTTTTCCATTGAAATTACATTACTCATAAGAAATAAAATGAGGATAATTTTTCCTTATCGCATCCTTAGGTAACCATATTATTTCCTCATATTTATGTTTTCTCTAAAAAAATTACTTTTTGAGTGTTCTTATTTGGAAACACTTTAACTCTTCGACATAGAATCTCCACTGATTGTTCCTTCTAATAAATATCATGCTCTGATGGTATAACCTATAAATTTAATAAATGTAAAGGATCTGGCATGTACTTCCTTATAATAGATACATATCCCACAATGTGATCTTGGAGGAGGTTTGGTGGATATTCCAAGAGATAATCTACCATCCCAATACGATCAAGAAACACATAGGGCCAGGTATATATGGGGATTAACTTCCCCTTTTTACCAAATCACTTAACATTTTTCCAAAGTTATATTAATAAGAACATATTATCAGAAACTATAACTTTATATATCACCTATAATTTCTATCATAATTTATTTTTCAACTCTAGGACACTTTGATGTGTTGCTGAATGAATATAACATTGTTTGAGATTTCTTTTACAATATTAGGTACCAATAACATTGGTTCTACAACTTCATCCTAATATTTTGGAGTTTCAAACTTCTTTTCATATAGTTATATATAATTATCCATATGAATTCCTGAGTGAAAACTATTATTGTAATAAAATTCATCCTGAGGAAGGTATTGTTCCCTACCACATATGAAATCTCTATAGAAATCTCTCAACATATATTATTGGTTTTAAATGGTTCTCTCAAACCATACATCTAACTAAGTATGATATGTAAGGAAAATAATTAACTTTATATTAAATTCATATTGAATAATTGTATAGAACATCAATGTAAGCCCCAGATCTTGATTATATAAATTTTATAGTGGTACTCCATACAACCAGACCACTTTCTTAATGAATGTTATGAAAAGTATTATGAGTTTGGAACCTTCCATAATGGAATTGAAATGAAAAGAATTAATAAGTTTATCGACTACAACCTAAATGACATTATGGACTTTAGTGTCTTAGTGAGTCATCTGATGGTATTCATAGTGATGTTTTCCCATTTCCATAAAGGCATGGATAATGAAATCATCATCCCCTTATATCTTTCACATTCTGCCTTAGTTTAATGACATAATAGGTATCAAGATGCATTCTCTAAAATATCCCATTTCAGGTTATCCCACAAAAATGATCTTTGATATCTATATACATATTTTTACATCTAGGATGGAAAAGGAATGATTGTATATATGCTTCATCCAATATTACCTTCTTCAATTCTGGTTTTTAAGGTACACATATCTAGTTCCTAAATCTTATCATTATATCTTAATTAAGGTTTAACTTCATAACAATATTTATCTTCTTTTGAAGTGATATATATTTCTTATTCCCATCCTTTATCCTCTAATTAATTTATGTTCAATAAATCATATGAGTAATCTAGAATATATATATAACATCCTTGAACTTGCACTCTCGGATTTGGCATTGAAATCGTAAACAATACATTTTAGGATTTGAAACCAATGAATATGACCTAATATTCACCATCAAAAATAGAAAATGTCAACAAGAAATATTGGATCACTTATATTATTAAATACATTTTAGGTTTAGTGTTTTATATGATTAGAATAAACACTTATATAAAAAATAACCATGTCTTTAAATGATAATTTCTCCCACATAAACTAACTTTTATTATTTAACTTTAAGCCATCATCATTATCCATATAATGTTCTTCTAGACATAATTAATTCTATATAATTATATATTACATGGGTAAAATTTAACAGGAGAAGGGTGGGATCAAATTCTTAGTAAGGGTAAATATAATAATTTGAAATTAAAAGTCATCAATGATTACAATAAGTATATAAGGGTATGATGACATAATCAGAGTGCATGAGAGAATCAATAATGAACTCATACCTATCAATACATGACTCATCAATCAAGAAAACATAAAATAAGTCTTTAAAAATGAAATATTAAAAATAATCCATAATCATGAGACATGTGATATAAATTTTCATCAAATGAAACATAATAAACCCATGGAAGGAATAGATTAAATGTGTTGGTATCTTAGAAAATAACTATCATAAGACCCTTACATAAACCTAAAAAATTTAATAAACATAAAGATAACTTCCAATATAATTATTCCCCAGACATATTCATTACCCAATTCATTAGAGAACTATCTAGTTTCACCCATCATATAAGCTATATCATGCTCACCCGATTCTATTCTGGTGCACCCATCTTATATAATGTCCAAGAACCACAACATGAATATGGTACATAGAGTTAGAATTATGTCATAAAAATCATTAAACAACCTTTATTATTTTCAGAAATTTATTAAATAGTAGTACATAATGATTTCCATGAAAATCTATTTGAAACATAACTAACCTATAGAAAATAACTCATTCAATAAAAATATATTTTAAAAAATATTAATCCATATAAAGAAAGAATGAGGATAGAATGATTGAAAATTTTCTTCATTGGATCATTACTAACAAGATATTTTGTTGAATTTCATGAATGAGAACACCATTAAAAGGTCATTAAATAAATTTAAATGAAAATAAATATTCCATCTAAAAAAAATAAAACATTTGGAAAATCATTTTATATGAAGTCTACCTTGAAAACATGTAAAGTAAGCTTTTAAGATCACTTAAAACATTTCTTGATGAAAATTTCTTTTCCATTTTAATTTCCTTTTTGAAAAATGAAAAAAAAATTGAAAATACTTTTATTTGAAAATAATATTGAAAAAAAGGAAGATTCAAATTAAATAATTCTCATGATGGCGTAAATTATTTTCATGTCATACACTTTAAAATAAACATTCCTTTCATATTTTCAGTAAAATCCAAATGGGAGTTGTTTAAAAAATAACATATATATTCATTTAAACAAAATTGTAAAAATTAAATCATGGGTACAAATTTATTTAATAAATTATTTAAATAATGTTAAAAACATTATTTAATTTTTTTTTAGGAAACATGATTTTGGAATAAAAAGGGTTTTTGATTGAAGAGAGAACTAAAGATATTTTTTAATAAAAAACATTGTTTTGAACACTTAAGTACTAAATGAGAGAAAATTAGAGGGAAAACATGTATTATCAAGCCATAACCATAGGAGAATAAAATTAAAGAGTTTCTTGATATATGTATGGTAATATTTTATCAATAGAAATATAATCATAAAAAATCCCAATAAATGGTTATATTGTAACATAAAATCATTACCACTTTGGTAACATTGAAATTTAAGACAGATAAATAAATAATATTAAATTAAACTTAAAATATCATGGGAATAAATAAATTAATAATAATACATATAAAATGGTATGTATATCCACATCATAAAATAATATAGGTGCATAACCTAAAAAATGTCTCAATAAAGGAATATTGAGATAAAAATTCCTTTCCACTTTGGAAACTTTTGAATAATAAACCATATGAAAGAATAAAAATTATTAAAAATTATTATATTATGAAAATAATTATATTAATAATATTAAATTCCAAAGGGTTTATATATAAACCTCATAAAATAGTATAGGTGCATAAAATAACATATGTCCCAAAGAAGATAAATATTGAAAAAAAATACCTCACTGATTTGGTAACTTTTGAATCGTAATCCCTGTTAAATAGATATCATAAAATGGCTGTGTAAATGCCCAAAATACTTAGAATAATAATCATTAAATAAATTTATAGGAAGTATTTATACTCTATAATGTAAATAGGTGGTGAATATGGCATGTGTCTCATATAAATAAAACAGTAATATAATGACTAAATATTTATAATTGTATTATAAATACCTTATATATAATTTATATCCATCATCATACCCCACTATGAGAGGTGGTAAAAGAAAAATGAATGACATCGATTCATGCGGTGGTAGTCTTCCATACACATGAATGATGATTTCATAACCCATTTCATGGGTGTGGGGATGGTTGTAAGAAATTACCTTAACATAACAACTTATTAGTACATAGAATATAATTAGTTTATTATATCAGGATGTTTTAATAATAATTTAAGGAGGTTAAGGTAGAAATAAAATGAAAAGTCTCATTCAAGAAAATTGCCTCTTCTTTGGGTAACCTCCTTAGGTTTTCACTAAAAGATTTACTAGGATGGATTTATACCAAAAATAATGCATCTAATATTATAGGAGTGATTTTTGGATGTTATTTGGGAAGGTATTGTCTGAAAAATGGTTTTAAGGTGTGAATAATAGAGGGGAGGGTGTGGCCTTTTTTAAGTGAGTTGAGTGTCGCACTAGTAATTTTTTAGAATAAAAAGGTGTACCCAAGTTTTTTGACATGAAAAAAGGGAAAAATGAATTATTATAGATTCTTAGAAATTAAATGGTGTAAATATTAATATAAAATAGATTTTAGAAAAGTTTATATTTCATTTTAAACCGTATCATTTTTCTTTAACTCCACAGTCAACCTATCAGTACCTTAACCAAAGTAATTAATTTTTACTATTTTCACTATTTATTATGTTTAAAAAATTAGATTTAAGTTATTAGATAATAAAAATTATTTTGGTTCAATACATGGAATCCATTTTTCCAAATTAAATTCACATAAGTGGAAAATATTAATTGAAAATTAAACTCATTGATGCGATGAAAAATCTGGTTTTTAAGAAGTGTATTTTTTCTAGGAATAGATGGTTTTATAATAACTATATAACTAATAATAATTATTTTATGAATTTAAATTAATATTTATTTATTTATAATATATAAATTTCATTTAAAATTTCAAAATTATTTATTATTTTGATTAATCAAAATGAATAAACATTATGCAGTTTAAAACAGTTTTAACATAAATCAAGTTTTTAAATCAAAAAACAAACATATAAAAATATTAAATATGAATTTGATTCAAAATAAATTTATTGCAATAAATATATATAAATAATACTTATGTTTTTATAAATCATATTAATTAAATAATGGGGCCTTTAAATAGCATAATTTATTAAAAAGAAATGATATATTTACAAAAATCATTATTTTCCCTTATTCACTGAAAAATAAATATTTTCTGAAAAATACAAAAATTTCACCCAAATTTAATTTTGATATTCAGATTTCTAAAATTAATTTTATTTTATAAAATAAATTTTCTAAAATTTCAAAAAAAATTATAATATTTTTTCCTAAATGGAAATAAAAATCATTTTTGAGGAAAACATATTTTTGAATCCTAAAATTAATTTACTAAAAATGAATAAACATTTACTAAAAATTTATCAATAATTTACAATTAGTATGACATATATACTAGGTTGATTTTATCTCCCACCATATAACACAACACAAGGAAGAAAATTTTAGTAAATCGTAGATTCATGTACTTAAGCACATGACCTGCCCCCCCCCCCCCAACCCTTACCAACCCACCACAAATGGTGGGGCATAGGACATATATATATATGTATATATATATATATCATAAAGTATCTAATAATATACATACCCTCAAATTTAATAGCTAGGTTATAACGATTATATATATCATGAGTTGTTTAAGATTGGTGTTTTGTGTCGAATACACTATCAAACATAGGTTTATTTTCAAAAATATTAGTGTGTCACATGATCTCCCATTTCATAAATTTCATCCTCTCAATTTCAAATTTATCTCTCTAATAATATGTAAGACATTTGAAAATACCATTTTTATAAACCCACATCGTAAAAAGGGTTAATGAAACATCCACTTGATAAGAGAGAAAATGACATACGAAGGTTGTCTTGATTAAAACATACTAGGTTTTGAAATAGGAGAACATAGGTGGGAACTAAATATTTGTACATGGAAGAAAATCATAATTACAAAATAATTATATAGAGTGACATATAAAATTGATCAAAAGAATGTGAATGACCAAGAGTAAGTTACCAATCACAAAATAATAAACCAAAGAGTTGTAAAAATGGTAATTGATATCATAAAAAATGATCCAAATAAGATAAAATATTGTTTCAAGATCCTTTTCCTAGATTAAATGTAACATCCACAACTTAGGAGCCACTAAATAGTTCCCTAAGCCAAGTCACCACATAACCTCAAGTGCACCTCTCAGTACGCTAAAGATTAATAACTAGCAGAGGGGGTACAAATGATCACATGGTGATACTATACCCTCTTTACCAGAGTAAGACACAATATAAAACAAATGAATTAACAGAAAAAAATATCATTAACCAAAAAAATCATAACCAACCATCTCTCAAATAGGGTACAAGATCTAATGAAATAAGTAAATATTTCATGTCATGCAAATAGTGCCAATGTGAATTAAAAATTAAAAAATAATACAACCATCTGAACTCCCAAATGGTTCCAAAATCTGAGTTAGGATCCTCATCCATGTATATCCCAATCCCAACTCAATTCCCTGGTGTAGGGAATTTTCCCTTGTCCTTACCAACGACCGTGAAATCTGCTCAAGTATACCCAACGGTGGCCCAAGAAGGGTGTCATTGAAACTCAGCAGTCCTCTACTAATAGTTTCTACATAATATTCAGTCTAATATATAGTACATGTAAGAAATAAATAAATTATAAGGTAACCAAAATATAACATAGGTTTCATTAGTGAACAATGTGCACTTAAACTATTTTTATCATTATTTACATTTCATCAATTATGAAATCATAATTACTAAATTAATCTTCATTATATGTTCCATGGATTAGGCATTTATATCATTTTCAGAATGGTTTAAGGTAGTAAAATACTAAGTATAAATGAATAAGTAAATTTCTTATCTCACTATGGGTAAAAAATCACAAAAAAAGTACCCCTCACTAACCTTGAAGCTTTATTCTAGGTGGTCTCATTGAATAAAACTATTAGGAGAATATATCTTCATCCCATTCCCAACCCCATTCATTTGGAGTGGAGTTTAGAGCCTCATTCTAACTCAACTACTGGGTATATAACCTCAATTCAATACCCCACAATACTAAGCCATGTGCACATCCTTATTTATCCATTCACCACACAATAGAATATCACAACCACACTCAAAACAATACACATAAAAATTATAATCTATAACAATAAACATGGGAATCAAGATTTTTTAGAAACCCATTAACATATTTACCATTCATATTACATAGCCTATTTATCTCGATCCCTATTCACATGCCCCGACCCACTATGAAATTTCAATAATTCCCTTATATTAACCCATTTAACTTATTCATCCATTACCTTATGAAAAAAAATTTAAAATATTCCTCAATTCACAATCCATTACTGATTTAACATATTCAACATTTCATATGAACTAACCCTCTTGGGTATTTAGATATATTTCATAATCCATTTGGGGCATCCTCACATTAACTCAATTAACCCATTTTTATTCCATGCCAAACAACCCCTTATGACATTATCAAAACCTAAGAACAACTATCAATAATCCATTTTCAACTCAACTATACATTTTAACATATTAAACAAGGGTTCTACATTATCACATGTCAACTCTACACTCAATTATACCAATTTCTAGGTGTGAAAATATCGGCACACCCTATGGGTGGCCCTAAATTGATCTATTCAACCTCGACACATCCCACAGGGATTTTGTGGGGTTAAATTCATCATTTAGACACCCATTTTACTATTTATAACTAAATAAATATAACTCACAACAAGATGGAACCAAGAACAAAACATGCATGCACAAATCCACATCAAAACAAAGGGATATAGCTTTTAGACCACCTACATAGAATCTGATGATGAACACACTCTTAATCGTAGGCATAGATCCAGATTAATACATTCATTAAATACATAACCTATATTTCACTATAAAAATAATTTTTTTGGTTTCTTAAGAATATTATAGAAACTACAAACCCAAATCCAGAATAGAGAATCATGAGGAGCATTAGACTTACCTATAGATTTGATCTGCAACCGATGATGCTCAAAATGAACAAGAATCTAAGGAGAACCACCCTTGGGAATCTTGGGTTAATTTGGTCCATCCCTATTCTTGATAGGGGAGGAAATTAGGAAGATATCAGGTGGGGTATAAAAATACTGAGGGGGAAAACTGAAAATTTTCACTTCTTAAAGGTTGCATGGTTTGGTCGCATAGTTTGAAAAATTGTGTACCAACCTTGTGCCTGCCTCTATCGAAGAAAAGTCCTAGTCACATGGTTACCTAGGGAGGACAGAAATTTAGAAAAACCATTTTCCAACCATGAAAAATCCCTCTTTCCAAGGTCTCATGGTTTGGCCTCCCACCCATCACAGTTTAATTAACCATGCGCCAACCATGATCTTTATACAAGTTGGCCCAGTTTTCCTTCTTTCATGTTTCGAACCCCCGAAACACCCTTGTTCTTCCTCATACAAATGGTAAACATTTATTTAACAAAATTATATAGATAAAAACCAAAATTTAAACAAGGAAATACCTCTATGAAGTGTGGGATCTTACAACCTCCCCACCTTATAATGGCTCATCCTCAAGATGGACATCCGAGCATCACAGAGCTTCCGAAGAAAATAGGTCGAACCACTGGGCCCACATTTCCACCCCTCTCTTCCCTATCTCTTCCTAAGCCTTACCATGATACCATAAAAATTGAACTAGAAGAACAGTCTTGCCTCGCGATACTTCTCACTACGATCCACAAAACGAATTAGATGATCCTCAAAGGATGCATCAACTTCTAACCATAAAGTAACCACCAAAACTCCATAGGGAATCCTGAGAAACACTTCTTAAAACATAACTCACAGAAAATTTTCACAGTATAATTCCATCATGGAAGTTCCATCCAACACCGCATTGGAATGATCCTATGTGTAACTCATGTCCCAAATCATTTGGTTCCATTTTAACCTATTTTCAAAACTCTAATGGTGACAAAAACTCAAAACCACATGAAGAAAATACCCTGTAATTCCAATCACTGTTTCTAATTTACATTGATACACAACTTGAATCCCAATAATCCCATTCCATGATCAAACATACAATAAACAACCAAAACACTCAGAAAACCCTACCATTCAATCCCAATTCAACACTTTTTGTCAAGGTCAAATCACCAAAATAGTGATTACTCGAGTCCCTTCTACCCAAAACACTGGTCACATCATCAACTGACCACCTTACCACTTTGTTGATCACCACAAAATTCTATTGGTTGGCATCTCTGTTATCAAAATAGACTACTAGGACACCAACTCAACTTCTATAATATACCTTATGCATTTCCAACTCACCGTACTCGAACATCCATTAGGACTTAACCTTGTATTGGAATCCATCCTTATCATAAAAACCACCCATGAGGACATCCCTACACCATCCATTCATTGAATAAGAAAAATATGATGTCACTCAAGTTATCTTTAATTCATATGAATCCCTTTCCATTACAAACATAAAACCAGATGTGGGTCACAATTTTAATAAATCCATTCTTTTTATTCATATCGTATCGGACCACCCCTGAATGGCTTATCCCAGAACATACATATTCCTCTATTTTCATGTGACCCCCTTCACCTTCCTAAGAAACTTATTGACTTGAGGCCTAACATAATAATTCAATGCACCTATCGGGGCCATCTCTTATCTTCTAGTAGAACTCCACTATCACGACTTCCACTACCCTGAAAAACATCATTGATCCACTATACCTATCAACATCTCTAACACAAGCACTCCCACCATCTCTTCACTCACTAAAGATAACTAGGTTCTTACTCAAAAACTATTTATAATTTTTTAAATGTACTTTCTCTCCAAAATATACCCTGATGATAGCTTAAAATTCACCACATTCATCCCTTTCTACCAGCTAAGTCAAGTTGTCCCCAGCTGGCTCATCCTAGAAATGCTTAGATTCGCTATTGTAATGGCATTGTCATATTTGAACAAGATTCCTCCACACCTAAGGACACTCCATAGTCACCCAAATGCCTCCTAGGGTTCATACCTGACCTCTTATGAGGTTCTAAAACCCAACACCCCTTGCCACGATCAGTTTTCATGTCTTACCACACCTTCATATGACTTTAGAATAGGAATCTCATATTCCATTTAGAACCACCCCAAGCCTAAATCCAATGATGTATCATTCAACCACCACTTACAAGTTCCACCAATACTTTATGATGAACTCAATTTGCACCACCTTGGATTATCATTAGCATCGCGACATCACCACATCAACTCCATGATCTACTCCACACATCCTAGACGGATTTATCACTCCCCACCTTAGGAGTTTCATTACCATCACTATACTCAAGGATTTCAAACCACCATAACGCATGCTTTGGTTATAAGATGAACCCAAAAACTCGGACGTGGACATCATGTTTTTTTTTCAAGAAAAAAACAATACTCACTTGATACTCATTCCCAGCTTCAGAAAATGGAATCCAAAACATTATTCAACACCTAGTCCATTCCAAGTACCACACCCATAGATGATAAATGGTGTATGTCCTATTATCTACCTCCACATGCCACAACAAGAGAGTAACCTCTATGATGTCTCAGATCCAGCGAAATGCATTCGAGTCACTATGTGTAAATACAAATCATTATTAGCATACCTAAGATGATGTCCAGATGTTGGGAATGATCATCAATATCCAAAAGTACATTATGAACTCCCTAATGAACAGCACCACGAATTATCTATCACTATTTTCTCCTACCTCTGTGGGACACCTTGACCTGATGAATTCTTGATCTTCTTTTCCTGCACACACCTCATCTTCACTTAACCACCACCACACATGTTTGATTTCCAACCAATATTCACCACCACTCCAAAACCTTATTCATAGAATTCATGAATGTTAAAAACTAAGACTAAATATCCCATCACACCGATCATTAACCATAGTCTCTCACATAGACACACTTCCCACTCTGGTTCCAAAGAGAATGACATGTGCTTATCCTGAGCCACTTGTTTACCCATCCTAGATGGGCCCATTCCTTACTAGTATATGCCCAAATCTAGGCCTCACTAGATCCCTTATGTTCTCACACATTCCTATGACCAGAAATTAAAACTAACCTCATATTACACAAGACATTCATCACAATGCCCATCCCAACTCCCGTTTACTCACCTAACTATGCCTCCTAGTTCTCTAGCCTCATCAACTACAAAAAAAAATCAATATCTAATCCCAATAACCAAACCATACATACAAAATTCCATCCGTGTGACCATACTGACCTTGGGTGTCACATTCATAACAAAATAATTTATCCACTTCAATCACCCTCATCTTTTCCAACCAAAATCATCCTCAAGGTCCCCATTAATCATTGTCCAAATAGATTTTTGAGACATTCAATGGATACAACCTTTGAAAACCAAACATAAAACCCCTACCATTTATTAGATGCCTCCCTAAAAAATAATACAAGGTATAACCATGCATTTTTACTAAAAACTTGATGACACTCATAGTGATTCGATTCCACATTTGAAGCATCCACCTGTGCTTCACATCCAAAGACACTATCAACACTGGGCTAACCTCCCTTGAGGATAGACTCAATTTCCCAAAACTATCCATGAAAAAACACATCTCAAGTCACATAACCAACACCATCAAACTTTTGAATTATACAGGAGACCTGCCGATAGTCATGCCTCACTGGCGCAGCACCCTACTAGCAGTCGCTTCCTTGGGACCTTGCTGGTCCCCGCGTCAACTGGAAGACCCACATGAGGTGGGTCTCGGTCCCCTGGTCTCCCCTCCTTAGTCACCACCCTAGCGTGACCCTCGCGCCAACCAGTGTTATGCCGGCCCGATGACGTTCATTGTGCCTCATGGTCACTCCGTCGCGCGACCCTCTACGGCCATCGTGTTCCACCGCCACCGGCCTCTATCAGCGTCTTATCTTTAGTGGTCCATTCTGTAGACCACCACGACCTCTCCAGAGGTCTGATTTTGAAACCGAAGGAAATTTTTTTCACCTCGAGATCGTATCTTTATAGTACCTATCCCCGCTCATTGATTCGTCGAGGATTTGTCATGTCTGAAAATTAAAATGAAGAACGTAACTTCAAAACGGGGATCAGGTGATGGTCATGTTCATTTGGCCATCTCCTCAACATTCAAACGAATTATTTATGTAAAAAACAAGATTAAAATGTATAATAAAACATTAAATGAAATTTTATGGAATGAAATGACAAAAATCCTACCTTGATCCACCCATTTTTCATTGACGATGCATCCACGACACTCCCACTTCGATCCTCTAAGGTTTTGGTGGAGATCACTCCTCAATCTAGAAAATAAAAATGAAGAACACCTAGATATATTAGTGAGAGAGAGGTATTATGGCGAACCCAAAATCTTTAAATTTTCTATTCATAGAAAATTTCTGGAACCCACCAATAGTTGTGAAATCTGAAACTCCCGTGTCTGCTCATTTCATGTTGTGCCTAGAAAAAATGCCTCATTTTAAACTCAATGGAAGTCTCATATTTTCATTCTGATCCTTTATTAGAAAGTTATTTGAAAATAATTCTATGGATGAAAATCACTAAGTGGTTATTCCAAAATTATGATTTTCCCCCAGGTAAATTTTCTTACAGCGGCCCTACGCTGACAAAACTTATACCCCTCATAGGGTAAAAGGCACGCTCTGAACTCAAATGTGGACTCGGATTTCAGATATGAGTTACCATTTAAGAGTTATTTGGTTTTGATCTATTCATTGAATGGACTAATAAATTAATTCATCCATTTAACTTAACTCTAACAAGAGAGGGCTCCAAAAATCCCACGCTGATATATTTTACTTCACTCTTATGGTAAACACCACGTTCTGGACCCAACTATGTTCTCATATTTTTGATCTGATCAACCATTTAAGAGATATCTTATTTCTGTTTTGTGAATAGTACAAAAACACTTAATATTTTTGTATAATTTATTCAGGGAACACCCGTCCTCATAATTGAATGTCGTCTAAGAGACTATATCTAAAAATATATATCGAAATATTACAAAGTCTTATAAGGAAAAAACCATGTCTCTATATCATTCCATCCTCAAATATTTTCTTACCCAAAAGGAAAAACTAGGAAAAACATCTCAGGATACTAATATCACATCTAACTCTCCCACTCCCAAGAAAACCCACACATCACTATGCTATCACAACACGTGAACCAAAGGGATGGTCCATACTCATATGTTATACACCTTTCAATGAGATGTGTAAGAACACACATGTATCTCATCAGTTTTGATGTGTGGAAGACGTCGTGTGCCGACCCCAGCTATTGGGGGGTAGGGTAACGTGGTAAGAAACCTCACCATCTCTTGAACGATTATCAACGGCCCGAAGAAACTCATAGGATATTTTACTTCCCCTGCCGAACCTCTATATTCTAAGTCACAATTGGAATCACACTTTTTTCCTGGTATAGTGTCTCGTGATTCCCTTCTTTAGAGTATCCACCTGGTGAAACACCCAAGGATATCTTGTCACAAAATATTTTAGAGTCAATGCATCACAATTGAGACTCTCTAAAACGCTCAAGAATAAAAGGATTCAACACCATCAACTGAAGAAAAGTTTCACCCTCCTCCACCAGGGTCAACCGTAGGAAATCTAAATGCTAAAAAACATCCCATGCCTGAAAATCCTGGTATTTCTTGATAAGGGAATCTACTACAACTATTCCACTTTCTAGAGAAAATACTACCTTGAAGTCATAGTCCTGTAGGAATTTAAAATAGCCCCTCCATATCAGTTTCAAGTCTCTCTAGGTGAAGATGCACATGAGACACTGGTGGTCTAAGAAAACCACAAAGAGTTATCCTCAAAGATAGCATCTCCAAACTCTCATGGATAACACTACCACTTCCAGCACCACATAGTAAGTTGTGTAGTAATGTTTATGGGGTTTTCATCACCTTGTCCTATACTTGATAACTATCAAGATTGATGTTGAGCACAAAAGGTACCAATGAATAGGGTAAGTGAGAAAACCCATCCAACATCAAGAGGGTAGACATGGAAAGAATGTGGAATACCCTGGGCATATTTTCCCATCTTGTAAGGAGTGTAATCCCCAAAATAGTTACTCTGATAAACCCACTAGTGGAACCTCAAGAAAAGGTAGTTCAAGTAGTAATACTCCACTGGAAAAGCCAATACCTACTCTGAAACTCTACTTCACAACCCCAATATGAACACACAAGTCATAGGGACTCATCCACCACACCTCGATACTATCCGATTTGGGTGTCACTGACTATCCCTCGCAGTTTTTCTCACATCACAAAAGAGCATCTCAGTGGGGGAAGAACCCCTCTTTCTTGTGTATTCAAAGCTATGTTGAAATACATTGACAGATGCCCTGTGTCACCCTCGGTAACTCCTCGAGTAAGGAGTTTTATGAAAAGAGTACCTCATATAGTGTCTAACAAGATCTACTGAAAAAGGTAGAAAATACTCAGAGAGTACCTCTTATCATCTCATGTGCTGTAGGATTATAGGCATACATAGTATGAAGCTGCCCGTGGCCTTTGCCGCCAGCTCCCTGAGCTTGATGTGGGCCGCCAAGTGGTGGTGGAAGGACCGCACAATGTCTTCCACCAACCATAGTTCTTCATGCTCTTCTTCCAGCACTGACTCCCTAAGGACCAACATATCCTCACCTGGGAGATCACTGATCGTAGTATTTCCTTTGCCATGGCGGTGCACCTACCAAATGCATGGAAATCTCAGCACATCGGGTTGGGTATTCTCATGCCATGTGACCTTTCCCATAACAAGCATAGCATCGGCCCATCCACAGCTTCCCTAACACTCTAGGATGTCCCTGAACATGTTCTTGAGTCTTATCAAGGGGAGGCCTTCTGCATTGAGGGCCTTCCAACTGACATCATCTAGATGTGGCAGACATCCAACCTTTTGTGTGACCACTGCCAAAACTGTACAACTGGCACCCCACTGACAGAAATCTCTATGTCACCAGTGCCTGTTCCAGCACCCTGAGATAGGTGGGGATGTACAAAGGCACTAAGCTGGTGCGAATCTCCTCTATAGAGACCCTACTCAAACTTTTGTGCCCTGAAGTTTCCATCATGGATCACTTTCAAAGAGTGCTGAGTAAGGTCTATGAACCTAGTCATGTACTCAACTACCATCACCCCACCCCACTAAAGCTCCAGTTTCTCTTGAAACCATTTGGATTGTAAGTAGGAGGAGTAGTAGTTATCACGAAACATGTGTTGGAAATAATCCCATGAGAGTACCAACTCATCGTGCATCTAAGTATCCTAGCTCTACCAAAACCAAGATGCTCTATGGAAAAATATTGGCCATAAAATCCACCATCTAAACTGTCAGTGTCCAAACAATAATGAAGAGTTGAACCACCAACTCTATATAACCCTTCACTACCTGAGGGTATGGCTCACTACAGAACCTCAGCAGTCTCTGATGCTAGAAATCGTAGAGCATGCTCATCATGCACTCTTCATAGGCCTACGCTGCTGGAACAGACTGTTACTCCAGAGGTGGAGGTGCTACTACCTACCCTCCTAGAGAAAGGGGAATTGTAAGATAGATCCTGAACTGAATCCTCATCACTTAAGGAATCTTTTTCATTAATCGAAGCTAGTATCCTGGTTGGTTATCATCACGGAGGAATCCTAAATCTGATCAAGGATTATCGTGGTCAAATGAGAATATATATATCAAAAACAATGGGGAGATAACTCAAGAAGCACAGTCAAATACTCAATCCTATATGATACATGTGCCAATGTTCCCTGCAATAAGTGTCTCAGCACGCCGAGTCAACAAGTGGGTAATCAAGGTCCTGGTGAATGGCTACGTCGCCCACTACACAATCAATGGACTTATTGGCCTAAGAGCTGCTCTCAAGACACATTGACACCATTTCCCTAAAACCCAACTAATTTATTTTTTAGGGATCATCTGAACAATGTCCCATGGAATGAACCACCTTTGATACCACTTTTTCATGACCCGGCTCGTACTGGGGCTCAAGACACAACTACTCCAAGCCCGCCTCTATAGGCCAAGGGATGGAAACCAGAGTCGAATGCATAAAAAAATTGGGGAGGCATTTTTCTAAATACCTATACACACACATGCATCCAACTTAATGAAAAAGTGTTGAGGGAAAGGAAAACAAGGTAAAACACTACTATATATAAACCACAAATATGCATTGACCTCTAAACAATACAGGTAAATTAAAGTAAACTGAAAGGAAAATGGAAAAAATACACACCCAACCAGAAAAGTGCCAAAACCCATCAACAGGTGGAAAAATAAAACAACTAAGAGGGTCCCACTCCAAAATCCCAAGATATGACTATTGCACTTAGTCCAAGAATCCCATATCCCTCTGATCCTCTAATGTCACGATCAACCTATCTGTCATCTTCATGGTCACACCGAGTGTGGGAAAATCCCAAGCAGGGGTGAGTATAAAAATACTCAACAGGATACCCCAAAGGCTCAAGGGAGTAGCAAGTGAAGTACTAAAGAAGGAAGCAGTAGATAGAATAATGTACAACAAAAGAGTACAACTCAACCAACAAATAAGTAAAGTATGCTCTTCTAAACACGAGGATTTAGAAATGGTAAGAAGATAAAATTATTGTTGAGTCTTTGCTACCTATAGTAGAAGAGTAGACTCATCCAACCAAGAGAATCTTGACACAGAAAGCACGTTACATACCCCGCACGTCTTCACTTCTCCTAGATGGAGAGTAACCAATTCCCAAGGAGTGGGTACTACAAATAGAATACATATATATATTCTCAGCCAAAGGAACCCAAACGATAGAGTAAGGGGGTCTCTATATCACTAGCTCTGTCAAGGAAAATAGTCACCAACAGTTCTAGAAGAAAACACCATTGATGCCCAGCATCCCACACATCTTCCCTGAACTTCAAGTCAAAGGGTCCCAATCATCGCACCTTAATACTATCCACTTTGGGTTGGTCTGTCTTGACCAGATGATTTTAGGTCACGTCATAATGATGCGTCTTGCAGGGAAAGGCACCCCTATTTTGTGAGAGTACAAAGTCACGTCATGTATGTCTCATCACTATGTCGCACAGTCGAGAGATCAAGTCATGAAGTCGTGAACCCACTACTCAGCCTCACTGGAGGGTATGCTCAGTACTATAAATGGTGATCACCACTGCCCAACCGCACTGGAGGGAAAGCCCTATAAAGTTAAATGGTGATCACTATTACCCAATCACGCTAGAGGGAAATCCAAATAAAGGTAAACAGTGAACGCCACTTCCCATTAGTGTTAGAGGGACACAGCGATCACCACTACCGAGCCACATTAGAGGGAAAGCACTGTAAAGGTAAATGGCGATCACCACTGCCCAATAGTGCTAGAGGGAAATCCTAGCGATCACCACTACTCAACCGTACTGAAGGGAAAGCCTTGAAACTACATTGACCATCCTTGTTAGATGGTATGTCTTGGGAAGCAATGAGCAAAATACACCTCTCAGAATAACGTTGTTATAGTCATCGGGTGTTGCCTTGGTTAGGCGTTACACCTAGATAATATTTAATTGCATCTTGAAATCCACTAAGAAGGGAACCATTGCATCTTACACAGATAAACACTCAGGATAGGCTACTAGCATGCCAAAATATGAGTTCAAAATAAGTAGATACAAGATATATGAGAAAACATAGTGGTGTGCAGAGTGTGTGGGGCCCACATGATGTGTGACCCCTCCTCATCGCAAGGCCATGTACCTAAACAGTTTTGGGTACCAAAATGGTGAACAAGTACCACTTGAAGTGTCAAGTTACTCTCACAGTACCCCAAACATTAGTCAGGAAGTTGATCCTTGGGGAAAAACACTGCATCCAGACTGCAGTCCATGCACAGCCCAGCCCGCCTCTCTCCCTGGACCAGGGACCTATCGACATATGTGCCTCATTGAAGGGTTGGAGATATTTTAATGAAAAAACCTAAGAAAGGAGAGTCATTATTAGTTACACAACATCAATTTTAATTCCAATGAATTCACATAATAGTTCTATTAGGGGATTACATAGGCTAATTACCCTACTAGTAGAACTACAGTGGGTTTCCACCAGTGTCCCATTGTAAATTTTCTGATCTTTTTATTACTATCATGAAAAATAATTTTTAATTCGAAAAGATAAAAACAAACCAATTTTAAACCATAATTCAAATTTCTCCTTGAATATTCTCATGAAATATTTTCTATAAACATAATCAATCCTTTTGTTCCTTCTTAAATGAACCATATTCAATTATTGGTTCTAGGAGATCTAATCGATCATGAAGAATCATCATTAGTAAAGTAAGGCATATCCTTACATTAATATTCATTATCTTCTTTTTTTACTTTATGACATAGTCCTAACATCCCAAATTTGGGATTAAATCTTTTGAATATTATATGATCCTTCAATATACTTAAATTTTGGTTGTAGTGGAAGGTTGTCTCATGGAATATCTGGGTATCAACAATAATTCCTCAAATAATTTTATAATTTGTGTTATGATTAAACCAAAAAATATTTATCTTTCAGTTTTAGGTTGGTCCAAAAATATAGTAGCCGATTTATTCATCATACTTAGACCCTAAGGAACTAATTTGAGAATTAATTGGTAGAAAAACCCCTTCCTCATATCATATTCAATAAGGGTTGTATGGTTAATGGTATAGGGTCAAGTTTATATAATTAAAATAGAAATGTTTTATTTTAGTAAAATTTTATTTAATTGTATAGTTTATCAAAATGATATTTCTTTGGGATATTTTTCTTGATTTTATATATTTTCATTTCTTATTACACATTTAATTTATTTTTACATGTTTGGTAAATTATGAAACATACTTGGTATTTTCCTTTAGTGGATGCTTTAAATGTAAAGAATGCATAAAGTAATATTTGTTTTCCTCCTATAGAGCTACATAGTTTGTCCCATTATATTTGTAATATCAGCACTCTATATAATTTACAAAGCTAGTTATTTTTTGAGTATTTAAATTTTACATGAAAGTGTGATATGTTATGCTTGTATATGAATGGATTTTAGGCACACCTACTAGTTATGAATAGGATGATGTAATATTAAAGGATCATATCACCTTGAATATATTATACACCTTTACCCTTCCCCAAAGGGGAAGGTTGTCTCAGTTTTCCTTACTATATTTTACCCAATTTTATTACCCCTATATAAGACAATTGGTTTATATAACACCTAAATATTTTAGAATATTTTCTTACATTAAAATAAATTTTATACATTCGATATCTTTTGAAAAATAAAACACTAAAGATTAGTGAATAATTATTTATTATAATAAAAAATTAAAAAATTACAAGTAAGTTAATTAAAATATAGCTATTAAAATTAATTATAAAATTATAATAAGTACGACTTTAATTACTCAAGGATAACCCAAAATGTTTTCTATTAGAATGTTGTTTTTATTGTAATTATTCATAGTTTATTTAAAATATAAATGTCAAAATTTTCAATATTAATTTGAAAAAATTAGATTTATTTTTCAATTCATCATGACAAAAGTTTCTTCAGGTGATTTTTGAGAGTTTTCTAAAATGGGGAATTTCTTAGATGATCATTGAAAAATAAAAATTTTACTAATTTCATAACTTTTATGAAATCATTATGATACAGTAAAGGAAAAAAAATGTGATACCTTCGAAAAAAATGTGTTATGAGAGTAAAATAAATAATTAAAAACATTTATGTTAAATTTTGAAATCAAATATTTACATTTTTGAAACTAAGTTATATTTTACTATAATAAAAAATATTTTAGTGAACTCCCTTTATGTAGAGATGCAGTTTCTTCCTTATAAGACTTTGGAATATTTCTACATATATTTACAGAGCTAGGAACTGAGATGACGTGCAATTCCGAGGACTGGTGTGCCCAGGATAAATTATACAAAAATATAAAGTGTTTTTATACTATTCAAACAACAGAAATGAGATATCTATTAAAGGGTTGATCATATTAGAAATATGATATCACATTTAGGTCTGAAACACGGTGTTTACCCTAGGTGCGACATAAAATATGTTGGTGCGGGACGTTCGGACCCCTTGGTCATTAACATTAAGTTAAATGGATAAATTGATATATTCATTCATTCATTTAATAGCTCAAACCCAAATTACTCTAAAAAAGAAACTTAGATTGGAAATATGAGCCCATGGTTGAGTTTGGAGCAAGCTGATTACCCTAAGAGGGGTATAAGCTTTTCATTTTAGGGTCGTTGTAAGAAAAGTCACCTAGGGGAAAAACTGTCATTTTGGAATAACCAATTAGTGATTTTCATCCCTGTAATTCTTTTCAAATAACTTTCAAAAAAAGTCTCAAAATGGAAATCTATGACTTTTTTTGAGTTTTAAATGATGCATTTTTCCTTGGCACAACATTAAATGAGCAGGCATGGGAGTTTCAGATTTCGCAAGCATTGGCGTGTTCCGTAAATTTTCTATAAATAGAAAATTTATAGATTTGGATTAGGGTTAGCCATAATCCCTCTCACTCTCCTCTCTCTAGGTTTTATTCATTGTTCTTTTCTGGATTGAGGATAAATCTCTACCAGAACCATGGCGGATCGAAGCAGGAGCGTCGTGGACGCGTCGCCAATGAAAAATGGGTGGATGGAGGTAGAATTTTTGTTGTTTCACACCCTAAATTCAATTTCATGTTTTATTCTGGATTTCACTCTTGTTGTTTTTCCATAAATCCTTCGTTTGAACGTCTAGGTGATGGCCAAATGAGCACGACCTTTTCCCGATCTCCATTTTGAATTCACGTTCTTCGTTTTAATATTTGGATTCTTCAAATCCTTGAAGAATCAATGAGTGGGGACATGAGATATGAATATATTGTCCTGAGGATCCTAGAACTCTATTTGGTTTTAAAACCAAACCTCCATAGAGGTGGTGGTGGTCCGCAGAATGGACCACCAGAGTTAAGCCGATGACAACGGCCACAGAGGGTCGCACGACATGGTGGCTAGGAGGCATGACAGATGTCGTCAGGCCAACGGAGTGGTAGAAGGTGTGTGGGTCATGTTCAGGTAGTGGCCAAAGAGGCGAGACCAGGGGACCAAGACTCGCCTCATGCAGGTCTTCCGGTTGACACGAGGACCGATGGGGTCCCGAGGTGGCGACTACCAGCGGGGTGCTGCACCATCGAGGCACAAATGTCAATAGGTCCCTGGTCCAGGGAGAGAGCTGGGCTGGGCTGTGCATGGACTAAAGTCTGGCTGTAGTGGATTGGTCCAGCTGGGGCAAGGTACTCTCACAGTACCCTAAACATTAGTCAGGAAGTTGATCCTTTGGAAAAACATGCAGAATTGACAACTCCTTCATCCAAAATAGAAAATCGGTGAAAAAGGTTCTTTTCACCGCAAATGACCAAATTATTCTAAATCACTATAGATCACAAAAAACGCTTTTCACCTCTGAATGGATCACACAATTGCGATCATTGTATAAAAACATGCAAGGTAGGCTATTCATTTTCCCCAAACGGACTTATGAAGCATAAGCCATAAAAACACATCATACATCTAAAATCTTCCTCGTGGGCCCCATTCCTCAGCCCTGAATTTAGGTGATTGGATTTCTCCATTTCAATCCCCTTAGAAAAACACTTTGAAATGAGTACTCAAACACCCCAAATGGATTATAGATGAAAATGTGGCATCTCACCATAAAATGTGAGAAGAGGGGCCTATGGGGACCACACATTGTCTTCAATTTAAACACTTGGAAAGAATCTCAAAATTTCTGCACAAAGGTCAGGGTCATGCTGTCGTTGACATTGTGTCAATCGACATCTCGTTTGAAAGATATGTCCGATACAAAATTCGAGAAATAATAATAATAATTAATTTATTATTATTGGACTTGGTAATTTCATGCCACCAAGAAATTAAATCAGAGTTTAAAATTCTATAACTGACCTAAAAGGACTTTCTTGACAAGACAAACCCATGGCCTCAAACAATGCAACAAATGGATGCACCGTTTAGGAGTTACGACCTTTTAAAGTCAAAATGGCCCAAATTAGACCGGTCCGGCCCGAACCGGCTGGACCCAACATCCTAGTCATGCTTGGCCCAGCTGGACCAATCCACTGTAGCCAGACTGCAGTCCATGCATAGCCCAGCCCACCTCTCTCCCTGGACCAGGGACCTATCGACATTTGTGCCTCGATGGTGCAGCACCCTACTGGCTGTCGCCACCTCGGGACCCCGTCGGTCCTCGCGTCAACCAGAAGACCCGCATGAGGCGATTCTTGGTCCCCCAGTCTCCCCTCTTTCGTCACTGCCTAAGCATTACCCACGCACCTTCTGCCACTCCGTTGGCCTAACGACGTCTATCGTGTCTCCTGACCACCATGTCGTGCGACCCTCTGTGGCCGTCGCCATCGGTTTAACTCCAGTGGTCCATTCCGCAGACCACCACCACCTCTCGGGAGGTTTGGTTTTGAAACCAAATAGAGTTTTGGGATCCTTAGGACCATATATTCATAGCTCATGTCCCCACTCATTGATTCTTTGAGTATTTGATGCATATGAATATTAAAACGAAGAACGTGACTTTAAAATGGAGATCGGACAAAGGTCATGCTCTTTTGGCCATCACCACGGCATTCAAACAAAGGATTTATGGAAAACAACAAGAGTGAAATCCAGAATAAAACATGAAATTGAAATTTAGGGTGTGAAACAACAAAAATTCTACTTATATCCACCCATTTTTCATTGGTGACGTGTCCACGATGCCCCGCTTAGATCCGCCAAAGTTCCGGTAGAGATTGATCCTCAATCAAGAAAATAACAGTGAAGAATTCCTAGAGAGAGGAGAGTGAGAAGGATTATGGCTAACCCTAATCCAAATATCTAAATTTTCTATTTATAGAAAATTTTCGGAACCCGTCAACGCTCGCGAAATCTGAAACTCCCACACCTGCTCATTTAATGTTGTGCCTAGGCAAAACGCATCATTTCATACTCAAAAAAAGTCTCAGATTTCCATTTTGAGCCTTTATTTGAAAGTTATTTGAAAATAATTCCAAGGATTAAAATCACTAAGTGGTTATTCCAAAATGAAAATTTTTCACCTAGGTGACTTTTCTCACAGCGGCCCTGCAACAACAAAGCTTATGCCCCTCTTAGGGTAATCGGCATGCTCCAAACTCAACCATGGACTCAGATTTCCAATATAAGTTACTTTTTTACAGTAATTTAGGCTTGAGCTATTAAATGAATGAATTAATATATTAATTCATCCATTTCACTTAATGTTAATGACCAAGGGGTCCGAACGCCCCGCGCCAACATATTTTATGTCGCGCCTAGGGTAAACACCATGTTTCAGACCTAAATGTGATATCATATTTCTAATATGATCAACCATTTAATAGATATCTCATTTCTGTTGTTTGAATAGTATAAAAACACTTTATATTTTTGTATAATTTATCCTGGGCACACCAGTCCTCAGAATTTCACGTCATCTCAGTGCCTAGCTCTGTAAATATATGTAGAAATATTCCAAAGTCTTATAAGGAAGAAACTGCATCTCTACATAAAGGAAGTTAACCAAAATATTTTTTTTATAGTAAAATATAACTTAGTTTCAAAAATGTAAATATTTGATTTCAAAATTTAACATAAAAGTTTTAAATTATTTATTTTACTCTCATAACACATTTTTTTTAAAAGGTATCACATTTTTTTATTTATTGTATCATAATGATGTCATAAAATTTATGAAATTAGTAAAATTGTTATTTTTCAATGATCATCTAAGAAATTCCCCATTTTAGAAAACTCTCAAAAATCACATGAAGAAAATTTTGTCATGATGAATTCAAAAATAAATTTAATTTTTTCAAATTAATATTGAAAATTTTGACATTTATATTTTAAATAAAGTATGAATAATTACAATAAAAACAACATTCTAATAGAAAAAATTTTGGGTTATCCTTTAGTATTTAAAGTCGTACTTATTATAATTTTATAATTAATTTTAATAGCTATATTTTAATTAACTTACTTGTAATTTTTTAATTTTTTATTATAATAAATAATTATTCACTAATATTTAGTGTTTCATTTTTCATAAGATATCGAATGTATCAAATTTATTTTAAAGTAAGAAAATATTCTAAAATATTTAGGTGTTATATAAACCAATTGTCTTATATAGGGGTAATAAAATTGGGTAAAATATAGTAAGGAAACCTGATAAAACCTTCCCATTTGTGGAAGGGTAAAGGTGTATAATATATTCAAGGTGCTAGGATCCTCTAATATTACATAATCTTATTCATAACTAGTAGGTGTGCCTAAACTCCATTCATATACAAGCATAACATATCACACTTTCATGTAAAATTTAAATACTCAAAAAAATAACTAGCTTTGTAAATTATATAGAGTGCTGATATTACAAATATAATGGGAAAGACTATGTAGCTCAATAGGTGGAAAACAAATAATAATTTATGCATTCTTAACATTTAAAGAATCCACTAAAGTAAAATACCAAGTATGTTTCATAATTTACCAAACATGTAAAAATAAATTAAATGTGAAATAAGAAATGAAAATATATAAAATCAAGAAAAATATCCCAAAGAAATATCATTTTGATAAACTATACAATTAAATAAAATTTTATTAAAATAAAACATTTCTATTTTAATTATATAAACTTTACCCTAGACCATTAACCATACAACCCTTATTGAATATAAGAGGAGGAAGGGGTTTTCCTACCAATTAATTCTCAAATTAGTTCCTTAGGGTCTAAGTATGATGAATAAACCAACTACTATATTTTTGGACCAACCTAAAACCAAAAGATAAATATTTTTTGGTCTAATAATAACACAAATTATAAAATTATTTAAGGAATTATTGTTGATACCTAGGTATTCCACAAGTCAACCTTCCACTACAACCAAAATTAAAGTATATTAAAGGATCAGATAATATTCAAACGATTTAATCCCAAATTTGGGAAGTTAGTACTATGTCATAAAGTAAAAAAGAAGATAATGAATATTAAATTAATGATAGACCTTACTTTACTAATGAAGGTTTTTCATGATCGATTAGATCTCCTAGAACCAATAATTGAATGTGGTTCATTTAATAAGGAACAAAAGGATTTGTTATGTTTATAGAAAATATTTCATGAGAAAATTCAAAGAGAAATTTCAATTATTGTTTAAAATTGGTTTGTTTTTATCTTTTCGAATTAAAAATTAATTTTCATGATAGTAATAAAAAGATCAGAAAATTTACAATGATACACTAGTGGAAACCCATTGGATTTCTACTAGTTGGGTAATTAGCCTATGTAATCCCCTAATAGAACTATGATGTGAATTCATTGGAATTAAAATTGATGTTTTGTAATTAATAATGACTCTCCTTCCTTATTTTTTTTTCATTAAAATGTCTCAAACCCTTCAATGACCTCTTCAACTACCTAAAATCCTCTTAAAACATTGAATTCATCAAAAATACACAATTTAAAAATAAAACTAGCATTATGAATAGTGAGACTTTATATATTCCCTACCATTAGGCTTCTCTTACCCAATATTCCTTAACCAGATTCTCAAAGTAGGTCTAGCCATTAGTTATTCATTTAGGATTTCTTCTTTAAAGATTCATCTTTGAGTTGTACATGCTAACACTTGACCCAAATAAAAGGAATATCTTTTCGCCACAAAACTTTTTAAATTTTATAAATAATATATATAAGATGATTTGTACAAGATTTATCATCATTAAGATATTTTTATCATACCAAATATCATGTGAAGGGTCAGATGAATGAATACATTATTGGTACAAGTGTAATGTATTTTGGATGGAGCTTAATTTAGGTGGTAAATATAGAAAAATAGAAATCTCACTAACATGGTTAAATATTTCAAAAGTCCTAACATATCGATAAGTTATGACCACCTATCTTCTCATTATTCAATACCCTAACCTTTGAGATACAAAAATAAAGATAAGGTCACCCACATTAAATTATGAGGTTTGTCTCTATGGATCAACATTAGATCTATTTTTGGTTTGGGGAATCTTATTTCCAAATTTTCATCACATTCAGTATTATATCATTGAAGATACTACGACCAACCATCAAATATTCTCCTATCACGATCCAAAAAATTGGGTAATGACACACTTTTCTATTGAGAAAATAAAAATTATCCATATAGATAGAGGACTAGTAGCTGTTATTGTGGAAAAAATAAAACAAGGATTGTTTATCTTTCCAAGATCCACTAAATTCAAGAATATAGAACTTTATAATATCCACTAGAATATAGATATTTCATTTTAATTAATAATCAGCCTATGAGAAAATTTCCATACTCAATTTCACTTATGAACCAAATGTCAATTCAATCCCTTACTATAACCAAGTCATGAACATTAGACCTATTTTAGAAAAAAATAATAATGGGTACCCAATGAAGCTTCGTAATCCCTCTAAAATAAAATTTCTGAAGCTCATAAATTGAATATGAATCCTTATTGTGAAAAAGGTAGATTTTCTTAGTTAGATAATCAACAATCATCCAAAAAATATCATTACCTTTAGGGTACTAAGGAAAATTATTCACAAAATCCAATTTTATATTATCCCAATTCTATACTATTAAGGGTAGTGACTGAAAAGTACTACTATATTCATGATGTTATGCCTTTACTTTATGATAGGTAAAGAATATGAAAATAATCCCTAATTTTTTTTCTTCATTTCGATCCACCAAAATTAGCAACAAGAACCATGTTAAATTTTCATGATCCCGGGGTGTATGACCCATCTGTATGAATAAAACTACTTTATTATTTCATTTATTATGCATGTAGTGACTACTAGAATTACATGGACATATATAAAATATTATACATCTTGTAACTAATTATCAATGATATCCTAAGCCTAAATATTATCGCAAATATTGTTACAATCAAAATCAAATACATGGGATCCCTCAACCTTTTACATAATAGATGACATGAGGTTGATGTTAAGTAATAATTATCCAATATGATCATAATTAATATCCAATTGGAGTTCTTCCAAGAGAGACATCGTTATCCACTATTTCTTAGATACTAATACCTTTTGAGTGTGAATAATTTGATCAAGGCCATCAACAAATACATTAACTTTACTATATACATACAAAATATAAAATTCAAATCAATATAGATACTCAACATGATGTCATTTTCAGTGAGTCAGGTATCTTTGATAAAATATGTATTTAAATATTTTGTGTTCATTTAACACCATGAAGAACCCATTGAATAATTGATGCCTCCACCATTTCATTAGGTTAAAGACATCAAGAAATTATTTATCATGAGTGGGGTATTTATTTTTATAGGGTTAAATTTATTTAAAAGTTTATTCGACTAATTTTTGTTTCTACATATAGATGCTACCAAGGCCCACTGAAGATAAACCACAATAATCCTCAAAGGCCTCACTTAGTCAAGGTAAAATGATAAATATAATTGAGTTTAAATTCCTATTAAATTCTTGAAAGGATTCTTCAAACTAATAAAATTATTTAAATTTAGATACTTTATTTAAATAAGTGGTAATACATTATGATTATGAGGATGATTCTGTTCTCAAATACATTATATAGATCTTTCTAATACATTAAAAATTACACCTTATAGGATCTCATGAAATCTCTATATCATAGATGGTGTATCAAATGAATTTAACTTCTCAGATCTAGAAGGAACACTTTTATAGATTATCATATAACTGATTCTCTTTTATGGTCTCTAAAACAATAGTATGATATTAATAATTCTTATTTTATGACATACAATACACAAGAATTTCATCCTAAAATACTATATAGAATTAGTGAAGGAAGTGGTGATAGATTATATTCATTAGGGTCATAAACACTACTAGATAATTGGTCATTACTAAAGGAATCCACAAATACTCAAAATTTTCACATCAAATTTGAAATATAGCTTTTTTAATATTTTCTAATATCACTCAATGAAAGTTATAGCCTTTTCAAAGGTCAATTTTGATAACAACCATGCTCCCATTATATGATCAAAGAAATTATTAATTCTTTTAAATGGGTAATTTTCTAAATAAAAACCTATTTTAGTTTGTAATTGTTTATAAAAATTCATAGGTTCCAATTAAAATTTCTATCATGAAGGACTAGACCACCCATGGGAGGATTTATTGGCTTAATTATCCCCTTGTACTTGATCTCATCCAATTGGATCATAAACTCTTGCAACTTATTTATATCAAACTGATATGGAGGAATATAAATGTTTTTATTTATATGCATAAGATCAATTGTGAATCTCAACTCATTCTTAGTTGTTAATACATGGAAATATTATAGTAATACATCCATGTAAATATTCACCACCAAAGTTAAAATAAATTGTCTCTTAGGATCCATTTATCCAATGATAAGACTATCCTTTTTTCCTAATAACCTTATCCATCTCATGATCAGGACCGTCTTGACCTTATTAAATCTTACATTAACCAAAGGTTTCATACATAATACTGGCTAGAGATGAAAAGGATACCCACTGAGCATAGGAATTAATGCATTCCATAAACCAAGATATCAATTTTATTCCTAGAATAGAACTTAATGATTACTTGTTTAATACCATAAGATCCTAGAAGTTCTTGTCATATGAAAAATCTAAAGAATAAGAAGGAAGATTCATTTTCTTCTTAATTATGTTTTCCATAGAAGTATCTAGGATCATATAAGATATTAGGGCATCCACTTTAATCCAAAAAAAGAGAAACAAACTCATCATAAAAAAAGAGTGTGATGAACCTATCTCAAATAAAGTGAAACCCAAGGTAGAGGGTACAAGAATGGTGTCTCTAATCATAGATGACACCACCCCAACATCAACAACTCATTGGTCTATAATATAACCCTTAATTAAACCTTGTACTTACCTAGATGTGTAGACTCTAATATAGAAGACTTCACTGTAGCAACTTATACCTATCTACCATGTCATAATCCTTGATTAGACTTCTTTTATGGTGGTTTATTTCATATATTAAACCATGTTTATGATTAATTTCTTGATTCATGAATCACATTAGGTCACTTTCCAACACACTTAAGTAAAGAATAGTAGAAAATCCCTTGAATCATATTAATTAGACTTCATAAGTATAATTTCTTAGCTTTATATTTAAAATATAACCTAATGTGCCTAAATTACCCACATTTATAATGTTGAATAGAATTCCTTCTTGAAGTAGGATCTAGAGTTACACCACTTACCTATTTCCCTTTATAGTATTCAACCTCGCTCATCTCCTGTTATCTCCATTTCTGGCCATTGGAGGAAATATTTCCTATGGTTTGGTTGAGTGGTGATCCACATTCACAAATGCATCCATTTAATCCAATATCTACTAGATCTTAATTTTTCACTACCTCTAAAAAGGTATATAGGATGAAAAGAATAATACATATTTTAATTGAAACTTTTCAATCGATTTCAAAATTCAGCTATTTTGATTCCTCATCATCACATAGGTAAGGTGCAAGATATAGGAGATTAATAAACATGGTAATATAGTATATAACCATAATCAAATCATGATAATGATTCATAAACTCATTCACCTTAAACAAAAGTTAGGTATTGAGCTAAATCTTCTAAAATAATATCTCTTGGAATTCCATACTGATCAAACCCTAGACTTTCTCAATTTCAAACATGATACCCAAACCATTGAGTGGATTATCTTCCTAAAAAGAAATAGATAACTAAAGAAAGTGTTTCCTAGGTTTCTCAATACTCTCAAAGATATGATAAAGATGGTTGATCCACTATTTGACCTCTTTAGGTGACACATCATCCAAAAAAAAATTATGATGAAATTATAGATCCCTTATAATCATTAATGTAGTAATATCCTTTCATGAAGCTTTCAAAGTAATAAATTAGAGCAGTTATACAATACCTTCCTATATATGAGGATTAACTGTTATTTTATCTATTAATGCATGTTCCCTTTACCATTTATTCTTAGTAAGTAGCGGTTAGTGAGGTTACATCCTCTATATTAAAGTATAGAATCACATTAAAATCCTCTACCCAAAAGTAACACACCCCCAAATTGAAACTGCATAGTGAAAATATAGTCTAACCACATTCCCAGCAACCTTCCTACCAATATGTATTTATCAAAAAAGTTTATTTATTTAATTCAACATTATTAAACTTTTTATTTTAGTAATGTATGCTGTTGGCATAGATTAAAATCAATAAAAACACATTTTAAGAAATATTTAACAAAAAAACCTCCCCATGCTTCATTTTTGATGAAAAATAAACAAATTATCAACAATAAAAAAATATTTTACAATAAATGGAACTAATTATTGACTCATATTAACCTAATCATTAATGATAAGTAGATGGAAAAACACTATTTATTTATTGTTCATGTTTTAGCTAATATTGATTTCTATTTGATTCAAATCATAATACTATAAACACAAACAAGCATAAGGTATTTCACGATTACTTATCTAGGAAAAATACTAACATCTAGTATGATTCATGTGGAAGAATAATTATGATGGACTCATAGATAACGAAAAAAGGAATCTCAGACCACCCCTTATAACATAGACTTCTATAATAATTATACAAGAAAGGAAAATATATGGGTTACTTCATGTATCTTAAAAATATTATATATTGACTACTCTTAAAATACATACCCCAAAACCCTTATTAGGTTCTTTGATACCAATTTATATTTTTTGTTTCTTGACTACAAGAAAGGTAATGAGTTAAGTTTACATAACACCTCAGGTGAACCTCATGATCCTTATAGGATATAATGAATTTTGAGTACTTTTATGGATATACATGGGAGTTGGTATTTTCTATTAGTAATAAATTATTATGAAATAGTTTTTTTCTGAAAAACAATAAATATGACCAAAGGTTTATATGGGTAAAAACAAAGAGTAATAGATAAATGTTGATAAAAGAACTAATCGCAATGTATTACATGTCTTGGGAACATAAATAATGCATCATAATGGTATAAAAATATCATTAACATGCTTTAAATAAGTACACAGTTGAAAAAACTAATCATATAAATAATATAATAACAAAAAAAATATAAGGATGCCAAAGTGATGTCCCATGTGAAAGCAAGGATAAAGGAAGTGCCATGGGAAACCCTCCCTCCATGAATCAGATCACCCACATAGTAATGAAATGAATCCATCCCAATTACATGCTCTCTATGTATCTACAAACAATTTTCCAACACATTTATCTTACCTGGGTCACATACAAAATGTTCTTCACTTCTCCTAATAGTGACCCATATAGGTTTTGAGTTAGTTAAACTATGTTAGAAATCCCCACCCACCCCTAACCACATATCATATGCTCAAGTGTATGAAACAATACATAAAATCCTTAAGATCAGATAGAAAAACAAGTAACAACATTTTTTCCACACTTTAAGCATCAAACATAACTAAAACAATTAACTCCCTATACCTGGATGGACTATACCTTCCATACTTGCATCAATGTTAACCTAGATCTAAGATGAACAATATTTAAATTTAGGTTAAACCACCTATCCCATTTGGTTAAAAGGGAATCATGTATAATAGAGTAAGATCATCTGATCCAACCATCCAATTTAGGGTAGTGAAAAGGGTATAATAGATTCAAGGCTTTGAAAGCTCATCCCATTCCATCGGCATGTCCATGAATAGTAGGTAGAACTATGAATCTTTCATATACAACAATAACATACCCCAAATTAATTTAAAATTTCACTACCCATAAAAGCTATAAATTTATTCAACAAAATCATTATAATATAGAAAATAAAACAAGAATGGTAGCTCCAAAAGGTTAATAAAAACTATACACTAGGAATTATGAACATTTAAATATTCCACATATATAAATTATAATATATGTTTTTATTACATAAACTGCAAATAACAATGAATATATTTTTTAATAAAAAGTGAAAACATAAAAACACATAAAAATTACAAATCAGTATCATGATTATCCAAAAATCAATTCGAGCAATGATTTCTTATAATAAAACCCTTTGATTTAAAATATATTCACTTAGCCCAATGTTGTGTCCAACCCAATCTATAATGAATATGAGAGGTGTCATATTTTTTCCATTTTAATGAACTTTTAAATCAGAGTCTTAGTTTATAGGTATGGTAATTTTTCCCCATTTGAATTTTAGGATCAACTAGAAAACAAAAGATAAATATGGTTTGGGAAAGTCTTAACACAAAATTTGAATTCAGTTAATGAAATCAAGGTAATCCATTAGTATAATTTGATACAATATTTTACTCTAACTACCCTCAAGGAAGATTAAAGGATTAGAAAAATTTCAGAATAAAAAATACAAGGTTGGTGAAATTAGGGAAGTTTCTAAAAGAAGAAACACAAGAATAAAATTAGACAGAGATTATTCCAAAAATTGTAGAAAGAGATCCTTAGTGAGATATTGGGGATCCTATATTGAAAAAAAGTTTGTTTTTATTATAATTAATAATGCATTGAAAGGAGATATATATATAATTTCTTATATCTAAATTAGAAGATAAATTTGACTTTGGGGTTAAAAGGGGTTTATTTATATGTTTTAAAATTAAAAATTATATTTCATACCACCAAAAAAAGTGAAAGAGATTTCCAATTCAAAATTTAATGAAACACATTAGATTTTTTCGTGCATATATAGTTTTATTTTATATCCTCTATCAAAAATCTAGTGGTCATGCCACTAAAATTTTGGTAGAAGTTATGCCTCTAGGGAAAAATCCACATCCCAATATCATTTTCACAAAATTATCTCATACCCTTATTAACCTATTAATACACATAAAATTTTTATAAAAATATTGTTAAATTCATCGAAATAAAAAATTTAAAATGAAAAATTACCTTTCTAGTTTAGGTAATTTACACCACCCTCCAAGCTCCCCAACCCCTCCCTAGGTACATACTCCTCAAAACCTTCACCACATAGTTAATAAAGGAGAAACATGTATCTTCATCAGCCTATTCCTATGGTTTATAGTAGTGGTTTCATATAACTTGGAAATGGAATCCAAAACACACTCCAAATACGGTTACCTATCATTTCCAAAATTACGTCTATAAAACATTGGAAATGGTATTGATTAAACTATTTGGTTATGAATATTTCAAGGATGGTTTCTCATGTCCCACTAATTTTAACTCTATAAACCATGCCTTATGTAGCTTTTTTTCACATCACCACCACCATAAGAACCCCCTATCCCCACCATTACTACCAAAATATTCTCCATGATGATCCATATTACAAAAATGTTGTTGAATTATTTTGTTATAGTGATGAATGTTGGGTTCCTAGTCTGGTGTTATTTTTGAAATTATTTGTACTGTATTTTTAGATATTCTGAGTAATGAATGTTTAGAAGGGATGATTTTCTAGTCTAATAATCTAAATATTTCATTTGTAACATGAAAATGTAAAATTATACCTATATATTGGTGGTTAAATGAATATTTTCATCTGATGGGGGTTATTTTTATGAACTATTTCGACAGTTTGCAACACCTTTAATCTATCTCCCCATATACTACTCCTTTCAAGGATGATAATGTAAGAACCCAAATCTTCATTTCAGGTTTGGATCTTCATTTTGGGTTGTTCTGAGAAAAAAGTAATAAGGGGAAATTTCTTAAGTACACACCGTGTACTTTTGAGTACACGCCCTATACCCGGTTGTCGCATGTATCCTTGTACTAGTAGTGTAACGGCTGAGTACATGGCCATGTGGGTGATCTGGAAGACCACCTAAAGCAGGGGTCGATGGAGGGTAGTACACAACATGTATAATAAAAGAACATTCCGTGTACTTTTATTTTAATTTTATTAATTAGAGTGGGGTCATATATCATCTCCAAAAATACATTCTTCTTCCTATGTTTCTTATATGATAGAAATTTATGGCCAAGAACATCGAGCTCCTCTCATTACTCTGTCTGAGATCCGATTGAGATGCCTCCGGGTGCGTTGTATTCCCACTGGTGAGTTCCATCTTCCCCTAGATCCTATCTTCCTAATTTATCCTCTCTCTTGAGTTATCCAATGTTGAACATTTTAAACCTTTTTATAGATCTTTGTTGTTCTAGGCTGATTCAGGGGCCAATGTTTAAGAGTGTTCATCGTACAACATCAAGGTATGTGGTTTGTTCCTTTATTTGGATGTCTTTGGATTATATATTCTAAAAGTGATGAATACCCACATTTGGGGTATTTTATGTTTTTTAATTTAACCCTATTTAATACCTAATATGGTTTGGTTGTTTGAGAAAGGGTTATTATTTAGGCATAAGTTTTAACACATTGATTGTGGGTGCGTTTCCCATGTTTTATTGATTATGTCCATTTGTTCTAGAATTCCTTTTAGGATTGTTTTGTTTTCCATGCATCATGTTGTAAGGATGGGATTACTATTTATATGAGATGCATTTATTTTTAATTGTGAAAGTATAAACAAGGGGAATTGACTATGATATCTTCCCAAGGTAGGGTCATTTATGTATAATTTGTTGTTATATTGACCCAGAGGTATTGACTGTGAGAGATGTTGGGTGGTCATAGACCTGAGGGGTTAGACTGTGAGATCTACCCAAAGGGTTGTTATTAAATGAATGTTGGACCTTAAGGAATTGACTGTGAGAGCTTCCAGGTGGTAATTATAATTTACTGTTGTTAATAAGACCAAGGGGTATTGATCGTGAGAGCTACCCAGGTGGTCATTTGTAATGATTAGTGCTATGTAGCGATAAAGGGATTAGATTATTTGAGCTTTATTAGAGGGTAATTTTTTATTCAATTGATGATATGTTAAACTAGGGTGGTTAGACTTTGAGAACTTTTCCAGGGGGTTTCTTTTGAATGGTTGATGAATGTGATGAGCCTTCCAAGACAAAACACAAGCTTGGACTCTATCTTACTTATTTTTTAGATGGTCTTTTGAGACATCTGTTTTGATATTACATAGGGGATACAGAGCTTAGGCTATATTATGAGATTTAATTATTCAACATATTGAATAATTAATAAATGTAAGTGAATGTAATTTTAAACTTTAGGATTGTTTACTTTTGAGTACTTCCTAGTTTATTGCTTTATTTTTCATATTTCCTACTATATATATTCACTGATAGATAGGCATATATATTTTGGTTTTTTCCTACTGGGATTTGTCTCACACTCTGTTTGGGTCATGATTTTGGGCCAAAACAGATTATATGGTTGTAGGTATAGATAAATGCAATCACCCTTCATCATCAGGTACTTGATTTTTGTTGGGGCTGGAGAGCATGGGACCAACCTAAGAATTGCGATGCTATTAGAGTTTACTATTTTTTCTATATTTTTGTTTTAGTATTGTATTTCTAGCATTGTGAATTGTTTGGCTCCTTTCCAAGTCACATGTGACATGCATCATTTATATATGCTCCAGTTTTTATATTACTATCAGTCTTCTGTTGTTTAATTTTGTTTTATGGTATTACTATTTCTGATATTTTCACTATTGTTATTCCACTGTGTATACTTTTCTAATGATGGTATATTTTCTCTCATTATTAGACCTTTTCCCTCACTGATAGTCGGTAGCCTCTGGAATTTGGGGAAATTCTCTTGTGGTCATGTGATCAACTGGGTCTGGGGCACCTTTGGGCAGCACCCGGAACCAAAACATTACAAATTTATATCAGATGTGTTTCATTTTTTATTTGTCTTACTATTTGGATCTTGTAGTCAGGGATAGGAAGGAAAAGGTAGTTGGTAATAAGATTTTATCAGGAGTAGCTAACCCGTGTATAGAGAAAAGGCCAAGTTACCTCGAATATTGCAATATTTCTGGTTTTTCAATTGTTATAGTTGATTTGATTTTATTGTTGGGTGATTCACTTGTTTTGTGTTGTTATTGTTGATATTATTGAGGTTCTATTTCTATTGCAACACCATGAGATGAGGGTATTCCATCTCATGCATCATATAGTTACTTGATAGAGATCACATGTCATTCATTTCATTCATTCCATTTAGGGTGCATTACTGATTTCATGTTGTTGTGGTAGATATTATGCTAGATATTATTTTTGTTGTGATAGATTCCATGATAGAATACCTTTTATTTTTATAGGGTATTATAAATTGTAAAGTTTTATTTGGATGGACATCAAAATTTGGTCCCTAAGGTGTCATAGGCCCTCTTGGATTGAAATTTTCTGGATCATATTATAACTTTAAATTGAATTTTTCAAAGTTATGACATGAATAAGGATTCCAAACATTGATTCAAGGGAGTATGGGCCCTCACAGGTCATAATTTGTCATTCCTTGGATAAAATTCTATGTTTTTTAAGGTATTTGGAGAAGTTTCAGAGGCTTATTGTCCAGAAACCTAGACAACATGGTGTGTGGGGTTATGAACACACACAATGTGTTCTTCTGTTCTGGAAGAACTAACTTTTATTAAGTACATGTTGTGAACTATGATTAAACTTCGTGTAGTGCTTGACCGTGTGGCTGACTGTGTGAGCAGAGAAACAGAATTGGAAAAATTTTGGTAGAACATGTCGTGTCTAGATTTTACACGACATGTTGTATAGAATCTTGTATCCAGCCATGTGACCAACGACATGGGTGGATGAAACATAGGTTGTACACATCGTGTACTATTTATACACGCCATGTAGATTCGACTATGTATATTACTGTGTGACTAATTACATGGTTGGCTAGAACATAAGTAGTACACACTGTGTCTAGGGTGAACACGTCGTGCAGTATTACCCAGGAGAGAACCATGTAGCTCTAGCTGTGTAGAGGAACCTGGACAGGAGGGAAAATTCAATTACACACCGTGTCTTAGGAGGAACACAATGTGTGTGTGGGTGTTATATGATCAGGTTTGTTAGAGCTACATGCCATGTTGAAAGATTAAGGGAACACACTGTGTAGAGGTTATACACATTGTGTAACCTTGTTTTGTAAAACTTTAATGTTTCTTCTCCAATTCCTTGCTTTCACTTCTAAGGTGTTGCCCTTGAAAATATTGAACTGAGGTGTGCTCTTTAACTTACAGATTCATGCCACCAAGACATCCTCTGTTTTTACTCCAAATATAGGGCAATTATTGGACACCGGAATGAGTAGATCCAAGACTACCAATAGATCCTCATGTCGTTCTTGTTTTGGCACCAGCTATTATACCAGATGGATGTGCTGATTCATAGTTCCTTGAAGTATTTTTGAGGATTTTATAGACCTTTCAGGAAGCACCAAATCCTACCCCATCTATGGAAGAGTTTACACGGGTGTTCCAGCAGCAGCAGCATCCCACTTTTTTAGGGGATGGAGGACCACAAGCTGTAGAGTCATGGTTGGAGGCCATGCTTGCTATCTTTGAGAATCTAGAGATACCTACAAAGAAGAGGGTGAATCTCATGATGTACATGCTATGTGATACTGCTAAGAGATGTTGGGATATTATATCATAGGTTGTATGTCATAGGGATCTATCTTGGTAAGAGTTTCAAAGGAACTTCTATGATTACTACTATCCTGAGATGTTGAGGGATGATCGATCCCAAGAGTTCATGCATTTATAGAAGGTCTCTCTTTTAGTGATGGATTACTCATCTCATTTTATAAAGCTACATCTCTTCACACCTGTTCTAGGAGGTGACGAGTTATCTTTGTCTAGGTGGTTTGAGGATGGTCTCAGGTACGACATCTGATCGCAGGTGAATTCATTTAGGCTGACTACAGTGACTGCTATAGTGAACTAGGGGTTGATTACTGAGAACAATATGAGGGAGTTGGGAACTGTGTGCCATGTCAGTTCATCATTCAGAGCTAGTATTCCTTCGATAGATAGTTAGAATCACCACAGGGAGCTTTCACATGATGTTTCTTCTAGTATTCATGTGGTATGCTACCATTTTGGGAAGAGTGGTCATATGATACCACATTTCCCGAAGGACCCAGTTGAGTTCTAATCTTGCGACAAGATGGGTCATCTTTAATGTTTTTTCTAGTTTTCTTCACTATTAATGGGTGATAGGGGTTCTATTATGAATCCAAATTCAGGATCAGAACCTTCAATTTCTCATTAGTTAGGTAAATGGAGTTCATCTGGCCGTTTAGGCCGAGGAAGAGGTCATGGTCATGGTATCCAATTGGCAGACTTTTAGTGACAGCAGGGTGGATCAGCTCAGGGTAGTCGGGCAGGGCCACGGGGCTGTATTATAGGTCATACTTTTGTATTAGAGTAGAACCAATGGGATCAGGATCCCATACCCTCTATAGTTAGAGATATGATTCTAGTTTCCTTAGTTTTAGCTTCTACTCTTTTTGATGTTGAGGCTTCCCATAGTTCTATATTTTTTTCTATTGTAGAGAGCCTCGGGCTTATTATCTTCACTTATGAGGATGTTATAATGATTGAAACTTTGTTAGGGATTAGGAAAGCTACTGTACATCAGTAAAAATATTTCCCTATTGGGGTTAGTGGGTGTCACTTCTTATGGGACCACTATTTCTTAGAGATGATAGGCTTCGATGTCATTCTCATAATGGACTGGTTATTCCTCTTTCAAGACTTTGTTTACTACTATCGTCGTAGGGTGAGTTTTACATCACCATAGGGAAGGTATTTTCTACATAAGGGATAATGGGATGTCCAGGTGAGAAGAGATAGACCCAAGAATCATGGGTTGAGAGAAAATATAGCCCATACTGCTGGTTTATATCTGGATGACCAGGGAACTTCACGGATGGACTTTCCTCCAGTGGTGGATCATTTCAGAGATGTATTTCCCAATGAATTTTCAAGTTTACCTCCAGAGCTTGAGGTAGACTTCTATATTTAACTTGTTCCAGGAGTGGCACTAGTTTCCATTCCTCCGTATAGGATAGCTACACCAGAGTTACAAGAGCTCAAGAAGTAGTTAGAGGATTTTCATGTGAAGGGTTTCATCTAACCTAGCACTTCTCTTTGGGGTTCACCTATCCTTTTTGTGAAGAAGGTGGATGGTAACCTCATTCATTGTGTATATTATCAGAAGATGAACCAGTTTACGGTCAAGAACCAATATCCCTTATCGAGGATTGATGATCTCTTTGATCATCTTTCGAGGAGACCGGGTGTTCTTAAAGATTGACTTGAGATATAGTTATCATCAGTTGTGTGTTAGATCATCATATATACCTCTTACATCCTTTTGGAGTAGGTATGGTCTATATGATTATTTGGTTATGTCATTCGGTCTCACGAACACGCCAGCAGTTTTTATGGAACTGATGAACTAAGTATTCCATCCATAATTGGATTATTTTGTGGTAGTATTTGTGCACGATATCTTGGTGTACTCTCACACTCGAAATGACCATTCTATACATCATGAGATCATTTTAATTACACTGATAGAGCATCAGTTATATGATATGCTTTCAAAATTACACTTTTGTATGGACCAGATTCACTTATTAGTTCATGTTATCTCAGAGATAAGAGTATCAGTAGGCCCAAATAAAATGAGATCATTAGTTTCCTGAGAGCATATGAAGAATGTCTTTGAGGTATGGAGTTTTATGGGGATGGCCCGTTACTACAGACGCTTTATATAAGAACTTTCACGCTTAGTAGGGACACTGATGGGCCTAACTAATATGGGTGGGAATTACTTGTGGATAGACTCCTGTTATTCATCCTTTTAGGATCTGAAAGGGAGATTGTCTTTAGTACCGATTCTAATTTTTCCAAATCCAGGAAAGAGTTACACCATTTACTATGATGCCCCAAGTATTAGGCTAGGAGTTGTGCTTATAAAACGGGAAGGATTCGTTGCGTACGGGTCTTGACAGTTGAGTCCACATGAGAGGAATTACCGAACACACAATCTCAATTTATCTACATTTGTGCATGCTTTGATTTTTTGGATACATTATCTTTTGGGAGAGAATTTTATGGTGTAAAATTACCAAAAAAGTCTCAAATATATCTTTACTCATTGTGATCTTAATTTGAGATATCAAATGTGGGTTGAGTACCTTCAGTATTTTGACTTCGATCTTTCCTACACACCTAGGAAAGGCAATGCAGTGGCTAATCTTTCGAGCTAGAGGATTCAGATACAGGTAGTTCAGGAGGCCAGTGGTGAGTGGAAGCTTATGGCTCTGTTCTCTGAGATTTATTTGGAGGTTCATAATAGACAGGGTAAGATGTTTCATTCTTCTATAGCTATTACCTCTAGTCTAATGGATCAAGTGAGAATGAGGCAGATATCAAATTTTGAAGGCCAAGTCCTACAGGAGAGTGTGTGAGGTGAGGACCCTACTCCTGGGTGGAATATAGGAGATGATGATATCTTTCATTTCCATGAATTTGTATGGGTGTCAGTAGATATAAGTGAGAATTTGATGAGATATTTTCATTCCTCAGTTTGGGTAGTTCATCCTGGTGTCACCAAGATGTGTCGAGATCAACACTGTTAGTATTGGTGGTTAGGTATGAAGAGGGATGTTTCTGGTTTTTTTATGATATGTTCCACCTATCAGTAGGTGAAGTTAGAGTATCAGAGACCAGTAGGGCTTTTACAGTAGTTACCCATTCCCGATTAAAAGTGGAATGATGTCATGATGGATTTCATGATGGGTTTACTAAGGTCACCTTAGGTAAATGATGCAATTTTGGTTTTTGTTGAAAGACTCACGTGGGTTGCACACTTTTTACCGATTAAAGAAACCTTAAGTGTTGATGAGCTTGGAAGGTTGTATATCCGAGAGATTGTATGTTTTCCTGGTGTTACACACTTTATTGTATCAGATAGGGATGCCCAGTTTACTTCTCGTATCTGGCAGGGACTACAGAGGTCTTTGGGAACACAGGTACTTCTGAGTATAGCTTACTATCCCGATACAAATCGCTAGTATGAGCACAAAATTCAGGTTTTCAAGGACATTTTGTGATCATGTGTCCTAGATTTCAGGGGTTCTTGGGAGATACACATACCCAAAATGAAGTTTACCTACAATAATATTTTTTTTGGCAATGATTATGATGGTGCCTTATGAGGCTTTGTATGGTAGGCGATGCCGATCACCTCTATATTGGCTGGAGGTTGAAGATGCAGCTATACTGGGACCTCATCTTATCCAGGAGACCAATGAATAGGTGGAGTTGATTTAGAAGAGGATGGTTGCAACACAGTCTCAATATAAATATTATGCTAATCGATGGATATGAACTCTAGAGTTTAAGTTCAAAGATCAGGTTTTCTTATGTGTCACACTGAGGTTGGGACATAGAATGTTTAGGAGATAGGGGAACCTTTCACTAAGATATGTCAGGCCGTTTGATGTTTTGGAGAGATTCGATATGGTTTCCTATCAGTTTTAGTTACCTAAAAGGTATTGGGCTAGGCACAATGTCTTTCACGTTTCTCAGCTACGACGTTACTTTTTAGACCCATATCATGTTTTTCAACCTGATGAGGTTGATTTGGAGGTGTATGCATCCTTTGAGGATCACCCTATTCAGATTTTGGATCGTAGCATGAAGGTTCTCCATGGCCGGTATGTTCCTCTGGTATGGGTGCTTTGGTAGCATAGGCAAGTACAGGATGAGACTTGGGAGAGGGAGGCCGACGTATGATCATAATGGCCAGAGTTGTTTGAAGTTTCTTTTTAACCACCCTTGGAAGGGAAATTTGAGGAATAATTTCTTTAAGGGGGAATTTTGTAAGAACCTAGATCTTCATTTAAAGTATGGATATTTATTTCAGGTTGTTTTTTAGGAAAAAGTAAGAAGGGGAAATTTACTAAGAACACGCCGTATACTTTTGAGTACACTCTGTGTACTCCGTTTCCACGTGTAGCTATGTATTGGCCATGTAACGGCCTAGTACATGGCCATGTGGGTGATCTGGAAGACCGCCTAATGTAGGGGCCGGTGGAGGCTAGTACATGGCATGTACATTAAATAAACATGTCGTGTACTTTTATTTTTATTTGATTAATTAGATCAGGGTCGTGTCTCATCTCCATAAATACCTTCTTCTTCCCATGTTTTGTATAAGAGAGTGACATATGACTGAGAACATTGAGCTCCTCCCATTCCTCTATCCGAGCTCTTATTGATATGCTGCCAGGTGTATAGGATTCCCACCGATGAGTTATCTCTTCCCCTGGAGCCTCACTTCCTAATTTATCCTCTCTATTGAGTTATCCAATGTTGAACGTTTTTAACCTATTTATAGATCTACATCGTTCAAGGATGATTCAAGGTCCAACATTCAATAGTGTTCATTGTGTATCATCAAGGTAGGTGGTTTGTTCCTTTATTTTGTTTTCTTTGGATTATATATTCTAAAAGTGTTGAATACTCATGTTTGGTGTATTGCGTGTTTTTGAATTTAACCCTATTTAATACCTATTGTGGTTTGGATGTTTGAGAAAGGGATATTTCTTAGGCATAAGGTTTAATACCTTGATTATGGCTATGTTTCCCATGTTTAATTGATTATGGTCGTTTGGTATAGAATACCAGTTAGGCTTGTTTTTTTCATGCCTCATGTTGTTAGGATGGAGTTACTATTTATATGAGATGCATGTGTTTCGCATTGTGAAAGTATGACCAAGGGGAATTGACTTTGAGAGATTCTTGAGGTAGGGTCATTTATGTATAACTTATTATTATGTTGACCCAGAGGTATTGACTATGAGAACATCCAGGTGGTCATAGACTAGAGGGGTTAGACCATTAGAGCTACCCATATGGTTTTTATTAAATGCAAGTTGGACCTTAGGGCATTGACTATGAGAGCTACTAGGTGGTCATTATAATTTATTATTTCTAAGAATACCAAGGGGTATTGACTGTGAGAGCCGCCCATGTGGTCATTTTTAATGATTAGTGTTATGTAGTGCCAAAGGGGTTAGACTGTGTGAGATTTCCCAGAGTTTCATTGTTTATTGAATTGATGATATGTTAAACTAGAGGGGTTGGACGATGAGAAATTTCTGAGAGGGTTGATTTTGAATGGTTGATGAATGTGAAGAGCCTTCTAAGCCAAATAAAAAGCATGGACTTTGCCTTAATTTTTTGTTAGATGGTATTTTAATACATATGTTTTTATATTACATAGGGGATACAGAGCTTAGGCTAGATCCCTAAATTTTATTATTCAATGGATTGAATAATTAATAAATGTAAATTAATGTAATTTGAAACTGTAGGATTATTTACTTTTGATTACTTCCTAGTTTATTGATTCATTTTTGATACTTCCTTCTATATATATTTACTGACAGTTAGGCACAGATATTTTAGTGGTTTCCTACTGGGATTCATATCACACCCTGTTTGGGTCATGCTTTTGGGCCCAAACAGATTATGTGGTTATAGGTATAGATAAGGGAAAGTTCCCTTCTTCATCAGGTACTTGATTTTTGTTGGAGATTGAGAGAATTGGACTAATATGAGGCTTGTGATGCTATTGTGTTTTACTATTTTTTCTATATTTTGGTTTCAGCATTGTATTTATAGAATTGTGACATGTTTGGATGCTTTCCTAGACACATGTGACATGCATCATTTATATATGATCTAGTTGTTATATTACTATCAGTCTTCCATTGTTTACTTTTATTGTATGCTATTACTATTTCTGTTATTTTAATTATTATTATTCCATTTTGTATACTTTTCCAATGAGTGAATAGTTTTCCCATTATCATACATTGGTCATCACTGCTAGTTGGCAGCCTCTGGCATTTGGGGAAATGAACTTGAGGTCATGTGACCAACCAGGTCCAGGGCACCTTTGGGCGGCACCCAGAATTAGGACATTACATATAATTTGGATAATACCATTTACACACTCCCCATATCATAAACTAATTTTTAAATTCCCAAATGTGGTGATATAATAAAGGATACCTTTAAAAAACTATATATAAAATGATAATTTATAATACTCATAGAAATTACATCATTAACTCTTTCTTTATGTTTTATAGATTTTTCTTCTGGGTATATTCTCTTTAGGATACTGTTTCTATAGGATTGTTGATAAAAAATAATATCTATCTTCTAAATTTCATTGTTTAGGTCACAACATATCTGATCTTTCAAAGATATATCCATGTATGACACATAATTGAAAAATATATTGAAATCTATTTTTGATATTTTAGGAAATGTTACCTCTTGTTAGAAACACATGGACCATATTCATTCTAATAACATTAGTGGAGTTTATTGTGAATCAGTGTGACTAAAGGTTAAAATTACTTATTAAATAAAAACATATATCAGATCTTATTCCTTTATTATAAGAACCAAAATTCAATATATCATTTATTCAATAAAAATATGGATGTAAAACATGTAATTAAAATCTAAACATTGAGATTTTACATGTTTTACCCACATCAAACTACATACAAGAATTATACAACTAGCTATGTTCAACTATACCAAAATCTAAAAGACTCATTGTTTATAATAAGTAAAGGTTTATGATAGTTTCACTATTGATTCCATATATCACTTATACTTACCAAATTTTCATCCATTGATTTATATAAAGGATACACGGTTTATAGGCATATAGTGTTATAAATAATCAAAATCGTAAACATGAGGTAGATGTCACAATAAATAATTATTTAGTTCTTTACTGATATCTACCTTACAATTTTTCATGTTCAATTTTTGGATGAGATCAATGTCATTTCAAAAACATTGATTTAATATTTTCTTTTCATTAATCGTGGAAAATTTTACTTCCTACAATGGGGTTTTAGAAAATAAAAATTCTTTGTTATGAGACTTTTTTTAGTAAACATTATATACACCACTCTTGTTTTTCTGATAAAAATGTGATACAATTATTTCATGCATGAGGCTTTATATAAATAATATATATGTTTCAATTATTTTATATTCCACTATCTAGAGAGATTTATAATGCATGTTCTTCTTTAATTAGATCTCTCCATTTATTTATTTTATCAATTTGTACTTTGTATATTTTTTATAAAACAATCACTAGTAATTTGTATATTTTTTCATTATATATGACTGTTAATCAATGATTAGGATCTATTTTTATTTTATAGTTATATCATGATCATGAAATAAATAAAATCTATTAAAGGTTTATTTAAATACATCCAACTAGAATGAGAAATATATCTCATAACATATCCAATATGTTACATACTTGAAAAAAATATACAAATAGTGAATTATATAGATATGAAAAAACTATGAGGTGTTGATTTTCAATATGGTGTTAGTATTATTTCATTAAATCCTATGAAAAAAATATAATTTAAAATAACTATATTATAAAAAAAATTCCATTTTTCATCATTAGAATTTACTAGATTTATTCAACAAAACAATGTGATATTAATTGTGATGTGTTGATTTGTTTCTCCTAATACCATGAAAAAAAACCATAATATGTTTCTATCAAATATTTTCAATTTTATTAATATTATCCAGTCTTTTTTAATACATATCCTTGAAATATTGTGCTTATTATCTCATGTGTGACCATATCTATACCATCTTCATCAAATATTATAGAAACAGTTTTCTTTTATCCTATGTTGGAAAATATCAATACCACATTTATGATTACATCCTCATATTTTGTAAAAAATTTAAAAATAATGTGTCTAGTTAACTTTTTTTACATTACCTTCTACATTAGACTACTTCTGCTAATCAATAATGTATTTTTCTAAAATAAAATGTGTACCTAGAAAATTAAAAAAAACATTTGTTAATATTTTGACACGTTGTTTTTTTTCACACTTCATAAAATATGGATTCAAAATTTCTAAAATCTATAAAAATTTCTCAAATATCATCAATCACCTAAATAATCCATCGTAGGTATAAAAAATATCCAATTATACCATAAATTCAAGATCAAAATAAATTAATATTCAAGAAAGTTTTAACCACTTCAAGATGATAACTCACTCTTATTTCTCATACACTTATATATCTACTTTTGTGAAATTCATAAATTTTCCAAGGATATATCATGAATAAATGAAATGTTCCATTTTTATTTTACATTAATTTATGTTCATTACCATGTCACTTTTTTATAATACTATAGGCTAAAAGTAATTGTTAAATAAAGACTAAAAACATAAAAATAAACAACCCATAGGCCAAAAGGATTACTATAATCATTAAGATCTTACCCAAAATATAAAAAATTCAGATTGTGGACACTGATGCCTTGAGGAAGTAACATTAACACCTTAGTAGGATTGAAATAAATTCTTAGATGAGCCAACCTATTTTAGGGATTTTCTACTATGTAGATTCAATTATGGAACTTCTTAAGGAACTAAAGTTGAGGATACACAACACCAATTAATCTATACGAAGTATTGGTTATATAATATTAATGGAACTAAAACACCAAGGATTACTTAAATCATATAGATTGATACTATAATAGTTCAAATGTACATATTAATAATTCCTGATAATTGATTTTTCATCAAGAATAGCCAACACCATCAAACCACTACCATAGCAATAAAGTAAAGCCTCTCTACTAAGGGATAATAATAATAAAATAATTACAACAAAAATTGAACGTTTTAATATAAAATAGAAAATACCTATTTTAAAAATAACTATATAGAACTAAAGTTGAAAACAGTTCCAAGGAATCCTAGTGAAAAGAACCAATGGTGTAATGTATCTTTATATGAATATATTTTTCTTTACTCTTCTTTTACATTATCATCAATTTTAACATGTCTCTTTTTTTTATCATATATTTTACTATATTATAATAATACTTTCTCAGTGAATTAAAAAACATATTTAGTGTTTAAATCTATAATTTCATGATCCATAATGTTCATTTAATTGATAGTGGATGGAAATTTAGTGAAACTGTAGCAAGGGTTAAAATTATTTTTTGGTTTTGAATATAATTTTTAATGATAGAGACATGGATAATGGATGATATTGAATATACATGGGGTCTTAGAGTGAATTTAAGATATTTTGTTATAGGATGGAGGACAAGTGGTGAACTACATGGGACTGTTGTGGCTTCCATATACCTAATTGGTATGCACCCTCTACCCACTATTAATAGGTGGATTAATTTACTATATTAGCAACCACAAGGTACACTATAGTAGGGAATTAGGTACCTGATGGCAATATCCTATGGGATCACACCCTATACTAGACACTAAGTACATGGTGGGGGTGTAATGGATACCCTATTGACATGGGATTCTTTTTTTAAGGATAGTGAAATGATCATTTTGACATCCCACATTAAACAACTAACTTGTGGGGGTTTCTAGAAAAAACTTATATGAAGGGGAGGCTAACGCAACTTCCTCTCATTCCCTTGTCATTTTCTCTATGGATCCAAGTTATGTGGGTATGTTTTTTATGGAAATTAAGGTATAATTAATCCATTTATCTCCCCCAAGTTCCACCCCGATTGCTTCTTCTTTGACTTTTATAGGATTAAACTATGATTTGGTGACAATTAAACTATATTATTATGGAATAATTTCATAATAATGGAAATTTTTCTCAATTTATTTAGAGAAGGTTCTAGAGAGGTGACACATGTTGGTATTCATGGTTTCATTAGAGGTAAGATGGAATATTTTTTATTTATTTGGTCTTTAGTGATTATGATTAAAATTAATGGTTTAATGGGAATGTGTAATTAGGGAATCTTTATGTAATAATTCAGGATTATTTTTGGGTGTATTCTACTAACCATTTGGTGAAATTCAGGAAAGTATATGCTTCTTAGTATGTAGACAATATTATTATTTTTTTAATTTATTATGTAATTTTTTTAAATAATAATAATAATAACATTCTAATTTATTTATATAGATAGTTAAATGATATAGGGTATTTGAATATAGAAACCTTTGTCTCATTCACATATTATTACAAGATTTTTTATAGAAAATTCAATAAAAAAAACTTAGAAAATGAGAGGTTTGGTGCCTTTAATAGATTTGATACATAATAAAATCAATATAAGAAAACCAATTCATCATTATTTTTATCTTCATAAATTGATCCTTAGTACCTTTTTTTGTCAAAAAAATGATCCACTAGGGACATATATAAAGAAAAGGGTTTTCTATAAATCCCAATAAGTTAACATACATGATCATTAAGTGAAAATTATGAGCTGAGAGGTATATCAAGATATAATAAATTAGGAGGATCGTAAATATTCACATGGACTTATGTTATAAAGAAAAAGATATCATAATATCATAAAATCATAATAACGGTGAAACAAAATAGAACATTACATCAAATTCATAGGTCAATGCTTACTACCATGATGATATAACATATTGTGGTAGTATTACTATATGTGCACTATACATGGTATATCATGAGTTAGAAACAATTCTGAATTTATCAGTTGGATATATAATATTTTCCAACATATTACATAATTATATATAAATTATCTTATGTTCCACATAAGGAATCAATTATAATTCATAAATATAATAAAACCACATCAAAATGAAATTTGTTACAAAATCATGTCTTAAAGTATAACCCAATAACATATCATAATGTATCCAATTAAAAGAAGATATTATAGAGTATTCAAGGTTTATAATTTGGTAAAGAATAATAGGTAATGAATATAGAGTTCAAGTGAATAATGTTTCATAATAAAGGAGTGGATAAGTAGGTTTTGAAGGGAACATCATATACATTGTTTTATGAAATGGGTAAATAACCATTGTACCAAATATAGGAATAGTGTTTCCCTTAAAAATAGAATTGAATATATTTCCATAAAATAATGAGTATTTTAGAAATATTTTAAGGTTAATAAATTTAAAATAGTGGTAATATAAAATAGAGATTAAATATAAAAGTTACATTAATCAGGTTTTTATTAAAGAGAGGATTGTGAAGGGAACTTGAATGACAAGCATATACCAGGTAAGTAATGGAAAAATAAACTAGATTTATATTTATGGAACATACATACTCATTATAAAAAAATTAATCATGAATAAGATAAATATTGAAAGAGGTAGAGAGAGATGGAGCACAAGTCAAGATAAATGATATTGGTTTTGAAGTTCCCTTACCATAGGTCCTTACTTGCTTGGTGCGTGCATCTAATATCTTCAATAATAAAATAAAATATATTAAATAATTTATTAAAAAAACTTTTTAAAGTTTATTTTATTTATTATAATTCTTTATTTTAACTTATTTTCATTTTATTTGGACACTATGTCCATGTTCACCATCCTGAGGACATTTGTATCATGATTTTAAGGTCGCATCAATTTGTTGATAATTATATATGATATTGTCAAATGGGTCCCTAAATCCTAAAGTTATAAGGTATCAAGTTTATTTCATTGCATTGGATCAAAATTATATAAATATTATGTAGTTTTGAGAAATAAACAAGGCTCATAGATTATAAATGTTTTAATTTAATGGTTAGTTTATTTAGGTGGTTTTTTCGAACATGATGAGCTTAATTAGTTTCATTTAATATTTATGTTTATTTAACCATTCAGGAATATAAAATAAAATATAAATATATATTTTGTTCTCATATTTATCCATAAAATGATTATTATAATGATCCATAAAGGTAGGGATGAAAAATGAAATAAGTCATCCATGGAGGCGGTGAATCAGCTGTAATATGGGTGAAATTTTCCAAAGAGGAAGATGGATGAGGATTATTAAATTAATATTATAACATTTAAATATACTTATGATACTAATTTAATTATATTAATATTGTTATAATAGATTTATATGAGGTGTATGAAGAATATTTAAAGGAATAAAAATAAAAAATATTGTTTAAGAGTACCTATATTTCTCGTTGTGATGAACCCTTTACTAATACGATTATAGCTTCAATGGATGTAATTTGATGACAATAAAACCTATAATACATGTATAAGAGTGTTGTTATATATTTTTTAAGAGTTTTTATGAGATAATAATCTTATGGTGTGAGAAGAAGTGGGTATTTATAAGGGGATGACAGGGGTGTTTTTAATAAAATATTCATTAATTTATTACTTTTACCACAGACTACCAATAATGATAACTATTTTGACTATAAATTGTAATTGGTTAGAGTACGTATTATTTAATAGTTCCATATATCATCCCATATGAAATTAATCATGTATTTAGATTATAATATAAAATGTTGTATTTTTTCATATTTCACTATTCAGAAAAAAAATCAACTTTCATAAAAAAATACCAAAAAAATAACCCTGATCCAATTTTGACATGCTGATTCTGAAAATAAAATTTTTTATTCTCAAAATAAATCTTTGTATTTGAGAAATTTTATTTTTAAATATAATCATTATTCATTAAAATATACTAATTTTTATGGAAGAATCACTTTTATAAACCTTCAAAAAATTACTCATGATGTCATAAACTTATTTTATTTTTTATATAAAAAATAAATATTTATTTAAAACCATAGTTTGAAAATAAAATTTTATTTAAAAATTTTAAATTTATTATAAAAATATATTATAATAAAATAAAACATGTATGTTTTCCTAAAATAAAATTAGGGTTTCTTTGTGTCAAATATTTATTTTATCAAAATTTAAACATTTATTTAATTTTCTTATAATATAATTACCTTATATTATTTTCTTGAGATACCAAATTATTTTTTTATGTTATAAATATCAGGTTAAAATCCATAATATTAAAATTAATATTCCTAATGGTCATATTTCAAATATTTATATTGGTTAGTACTTTATATAAATACTATATATTTCCTACATTCTTTACTCACTAAAATTTTATATTATTCATCTTAAAAACGTCAATTATATTACTAATTTTTAATTTTTTTTTAATATTCTTGAAAATTGTTATTAATTTAGAAGACTAATATGATGTATATTTTCATATTATTGTTATTTTATTTTTCTAGGTTTATTTCCTCACTATAATTCCTTTAATTTTTTGGGTATATTTATTATATAAATGTAATATTCTATAATAATGTTTTTTTGGTTTTTATTTCATGTTTTATTATTCTTATACTATACTAAATTACTAAATATGACACATGTTTATTTAGAATTAAATTTCAATATATAAAATTATTGGTTGACACATTATTCCCCCTTTAGAAATTTTATCCAGAAAATTTTATTTCACACACTAAGATGAAAATATTTGTTGGAAATTGTTTTTTATTTATTCTACAGGTTACCATGTTTCCACTTCATACTTATAATTCTTCTAAAGTACTTTTACAAGGATATTTATCTGTTTACATTGAACTTTTTCTGTATGTTCCAAGATCTTCACGGGCTCCTCCTCTTAATAGTGATCATTCTCCAACTTTTCCACATCTAGATTTAGTGAATTTGAGTTATTTGGTATGTTAGTATTTTAAATATACACATGGAACACCTCATACACTTATGAAATGATCAGTGGGATTTCCATTCAATAGGTCATAGCTCTAATGTGATTAGAATTATCAAAGGGGGAAATGTATCAGGGACATATAATTACCTTTTTCACAAACTTTATAACTATTTTCCATGGGGATTTATGAATTAAAACTTTATATCTAACCTAAAACACTAGTTATCATCTATAATTTTTAGCATAACACTTATATGGGATCTATGCTACTATGATGAGTTGCTAAATATATTTACCATTATCTACCATTCCTTCAACTAGTTAAGGTAAAAATAACTTATTTTATCCAACTTAATTTGTGCATATTAGAGTTTAATATTTTTCTCCTATAGAGGTTTCCATAAAGATACATTTGAATTATAAATTTTAATATATTGTTTTATGAGAAATTTTCTAGAGGAATATGTTTTTTCAAACATACATTGAAGTCTTTTGACCAATATCTCACCATATCCTTTAGGTTTTTATAGTCTTTTATGATTTGAAAATGGTATAAGGGTGATAGGCCCTATTAAACTTCAAATCTACATTTGAGGCATCTTGATGAATTTTCTAAAACATTGATTTTAAACATGGATATTGATTAGATACAATAAATAGTTTTGTTCCATATATACTTACCATTTCCCTAATGTATAATTTTTTATTTTGATTGAGTGAGAAGCCCTCTCGAAAGGAGATGAAGTGAAAATTTATTATAAGATGGTACACTGTAACTTAATTTCATTATTTTATTTTCATTTGATTATAAAGTGAGTAAAAAATACATGGTGATGTTATCCCATTTATATATTGGAATGGGTAACAATTTCATCCTCCATTTTGACCTTTTACTTTCTTCCTTCACTTGTTTCAAAAAAATCACTTAAATGTATATTTAACAATTTCTATCTTCATATTTTTTCTCCAATAGTATGATTTAATATCTCAATACATCTTTTTTCTCCCTTTATGGATATAGAATGTTGATCTATGAGCATTATTCAATGGATACTTCTTTATCTTAGGCTCAAATGGTATGCAGAGTCATTTCCCAAATATCATTACTTCTTTATCAATGTTGAACTCTATGGTTTTCACATTTTTATTGCATCCCCATTATTTTTATCTCAATATATTCCATCTAAAATTTCTTAATATTCTATGGAATGGATGGTTGTGTGATAATTTTTACAAGGTGGTATATTGTTCCTTCATTTATTATTTACTAGTCCATACTTTAAATTTTTAAGAAGATTATATGATTCTCAATACACATCATAGATAAATTTGTGAGATATTTTTATGTAGAGTATTTACCACTTTATTTTCCTTTCAAAGATGGTAATGTATTTGAAAATTATAGTAATTGATCAGCTATAATAATAATTGTTATTGTATGTTGATATCCTTCTATGTGAATATATATATGTGAGGTTTTTATCATTGGTATATATTTTACACTTCTATCCATATAGACAATTCTTACAAATATTCAATTCAAATATTACTCTATCCCACTCCATATAATGCATTAATTATATGGATTACAAATAAAAAGATTTATTTTTTAATTATTTTATTTATAACAGACTTCATAAATAATATTCAGCATTAGTTATTAAATAACCAATGTGAATGAAATGAAAGATATCTTTTCTATGTCATTTATTTAATAATAGACATTGAAAACTTGTTTTTAAATATTGTTTATTAAATAACCGATGTGAAAATCCATTAATTTTGTTTTTAAATTTTAGGTAGTCATTTTGTGTTCATTCATTCTTAGAAATATAGTCATTTTTCTCCCATGCATTCATCCATAACCCCTTTTTCTTTAATCTGGTGGCCTAAAATCTCTTTTAGTTGGACATAACCACCTATATCCACCCAAATCCATTGTAGAACACTATGTTTGGTCCCTCTGTACTATCTTCCCCTTTCTATCACCTTTTTATTCCAAACCCTTATGATATCTACTTGTAGTTTTTTTATTTTCCTTGTGTCCAATTTATGTTTAAATTTATGAATTTTGTTTTAGACATGTTTTCTTGAATTTTATCCTCCACAATTTTTTTAGTTCTGATTATTCATAGATTTAAATTATTTTATAATTGATGAATGAATGTTTTGAAATAATGGTTTTATTAAATGATTATTTGATTAATTAGTGTTATAAATAATGTTAATTTACTCATTAATTGGTGTCCAAGGTATGATTTTTCTTCATTATGAATTGGTGTTTTGAAGGTATACTAGATTATAAAGTTTGAATACAGAGTATTGATAATATATATTTATATGATATTGATGATTTCATGATCATATTGTAACTGGAGTTTCATCCAAATTTTATTTGTATGGAAACAATTTTTGGTTAGCCTAATTATTATGTTTTTGTAATCACCATGGAATGTCAACTTTATTATAAGTGTAGGCTTGTATTTATATTATTTATCATTTTCTATAATTAATTTTTTATCACATTATAATATTGGTCCATATATATTATGATATTTCTTCATTCACATTGAAAATAATAAATATATATTTATCAAATTAAATAATAAAAATAAAGAATAATTATGTTTTATTTGTGGTCAAACTTTTAAAATCAATGTAAATATTTCTATACCATTCTGTTTTTTTTTTATTTTCTTCTGAAATAATGATAATTAAGTATGTTCAAAGTGATAATTTTGTTTATTAAATTCATTTTCATTATTTTATGTCTGAAATATATTTTATTTTTCATTATTATTTGTAAAATTAAATTTGAAATTAAATTTAAAAATATAATAACTTATTTTAAATTCTTGATATTTTTTATATATAATAATGATTCCAAGTTGGATTATTGCACTATTAATAATTGAAGAATAAGAGGAAAGTGTAACGCCCTGACCCCAGTTAACCATAGTCAATGCATTATTACATAACATTGGTATGACCACAAAAGATCAAGTCTCGAAAGACCGATTAGTTTAATATCCTTAGAAACACTAGATACATTCATAAGTCTTACATTACATCATAAAGTTAAAAAAACTACAACAACATATTGTCTTCATATCCCCTCATACTATCCTTATAGGTCATTCATAAAATACTTCTTCACATCCTGGGAAAAATAAAACATTGAAAGGGGTCAGCTCAAATGCTCAGAAGGGAAAACAATATAGCGGAAACTTTCATAAATAAACAAAAACATCTAAGGCAATGTATAACTAAAACAAAAGCCTTTTAAACTTGAACTTCAGAAAAATATGGAAAAGATAAAATGAAATAATTCCATTTACTTATTCACATAGATATTCTACTAGTCGAATAATCGCATGCAATATCAATAACCACTTTCATAATGATGGAATGCATAATTCCAGACTATCAAAACCATATAGTCAAGGCCTTGTGCCAAGACTACAAATAATATTTTGTCAAGGCCTTGTTCCAAGACACTAGTTTGTCTCATGAGACCTATCGATGCATCGAGGAGCTATATCATGCTCCACCCATCACTTAATAAGTCCAATGCATTCCTCATAAAAACAGGTTTAAACATAACATAAACATTCGTATTAAAACTAGCATACGAAGTGTCAATACTTTATCCATAAACCATGAATGGTATAAAAATAACACATCCCCGGTCAAACATATCACAAAACCTTCAATACTATATGGATGTTTTTTTATCATAATAAATTAATTTCAAATAATCTTAAAATCCATCAAAGGATGTTGACATAGATGAAATCAAAATTATTTGAGAGAAATATCTCTTTTTTTAAAAAATAATTTAAAAGTAACATAATCATAAAATAAAACATTTAATTTGAAAATATTCATATAATCTTGTAAGGTAATCTTCTAAGATTTTATAATGGCGTAAAATAGCCGCACCTGCCGTACAAGTTAAAAAAACATTCTTACCTTAATTATGTCGAAAAGGTTAAAAAGGACCTTGTTTCGAAAACGATGGAAAGATTTCTTTATAAACATATTATAAAAAGTCAAACAAGGGTATAAATGACTTTAACCCATATTCTATAAAATAGTAAGAATGTTTTCAAATACATTTTTAAGAAACATGGATGTGGATGATAAAGAGATCCCAATAGATAATTACATATAAACAACCTCAGATAATGAAGAGATTGTAGAATTAACCCTTACCTTGTACTTTTACTTGGTTGAGGGTTGGTTAACCTAATGTATAATGGTGAAATAATTGTTATTAAATTATACAATAATCATATACATTAATATGATATCATGTATGATCTTTTAACATTGCTTTGTTAATAATATCTTAGTATTATCGTTGTTTCGGGTGTTAACTGATTTGTTTTCCTTTATATGCTTTGTTACATAAGTCATGTTTTTTATGAATAGGTTGTATCTTATTCATATCTATAATGATATCAAGTCCTTAAACATTACTTTTAATTATCAAATGATAATTATTCTTGAATGGATACGATGGGGAATGAATCTCATCGCGTTCGTGGAGACGGTAGTCCGTGCGTACACACGAGTGACAATATCATTATATTGATATTAAAATCATATATAATTGGATGGTATATCATATATACAAAATATTTATAATGTTATATTTATTTTCTACTTGAATTATACATCATTATTATACCCATCCAAATAATAATGTATTGAATAACAATTACATCACGGCGTGGAGACGGTAAGCCGTACGTACGCACGTAAGGTGACATGTCATTCAAAGGATGAATAGAATACTAAATATGGTTGTAACATATTTATAATAACATCACAGTATATATAATATACTGTATTTATCATTTTAGAATGGAAATATCAAAGAAAGAAGAAGTGGAATAAGGAAGGAACTTGAAAGAGGGTGGTGAAAACATTACCTCTTCTTCGTTTTCTTCCTTTTGATTTGATCAAAAGGGATACTTAGGTTGGATTTTTTATCAAACTAATGCCTCTAGGATTAAGTGAGGTAAGTTTAGAGAATATTTGGGTAGGGTTTGGCCGATCCAAAAGTCTTTGAAGGTATTAATTTGAGAGAAGGGGGAGTTCCCTTTTATAAGAGGGGTGAGGGGTGCCCTAGGAAAAACTTAAAATATTATTTTATAATAAATTAATATTAGGTTTATAATGGCTCCAAAGTGAATTATTTCAATGATAAAGTGGGTATGGGTCGAAATCCGTTCAACCAATATATTTTATACAGGTTTGGATCACTAAATTAACCTTATAATTTATTTTTAACTCTTAGTTAAATAGTTTGACATTTACCATGTCTCATTGTATTTTTATATTATATGGTTAATAAACATACTATATAAATCCAAGATAATCCTAATTGTTTCATTAATGATACAAATATCATTATATAAGTACTTTTTCCGAACGTTATATTTTTAGGAATAGAATATCAATTAATAATATAATATTTGTTTTAAAAACTCTTTTATGTCAATTTTGACACTATTTGGTATTTTGTTTTTTCTGAATTCATAACAGCATTATTACTTCGAAAAAAATTCATCTAACTAACCCTAATATGTAATATTAACCTAGAAGATTATTATAATTCATAAAAAGTCTCAAATTATATTTATTTGGATATTTATAATATCATTTATTTTAAAATTTCATTAATTATATAATTACTGCATCACCATTGTGTCATACATAAATTAAATTATTTAATGTCTAAAATTTCTAAATAAAATACCATTATGTAGGAAATATATTTATCTTTATAATGAATATTTATAATATAATTTATCTTATGTATAACCCTATATTAAATTTTTTTATTTATTAAACTTTGATTTTAACTCTTTTAACTCTTCTTCAAATTAAATAATAATAAATGTCTTTATCTAATCCAAGTGGACCAAAAAGGTTCATATTTTATTCCTAAGGTTTTTTTTGGTTGAATTATACTTATCCAATAAAATTAGTACATGTGTTAGGGTAATAATAATATCATTTTTACCCTTAATTACCCTATTTACTTTTAACCGTGGTTAATAAAAGTAACAAGTTACTATTCACCAAAAATTATTTTTATCTTAATGAACCAAATTTTATTCCTCAATATTAACTATGACACTTGTATTTTCTAAATTACACTCACAAAATCAGTAAAATTAAGTTTTATGTGAATTTCCAAATTCTCCTAGGAGGTGGGTAAAAGACGGTGAAAAGTTCAACAAAATTTTTATATATCTAAAATTATTCTAAACTAACTCTAATTAATTACATTGAAATTATATAGGTATTATGTATCTATTTTGACCTTAATTAAATTTAAATAAAATAAATAATTATTCAAAAAATTCGGTTTTAAACTATAACTCATTGTTTTTCACTATTCATCAAAAACTGAAAGTTTTCAGAAAAATACCAAAAGTTCACCCTAAGCTAATTTTGATATTCCAAATCCAAAAATGAAGTCCATTTTGAAAGATAAAATTTATAAAATTTCAAAAGGTGGGTATTACTATTCATAACGGCTAGTTTGATTGGTTGTGGTGTGTGATAGAACTCGAAGTTGTGTACAACACACGCTGATATATTATTCAAAGAGAAGTGTGCCATGGAAGGTTGGGGTGTTACATTCTCACCTCCTTCAAATAATTTCATCCTCAAAATTTCTAGAATATTACTGCATAAAAGACTCGGGTGGTTCTTCATTATAAGTTCCTCAGGTTCCCACGTTGCCTCTTCCATCTTATGGTTTCTCCATAAAACTTTTACCAGACGTGTCATCCGGTTTATCAATACTTGTTCTCTTGTATCAAGAATCTTGAAATCGAGAAATTTGGAGAGATTTGGCATCATTTCCAAATGATAAGCTACAGCCACAATTCGTTCTAGAATTTCGAAAGGTCATATGTACTTGGGACTCAATTTACCTTTCTTACTGAAACATATAACTCACTTCCATGGAGATAACTTCAAGAAAACATGATCTCCCACCTGAAACTCCAAATCCTTCCTTCGGTTATCGGCATAGCTCTTCTACCGACTTTGAGCTGCTTTGATGTGGTTTTGGATTACCTTCACCTTTTCCATCGTTTCCTCCACCGGTTTTGGGCCTATAAGTTTTCTTTCACCGACGACATCCCAACAGGTTGGTGTGCGACATCTCTTTCCGTATAACGCTTCATATGGTTCCATCCAAATACTTGAATGGAAGCTATTGTTATAGGAAAATTCCACCAGAGGTAAATATTGATCCCACATACCCTGAAAGTCAAGTGATCATGATATCAACATGTCTTCTAATGTTTGAATTGTCTGTTCTGATTGTCCATCAATTTGGGGGTGGTAAGCAGTGCTCAAACGAAGTGCAATATCCAAGGCCTTTTGAAGACTTTTCTAGAATCTTGAAGTAAAACATGGATAAATATTATAAACAATCAATAGGGGTACTCCATGAAGTCTCACAACTTCATTAATATATAGTCTTGTTAGACGTTCAAGTGGTAGATCTTCTCTTATAGCAAGAAAATGTGCTGACTTCGTAAGATGATCAACAATGACCCATATTTCATTGTATCTTCTAGGAGTCTTTGGTAGTCCCATGACAAAGTCTATCATGATATTATCCCATTTACACTCAGGTATGGGAAGAGGTTGCATGACTCCTCCAGGTTGTTTCCTTCCAGCTTTCACTTATTGACAAACCATACATCTTGACACAAAATCAGCGATCTCCCTCTTCATGTTGTCCCACCAAAAATGTTCCTTCAAATCTCTATACATCTTGGTGCTCCCAGGGTGTATATAGAAATTGGAACTATGAGAATCGTCCAACAATTCCCTTTTTAGATTAGGTATATTGGGAACACAAAGTCTCTTCCCAAATTTCAAAATTTCATCTTCATACACAAATTCACTCAATCTCCCATTATTCACAACTTTAATATTCTTTTGAAACTCTTCATCATTGGTCTGAGAACTCTTTATCCTTTCTAGTAAATATTTTTTGGCAACCATTTGAAAAATAATTGATGTTTCACCTTCCATGGTTATTCCCATATCCATCTTTACTATATCTATGTATATATGACCCTTTTTAACTCTCATCTTGTTCAAAACACCATGATATTTTCTACTCAAAGCATCTACAGCCTTATTTTCCTTCCTCGGGTGGTAGTGCATCGTGCAATCATAATCCTTGAGTAGTTCAATCCATATCCTTTACCTCATGTTGAGTTCTTTCTATGAGAAAATATACTTCAAACTCTTGTGATCAGTATAAATCTCACATTTCTCACCATAGAGATAGTGTCTCCAAATATTCAAAGCAAATATTACAGCTGCTAACTCATGATCGTGAGTAGGATAGTTTTTCTCATGAATTTTTAGCTTTCGTGATTCATAGTCAATAAACCTATCATTCTGCATAAGGACACAAAGAAGTCCTTTCTTTGATGCATCACTATAAATAATGAACCCATCATTCCCCGATGGTAGAGTCAATATAGGAGCATTTACTAATCTTCTCTTCAGTTCTTCAAAACATTCTTCACACTCTTTTGTCCAAAAAAAATTAACCCCTTTACGTGTGAGCTTCTTTAATGGGTTATCCAATTAGGAAAAGTTCTAGACGAAACGCCGATAATAACCTACTAAACCAATAAAACTGTGTACCTCAGTTATACTCGTCAGTGCTAGACATTCTTGGATTGCTTTTTTCTTAGAAGGATCAGCAGATATTCCATCCTTAGAGACAATAAGGCTAAGAAAATAGATCTTCTGAAGCCAGAATTTTCACTTTCTAAACTTCCCATATAATTCATGTCTCCTAAGAGTCTTCAGGATAATGCGCAAGTGATTTTCATGATCTTCGTAGCTTTTGGAGTATACCAAGATATCATCAATAAATACCACTAAAAAATCATCTAGATATTCCTTGAAAACAATGTTCATTAGATCCATAAAAATAGAGGGTGCATTAGTCGGCTCAAAAGGCATTACTGTAAACTCGTAATGCCCATACCTTGTTCGAAATGCTGTCTTTGGAATATCTTCCTTCATCATACACAACTGATGGTATCCAGATCAAAGGTCATTCTTTGAAAAGTATTTAGCTCCATGTATTTGGTCAAATAAATCATCAATGCGAGGTAGGGGATACTTGTTCTTTATTGTTATAGCATTGATTTCACTGTAGTCGATACAAAACCTCATAGATCCATCTTTCTTCTTTAGAAAAAGGATAGGGGCTCCCCATAGAGAAACACTAGGGCGAATAAATCTCTTATTACTAAATTCATCTAGTTTTTTCTTTAGTTAAACTAATTCCACAGTGGCCATTCTATAAGGGGTATTCGATATGGGCCTTGATACAGGAATTAAATCAATGGAAAACTCAATTTCTCATTCAGGAGGATGTCTAGGTAAATCCTCTAAAAAAACATCAACATATTCTCTCATAATAGGTACATCCTCTATTTGAAAATTCATTTCATCACCCATAGTCATTTCATTCTCTTCCTCCCTAATAATTGAATTTAGTTGAGCTAATGAGGGTGGATCTAGATAAGAATTAGGTGGGGATGATTATGCTCTAAAGATAAGGTGTTCCTTATCATCATCATCAAAAATCGTAACCTCCTTCTTCTTACAATAAATCTTCACATCATGGTCTGAAATCCAATCCATACTGAGGATTATATCAAACTCAATCATAGGTATGACGATGAGATCAGCAGATAAAGAACATTTATATGATCTAATGGGAACGGATTCACAAAACTTTGTTGCGATGATACTTCCCGTAGGATTTTTAACTGACAACTCCCTTGTTAAATCAAATTGGAAATATCTAATTTTCTTAGAAAACTAGGAAGATATGAAACAATGTGATGATCCATAATTAAATAAAGCATTTTCTAAACTTGAGGAAACCATTAAATTACCTGCCACAATGTCTTTCGGAGCTTCTACCTCAACAGTAGTGATAGAATAAGCTTGGCCTTGCTCCCTTTGCCTTTTTTGATGTAAGTTCCCTTTGATCTTAGGACATTCATTTGCATAATGTCCCATCTCCCTGGAATTGTAGCATTGAACATTGGTATCTTCTTTCTTCCCCTTGCAATCACGAGATTGGTGGCCTTTTTCACCACACTTGTAATAGAATCCCATTCCCTTAAAGAAAGTACCAGGGTGTTTCTTCCCACATTTACTAAAGTATGGATATTCAACTTTTCCCTTCTTCCCCTTATTTCCATTTCCAGAGTGATCAGCAGATCTCTTCTTCTCTTGCTTTGCTTTAAAGTTGTCAAACTTGGAGAATTCCTTTTCTGTCTTGATAGCACATGAGACAATATCTTCGTATGATAAGAAGGATTGTGAAACTAATGCTCGACAGATAAATGGTTTTAACCCATGAAAGAAACGATCAATCTTACTTCTTGGGTTACGTATATAATCTGCAGCATGCCTTGCTAACCTTGTAGAGTTAGACTCATACTTTGCAACATTCTCATCCTCCTTTTGCCTCAGACTCAGAAATTGTCTTTCCATATCTGCTCGATGGTCATGAGGAAAGTATTTTTCTAAGAAAATATCATTTAACTCCCTCCATTACATATTTGATACTTCATCATATTCCTTCGTATTTTGAATCAATAACCACCATTGATCAGCATCTCTAGTGAGGCGGTAAACTGTCATGACAACTTTTTCCCTTTCACTACTCCCCAAGGCGTGGAATATTTTCTATAAGGAATTTATCCATTGCTTAGCTACTAGTGGATTTCTACCCCCATTGAATGTTGGTGGTTATTGCCTCATGAAGTGATCTAACATTGATCCTCCATGCTGCGGATCAGGGTGCTCCATACGGGTAAGGTTATTATTCATAACCTGAGTGAGTTGTCACAGTATGGTGATTAGCTAATCAGCACCAGTTGCATCACCAGCTCCACTATAATTATCTTGAGAAGGAGGGAAATCCCTACATGGTGTGTGTTCATTGATATTGTTTACATTCCTTCCACTAGGTGCCATTTCTAAAAAATGGCATAAACTAGATCAGTTTATGAATCAAAATACATAATTCCATACTTGTAAAACACATAACATAAATTAAACTATTTATGGATATAATCCATAATCATAAAAAAAAAATTTTCTTTGAGGAAGTATATACTCCTAAATCCTTCATAATGGTTTGTAAAAAAAATGAGAATTATCCTAAGCATATCCCCCAGGAGTGTCGTAACCAAGAGTGCAGCAAGGCTCGTTGTCGTGCACCAGTTCCCATTCGAGTCTAGTTTAAAGTGGTGTTTTAGGGTTTTACCCCTAGGTACATCTGTGCCAGAGCCGCCTCTACCTTCTTGTATCCAGACACGAATTTATTGCTCGGAAAACTCAAAAAATATCTACAATACCAAAATTCTAGGAAGTTCTTCTATACTAATCCTCAAAGTCTATCTTAGGGATATGTGCTCTAATCAGAGGTTATCTAAATCTAGCTCCCAAGGTTTGTACTAAACTTCCTATGATACCAACTGTAATGCCCCGACCCCAGTTAACCAGAGTCGGTGCATTATTACATAACATTGTCATGATCACCAAATATCAAGTCTCGAAAGACCGATTAGTTTAGTAGCCTTGGAAACACTAGATACATTCATAAGTCTTGCATTACATCATAAAGTGAAAAAAAAACTACCCAAACATATTGTCTTAGTATCCCCTCATACTATCCATGCAGGTCATTAATAAAATACTTCTTCACATCCTAGGAAAAATAAAACATTGAAAGGGGTGAGCTCAGATGCTCAGTAAGGATAACAATATAGCGGAAACTTTTATAAATAAACAGAAACATTTAACGCAATGTATAACTAAAACAAAAGTCTTTTAAACTTGAACTTCAACATAATATGGAAAAGATAAAATGAAAAAAATCCATTTACTTATTAACATGGATATTCTACTAGTCAAATAATCACATGCAATATCAATAACAACTTTCATAATGATGGAATGCATAATTCCATACTATCATAACCACATAGTTTAGGCCTTGTGCTAAGACTACAAATAATATTTTGTCAAGGCCTTGTGCCAAGACACTAGTTTGTCTCATTATACCTATCGATGCATCGAGGAGCTATAGCGGGCTCCACCCATCAATTACTAAGTCCAATACATTTCTCATATGAACAGGTTTAAACATAACATAAACATTTGTATTAAAACTAGCAAATGAAATGTCAATACTTTATCCATAAACCATGAATGGTATAAAAATAACACATCCCTGGTCAAACATATCACAAAACCTTCAATACTATATGGAAGTTTTGTATCATAATAAATCAACTTCAAATAAGCTTAAAATCCATCAAAGGATGTTGACATAGATGAAATCAAAACCATTTGAGAGAAATATCTATTTTTTTTAAATAATTTAAATGTCACATAATTATAAAATAAAACATTTACTTTGAAAATATCCTTATAAGCTTGTAAGGTAAGCTTGAAAGATTTTATAATGGCAGAAAATATCTGCACCCGCTGTATAAGATAAAAAACATTCTTACCTTAATTCTGTCAAAAAGGTTAAAAAGGACCTTGTTTGGAACATGATGGAAAGATTCATTTATAAACATATTATAAAAAGTAAAACAAGGGTATAAATGACTTTAACCCATAGTCTATAAAATGGTAAGAATGTTTTGAAATACATTTTTAAGAAACATGGATGTGGATGATAAAGAGGTCCCAGTAGATAATTATGTATAAACAACCTCGGATAATGAAGAGATTGTAGAATTAACCCTTACCTTGTAATTTTCCTTGATTGAGGGTTGTTTAACCTCCTTTATAATGGTGAAATACTTTTTATTAAATTATACAAGAATATTATACATTAATATGATATCATATATGATCTTTTAACATTTCTTTGTTAATAATATCTTAGTATTATCGTTGTTTCGGGTGTTAACTGATTCATTTTCCTATATATGCTTTGTTATGTAAGTCATGTTTTTTATGGATAGGTTGCATATTATTCATATCTAGAATGATATAAAGTCCTTAAAAATTAATTTTAATCATCAAATGATATTTATTCTTGAATGGATACGATGGGGAATGAATCTCATTGTGTTCGTGGAGAAGGTAGTCTGTACGTATGCACAAGTGACAATATCATTCTTTTGATATTAAAATCGTATATAATTGGATGGTATATCATATATACAAAATAATTATAATTTTATATTTATTATTTACTTCAATTAAACATCATTATTATATCCATCCAAATAGTAATGTATTGAATAACAATTACACCACGATGTGGAGACCGTAAGTCATACGTACGCACGTATGGTGACATGTCATTAAAAGGATGGATAAAATACTGAATATGGTTGTACCATATTTATAATAACATCACAGTATATATAATATACTAGATTTATTATTTTATAATGTAAATATCAAATAAAGAAGAAGTGGAAGAAGAAAGGAACTTGAAAGTGGGTGGTGAAAACATTACCTCTTCTTCAGTTTCTTCCTGTTGATTTGATCAAAAGGGCTCCTTAGGTTGGCTTTATAATCAAAATAAGGCCTCTAGGTTTAAGTGAGGGAAGTTTATAGAATATTTGGGTAGGTTTTGGTCGAGAAAAAAGGCTTTGAATGTATGAATTTGAGAGAAGGGGGAGTGCCCTTTTATAAGAGGGGTGAGGGGCACCTTAGGAAAAACTTAAAATATTATTTTATAATAAATTAATATTTGGTTTATAATGGCTCAAAAGTGACTTATTTCTAGGATAAGGTTGGTATGGGTCTAAATAATTTCACCCAATATATTTTAGACATGTTTGGGTCACTAAATTGATCTTGTCATTTATATTTAACTCTTAGTTAAATAGTTTGATGTTTACCATGTCTCTTTGTATTTTTATATTATATGGTTAATAAACTTACTATATATATCCAAAAAAACCCAAGTGGTTCATTAATGATATACCTATTATTATGTAAGTCCTTTTGCTGAACCTTAGATTTTTATGAATAGAATATCAATTAATAATATAATGTTTGTTTTAAAAACTCTTTTATGTCAATTTTGACACTATTTGGTATTTTGTTTTTTCTAAATTCATAAAAGTATTATTACTTCAAAAAAAATTCATATAACCAACCCAAATATGTAATATTAACCTATAAAATTAGTTTAATTCATAAAAAGTCTAAAATTACATTTATTTGGATATTTATAATATCAATTATTTTAATATTTCATTAATAAGGTAATTACTACATCACCATTGTGTCATAAATAAATTAAATTATTTAATGTCTAAAAATTATAAATAAAATACTATTATATAGGAAATATTATATTTTTCTAATTAATATTTATAATCTAATTTATCTTATGTATATCCCTATATTAAAAATGATTTAGTTATTAAACTTTGATTTTAACTCTTTTAACTCTTCTTTGAATTAAATAATAATAAATGTCCTAATCTAATCCAAGTGGACCAAAGAGGTTAATATTTTATTACTAAGGTTTTTTTGGTCGAATTATACTTATCCAATAGAATTAGGACATGTTTTAGGGTAATAATAATATCATTTTTACCCTTAATTACCCTATTTACTTTTAACCGTGATAAATAAAAGTAAAAAGTTAATATTCACCAAAAATTATTTTTATCTTATTGAACCACATTTTAATCCTTGATATAAACTTTGTCCCTCGGATTTTCAAAATTCCACTCACAGAAGTGGTAAAATTAAGTTTTATGTGAATTTCCAAATTCTCCTAGGAGGTGGGTAAAAGACGGTGAAAAGTTCAATAAAATTTATATATATCTAAAATTATTCTAAAATAACTCAAATTAATTACAATGAACTTATATGGGTATTATTTATCTATTTTAACCTTAATTAAATTTAAATAAAATAAATAATTATTTAAATAAAAATTCGGTTTTAAACTATAACTCAGTGTTTTTCACTATTCATAAAAAATTGAAAGTTTTCAGAAAAATACCAAAAATTTACCCTAAGCTAATTTCGATATGAAAAATCCAAAAATAAAGTCCATTTTGAAAGATAAAATTTATAAAATTTTAAAAAGTGGATATTACTATTCATAACGTCTAGTTTGATTGGTTGTGGTGTGTGTTAGAACTCGAAGTTGCGTACAACACACACTACTGTATTATTCAAAAAGAAGCGTACCGTGGAAGCTTGCGGTGTAACAGAAAGTATTGATTGTTTTTTTTAATTTTATAAACCAAATATTCTAAAAATCAATCTATTTTTCTATCCATGATTAAATAATTTAAATATTAAAAAGTTGAAAAGAGGAGAAATGATAGATCATTTAATTTTTCATGTTTTCAATATGAGTTTCAAAATTTTGATTAGGCATGGTGAAACTATGAATAATTAAATATATATCGATGGTGATTATTTTTAAGATGATTAGTCTTTTAAAATTGAATAAATGATACATAATATTATAGTAAAGGAAATTGGGAAATCACTAATAATTATGGGTGTATATGGTGATGATAAAAAACTATATTCTAGTTGTGAAAATTTTATAGTTTTGTTGATGGTATTAATATTTATTAACATGAATGTAAAAAATGGATAGAGTGGAAATAATTTTAAGAATTTTCTATAGCTATTGGAAGACATACTTTATAAACATAATGATATTCTATATTCACAATATAATATGATGAAAATATTATGCCTCATTAGGTTGGTGTACAAGAAGATATATGCATGTCTAAATTATTGTGTTCTATATAAGAAGGAATATGAAGGTCTTTAAAAATGTCTTCAGTGTGGGACACCAAGGTATATATATTTAAATTAAAAACAAATTCTAATTTAGTATTTTCAAATAATCATTCCAACAAAATTTGGTATCTTTATTTAATTCCTCATTTGAAACATTTATTTTCAAATTCAAATGATGAAAAATGTTAATATGGAACATTTGTGATGGAAAATTATTCTGTCCAACTAATTATCCATAGTGGATGAAAATTAAATAATAGTTTCCAACATTTAGGAATAAATTAATAAATCTTAGAGTTAGACTATGAACATATGGACTGAATCCATATTGAATCCTTAATATAAAATATAGCGCATGGCCTATTTTATTGGTAATTTACAACTTATATATGCAATTTTTTATGAAGTAGAAATATATCATGTTGTGTTTAATGATTTATAAACCAAAACTACCTAGAAATGTTATTGATTATTTCTTGTGGCTATAAATTAATGATTTGAAACATTCATTAGATGATGGTATTAGAGTTCATGATTCATGTCAAATGGAAAATATTCAATTGAATTCAATGTTTATGGTCACTATAAATGACTTCTCAGCATATGGAAATTTATCTATAAATAGTGTTAAATGTCATTATGCTCATCCAATTTGGGAAGAATTAACTTCATATTAACAACCACAACAAGGGATAAAAATAGTATACATGAGTCATCAATTATTTTTACCTATTGATACATCTTAATGAATAAAAAAAATCTAGGCCTCACAAGAATTTTATATTGGTCTGAAATATTTTTTCATTGATTGGTATTTTGAAAGGGTGAAAAACGTTGATGTTACAATCAGAAAGACCAAAAAAATCTAGTAATGATATAAATATTTAGAATAAATTATCAAAAAAATTAGAGATTCCATATTGTAGATACCATGAGGTCAAATATAACATTTATGTAAAGAATTAGGAGAAAAATATCTATGATATTTTGATTGGAACATTGCTAGATATTAAATCAAAGACTAAATATGGGTTGAATGTAAGATTGTACTTACTCTAAATTGGAGTATGTTTAGTGTTATCTCACACTTCTAATTGATTATGAACATACTTACCTTTATCTTTTCATACATTATTCAAGTAGGATAAATTAGTTTTTTCAGTGTCTCTATGGAATTAATGTTCTATAGGGTTATTCATTGAGTGTAAAAAATTTATGTCAGTAAAATATTTAAAGTTAATAAGCATGAAATATCATGATTGTGACCTCAAGATGATTCAACTCCTATCAGTTTCATTATGTTGATTATTTCTTATTCATATCAGAACAATTATCAAGAAGGTGTGTTATTTTTTCAATTCAATTTATCACAAAGTGACTGATCTGAATATTTTAAACAATTTGGAGAATGATTAAGTTTCTGTACTTTTTCAATAGGAAATGTATTTTCCTATATCTTTTTTATATCATAGTGAATTTAATAGTTCATTCGGTGTGATAAGTAAATCATTATAGACCTTTATATATACATTGATTCATCATTTTGAATGGAATATAAATATATTGAAGGGATATTTTAATAATTCATATCGAATTGAATCATCCATTGTTGATAATTATATTTTTGAAGAGGTTACGGAATTTTGTTCAAAACTATTATCTTCAATGAAGCACCTTAGTTTTCCTACAACTCACAGTGAACATGTTAGTTATTGGTAGAAGGGGATCTAGGTCTTCAAAGTAATGATAGGTGAAAAATAAAGAAGATACATTTATACATCTTGGATAATATAGATAATGCTCAGCTATATATTACATTTTATATTAATGTGTTAAAAATTAAAAATAAGAAATATATGTGGATTTTTAATGAGAATAACAAAAAAATTAAGATGGTTTAAAGAGACCATGCATGGTAGATCAGATGCATCAAAAACATTGAGATGGTTAGTGGTGGACCATGTTTAAATTTAGTAACATTGTTTGAGTATAGAATTAATGGATATAAATTTCATACAAAATATTAGGAATTAGAAATGAAATTCATAATTATTGGGTATTGGTGTTCATAGAAGCAATTAATTTTTCAAGTACCAAAGAAAAAACACAAACTCCATATCAAGTCTATATTATGGAGTCATTAAAGAAATATAGAAGGTTGATTACATTAAATTTTTAGAACTAGGGTTTAACAAAAAATGGTTTATCAGTAACAACAATGTCATAAATGATAAATTCAATATGACATTAGTTGATCTTAATAGATCAGGATACACAATTTATTCTTTTATCTTGGAAACACGTGAAAATAAATTCTATGTTCTTGATCTAACAAATGTGCATTGTAAGAAAAAACTATATTTTAGATATGAAAAACTTGATGATGATGCTGACTTAATTGAGATCCCGAATTCCACAGAAATATTATGAGAGAATATTGATGACCATGTCTTAGAAATGGATTGTGCCATATGGAACGATCCTAAAGAAAGAATATGGGGAAATAGTCATTTACTAATTTCTTAATATTATCGATAACATATATTTATTTATTATTTACCTTTTTAAATTTCAAAAAATGTTAGATATATTAAATTTATTTTTTTAATTAAAAAACATATTTTAAAAAATAAAATAAAATTTTTTATTATATGAGTTTTATTTTCTTTTTTGTATTATTTTTCAATTATTTAACTTTATATGTAACTATTGAATTTTTATTAATTTTTACATAATTTTTGCTTTATTTTTATATATAATTTTATGTTTCATAAATATTGGTAGTATTATTTTATCATTGTTAATTAATAATGAATCAGATAGATAGTATTTTCAATATTCTTTTTAAAATTATTATTAAATTGTCTTTAAAATATGTTAATGAGTGGTTTGTTTAGTATTGTATTGTATTGTTTATATTATTTTCAAAAATATATTCAAATTTTAATATAAAAGTTGTATTTTTTATAATATTTTTATTAATTTTTGTTTTATTTTGTTTTTATCATTCTATATCTAATTAATATTGTTAAAATTTTAGTTAACTACATTAAAAATATGAATAAAAATGTATATGGATGAGTTTTCTTTTTATTGGATTATTTTCATTTTCTATTTAATTATATATATAATAGTGTTACTTTTATATTTGTTTGCTAATTTTTTGTTAATTTCATTTATTGTATAATTCCATATCAAACATCTGAGTCACCTCGAGGTTTTTTGGGAGACAGTACACATAAATCTATTTAGGAGCCTCATAATCTGTCTATACAGGAGCCATCTATATCCATAGGGGTATAAAATTATTCCTATGATTTTAAAATTAGAAACCCAATTTTACCAAAATTACTGGCTTCCTATAGCAAGAACCAAAGGATATCTGTTGAGCTTGATGATAATGATATTCCCAAGAGTCCAAATTCAAAACAATTTTGGACTTTTGTTGTAATTCAAGCTCAGTTCAAAGATAGTATTTTGATTTTTAATTGTAAAATTGTCTAAAAAAATAAAATATCTTAATTATGAGAGATAATTTTAGTCAAATAATTTGATATTATTTTACTTATAATGATTTTTTTACTAATATAGGTTTTTTCCTTCTTATTAGATGATATATGATATACTTGACGCTAGAGAATTCAGATTTTGATGTAAGGAGATAGATGTATTTTAAATAAAACCTCGTTATAGATTTTATTTTTGTGGAAAGGCATGATCAAAATCCATGTGATGTATATCCTTTTCTAGATGAAGATACATGGATGTGGTTTGTTGAATGTAGATGATAAGAATAATTTTTTGTAATTGAAATTTCATATTTTAGAATTTTTTTTCTATTAATGATCATAATAATAATTTTATCATTATTAATTTATAGAAACTAAGGAAATATCATCAAGATATCAAATCCAAAAATTTATACCCTTGTAATTTACCTAATTGATAGTATACATTATTGGAAGAAGAAATGATGGCCGAAAATTTTAAAAAAATTAAGAGTTGAGGCTTCAAGCTCTATAGAGGTTATCCCTCTTTCCCATGATGCTAGAAATTAAAAATGGAAGAAGTGATAAATGTATATAATGGGACAATATCTAATGGAATAGTCGAGGGCTATAGATGATAAGACTGTAAGTAGTTATTTAATTTATTTATGTTATTTATGTTAATTAAACTCTTAATATATTGTGATTCACTAATGAATTTTTATAATATTATATACATAAATCCCTTGAGGAGTAGAGTATATCGGTTACCATTATACCTAATGGTAGGAAGGATATTTTTCCTCTTATATTGGTAAATCCTAAACTCCTAGGTCACATACGAGGATGCGTAGAAGGTATATCAGTAATAAAAATTTTTCTTATTATTGAGCTTCTTTGAAGGAGGATAAATATAAAGGAAAAATAGAATCTTTAGAAAATACAGTTTAGGATATGGGTGAAATAATGGTTGAAATTATAAGATATTTGGTACAGTCAATGTTTTCTGACTTGAAAAAGACAGTTTCAGGCTACAGATCCCACTCCTCTACCTTTGCCTTCTTATCCAACTCCTAGAGCTCCTCCACCACTCTTTCCCTTCTATTGTGAGTTATATATTAAGGATACCTAACATCATATTGTTTCATATGGGATATATATTATATTACGGATATTTTTCATCATCAATATATAGATATGGGGTAGATTTGGATCATCGTGCGAGATATTATAGATAGATCACCAAGAGTGACATTTTATATTGATGAGATCACAATAATCAGAAAATTTATCTACCGTTATTTAGATTTTCAAACTATAATAATCCCACAAACTACCACTGATGTGTGTATATATTAAATCCTTTATTTCATATTGGTGTTAAATTTTTTATAAAAAAATTTAATCTATATATTTATCAAATATTATTAAAATAATTCTTTAAAGGTATAGAAATACTATATAGATAACAAGTACATGATTTTATGACTTTAGATGCTACTTCATCTAGAGATGATAGATTATCAACATATTTATCTTTTTTGGTATTTTAATAGATTTTTGTTAATTCAAACATTATTGTGTGAGAAATGAATTTGAATATTTTAAAAAGAGATATCATAGAGCTTATAAGTGGAGATTTTTTTGGAAACAATGTGATGTAAATATTTTCCATGTAAGTCAATTATCAAATTTTTTGTTTTATTTTAGTTTATTGAATCTTGATACTTCTACTTTTTTTATAAGGTATCTTTATAAACATTCTATTTAGTATAATATAGCATCAGTAAATGAATTTTTGGACCCATAATTTATTTCACCAATATTGATGACAATGAAACATATATAAAGAAGGATAAATATTGCTAAAATATTTCAAAATATTTTAATTCAGTGGTGGATGATTTCTTATCTTAAATAGTATAGGAAATATATTTCATAAAGTGTTATTTATATTAACTAAATAAACACTCACATTATATTTTGTGTATATTAGTGTCCATTGGATGTTCTGTGTTTATTTTCCAAAAGAGAAGGAATGTTACTTGTTATTCTATATACATGGTGACATGTGAGAAAATTTAAGAAATATATTGAACATGTAAGTTTTATTATTTGGAAAATTTTATATTATAATTATATTTACTTTTATTTCATAGAGATCATTTTCTAAGAGGGAATGGGTTTACTTTAGAGAAACAATAGGACAGTGGAGTGCAAAGATCAAATATATAATTTCATGGGTTACTTATCATTTAAAATTATTACATTTTAGATTAAATTACTACATTTTATATTCAATTACATAAATGTTCCCTTTAATTGAAAAATTAATTTAAAACATGTTTTCCCACTTCAATAAGGTCTAAAGGAATATGTATATTATGTATTAATATTTATGTTTGAAATAAATTCAAGTCGAACGATTAAAAAAATTTATAAGGTTATATTTTATTATAAACTTTCCTTTAATTTATCTTATAATTATATTAATAATACATGTTAATGCATATTTTTAATTATTCTTTTCTTTTTTATGACCCTATTCCTTATATTGAACAAGTGGAATGTCACTTATAAAAATAATTTGTGGATTATTTACCATGTTTTATTAGATTTTATTTTAATTATAATATATATTTTAAACATTATATTTCAAATTGTTAAGCTAAAATGATTTCAATTTTTGATATTGTTTTTTGGTTGATTATGTTGTTGTATTTTGTTTGTAGGTCTACTGTTGTACTACTGGGATTTTCTATTTGTATTTAATATATATATATAATCATTTTTAATGTTTTTTATTGTATAAAAGATGTCAAAAATATAATAAAATATAATTTTACATCATTTATATAGTAATTGATGTGAAAAATAGTTTACTACATCAGTAATTTCAAATAACTGAATTTATAGAGGGTTATTCATATTAGTTTTATTATAATCTATGTATAAATTTCTTCCCATTCTATATTTTTAGACTTATTCCTACTATATTTTTTTAGAAACTACCCTAAAACAATGTTTTTCACATCTTTTAACAAAAACCAATGTGGAAAACATAGTTACAATGTTGATTTCAATAGCATCGCAAGGAAATCGATGTTAAAACCCCCAAAAAACTAACATCGGAAGCCTTATTTTTCACTATATGGGTATTTATACTCAGGGATATTCAATTATTGGAAAACATATATTTTAACATTATCATTTATCATGAGTAAAAAACATATTCATTCCTTAAAGGAATCACTATATTTCAGAAAACCTTTACCACTTTAGGGTAGTATGTGGAAAAGTACAATGATTAGCCTCTTCATCAAATATTTGAATCTCTCTTCACATTAATCATCCTAGAAAAACCTCAATTCCTTCTAATATAGCTTGATTAGTGGGATTCACAATTTCATGATGTTCCTCTTAAACTACCGATAGTACTAAGTTAATCTAAGGAAACTATGGATTTATATTATAGTTTCAGTATGGGGCATCCTTTAATATGATTAGTCTTTAAAGTATCCCTAAATACCCAATATAATTTTATAAAATTCCCCAATAATGTTTTTTTATCCATACAAAATTCAAAATTACAATAATATTAATATAGATTCTTTTTTCCTAAAATAATTAACATAGTACTCTAATACTACTCATGTTTCTCCTTTATTTTGTATTATATGAGAATATCATCTATAAACACCAGCAAAAACTTTTAGAGATAATCTTTAAAAACTCTATTCATCATGACCTTGAAAATTACTAGAGAATTTGTGAGTTCAAATGACATCACTATGAACTCACGGTGTCTATACCGTATACAAAAGGATGACTTGAGAATTTATTTCTTCTCCACATTGAATAGATGATATCATGAGAAAATATTCACTTTAAAGAAGTAGTTATACCTTAAATGATTATCTAACAAGTCATCAATATTTTTCAGGGGATATTGGATTTTAATTGTTCTCTTTTTTACATCATAATTTTAACATCCTCACCCAAGATCCACTTAGCCTACACCTCGATTCGGCACGTCACATGGCCTCAAGGGCGCATCCCCTTACGCTAGAGGCTATTGAATTGTAGTGATGGATTTATGTGGTACAATCAGGATACTATACCCTCACATCAAAGTAGAACAACATATATAATAAATAAATAGACAACAACGGATGCATATGATTAACCAAAATCACAAAAGACACAGTCACTATAATAACAGGACCAGTAACCCACCATAGTAAAAGCCTAATATTATAGAATGGAATAGCTTAAAAATATAACAAACAACTGTGGAAGCATAAATGGAAAATAAACTATAATAATATCAAAATCTAAGAGGATGATTCATATACATGATGATGTCATGGCATGAAAATATACAAAAAAGGGGAAATATGAGACATGCATATACAACATATTATACAAAAATACATAAGAACAAAAGACTACTCTACTATCATCATTATCATATTCTTGTTCTTCTACTCCCATGATCCATGTTATAAGATAAACAAATCAAGCATCTATTGTAGGGCTCTTTCCCTTATCTATACATGTAAACATGTAATCTACTCATATAACAAAGGTGGCCCAAGTATAGTGTGAGATAAAATCCCAGTATACTACCACTAATAGTTTCTAGAAATAATCCATCATGTGCACATAGAAACAAAAGTGATAAGGTATAAAAATAACAAACTAAGATATATAAGAAAAATACCATCCATATCAGGTTCCTACATGACATCGAGCTAGCTCTACCTTTTTTGGAATAGGCCAATGTAAGAGTTTAATTGGTAACCATATAAATATTGTAATAATATATATATATATATATTATGGTTATATATAGTCATATGAACTAGGTATTTGAAGACATAAGTAGTCATATGCATGGATACTAGGTGCCAACTAGACCTAGGGCATAACTCAAGCATCCATAGCTTGTTTAATGAGATATAGGATCCAACAAAGGGTACATGACCTAAATATCATAATAAATGTGAGACATAATTCGTATCACTCGAGATCGGTTAGATGAGACATCATTCCCAACACCCAATAAAATGGAACATAGAACATCATTTTCATTGTCCAAATACAAGTATAATGGTGAGAGACGTCATGCTCAACACCCGATGTAAGGGAGAGTGATACATCATTCTCAAAAAGTCCCTCAACCATCCTTCCACACCCTATAATAATTTCATACTCGTAATAATAATAATATCATGATGGATCACCTCTTAAACTATATAGTCACCAACCCCAATGAAACCATGTGCTTCACAATTCATATATTCTATATAATAAGATATGTATAACTTGTAGTTCCCATTCCACCCATTTCCATTTCATTTAAACACGCTATTTAATTAATCAGGAAATAGAAATTCATAATCATTCATAAGAATTTGTCCATTTAATTAATTAATCAATACATATCATTTCAAGACTAGACAATTACTTAGTATGTTCTTCGTTCAACTAATAATTATATAAATTTGGGAAAATCCATTTATAATCCAAGTCTTACACATATGAGGTGTTCAGGTCTTTTAAAAAATTAATATAAAGAGGAATTTCACTCATCAACCCCAAATGGGTGCCTATGACTGAGATTGGAGTCCTCTAAACAATTATCAAGGGTATGTGGGAGTACAATAACATGCTTCAATTAATTTAGAAAGTAAGAACACATTTTAAGGAAACACATAGTACTGGTCGGCATGAAGCACAATGAAAGAGCAATAAATACATCAAAACTTTTAGTGAAAACAACTAGAACACTTACCTTAAGTCCATAGATTACTACTCATCCAATATCATCTTCATATTTGAGTAGATAGAAAGAAAGAATAAGAATAGACCAATGCCCTGAAAATAGGGCATATGAGATGCCACCTAAATAACATAAGAGATGGAAAGAGAAACTAAAATAGGAATAAAGAGTATTTGAGTACTTACCTATGTGGATCCAATACTTCTAATGAAACTCTATTTGGAGTTTGTATGAGTGAGCTACATTGATCCATAGGAGTGGGATAATGAGAGGTCATAATATAGGGGAATGAGGTTCATCCACTGGAAATGAAAAGGTAAAGAAGGGGGTGATATTTTAGGTTCATTAAGGAAAAAATGTTAAAATATCCCACCAACACTGGTATTCATGGTTTGGATGCATGGTTAGCCAAACTGTTCACACCTCACTATCTAAGGAAGGACCTCACATGATTTGTATACATAGTTTTCCAAACCATTTACAAATCATTTGATTTTTCTCTATCAAGATGTATATAGTTTTTGAATGGGTAAGAACCTTGGATCAAATGGTTTTATAAAAACCATGTGGCCTTATATCATCCACTAAGTGTATCACATGGTTATCCTACACTGTTAGTACTAACCATGTGGTAACTGTGTTTCCCATTATATTTTCCCAAATCATAGATCCCTAGGCTCGGAACAAGCCTCAGACGCTCCTAGAACCTTATTTAGTCTATAGTGAATTTTACCAAGAGAAAAAATATATTTAAACCTAAAACAAATGATTTGTACCATTGAGAAAATTTAGGTCATTACAACTTCCCCTTCTTGAAGAAACTCATCCTCAAGTTGGCATTTTAGGGTAAAGAGGTATCACCTGAGAAAAGATCTAGCCACTAAGCTTTTATATTAGCTTTCTGCTCTCATGTCTCATCATGTGCTTGTTTGTTCTGCCATATCACCCAAAATAAAAGAACTGACCTGTCTTAGAGTTTCTACACACTCCAATCCAAAATACACACTAGGTAATACTCAGAATAAGAATCCATCTATAACTCAAACTTATCAGGTTGGAGAACATGTGACAGGTCAAGATGATATCATTAGAACTGAGATACGTAAAATAAATTATGAAAAGATCGATATCTCTGAGGAATTTCTATTTTTTAAGCAACTGGTTTGGTCATTTTCAAAGCCTCAAGGGGTCCAAAAATCAAGACAAAATCATACCAAGAATATGAATTCATTGATGGTATAACCTGGGAGAAAATCAAAAGGAAAACCCGATCTCCAACCTCAAACTAAATATGTCATCAACATCGGTTGGCATATGACTATTGTAGCATCCTCAACCTAGGAGAAACTAAAATGGTTCCCTGATCCTGTTCAGCACATGACCTTAAGCGTGCCTCCTCGTAAGATAGAGGTTTCCGACTAGCAGTGAGGGTCCTATAGATCACATGGGGAGACTATACCCTCTTTACTATAGTAATTCAAAACAGATAACTAATGAAATAAATTAAACAATAAACCAAAAACATACATTAATAACCATTTTCCTAAATAGAGGACACACCATTACTAACAATAATTATGTCATGTCATGTTAGCAATTCCAAAAGTGAAAGAAACCCAAAAATAAGTCAACAACTGAATCCCAAAAATGATTCCTGAATCCAATTTTGGATCCTCATCCGTGCGCATCACAAGCCCAACTCAACTCTCAATCATAGGGCCTTTTCCCATATCCTAACTTTCAACCATGAAATCTTCTCAGGTACCTAATAGTGGCCCAAGAAGGGTGTGAATACAACTCAGTAAGATACCACCAATAGTTCCTATAAAATATCCAGTCTAAATAGATAGCACATGTAAGTAATAAATACATCACACAATATAAAAAAGAAAACTTGGGTACCATTATTTAACAATTTTCTTTTAATCCATTTTTATCATAATTCTCATATCATAACTTACATTATCTTCATTACTATGTTTATCTTCATCACATGTTCCATGGGTTGGGAATTACATCATTTACACTACAACCAAAGCCAATCAATTACCATGTGCAAGGAATAATTTAAGTTACCACTAGGAAAATCCAATTCACAATCATTTACATCAAATTTAACTTGGAGAATCAGTCCAGGTAGTTTCATCTAATTCAACCATTATGGGCCTAGAGCCTCAGTCTGACTCCCTAAACCATGCATTCTATGGGTGGGTTTAGAGCATTAGTATAAATTTCCCTATGGTAGGAGCCTTAGTCCTTTATCCCACACCATCAAGTCATGTTCACATTCTTATTCATCCATTTACCACATACACCATTTCACAAACCATACACAATCAATAAACCTAACATTCACATTTTATAATCATTCAATATTTAAATAAACATTAATCCTTAACCCATTAGCACATTTACCATTTATGTTTAATATCACATTTAACACATTTATATTCCTTATGCTTTATCTCATTAGTCCTAATCAATAAATTCCACACATTATCCCATCAAACATATTCAACAATTTATAAGACTTAATAAATTCATCCATTTTCATTACAAATCCATAATTCATTTGACACACTTACACTTATCCTTTTAACCCATTTTCCATAACATTCCAAACAATCCCTTATTCAATTTTCAACAATTATAAACAAATCCCATTAATTCCTCTTTGAGATCCAATCTAAAATGTCAAAACATCATGGTTCAACTTTATTACAAATCAAATTTATTCTCTAAATTTCCATTTTCCATGTTCAAAAACATTTTCATACCCCGTGGATTTCCATAATCTGTTCAAATCAACCTCAAAACATCTCATGGGGATCATGAGGGGTTAAATTCATCATTTCGCCGACCATTTTACCAAATTTTACACAAGGAAACAAATTCAAACCATGGGGGAATAAATGTCACAACCACACACACAAATATATAATAAAACTATGGGATATAACTTGTAGACCACCAACCTCGAATCCAAAGATGAACACGTATTTAATCTTATACATAGATCTAGAGTCAAGGAACCCTTGAAACCCCATCCTAATATCTACTAGAAAAAGAAGGTTTTAGGGATTTGGAAGAAGAAGAACAAATATACAAGCCCTAATTTGGAAAATTGAAGTGATCGGAGCGTTAGACATACCCGGAGCTTCGATATGCACCCAATGGTGCTACAAATATTCTAGAATCAAAGGATAATGGTTCCTTTTAATATTGAATTGAAATGGGTTTTCACTAGTGTTGAGAAGAAAATAAATAGGGAAGAAATAGGGTTAGATACTTAAAATCTTAAGGGGGAAGTTTGGTAAATTTTCACTTTTTAATGGGTCACAAGATTTGGCCACATGGATTTCCAAACCATGTGCCAGCCTCAGTCCAAGAGGAGTCCAATTTTCATGGTTACCTAAGGATTCTACATGATTTGACAAATCATGCACCAAGCATTCCAGATGCATCTTTTCATGGTCATACGGTTTGGATCTCCCCCTTGCACAATTTAATAAATTGTGCACCTCTCCTCCTTGAAAGAACGATTTGGGTGCACTATTACCTCTTACCATAGGCCACCCTTGAAACATGAATAGGAGGGATGAAATTTCTTTTTCTTTAATGACCCTAACCCTCTAAACACCCAAGAGCTTCCTCGTACTCCCGATAAACTTTTAATTATCCAAATTTAAGGGATTCAATCCAAACATTAAATGAGGGAATACCTCCATGAAGTTTGGGATATTAAAACCTTGCTACCTTATTAAGAATCATCCTCGAGCCACTCTTCCCATGCATCACTATGTTTCCAAAGTAAAGATATTGGTCCATTGATCCTACTATTAGTCTCCTTTTCCAAAGTTTCTTCCTGAATAGTACCATGCTTCCACAAAATTCGAACCAAAGTCATGGTCTTTCCCTACAATACTTTCTCACTATGATCCACAATATGAACTAGATGTTACTGTTGACGCTCCTTTCGTCACAGAATCTAAAGATCGGAAAAGGGAATATCTGAGCTCAAAGTGATTTCAACCTTTGAAGAAAACATCAAAAATCGACAAAGGCATGAACACAGGATCAAAAGCAAATGCACCGCACAAGTTTTACCACGGTCGTGCAAGTACACTTGCGCGACGGTCTTGGTCGCGCAAGTGACTTGCGCGACCGAAGTGGTAACCGCCCGGTAACTGCCCGGGGTCTTCTTTTGCCTATAAATAGACCTTGTGGGCCCCCCATTCGAGAGGATTTTTTTTCCAGAAACTCGGATTAAAGCTTCTGATGCCCAAGTCTCTTCTCAAAGCTTCCGGAACACTTATAAGGTAATTTCTTACCTAGAACGGAAGATTTAAAGAGAAGAAGGAAGGCCTAAGTGTTGAAACTCATCAAACACTTGCGCGCCGACTTATTTCCTTCAAGATAACTTGCGCGTCTCTTTTCTGGAAGAACCTCAAGAAAATTCCAAAGGGTTTAAAAAAGAGTCGCTCAAGTATTTCAATGCTGGTTGAAAATCGCGCAAGTACACCATGAGTCGCGCAGGTATACCTGCGCGACCAATACTTACGCGCCCACGGAAGACTTGCGCGCCTTGCAAAACTTGCGCGCCCCTATCTTTTTGGGTACCCATCTTGCCCATTTTTACCCCTCTTAAGCCATCACACCTTTCCTTTTCAAGATTCAGTCTTCAAGACACTCTTCAAAGCCATTTATGGCATGATTTCTTGATTTGACTTCCTTATCTGAAAGAAATTATGTGGAATATCTCTCAAAGTCTAGTGATTTAAATATCCTTATGTCACTAAATATGGAGAGTTCATTCATTCAACTTCATCCTTTAAGATGAGAGAATCCTAACCTGGGTCTCCTTTTCAGGAATAATCCCCAGTTATAAAAAACCTTTAACCTGGGCATCCTCCTCAGGAGTAAGCCCCAATCAAGTCCTCTAATCCTGGGCATCTTTCTTAAGAATAAGCCCCAACCTCAAATATGGGCATCCTTCTCAGGAGTAAGCCCCAAACCTTAATCCCTAACCTGGGTCTCCTTTTTCAGGAATAAGACTCAGTCATAACCTTGGGCTTCCTTTTCAGGAGTAAGCCCCAAGTCCCCCAACCTGGGTCTCCTTTTCAGTAATAAGACTCAGTCATAACCTTGGGCTTCCTTTTCAGGAGTAAGCCCCAAGTCCCTTAACCTGGGCCTCCTTTTTTAGGAGTAAGTCCCAGTCATAATCTTGGGTTTCCTTTTTAGGAGTAAACCCCAAGCCCCCTTAAATTTCTCTTAACCAGTCCTAATTTACCCTTGATTTGGGTTTCCTTTTCAGGAGTAAAACCCAATCATAAGTCCCCTCCAAACTTGGGCATCCTCCTTAGGAGTAAGCCCCAAGATTAGAGTATTCAAATCTCCATGAAGCACATATAACTTTATGGACCCTGTTCATGGATTTTCTCCCTAAAAGTAAATCCTAAACCTTCATCTATCTGGGCAGTCATCCATACATAATCCCCAAACAAATTCTTATGATTGCATCTGTTATGGAACAATTGTCTAATTTTTACCAATACCTCTTGTTTCTCACACCGAGCATGACTCACGTGAGCTTAAATTGTAAAAGTAATTATGACATTCATCTTTGATCCATCAATCATAAACATCATACTCCATTTCTCGAACTACGTGGGTTCTGATTCCTTTTCCAAAACAAAGGATACGTAGGTAGCCCATTTATGGGTTCGATCCCAACTTTGAAATAATCTATGTCCTTCTGAATGACGATAAACTTCAAGTGCCCCACTGAGTGGCTTTAAAACTAGCCTGGTCATCATAATGACCAAGAGACTTTTATATAAATGTTTTGAAGGATACCATTGACCAAGAATCTCTAAACAGATATAGATGATTCTCTATTGATGAAGAACCTCGAATACATATAAAAGATTCTCTAAATTTCTTGCATATTTGATCATTGATTGTTAAAACTAAAGGAAAGCTCATTTTATACTTGGTAATATAATTAGGATTCACGAACATAACTTAAATCTATAAAGAGAGTCCCGGAGTAGACAATAATTCCCCTCAAAAAGGTGTGATGATTCCGACCTCCCATCCTCTCGACCAATGCAAATTCCTAAGCCTCATTAGTCCACAAGCTAATGAGCACCTGCCTTTGGAAAGTAGGTCCAAACGGATGTGGAATCATTGGATGTTTCCGGTTCTACGAACAAACCCGTTAGAAACCGATCGGAACGTTTGAATCTCCCGTCCAGGAGGTCATCCCCGGATTCCGTGCGAAACAAAAATGGTGAACCCGACGTGAAACCTTAACCAAGTTAAAGTGATGTTCTTCTTATTTGTTAGGCCCCTTGGGCCAACAAAGCAATCATTGACATGTGCTCATCCAAAAGATGCAGTGGCCGGATTCATCTTGATTATGTCTGTTACATGGAACAGGCACTCTTTTCTCAAGATCTTCTGCAAAATGGCTTTCCTTAAATTCACCCCTGTGAATACTGCTGCTATAAACACCTCTACTGTGAGGTCTGCTGCTGTGAAAACCAATGCTGCTACTCCTACTGGAACGTCGTCCGCTCTGAGGATGACATCACCAACTCAGCATCTTCAACGCTGGATTTCTAATGCGCTGGTTAAGGAGTACCGTCGCAACGGTACTATCCCAACTCTGGAGGCCGCTCGTCAAGCCCTCCAAGTTAACAACTCTACCTGGTCGTCCGGACAATGGCGGCCAGCAATTAAGAAGCAGACGGTGCTGACTACCGTCTCTAACCGTTTCGGGTCGTTATCCCCGGAACGCAATTTCCATTCACTCCCTTACTCTGAGGAAGTGAATGAGCAGGTCCCGCAGGACCTTAATTCAAAAAGACAGGAGTCCTTCTCAAGGTCTCCCATCAACAATCGTCGCCAGACTCGTGCGGTAGTGCGCCCTCAACATGATGAGGGTACCGACTCCAGGCATTCAGCTCAGGTTCCTCGCACCTGAGTAGGCAAGATGAACCGCCAGAGATGGAATCCGGTTAACAATAGGCAGGTTGTCATACCTTCCATCTTCGGAGAAGTCCACCAACCTAACTTGGTGGCAAACAACGAGTAGGCATACACCCCTGTTCGTTTTAATTCCGCTGTCTAGCAGACTCGTCTTCCAGCATCAAGCCTATCCCGCCAGGAAATTCCGGTGGAGTACCATAGGTAGGAACATACACCTTCTTATACATCACCAGTTGGTCAGCAGGCTCGTCTGACTACATATGATGGATCTCTTCAACCATGTTTGGCGAAGTGTAATCAGCAGGCACATACACCTACTAATACTAATCAAGCCTACCAACAGTCTCGCTTGGTAGAGCACGGAGAAGTCAGTCGGAAAGTCCCGACGACAAACAGGAGGCAGACTCAACTCTCTGCCTCCACACTTGAGTACTGTCAGGATTCACTAACAGGAAAAGGAGGACAGGAGCAGACACATACACCTACTCCAAGCCCGGAATGGACGTATATCCCCGTTCCGGTGGCTGAAGTCACCAAACATATTTTGTCAATGGTGAAAGAGCAGAAGCAAATTCCTTCTCATATTCTGGATGCTTGCCAGGATATCATAATAGCTTCAACATCATCTCAGGGACAGACACATAAATCTATCCCTAGCAATGGAGTGACACATCAACGATTCACTCCGGAACAGACACACACATTTGTTCCAGTCCAAGAGGGTTATGGGGCATACTCCCCCATATCATACGGACAACCAAGTCAGGCACATACACCTGATTTGAGTGGAGATCGTCAGCCTAACCTGACCATCTTTCCTGATCAGGCACATACACCGGCTCAGAGCAATCACTTTCGTCATCAAGTGGTTTCTAAAGCGAGTAAGAAGGCATCTAAGAAAAAGATCCGCCCAGCACAGTCAGGAGATCAAAGGCCAATCTGCAACAAGGCCTTGCTCGATGCTGGAGTTTTTGAAGCCCTCAGACATTTATCTGTCGGAATTCAAGATTCTACTCCCTCAGTTCCAAATAACGGGAACATTAATTCTGAAGGTCTTCAACAGACACTTCCTCATGAAGACTTGCTTCATGAAAATTCGGTCAATCTTGAAGTTTCTTCTTCAGATGAGAGCCACAGGAACCCTATGTGTGGTCATAAGACCAAGGAGCAAGAGATTTCATCTTTTGCTGTAACCCATCATGACGGTCCTCCTTATGGTGATGAACTTCGCTGCGAAAGTCCTCTCCGCAGTAGTGATTCACGTTGTCTCGAAAATTCTTCAGAAGGCAATGTAGTGACGAGAAAGTCCTCCTATCTCGAGGCACTTTCAAACGTAAAACCAGTCATGTCTGATGCTTTACTATCGGCAGGTGAAACTCTTTCTCCATCAGAAGATAGCCTGGGGTTCAGGTTATTCTCCGAACCATCCCTGGGTCATTCATCTTCCAGCATGAATAGTGATTTCTCTACCAATCTTGTTGAATCCGATAAAGCAATAAGGAAACACCAACTCTGGTCCAAACAGGTAGAAGAATCTTCATTTTATGATAAAGAGGAAATGCTAAACATGAGGAAAAAACTGGCAAAAGGTGAAGTACCAGTCATGTTTTGGCCTTTGGCTGACTCCCAGTACGACATTCCAAAGATGTTGACGGATGATGGAATCCATGATATTCGTCTCAACATATGGAAAACTCTTTGTCAATTAAAGAAGAAGGTATTATCTTACGATGAATATGAAAATCATCTTAAGATAATAGAAGGGCTACAACATCAGATTGATTTGGCATCTCTATCAGTCTCTCGGTATCCGAAGGCTGAAAAGCAACAGAGAACCCTTCAACGTTCATGCCTTGGCGCACTAAGAAGATTGCATCAGTTAATTGCCAATGCTCCATCTGATGTTCATATCAGAGGATGGGGTGTTCACGGAGCACTACATTTCACAGTGCTTTCCGGTCAGCAAAGCCCGCCGAAAATGGTCTCATGCAATGTTATTGCCCATGGTCGGCCACAGTCAATGGGCTTTATTCATAATCAAAAGCTTGCTCAAGAACAAGCTTCAACTAGTTCCTCTCAAAATCAAGTATATAGAGAACAAGTTGTTGAATTGCTCCTACATCAAGCAGGCGAGAATATTGCACAAGCCTCTTGTCTGGAGCAAACACGTCATCAAATGACAGAAGTTTTGGAAATCATCCAACGATCTGTTGAACCGGGTGATAAAAGTGGATACAGGTTAATGCATCCAGCTAATTTCCGAACTAAAATTCACAAGATCAAGAGAGATTTTAAGAAGATCTCAGACATAGCATGTTAAGAGACACCCCAGCTTGCCAGACTGGGGACTTCTCTAACCCAACCCTCAGAGTCAACAAATGGGATTCGAGGAGTTGAGCGGAAGCAGCAGGAACATCCCCAGTCCACCGGACTGGGGACTTTTTCAAATCTTCAATCCCTCCCTTAGAGAAAGTCAGTATTCTCTCGATTAGGGAATAAGCCTCAAGAGGAACGAAGAGCCAAGCTATCAGGAGATTCTCTCCAAGTGACGGTTCTCCAAGAAGTTCCTGAGGGATCAAGTCAACGGAATGCCATGTCTCATCATGGACATAGAAGAAGACAATATCACAGAAATGCTGATAGAAAGGATTCCATGCAATATGCATCCATTAATGTCATCAATGTCGTTGCTGCTGATTCACCAGATGAGGCTCAATCAGAGGGATCAGACGAAGAGGTTCCTGCTCAAGAAGTTGCGCACACAGACCTAAATGAAGAAGGTGTGCGCACATGTAATCAAAGGCTTACCCAAAATCTGGGTATTCCTTCAAGTAACCCACTTCCCCCTCTCCGAAAAGGATCCAATAAGGGGAAAGGAAAGAATCAGGTTACTTCTCACCCTTCCTCTGAAGGAGGTCAATCACTCTCATTAGAGTAAAGGTTTGCACAACAGGAGGAAGAAATGAAAGAATTAAGAAGGTTGAATGAAGAACTACTTCAGAGTAGTCTTCTTCTTAATAATTCTGAAGTCAGACAGCCGAAGGAATTTGTTGTAACTACTGAGATGCATCAAGAATATCCTCCTTTATCAGTACACCCACAGAGGTCTAATCTTATGGGTCAAACGCAACAATGGTTGGAAGCACTACCATCAGTTGCAGCACCAATCACCACGTCTGTCCAAGCTCCATTCATTGCACCTACCCAAAACCAAGTTCAACCTGACGTTCCTCAAAAGTTAATAAATACTATTGAGTCATTAACAGCTCGGTTAGAAACTATGGAATGGAAACGGGTGCAAGTTCAACCTGAAAAGAAAGTTTACCCTGAATGGGTAGATTCAATTTCTCCTCCATCCAGTTTTGGAAACCCTGTTTTCCCTACTTTCAATGGATCAGGCGAACCTGAACAACATTTGACGCATTATGTGTCTTGTTGTGATCCTATGATGGGAACTCTAGAGTAGCAAGAAGCAGTGAAACTCAGATGCTTCGTGCGAACCTTGTAAGGACCAGCTTTTGTCTGGTATACAAGCTTGCAATCCCGGTCAGTCATCGGATGGGAGGATCTTCGTCAAAAATTCCTTCTTCAGTTTAGCTCAACTTTGCCAAAAACGATAGTTTTCGATCTTACAAACTGCAAGCAAAGGGAGAATGAAAGAGTCTCTGATTCCATTGCTCGTTGGAAGGGATTAACGTATTCCTTGAGTTTAGCACTCCCTCAGGAGGAATTATTGCCAATCTGTGTGGAAAATTTGCGTGACGAATTACGCACGCCATTGATCCCTGTGAAATACACAGGAGGGTTTCGAGACCTTACTTCAATCGCTCAACAGATTGAAGATTCCCTTATACAGGCTAAGGTTAAATCTCGTGTAATTCCATCAGCTTCAGGAAGAAGAATGGGTAAAGCAGAAACTGCTATAGTTGTGCTTAAACAAGCACCTGTACCTATTTCTACTTCAAAAACTTCATCTTCTCGAAGGGTTCCACCTCCTGAACGCCAACAACAAAGGTTGTTTCATCCAAATGATCAAAAAGATCAAAGACGGAAACAATTTGAGGATATGAAGAGTAAAACATACTCTTTCCGAAGTGAACAAGTTCCTGGTTACTTCATTTCAGCTCTGGAAAATAATTTGGTTCAATTACCAGTGCCCAAGAGGCCAAACAAGGAAGGAGATGAAGACCGTCCCAATTATTGTCCCTTTCATCAAATGTTGGGACATCCCATCCAGGAGTGTTTTGTCTTTAAAGACCTCCTGCAAAAGATGGTCGACTTGGGACAAGTCAAATTGAAGGGTTCTTCAGCTCATGTAGCGTGTATTACCGCTACAGATCCAGAGGAAGGAGGCGAGTGGCAGGAAGTCAAAAGCAAAACTGTGAAAAAAAATATGATGATTGGATGGTAAGAAAGACAATCAATCGAACCCATTCCATTTTGCGAACACAATTGAAGAAGCCAATTGTGTCTCCTACAAAAGCTGCAGTAAATCCTCCATCAAAAGACAAATCCTCAAAAGGGCAGCGCAATTCAAAGAAGAAAGAGGAATCAGGAGAAGATGAGTATGTAGCAAAGCCTAAATTGTCTTTGACTCTGGCAGATTTCATTCCATCTACTTTGAAGCCACGGGCACCGCCCCATCAAACGGCACAGCCTAAACAGGCTAACCAGGCAGAGTCTTTATCAGACGAAGAGTTAATCTTTGGTTCTGTTAATATGATTCAATTAACAGATTCATATTCCAGTCTTGATGAGCCTGAATTCCCTATATCAAATAAGGGAACCCGAGGAAGTTCTAGAGGTTCAAGATACAGGGGAAGACGTGGATCTTTCCGAAGCCACTACTCTAATTCTACCCCTGCTAGCACTGTATATGCAGCAGAAACTCGTGGTAGAGCCCTTCAGCGAGCTCAAAAAGAACAAGCAAGTTCTTTTGCCAATGGCCAACTCAGTTTCGGCACAGTTATTTTGGAAGACCGATTAAAAGTTCCATCTTCTTTATCTCAGCAAGTAAATGGATCTAATCAGTCTAATTTTCCAAAACCAAGGATGTTGCCAGCTTCAATACAAGATGCATCAGCTTCCAAAGCATCTGCTTCCAAGGTACCTGCTAAACCGCATATTCCTATTGGTAAACGCAGACCTCTAGATCAAAAGTATGATATATTGAAACACTTGGCCCAAGTACCATCCAAGTTATCAGTTTTGGATGCTTTGAATCTGTCAAGATATCTTCGGGAAGCACTCATCGAAGCTTTGTCAAGTCCTTAGGAGTTTGAAGCTGAAATTGCTGCAGCTGAAATCTATCACATAGAGAATAATCCTGCAGAATTCCATGCAGTGATATCTTTTATTGATAAAGATGAAGATGATGTTGTGCATGGGCACATAAAACCTTTGTACTTATCTGGCAAAGTCAATGGTATAGATGTTCGAAGAGCTTTCATTGACAATGGTTCAGGAGTCAACCTCATGCCCATTCATACACTTCGTCGATTGGGCCTCACGGAATCTGATTTATCTCCTTCTACCATGATGTTGCAAGGATATGATAAAAATGAACAAGAACCACTGGGAGAAGTTACGCTCAGAACTCAGTTTGGAGATCTTATTTCCAATTTAGATTTCATGATTGTTGATCAAGACTCATCTTTCAATATCTTGCTTGGAAGACCCTGGCAACATCAGCATGCAACTATTCCGTTATCATACCATCAATGTCTCAAATACTGTTTTGATGGTCAAGTTGGAACATTGTATGGTGATAAGGCCCCGTTCAAGACATGTGAGTCTCAATACATTGAGTCGGAATTTTATCACATGAAGGGAAGAGAAAAATCTACAATGAAGGAAATTACCAAAGTTAATGCTCCATATGGTTTGGAAAAAATTCCAATAAATCCATTTTCACATGTGAGTACAGATTATGTGTTACCTATCAGTCAAATTGACAAAATAGGCCCAAATCAAAATACTCTTATGGAAAGATCCATAATTTCAATTACGGCAATCGAGCCAGACAACATGGGAGAAATTGGTAACTTACCAAGCAGTGATGAAAGCATAAGTGGTGACGTTTTCATTTTGTCTGCTGAAATCCAACAAGTCTATACTTCGCTAATCAGGCCATAAGAAGTTATAGCAACACCAGAGGTGAATAATGATGTCGATTCTCAATCCATCATCTCCTCTTTATTTCCCAAAGAAGACCCTTTATCATCAATAGGGTCGGAAATGGAAGCTTCTTCTTCAAAATGTGAAAATTTTGACATCTCTTATGATCATGAGAATTTCGTTTTTTCATCTACTTTGCAAGTAGAAACGGAAGAAATAACACATGATGAAGAGGAAGAGGAAGATCTTAGAGATGCTCCTCCATCATTTGAAGAGGGTATCTCTACCACTGTGGATGAACTCAGAGAAGTAAATCTGGGTACAGAGAAAGATCCACGCCCCACTTTAATTAGTGCGGCCATGACCCGTGAAGAGCAAGAGATGTATATTTCTTTTCTAAAGAAAAATAAAGATATTTTTGCTTGGAATTATACAGAGATGCCTGGCCTTGACCTTGATGTTGCCACCCATCATTTGGGTTTGCCAAAATAACATCGAGGATTCAAGCAAGACGCGATAAGAACACACCCAACCTATGCTTCCAAAATCGAGGCTGAAGTGGATAAGCTTATCAAAGATAACTTCGTCAGATAAGTTCAATATCCCAAGTGGTTGGCTAATATTGTCCCTGTAAAGAAGAAGAATGGACAAATTAGGGTTTTCATCGATTTCAGAGATCTTAATCGGTATTTTCCTAAAGATGATTTCCCAGTTCCGATTACAGAACTCTTAATTGATGCGACGGCTGGATATGAAGTACTTTCTTTCATGGATGGATATTATGGATATAATCAGATCCGAATGGCCCCAGAAGATGGGGAATATACAGCCTTCAGAGCTCCTCAAGGTGTGTTTTGTTATCGGGTGATGCCCTTTGGTTTAAAGAATACAGGTGCAACATATCAACGCGCCATGCATCGTATCTTTAAACCTCTTTTAGGGAAATTTGTTGAATGCTATGTAGATGATTTGGTGGTTAAATCCAAACAACGTTTTGATCACTTGGCTGATTTGGAAGTCATATTCCACAAGCTTCGACAACATAATTTGAAGATGAACCCCTTAAAATGTGCTTTTGGGGTAACCTCAGGAAAATTCCTCGGCTTTGTTGTACGCCATCATGGTATTGAAGTCGATCCTGAGAAGACCAAATCAATCCTTGGTATGTCACCTCCTCATAATTTGAAAGAATTAAGAGGACTTCAAGGACACTTAGCCTATATTCGGCGTTTCATCGCCAATTTGGCAGGCAAAAGTTTACCCTTTACCAAATTATTGAAGAAAGGAGTCACTTACCAGTGGACTGAAGAATGTCAAGAAGCATTTGATGTTCTCAAGAAATACCTATTGAGTCCACCAGTACTCATGCCACCTGTTGAGGGTAGACCTCTTATCCTCTATGTGACAGCTTTAGAGAGATCATTGGGTGCCTTTCTCACTCAAAAGAATGATGCTGGGAATGAAAATAGTCTCTACTATCTCAGTAGAACTATGCTTGAAGTAGAAACCCGATATTCAAGTATTGAAAAGTGCTGCCTAGCATTAATCTTTGAAGTTTAGAAACTGAGACACTACCTGCAACATCATGAGGTCCAATTGGTGTCTCGTAATAATCCACTCAAATTCGTCCTTAGTTGTCCAATGCTTACAGGACGTCTGGAAAGGTGGGCGGTTATTCTACAGCTGTTCGACATTCAGTATGTGTCTCAAAAGGCAATTAAGGGCCAAGCTCTGGCTGATTTCCTGGCTGAACATCCTTCAGTGGAAGACACGTATTCAGATATCGAACTCCCTGATGGGGAAGTTTTCTCTATTCAAGAGAGTCCTCAAACATGGGAAATGTATTTTGATGGTGCTTCTAGAAGTCCAACAGGGAAGAAAATGGAAAATCCTAAATTCAACAAAGTTGGTTTAGGAATTGTGCTCATTTCTCCAGATAAGGCAGTGTTACCTTATTCCTTTTTGTTGTGGGAAGGTGGTACCAATAATGAAGCTGAATACCAAGCTCTCATTATAGGCTTGGAGTTAGCGCTTCAAGCACAAGTGAATCACTTAAAGGTGAAAGGTGATTCAGACCTGGTAATCAAACAAGTCAATGGGGATTATGCCATTAAAAAAGAATAATTAATCCCTTTGTATGATTACGTCAGAGAGTTAATGTCGGAATTCCATTCAGAACCGACATTTTCTTATGTTCAAAGATCACAAAATGCTCAAGCTGATGCACTGGCTAATATAGCCACAGCTTTAGCAGATCCAAATCGGGACGAGACAACCATCTGTATTGCCCACCGTCGTGCAATTTCACCTTATGTTCAAGTCAGAACAGAGGAAATTAATGAAATTAGTCCCATTCCTGAACCGTATGGTCATACTACAGGATGGATGTCACCTATCAGGGAATACCTTCAAAATGGAACACTTCCACCTGATAGAGCCGAGAAAGAACAAATTCGGCGACGTGTGGTCAATTTTACTCTTTATGATAGCCCAAACCACCTCGAGAAAATTCTCTACAAACGTGGTTTTGATGGAGTTCTCTTCAGATGTATTGATGGTGAAGAGACAATGGCTGTCATAAAAGAAGTGCATGCAGGAGTCTGTGGTGCCCACCAGTCTGGACATAGACTATCTGATCAAATTCGAAGGCTTGGATACTTTTGGCCTTCAATGATACAAGATTGTGTTAATTTCACAAAGAAGTGTCATTCATGCCAAGTATATGCCAACTTCATTCATCAACCTCCAGAGTTGCTTCATACAGCTAAATACTCATGGCCATTTTCCACATGGGGAATGGATGTGGTGGGACCTTACCCTTCAGCCACGGCCAAGCAGTTTAAGTACATTCTTACTGCTACTGATTTCTTTTCCAAATGGGCAGAGGCAGTACCTCTCAAAGAAGTCAGTTCTAAATGCATTGTTAGCTTCATCAAGTCTAACATCATTACTAGATTTGGTGTCCCTCATACCATATTGACGGACAACGGCACCAACTTCTGTTCTTCTGAGGTAAAGAAATTGTATCAAGAATACAACATTAAGTCCAACCATTCATCTCGATATCATGCAGCGGCTAATGGCCAGATAGAGGCCTTCAACAAGACTCTTTCAAATATACTGCAAAAGATGGTGAATAAAGATAAGAGGTCATGGCCTGATAAACTCTTTCATGCTTTATGGGCTTATCGGACTACCACTCGCAATGCAATGCGGTCTACTCCATATTCCTTGATATATGGAACAGAAGCAGTCTTGCCAATTGAAGTTCAATTTCCCTCACTCAGAATAGCCATTTGTGATCAGTTATCTACAGATGAGCAATCCCAAAAGCGGTTGAATGAATTGGAACAGTTAGATGAGAAAAGATTGTTCACTTTGCACCACTTGGAAATCTATCAGAATCGAATAGCACGAGCTTTTAACAAAAAAGTTTGTCTTCATTCATTCATTCAGGGAGAATTGGTATTGGTTCTCAGAGCACCAATGATACCAGGAAAGAAGCCTCCCAAGCTTGAACCAAAATGGGAAGGACCTTATTCAATACATAAGGTCTACTCCAATGGAGCATATTCTCTAATCTCAATGGATGGAGAACACATCACGACTCCAACTAATGCCAGATTTCTGAAGAAGTATTTTGTATAAACACAAAATATTGTTCCCATCGTCCTAACTAGATGACGCTAAACTGTACAGAAAGCCCTTGATATGTCCTACATGACATTAAACTGTTATTTTGTCCCTGATACATGACACTAAACTGTGCAGCACCAATAGTCCTAACTGCAAGACTTTAAACTGCATAGTCCCTTTTTTATGTCCTACATGACATTAAACTGTTATTATGTCCTATCTATATGACATTAAAACTGTACAGAAGTTCCATATTTTGTCCGAGATGACATTAAACTATATTTTGTCCGAGATGACATTAAACTATATTATGTCCTACATGACATTAAACTGTTATTATGTCCTATCTACATGACATTAAACTGTACAGAAGTTCCATATTTTGTCCGAGATGACATTAAACTATATTTTGTCCGAGATGACATTAAACTGTATTATGTCCTAGCAACATGACATTAAACTGTGTGGCACTTTCATTTTGTCCTACATGACACTAAACTGTATTTTGTCCGAGATGACATTAAACTATATTGTGTCCTAGCAACATGATGTTAAACTGTGTGGCACTTTCATCGTACAGCATGACGATAAACTGTAAAAAGTCCCCAGAACTGATATCCTCATATTGGTTCACCTTAGTCCTAACTACATGACTTTAAACTGTACAGTACCAGATCGTCCTTGCTATATGACGTTAAACTATACAGCAATGGTCCAGTATGACTTTAAACTGCAACTTCGTCCCACACGACATTAAACTGTGAAAAAGTTCCCTAAACCATCCAGCATGGCCTTAAACTGCATCATCCCTGGTCCATGTATATGACCATAAACTATTTGCAAATCCCTTATGTCCAGCAAGACGTTAAACTGTGACGTCCTAAACTACATGACGCTAAACTGTATAAAAGTCCCTCACGTCCGGAAAGATGTTAAACTATATAATCATCAAAGGTCCAGCATGACATTAAACTGCACCATCCACGGTCCATTCATATGACCTTAAACTATTCGCACTTTCGTCCAACGTGATATAAATGGTGTGTTATTTTGTCCTTACGGCATGACATTAAACTGCACAGTCCCCCTTTCGTCCAATATGACGTTAAACTATTTTATCCCCATCGTCCTAACTACATGACGCTAAACTATACAGAAAATCCTTGATAGGTCCTACATGACATTAAACTGTATTTTGTCCCTGCTACATGACACTAAACTGTGCAGCACCAATAGTCCTAACTGCAATACTTTAAACTGCATAGTCCCTTTTTTATGTCCTACATGACATTAAACTGTACATCGTTAAGGTTGTTATTACCTCTTGTTTCTCACACCGAATATGACTCACGTGAGCTTAGAGCGAACATCAACCATAACACTCCCTTTGGGCCACTAACCATGTGTAAGTCCCAACAATATTTTTTATTAGATCATTGTCCACAAGAACAACTTGATCATTGATTCATTCTTTAATTGAACTACACGGACTTTGATCCTTGCCCTCCAGGCTGGGTATATAGGCAACCTCGCCAGGTTCAAGCCCAAAAACAATCTCTTCACATTGGTTCACCACCATCTCATATGATGTTGATTCGTGAAACCACCCCTGGAATCAATATCTTTACATTGATTCACTTTCGTCCTTGTTATATGACGTTAAACTATACAACACTTTTGTTCGGTACGACAATAAACTACAATATTCTTTGATTTCCTCATTTGAAAGAGAACTATTATTGACATTGATTTTTCAATCATGGTTTTCATTTTCAAAAGACTACGTGCATACATGGTAATGCCTGAACTTTTTATCTTAGGTTAAACCATCATTACACTAAATTCCCCTTTCACCCTTCACATGTACGAACCAAATTTGTACTAAGGGTAATTCTAGAACTACGTGGACTTGATTCCCATCCTTATGGGATACGTAGGAACATTCGAGTGTCCCTCGAATCCAGTCCCAAGTCTTTTAGGCCTAACCCCAAATTTCACTTTCAGTCCCTTGGCTGAAAAGTCCTCATGAAAACACACACTGTGTATTCATTATTATGGTCCGAATTCTATGACCCTAAACTAAGATCACTCATACTTTCGTCCTGCACGACGTTAAACTGCATTTCAAGAACTACGTATGGCTTGATTCTCATTCTTATGAGATACGTAGTGAAGTACAAAATTTCAATTCAGGACCCAGCCACAACATGATTATGGTTTTCATTGACCTATGTATCTCTATATACATTGGACAATACCCATCTTTATGTATTATAATCCTAACCTTAAATATTTTCAGATCTTCATAACCCTTTTCATGACTTCTAGTCACAAAAATGTCAAACTTCTGAGAATCCATTTGCCTGACTATGCAGCACGTGCCCATAGGTGGCCTTGCATAAACAGTCCACATAATAGACTTGTCAGCCAAAAGATGCTATTCATTTGACCATGCAGCCAATGCCCATAGGTGGCCCTGCATATTTCAACCCCCTAACGGGTTTTGTTAAATAATAGTAACTTCATTCTTGGGAAGAATGCCTCTTTTGTCCTTATTTGTCTTAAACGACAGTATGTAGGGATCCGCAAAAAAATAGCCATCCTTAACATATTTTTCCCATATCCTTTTTCATGATCTGAAAGTATTCAAGTCTATGGTTTATTCTTCTTCCCTACGTTTGGGTCAGACCTTCGTAGGAGTGATATTCATCCAGTTCTTCGATGTTCTTGTTCGGAAATATCTTCTCCATATTCAAGTACATCTTTCCATACAACAAACTCTATACTTTAGAAAATTTGAATCTCCATAAACTTTTACTGGCTTTTAGCACTAGGAAAGTAAATTTCTGGGAGTTCTTTTGCCTGACTATGCAGCACGTTCCCATAGGTGGCCTTGCATAAACAGTCCACATAACAGACTTGTCAGCCAAAAGATGCTATTTATTTGACCATACAGCTAATTCCCATAGGTGGCCCTGCATATTTCAACCCCCTAACGGGTTTTGTTAAATAATAGTAACTTCATTCTTGGAAACTACTTCTTCTAATGCCTTTTAGATCTTTTTCATATCATTCCTCAGATTCAAATATTCTTAATCCATAGTTTACATATTTTCTCTCATACTTGAGTATGGTAATATGTTTTCAGATAAATTGTCAAGGAATTGAATCCATTTTTAATCCATTTCGGTCAAAGCTATTTCGACCTTAAACATTAGCCCCTTTATGTTCGGCGTGCATGACTTTAAACTGCCCACACAAAAGACAAAGGAACTCTGAATAAAAGTCAAGTTCCAGCTCACTAAATATACATTTTTTTGTATGATTTAGGTAATATTGAGCAATTAAGAGATTCAAAGTTTGTAGGATTATTTGTAAATAATCCTAGTAAAAATAAAACTATGCTTACTAGGCCCATTGGCTTAAGTAAAATTGAAGCAGGTAGTGAAAATAATGCAAGTACAAATTATTGAAGACAAAAGTGTTTTTCATTGATACACAAGAGTTAGAAGGACATCCACAGACAGGAGTCTCTTCTCTTTTTCGAGAATTACAAGAGGCTTTCAACATAACACTTCATTTGATTTACGGCATCCCGAGCTTAATTAGCAATCACCTGGAATTCATTCATTCAACTGGATACAATAAGAGATGTAGTGATACCAGCTCTTCTTGGAACAATTGTAAAAGGATGTTCTTGAGTGCGGTTTGAGAAAATTTTCTGCTGATCAAACAGTGACTCTGTTTCTGTCCAAGAGACTTGGAAGATGGATACATGGATTTGAGAATGGAGCATTGGAAGTAAAGAGCCATTTGGAGAGAGTACTCTTTTCAGATATTGCTCTAATACCATGTTTGTCTTCTCTCCACCAACCATTAGTGGAAAACATTTCAGCCCATGGGTTTTCCATTTTCATATCTGCAAGGAAATGACATGGAGGAAGAATTTGAAAGTTCACACCATTGTTGTTACTCTTAATGCACAGCATAACCAAAATAGAGAAATAGCAGTGCAGCTGAATCTCAGGTATATAATTGTTTGCATTTAGAACATTGACTCCTTGCAGATAACCATGACCACACAGAGACAGGTAGATGCTCTGTGGGAAATTAAGATGATATTTCTTCAAGTACTTATCCAAATCTGGGAAAGTGCTGTCATAGATATCATAGTAATCATGGCCAATAATGTTCATCATGTCATCAATCCGCTTGCTAGCCAGTTCATCAGCCGTTCCAATTCCCTCAGGAGCCATTGAATCTGCACAAAAGTTGAACAAATTTAACTCTTAAATGGGTTTATTTTTCATAAAATTTGTGAAAGAATTCGAAAAAAAATGGCCAAGGCATTAAGTCGCGCAGGTCTAAACAATGGCGCGCAAGTATTTCGTGTGCCGCGCTAGTTTTTGACGCGCAAGTATAAACCGTGCAAGTACGAATACCTTTACAGGAGTGCGATAGTAAGGGAACAGTGGAAAAGAGACTTGTGCGGCGAGGAAGACTTGCGCGGCGAGAGCTCGAGAAATCCGGAAATCCAGATGCATGTACAGAGGTGAGGCCGTGTATTTATAGGCCAGGAAGCCTACCTGTGCGCCGCACCCAGAGCGCTTAAGACCTGCGCGACACAGACTTGCGCGCCGCCCTCTGCGCACTGCAGACTTTCGCGCCTCCCTTTTCCTTTGGAGGGATTCGATTTCCTCAGAGTCAAATCCTCATTTCTCTCCGGATCCAACTCTGAGGGGGGACTTTTGTTGACGCTCCTTTCGTCACAGAATCTAAAGATCGGAAAAGGGAATATCTGAGCTCAAAGTGATTTCAACCTTTGAAGAAAACATCAAAAATCGGCAAAGTCATGAACATAGGATCAAAAGAAAATGCACCGCGCAATTTTTACCACGGTCGCACAAGTACACTTGCGCGACGGTCTTGGTCGCTCAAGTGACTTGCGCGACCTAAGTGGTAACCGCCCGGTAACTGCCCGGGGTCTTCTTTTGCCTATAAATAGACCCTGTGGGCCCCCCATTCGAGAGTATTTTTTTCCAGAAACTCGGATTGAATCTTCTGACGCCCAAGTCTCTTCTCAAAGCTTCCGGAACACTTCTAAGGTAATTTCTTACCTAGAACGGAAGATTTAAAGAGAAGAAGGAAGGCCTAAGTGTTGAAACTCATCAAACACTTGCGCGCCGACTTATTTCCTTCAAGATAACTTGCGCGTCTCTTTTCTGGAAGAACCTCAAGAAAATTACAAAGGGTTTAAAAAAGAGTCGCTCAAGTATTTCAATGCTGGTTGAAAATCGCGCAAGTACACCATGAGCCGCACAGGTATACCTGCGCGACCAATACTTGCGCGCCCACAGAAGACTTGCGCGCCTTGCAAAACTTGCGCGCCCCGGTCTTTTTGGGTACCCATCTTGCCCATTTTTACCCCTCTTAAGCCATCACACCTTTCCTTTTCAAGATTCAGTCTTCAAGACACTCTTCAAAGCCATTTATGGCATGATTTCTTGATTTGACTTCCTTATCTGAAAGGAATTCTGTGGAATATCTCTCAAAGTCTAGTGATTTAAATATCCTTATGTCACTAAATATGGAGAGTTCATTCATTCAACTTCATCCTTTAAGATGAGAGAATCCTAACCTGGGTCTCCTTTTCAGGAATAATCCCCAGTTATAAAAAACCTTTAACCTGGGCATCCTCCTCAGGAGTAAGCCCCAATCAAGTCCTCTAATCCTGGGCATCTTTCTTAAGAATAAGCCCCAACCTCAAATATGGTCATCCTTCTCAGGAGTAAGCCCCAAACCTTAATCCCTAACCTGGGTCTCCTTTTTCAGGAATAAGACTCAGTCATAACCTTGGGCTTCCTTTTCAGGAGTAAGCCCTAAGTCCCCTAACCTGGGTCTCCTTTTCAGGAATAAGACTCAGTCATAACCTTGGGCTTCCTTTTCAGGAGTAAGCCCCAAGTCCCTTAACCTGGGCCTCCTTTTTTAGGAGTAAGTCCCAGTCATAATCTTGGGTTTCCTTTTCAGGAGTAAACCCCAAGCCCCCTTAAATTTCTCTTAACCAGTCCTAATTTACCCTTGATTTGGGTTTCCTTTTCAGGAGTAAAACCCAATCATAAGTCCCCTCCTAACTTGGGCATCCTCCTTAGGAGTAAGCCCCAAGATTAGAGTATTCAAATCTCCATGAAGCACATATAACTTTATGGACCCTGTTCATGGATTTTCTCCCTAAAAGTAAATCCTAAACCTTCATCTATCTGGGCAGTCATCCATACATAAGCTCCAAACAAATTCTTATGATTGCATCTGTCATGGAACAATTGTCTAATTTTTACCAATACCTCTTGTTTCTCACACCGAGCATGACTCACGTGAGCTTAGAGTGTAAAAGTAATTATGACATTCATCTTTGAGCCATCAATCATAAACATCATACTCCATTTCTCGAACTACGTGGGTTCTGATTCCTTTTCCAAAACAAAGGATACGTAGGTATCCCATTTATGGGTTCGATCCCAACTTTGAAATAATCTATGTCCTTCTGAATGACGATAAACTTCAAGTGCCCCACTGAGTGGCTTTAAAACCAGCCTGGTTATCATAATGACCAAGAGACTTTTATATAAATGTTTTGAAGGATACCATTGACCAAGAATCTCTAAACAGATATAGATTATTCTCTATTGATGAAGAACCTCGAATACATATAAAAGATTCTCTAAATTTCTTGCATATTTAATCATTGATTGTTAAAACTAAAGGAAAGCTCATTTTATACTTGGTAATATAATAAGGATTCACGAACATAACTTAAATCTATAAAGAGAGTCCCGGAGTAGACAATAATTCCCCTCAAAAAGGTGTGATGAGTCTGACCTCCCATCCTCTCGACCAATGCAAATTCCTAAGCCTCATTAGTCCACAAGCTAATGAGCACCTGCCTTTGGAAAGTAGGTCCAAACGGATGTGGAATCATTGGATGTTTCCGGTTCTATGAACAAACCCGTTAGAAACCGATCGGAACGTTTGAATCTCCCGTCCAGAAGGTCATCCCCGGATTCCGTGCGAAACAGTTACTCAAAGGATGCATCATCCTAAGTCTCAACATCATCAACATTAATCACATGAGATGGGTCAAGGTGATACTATTAAAATTTTGAAACATGAAAAACATCATCCATGCTACTATACCACTATGGAAGGGCCATTCGGTATGCCACTGGTCCGATCCTCCCCACAATATCAAACAACCCCACATACATAGGAACCAACTTACCCTATTTCTAAATCTGATAATAACCCAACTTTGGAACATCCAAATGGGACAAATCTTTAATTAAGCTTCAATAATAATCATCCAATCCTAGAAAACATCAGACATCAGAAACATTCTTGGGCTGCACCCAAGACACGACTGCCTGCACTTTCTCATGGTCCACTAACACACCTTCATATAAGATAATATGACCCATGAAATTTACCTTGTCCATCAAGAAATTACATTTTTATAGCTTAGTGTATAACCTATTATCTCTTAGTTTATTCAAGATGATGTCAAGATGTTTGACATGATCGTCATGAGTGTTAGAGTACACCAAGATTTAATCTACAAATATAACTATAAAATTATCTATATATGGGTAAAAGATTTGGTTCATCAGGGATATAAACTTGTTTGATGCATTGGTCAACCTGAATGGCATCATAACTAACTAATACAACAAGTATTTTCTCTTAAAATAATTATATAGTAAATCAAATGGTATCACCCCCAAATGGTGATATCCTAATCCCAAATAAATTTTTTAAAACACAAAAGCATCTCTCATCTAGTTAAAGAGATCATCAGTTCAAGAAATAGGGTATATATTCTTAAGCATCATCTGATTCAACTTTCTATAATTTACACACAATCATAATGATATGTTAGCCTTTTTAGAAAACAGCACTAGAGATCTACAAGGTGATGTGCTGTGGAAATAAACATTTTACTCTCTAAATCCTACAACTAAGATTTAATCTCATGGAGTTATTCTAGTGCCATTTTGTATAGTGGAACAGAAATTGGTTCTTCCTTAGAAGAAACTCTATTATGAACTCAACATCTCTCTTAGGAGGCAGACCTGAGATGTTATCAAGAAACAAATCCTAAAAATGATCTGCCACTGGTGGAAAAATAGTTTTCTCTACTCACCCATAATCAAGAATAAGACAAGATACTTGGGCTATAAGCTCACCCAAATGAAAAAAAAACCGACCCTGTACTACCTGATTGAACGTACCATTCACTAAAATAGACATAAATGTCTCCCTCATGGGACATGAATGTCAACCTAAATCGGAAAAAATAAATATGGTATTAGTAAAACACTAACCAATACATTCAAAAAATAATATCAAAACCAGAAATCTCCATCAAAAATGAATACTATAGAAAATGGTACCCTCAAACATCAAGATAAAACCCCTTACATTGCCTGATATTTTCTATTCGCACCACCAATGTTGTATCATTCGACATAACCCCACATAAATGTTCAACTGTTGGTCCCAACACAACCAAAAACTAAAAAAAATGAAATAATAAAAGGAACATATATCAAATACAGAACTAGAAAGCATGGAAGTTATAAGGATCATACCTTGAACATTTGATGGTCTTGCCTCACCGCATCCAGGTGTAGGTTGTACTGTATAAATATGAGCTTACCCCTTTCACTAGGCCCTAATCTGGGTTTCTAGTGTTGCACTACCCTACTTATATGGACTCTCTCTCCCTAGAGTACCACATCCACCACCTCAAAAAGTGTGACCTGTCGAGCTCCAACTTCCTACCTGATATGGGGTAACATACCCCCATCCTTCACTCAGTATTGATCTCAATCCTCCATCTATTTCTAACTGTTGAGGCTTCCTACAGAACCCTTGCACATGCCCTATTCTTCCACTTGATCAACACTCAATTAATGTTTGTGGACACTGACAACGTATATTCCCCAGACAACCTCATTGATAATAGAAGATATGTTCACTGACCTAATGAATTGGTTACTTTTTCAGACTACCCTGACTGCCACCTCCATAGAGTAAAATCACAAAGTGGTTCTTCCTATGATTGAAAGACAAAACACTAGATCACCCAACTAGAACTACATTACCACCACCAGAAGCCTCATAGAGTTTCCCTTTTTAAATAATGGCCTAATCCACCACTTCAGAAACCCTATTTAAATGGAAGATATTTACCTGCGACTTGATTTCATGTATGAGTCTATCTTGGAAACATCATTTTGTTGTTTCATCATCCCCTACGAATGCCATAATGAAGGGTTTCAAGTTATTGAATTGGCCAGAAAACTTTGTTATTGAAATAAAAACATGGGTCAACCTCTTAAACTATGAAGCCTTCCTCTTCCTCAAAGTCTCAGGGTGGAAATGTTCCAAAAACTTTTCCTTCAAATCCTTCCATGTCATACCATCAGCCTACAGAGTTTGGACCAAAACATCCCACTAATGATTTTCCTGACCCCAAAACATGTAATCCTCCAACTTGACTCTCTTCTCCAAAGGAGTCTCTATATGATCAAGAATCATCTTAATGGAATCTATCAAAAATTTAGCTTCATAAGGTCCAACGTCTCTAGAAAAATTGGAGGGTGTTGCAACTGAAACTCCCTGGACAGCTCCAACATACTTGGCATAACTCTCCCTGGGTCCCTTTCCATCATATAAATAAAACGTGAAAATTTCTTATGGAAATTATCTAATCCCTAGTTACCCTGGATCATCAGGTTTCCTTGCTCCATTTATAGAGGATAATTATCAGTGATATCTTCTTTTCTCCCAACCTGTACAGAATTTCGTGGTGGCATCTTCCTATAATGACAAACACACACCTCATAAGACATAGCATAAAGTTTTTACAGTTTTCAGAAAAGAGGGATCTTCACTAGCCATGAACAACCCATTTTATATAAACCAACCCAATGGTCATCTCTACATCAAGAACAATACCCTCAACCATACCTACTATGGGTCATGGTTAACCTAGGGAAAACCAACATATATAGTCACAAGTATTTCTTTAGATACATTTTTTCAAAACCATTTCCACTTTTTACAACAAATATATTTTCCTCTTAGGAACATTTCTCATTTCACAACTTGTTACAACCAACATTTTAAATCATTTACACCCTTTTTCAATCAGAACAATTCATTGAACATCTTTTAACATTCTTTATATTTAACCATTTTCATCATCTATATTAGACACTATTTTCTTTTAATTTACAAGGAATTGAAATGAATTATACTCTTTATGACATAGACACCCATCTTATGTGTTCTTATCATGACACATTCCTCATATATCCCTAGGTGCCTAAAAGTATGCATGAATGCACAACCTCATGTCAGTTCAACCATGAGAAATATATCATGAAACATTCACATCACACAATATGTGCATCATCCAATGGTGAAATATCGTTCAACTACAACACTATATATCAAGAATAATAATTCCCATCCTAGGTACATAAGTTTTATCCCAAACATGGGTCAAATAATCTCATGCACGAGCTCATTTTCTAGACCCTGAAACATCATAATGTCCTATCTATAATTCCCAAATAGTAATCCACAAAAACACCAGCTCTGATACCACTTTGTAACATCTACAACACAGGATCCACTAAATCAGTTCCATAAGATGAGTCACCACATGAACTCAAGCATGTCTCCCCATATCCCATAGGTTTTTGACTAGTATAAAGGGTCTAATAGGTCATGTGGGGAGACTATACACTCTTTATAATATTAATTCATAGCAAATAACATATAAAATAAAGGAAAAATAAACAATAAACTAGAAACATGTATTATTAACCATTTTCCCAAACATGGTACAGACCATAACCAATAATAAAAATGTCATGTCATACTAACCATGAAAAAAGTGAAAGAAACCCAAAAATAAGACAAATGACTAAATCCTCAAAATGAGTCATGACTCCAAGTCTGGATCCTCATCCATGCACATCCCATGTCCAACTCAACTCCCAAGAATAGTTCCTTTTCCTCTACCCTGAATTGCAACCATGAAATATATTCGGGAACCCAACGGTGGCCCTATAAGGGTGTGAGTACAACTCAATAGACCACCAACAACTGCGTATATAAAATATCCATTATAAATAGATAGTGCAAGTAAGTGATAAATAAATGACAAGGTAGAAAAAAGAAAAATTAGGTTTCATTAGTTAACAATATTCACTTAATCCATTTTCATCATTATTTTAATATCATCACTTACACTATCTTCATTACTAAGTTCATATTCATCACATGTTCCATGGGTTGGGAATTACATTATTTACACTACAGAAAAATACAATCAACTCCCATGTGTAAGGAATAATTCAAATTCCCTATCTCACTAGGTAAAATAAATTCACAGTCATTTACAACACACTTACCTTGGAGCATCAGTCCATGTAGTTTCAACCCATGAAACCATTAGAGGCCTAGATCCTTAGTCTAACTCCCTAACATGTTCATTCTATGGTTGGGTTTAGATCATCAGTCCAACCTGACCTGTGGGAGGAGCCTCATCCCATTATCCCACACCACCAATCCATGTGGACATGATTATTCATCCATTTACTACATATACCATATCACAAACCATAAACAATCAATAAATAACATTCATATTTCATAATCATTAAACATGTAAATAAACATTAATCCTTAACCCATTAGCACATTTACCATTTACATTGCATAGCCCATTTAACCCATTTCAATTCCTCATGCCTTAACCCATTAAGCATAATCAACTATTTCCACACATTATCCCATTTAACATATTCATCAATTCATATTCTCTAATCTGTTCATGCATATCAATTAAAAATTCATAATTCATTTAACACATTTACACTAATCCTTTTAACCCCTTTTCCATAACATTCCAAACGACCTATTATTTCTTTTTCAACAATTAGAAACAACTAACACCAATTCCTATTTTCACTCCAATCTATCATGTCAACACATTTATCATAGATCTATCTAATTAAAAATCAAATTCATTCTCAACTTTACCATTTTACATGTCGCACCCACGATTTCAAAATTTATTTATTTAATTAAATTTCTTTGCATTGGTTAGTTCGGGTCGAAACCCGACTTAAGATTTCAAGTCCCTTGTGTTTTGGTCTTGTCTGCGTCCAGCGCGACGCGGTCGAAGCTGCGCGGCCTCGCTTGGGTCCCCGCGCGGCCTCGCCGATTCACCACCCGTCTTGCCGGTGTTTAATTAATGAAATGAAACGAATTAGCAACTGTGTTAATAATAATAATAATCGTAATAATTTCATTTGAGAATATTATTATTATTATTATTATTATTATTATTATTATTATTATTTTAATTGATATAACTTTTTATTTAATTTTATTACTACTAATTTGGTTTTGTTTTTTTATTATAATATTGACTTCATTATTCATATTATAGTTTTATTATTACTATTATTATTAGTTATTTTACTTTTTTTTAGTTTAAGTTTTATTTTAATTATTTTATTTTACTCTTTTTTTTGGTAGGGTTTTTACCTTTTTTTTCTCCCTGCGCGCCGCGACCAGGTCTCCCTCTCCCCTCTATCCCGTTGTGCTTCCCTTCCCCTCTATCCCGTCGTGCGCCCTAGCCTGTCCGCCTCAACAGGCCACCGCCCCTCGGCCCGCCTTGGATCGCTGTCGCACCCAGCCCCCCTTCCCATCTCTTCTCGCTCGCGCCGCCCGACGGAACCCCGCCGGATCTCCCCTTCGGCGCACCCTCCGATATTCTGCCGCCCTCTTTCCCTTCCTGGCCTGCACCGCTGTCACGCGCCCCACTCATCGGACCGGTCGCAGCCCTCCTGCTGGCCAGCTCGCGCCGCACCCCATGGAAACCGGCTACCCAAGCCACACCGCCTCTTCCTTTCGGCCAGTTTTTTTTTGGCACGATACACCTTCATTGGCCTCATTTATGCCTCTTCCAGCCCTTGGATACGCTTTTCCCAATCTCCCGAAGCATTGCAGCGTCCTTCTTCCCCTTCGCCTCAGGTGCGGACCTCCCGGGTTTTTCCCTCCTTCTTTCTAAGGTTTAGGTCAAGCTCAATTGTGGTTTTGGTGTTTCTGACTTTTAGGGTGTCGGTCTTAGCTTTCGTTTTTGATTTTATTTGTTTTCAATTCATGTATTAGGGTTTAATTTAATATTTACGTGGTGCGAATTGCACGCGATTGAAGTTTCGCACCGGTTTTTGGGATTGTCGGGTTAGATTTTTAGGTTGCAGTTGGTTTAATTTTGATGCAAAGGGTTTGGTGTTTTGTTTTTAGGACATACCCATGCTGTTTGAGCTGCGCTTGACTTGTGGTGGCCTTTGCGCACCAATTTTGTGAAGTCCGCTACACCCAGGTAGGTGGTTCCATGCCTTTGCATCATCTAGATAATTTAATTTGTTTGTTTAGTTATACTTAATATGTTCCATGATATAATTTCACGGTGCGGTCTATGTTTATAATTCATTGACATTCTTGTTTGATGAAAAGTGGATTTCCTAAGTAGTATGCTTTTATTATTTATATGTGTTGTTGTATAAATGAATGGTTGTGTTTTGTAAGTGGCACAAAATGTGTTTTATAAATTTGTTTGACATGCGTACCTGAAGAAAATTGCGCTCTCTTTTGAAATGTTTTTTTTTCCGACCTTGTTGTGGTAAATTTTAAAGGTGTCTAATAAATTGTGAAAATGGTGAAAATGAGGTTTTAGAAAAGTTGAGTGTTCAATTGATTCTAGAATGTCCTTTTTATGTGAAGATTTGTGTGTTTTGCAGTGAGGTTTTATGGTATACATGTAATATGTTTTGCGAACTGAGCGATTGTTTATTTGAGCGGTATTTGAGATTTCAATCATGGTTGAAAGGTTTTGAGGGATGTTTGGTAGGTGCGAAAGGTGTTTTCAAGTCGCTTTAGATGTTTGTGTATTTAAATAGACATTTTCAAAGTATATGAATCACATTTGGTGTGTTTGACTTGTTGTGTACTTTTGAAATTGAAATTCAAAAATTGTTTTAATAATGGAAAACAAGTCTTGATATGGTCACCTCATGTATCAAGTATTAAAGTGATGCATCTATATAGAACCAAGTGGTATTTGGTGTAAAGTCTTCTTGGGTTTTCTTGAAACAATTTCATTAATAGTTCAAATGGTTCTTTGGTACATTTTTATGATGTGAAAATGGTATTTTGAAGGAGTTGAATACGCATTCATTTTAAAATGGTGTATTTTTATAAAATGAGACATGTCCTTTGTGTGCGTGTCTTTGAAATAGTGTTTTGGTATGAAAGTGGTGAATTTTTGTGTAATGTCAAGCTTGGTTTGTGAAATGTGAAAGTGGTGAATTATGTGAATGTGAAACTTGATTGAGCACAAGGGAAAACCCTGGGTATCTAGGTGGGCAGACTAGAACTAGTGCGCTAGTGAACCGGATGGGTGTCGTCCCTGTTTCACTTAGCTGGATTGACGATTGCAACACTAACTAAACATGATATCTGAGGGTCGTGGCCTTCTAAGCCACGTGTTCTGAGGGTCGTGGCCTTCTAAGCCACGTTTTCTGAGGGTCGTGGCCTTCTAAGCCACGTTTCACCGAGACACGAGGTTTCTAGGGTCCCACTCGAGCTAGATGAACCTTAGGGGATTTACCCGTAGTGCTCTACCATCTTTGGCGTGGTGCCTTCCGTCGGCATATGGAAGACCACTTGAGTATGTGTGTGTGTGTGTGTGTGTGTGTGTGTGAGAGAGTATGGGTGTGTGTGTGTGTGAGGATGTGTGTGTGTTCCCATATTGAACATTTCTTTTCCCCTTTAAAAATCATGTTTGTTAAATGAGTTCTTTTTAATGTTTTTCTTTTATCATTTAGCTTGTAAATGTTTTCTTTAAAAGAATTTTTAAATTAAACTTTTGAATAGACACATTAAATTGCCTTTTTGATGTTGTGGCATGGAACCTTTTTATTGGGTGACGTCCTATTGGGCTTTTGGCTCACACCCTACATACACCTTTGGGTGTATGTAGACTTTGTTTCTTGTGTATTCCAGGTTGTGACTTTGTGCTCAGGGATGGTGGTTCAGGTTGCAGTTGGTCTTCTCATGCAGAATGGTGTTGATGTGGTCTCACTTATGCCGGGAGGTCGGGTATGAGTTTTAGTTTCCGCTGTCATCTTTTCTTTTTAGTTATTGCTTCAAGTTGTAGACTTTAAACTTGTTCATAGTTTAAAGGCACGTTTTGTTGTCTATTTCTAATTTCAGTTTATCCATCTTGTTAGTTGGTTTTCTTTTCTGTCTTGTATTTCGGGTAAAACCGTTCCCACCTGTTAAACTTGATACCCGGGCACTTGTGCCAGCCCGTGGGGATCGGGAACGCCCTTCGGGCCTTGCCGCGGACCGGGTCGGGCGCCGGGTGGCCTGGTTCGTGACAAAATGGTATCAGAGGGAGGTTTTGCTCTCTTGGGTCGTTTGCTTTTGAGATGGAGTCAGAGTCGACCAAGTTTAAGGTTGTTGGAACTCAACGTTCTAGCTACGAGCAATGTGCCTGGCCAGCACACCTCGTGGCGGGACTCGAGTTACCAAAGTAAGTTGGGTTTTGTCCGAGTCATTGTTCCATGTGGTTAATCTTGCTTAAGGGAAATGAAAAGAGAGTGGGGCCAGTGGTCTTAGTGAGATCGCAGGGTCTGGCAAACCTTGTGGAGCCGGGGACACTGTCCTAAAAAACTCTCCGTGGCCAGTGGCGTGATTGGCGTATGGCCGCCAACCATATGCTTCAATCACCCGCTGACACTAGTTTTCTCTTGAGTCGTTTCTCGTCTCATTGTTTTGGATTTGTGGAAAGTTGGTTTTTAAGTTAAAATGTTTTGGTCTTAGAAAATGTTTTCAAATGAATCACATTAAAAATGAAATGATGTGGAAGGTTTGAAAAATTTGGGTTGGATGTTTTGGTTCTGGAAAAATGGAAAGGTTTGGTTTTGGTACTTGGTGTTCTCGTGGGCGACCACATGCATAAGTGTATATGGAAAGAGAAAGGGTTAATGGCACGAGCGGATGAGTGCCTGGATGAATTTGAGGTGGGTGCCAGTGCGGCACGGGAACATGCATGTGCGAAGCTCACGGGACTCCATTGGTGTTTGTGCAATCTACTGGCTTTGCTTATTTTTAAAATGTCTTGTTAAAGAAAATGTTTAGTGTTTTAGTAAACGGTGTTTGTGTGGCGTGTCCTTGTGTTTTTGAGATGTTGGATGTGTGGCGTTTTGAACTGAGTATTATTTCTGAATGGTTTATGTCCCGAGTTTGAGTTCTTATTTGTAAGTTGGTATGTAAGCGTGTGGTTAGTAAATTCCTTTGAAGAGTACATCGGGGAGCACTTGCAGTGGTTTCCCCTGCACGGTTGGTGTTTTCTTGTGGTATGTCTTGACCGTTGGACCAGTTTGGTTGGGTCCATCGTTTTCTTTCTTGACTAGTGTACGCCCCCTATAAAGCGCTAACATGTGATTGAAGTACAACTACGGGGAATTCCCCGTTGGCCGGCACTCCAATTGATTGAAGGACTCTCCTTTTGAATTCTAGGATTGAACCCACCTCTCCTTCTTACAACTAAGTAGATCCTCTCGCAGCGGGATGACAGATGTGAGGGGAGCTGAAGGGAGTTTTGGTCTTTTGAGTTTTCTGACTTGTCGGGTATGAAGTTGACATCGTTGTGTCTAAAGGTCCCCCTGGAAGTGGTGAATGAAATTCCAGCGAGGAAGGGTGAAGGCGGTTCGGAATTTTCAGTGTGGACTAGTGTCTTGAAGGTATTTTTAGTATTTACATCGGTTGCAAGGGTCATGTTCGGTGAAGTCTTGCAGTGGGAGGTACCTTTGATAGTCAACGGTGGTTTGGAAGCGGTAAAGGAGACTCCAGTGGGAAAAAGGTGGAAGCATCCTAGAGTGGTCGGTGCGGGCCACTATTCTAGATAGCCTTTGGTCCTTTGTTGGTTTCATTTAAGAAAGGGTCTACGTTAGGCCACTAGTGTGGCAGACCCAGTCACATGGGGATACTATGGTCGTTTGTAGGAATCATGTATTGTTTAGACACGGTTTAAAGTCTTTCTCAACGTAGTGTTTCTCTCGACAATAATGATCGTGCTCAGTGACGTTTTGTGGTGTTGTGTTCTCATTCAGTGTGACAAAGGGTGATGCGCATGCACCATTGCTGCTCTTATGTTGGTTAATGTTTTGTGTATGATCAGTTGGATGTCATGGTGTGTTGTGTCTGATGGTGTATCCTTAGGTGCAATAGGATTTCGTGTGACACCAAAAAGGAGAAGCTCCGTTTGGGAGTTTTCCATGCCTGACTACGAGGCAGAAGATGCTTCAAACATCAGGGCTCCAGCCATAGGCCTCGGAGTGAAGCTGGCACGTGGTCAGGAACCCCGAGGGGGTATGAGACCCCAACTTTATTTCTGTCATCAGTGTTGAAATTGAATGCAGCTCAAATTGATTTCTACGGTTGTTCTGCTCCAAACGAACCATCTGGTTGCATAAAGTTTTCATGATCATGTGGAGGCTTGTTCGTCTCGTTGACTTAAAGTCTTTGGGGTTGTGTCCCATTGGATGCAATCACTTTTAGTGATCCTTGAGAGTCTGTTGGGGAAAAATCAGTCCCAAAATTTTATAATGCTTATCCCGGGATGTGGATGTGTTGGTCAGGTCTTAGGTCATAGTTCTGACGCCCGGGTGGTTAGGCCCCTCCCTCCCCGCCCCTTGTGGTGGGGTGTTTGGTCACCATTGAGAAGTTTTTCAAAGTTCTATGCATTTTTTTAGTTCTAATGGTGGGGAGTCCTCATGGACCTCCCCATGTTGGTTTTCTAGTCTCGCCTTTGGCGTTGGCAGGTTCTTAATGGTGGGGAGACCCACATTGAGTCTCGCACGAATGTCCCTAGGATGAATCAGTGCTGGACTTTTCTTTAATGGCGGGTAGTCCGCTCGAACCTTCCCCGTCGGTTGTCCACTCTCATTTCGAGCATCAGTGACTTCTTAATGGTGGGGAGCCCCTCGAGCTTCCCCATGTTGATCTATAGCTTCTGTTTTCAAAGATGGTTTGTCGATAAGTGATAGGAGTGTTCCGAGGACGTGGTTTGACCTCTTTTGTTCAAATTATCCAAGTGGTGTGGTTTCGGTTTCAGAATGCTTGAGGTGTTTTGGCGTGTCAAGTTGGCTCTTGTGGGTTCAAGAGTTTGTTTTCTAAAACAATCGGCTGGAGGCGTTCTAGCTTTTGGGGTGAGAGACACATATCGGAAAGTCTTTTATGCATTTCTTGATGTTGTCTTTAAGTCACTTTCTCTGAGCACGATGTTTCTCTCTCTCTTTTTTTGATGTTTGTGGGGGTCCTATTTGATCCTTAGTGGGGTGCCGTTTCCTGCTTTGGGTCTCAGCCTTAGTTGCGGCTTTCCGGGGGCAGAAAGCTTTATGGTGGGGAGAATTGTCGCACCCACGATTTCAAAATTTATTTATTTAATTAAATTTCTTTGCATTGGTTAGTTCGGGTCGAAACCCGACTTAAGATTTCAAGTCCCTTGTGTTTTGGTCTTGTCTGCGTCCAGCGCGACGCGGTCGAAGCTGCGCGGCCTCGCTTGGGTCCCCGCGCGGCCTCGCCGATTCACCGCCCGTCTTGCCGGTGTTTAATTAATGAAATGAAACGAATTAGCAACTGTGTTAATAATAATAATAATCGTAATAATTTCATTTGAGAATATTATTATTATTATTATTATTATTATTATTATTATTATTTTAATTGATATAACTTTTTATTTAATTTTATTACTACTAATTTGGTTTTGTTTTTTTTATTATAATATTGACTTCATTATTCATATTATAGTTTTATTATTACTATTATTATTAGTTATTTTACTTTTTTTTTAGTTTAAGTTTTATTTTAATTATTTTATTTTACTCTTTTTTTTTTGGTAGGGTTTTTACCTTTTTTTTTCTCCCTGCGCGCCGCGACCGGGTCTCCCTCTCCCCTCTATCCCGTTGTGCTTCCCTTCCCCTCTATCCCGTCGTGCGCCCTAGCCTATCCGCCTCAACAGGCCACCGCCCCTCGGCCCGCCTTGGATCGCTGTCGCACCCAGCCCCCCTTCCCATCTCTTCTCGCTCGCGCCGCCCGACGGAACCCCGCCGGATCTCCCCTTCGGCGCACCCTCCGATATTCCGCCGCCCTCTTTCCCTTCCTGGCCTGCACCGCTGTCACGCGCCCCACTCATCGGACCGGTCGCAGCCCTCCTGCTGGCCAGCTCGCGCCGCACTCCATGGAAACCGGCTACCCAAGCCACACCGCCTCTTCCTTTCGGCCAGTTTTTTTTTTGGCACGATACACCTTCATTGGCCTCATTTATGCCTCGTCCAGCCCTTGGATACGCTTTTCCCAATCTCCTGAAGCATTGCAGCGTCCTTCTTCCCCTTCGCCTCAGGTGCGGACCTCCCGGGTTTTTCCCTCCTTCTTTCTAAGGTTTAGGTCAAGCTCAATTGTGGTTTTGGTGTTTCTGACTTTTAGGGTGTCGGTCTTAGCTTTCGTTTTTGATTTTATTTGTTTTCAATTCATGTATTAGGGTTTAATTTAATATTTACGTGGTGCGAATTGCACGCGATTGAAGTTTCGCACCGGTTTTTGGGATTGTCGGGTTAGATTTTTAGGTTGCAGTTGGTTTAATTTTGATGCAAAGGGTTTGGTGTTTTGTTTTTAGGACATACCCATGCTGTTTGAGCTGCGCTTGACTTGTGGTGGCCTTTGCGCACCAATTTTGTGAAGTCCGCTACACCCAGGTAGGTGGTTCCATGCCTTTGCATCATCTAGATAATTTAATTTGTTTGTTTAGTTATACTTAATATGTTCCATGATATAATTTCACGGTGCGGTCTATGTTTATAATTCTTTGACATTCTTGTTTGATGAAAAGTGGATTTCCTAAGTAGTATGCTTTTATTATTTATATGTGTTGTTGTATAAATGAATGGTTGTGTTTTGTAAGTGGCACAAAATGCGTTTTATAAATTTGTTTGACATGCGTACCTGAAGAAAATTGCGCTCTCTTTTGAAATGTTTTTTTTTTCGACCTTGTTGTGGTAAATTTTAAAGGTGTCTAATAAATTGTGAAAATGGTGAAAATTAGGTTTTAGAAAAGTTGAGTGTTCAATTGATTCTAGAATGTCCTTTTTATGTGAAGATTTGTGTGTTTTGCAGTGAGGTTTTATGGTATACATGTAATATGTTTTGCGAACTGAGCGATTGTTTATTTGAGCGGTATTTGAGATTTCAATCATGGTTGAAAGGTTTTCAGGGATGTTTGGTAGGTGCGAAAGGTGTTTTCAAGTCTCTTTAGATGTTTGTGTATTTAAATAGACATTTTCAAAGTATATGAATCACATTTGGTGTGTTTGACTTGTTGTGTACTTTTGAAATTGAAATTCAAAAATTGTTTTAATAATGGAAAACAAGTCTTGATATGGTCACCTCATGTATCAAGTATTAAAGTGACGCATCTATATAGAACCAAGTGGTATTTGGTGTAAAGTCTTCTTGGGTTTTCTTGAAACAATTTCATTAATAGTTCAAATGGTTCTTTGGTACATTTTTATGATGTGAAAATGGTATTTTGAAGGAGTTGAATACGCATTCATTTTAAAATGGTGTATTTTTATAAAATGAGACATGTCCTTTGTGTGCGTGTCTTTGAAATAGTGTTTTGGTATGAAAGTGGTGAATTTTTGTGTAATGTCAAGCTTGGTTTGTGAAATGTGAAAGTGGTGAATTATGTGAATGTGAAACTTGATTGAGCACAAGGGAAAACCCTGGGTATCTAGGTGGGCAGACTAGAACTAGTGCGCTAGTGAACCGGATGGGTGTCGTCCCTGTTTCACTTAGCTGGATTGACGATTGCAACACTAACTAAACATGATATCTGAGGGTCGTGGCCTTCTAAGCCACGTGTTCTGAGGGTCGTGGCCTTCTAAGCCACGTTTTCTGAGGGTCGTGGCCTTCTAAGCCACGTTTCACCGAGACACGAGGTTTCTAGGGTCCCACTCGAGCTAGATGAACCTTAGGGGATTTACCCGTAGTGCTCTACCATCTTTGGCGTGGTGCCTTCCGTCGGCATATGGAAGACCACTTGAGTATGTGTGTGTGTGTGTGTGTGTGTGTGTGTGTGTGTGAGTATGGGTGTGTGTGTGTGTGTGAGGATGTGTGTGTGTTCCCATATTGAACATTTCTTTTCCCCTTTAAAAATCATGTTTGTTAAATGAGTTCTTTTTAATGTTTTTCTTTTATCATTTAGCTTGTAAATGTTTTCTTTAAAAGAATTTTTAAATTAAACTTTTGAATAGACACATTAAATTGCCTTTTTGATGTTGTGGCATGGAACCTTTTTATTGGGTGACGTCCTATTGGGCTTTTGGCTCACACCCTACATACACCTTTGGGTGTATGTAGACTTTGTTTCTTGTGTATTCCAGGTTGTGACTTTGTGCTCAGGGATGGTGGTTCAGGTTGCAGTTGGTCTTCTCATGCAGAATGGTGTTGATGTGGTCTCACTTATGCCGGGAGGTCGGGTATGAGTTTTAGTTTCCGCTGTTGTCTTTTCTTTTTAGTTATTGCTTCAAGTTGTAGACTTTAAACTTGTTCATAGTTTAAAGGCACGTTTTGTTGTCTATTTCTAATTTCAGTTTATCCATCTTGTTAGTTGGTTTTCTTTTCTGTCTTGTATTTCGGGTAAAACCGTTCCCACCTGTTAAACTGGATACCCGGGCACTTGTGCCAGCCCGTGGGGATCGGGAACGCCCTTCGGGCCTTGCCGCGGACCGGGTCGGGCGCCGGGTGGCCTGGTTCGTGACAAAATGGTATCAGAGGGAGGTTTTGCTCTCTTGGGTCGTTTGCTTTTGAGATGGAGTCAGAGTCGACCAAGTTTAAGGTTGTTGGAACTCAACGTTCTAGCTACGAGCAATGTGCCTGGCCAGCACACCTCGTGGCGGGACTCGAGTTACCAAAGTAAGTTGGGTTTTGTCCGAGTCATTGTTCCGTGTGGTTAATCTTGCTTAAGGGAAATGAAAAGAGAGTGGGGCCAGTGGTCTTAGTGAGCTCGCAGGGTCTGGCAAACCTTGTGGAGCCGGGGACACTGTCCTAAAAAACTCTCCGTGGCCAGTGGCGTGATTGGCGTATGGCCGCCAACCATATGCTTCAATCACCCGCTGACACTAGTTTTCTCTTGAGTCGTTTCTCGTCTCATTGTTTTGGATTTGTGGAAAGTTGGTTTTTAAGTTAAAATGTTTTGGTCTTAGAAAATGTTTTCAAATGAATCACATTAAAAATGAAATGATGTGGAAGGTTTGAAAAATTTGGGTTGGATGTTTTGGTTCTGGAAAAATGGAAAGGTTTGGTTTTGGTACTTGGTGTTCTCGTGGGCGACCACATGCATAAGTGTATATGGAAAGAGAAAGGGTTAATGGCACGAGCGGATGAGTGCCTGGATGAATTTGAGGTGGGTGCCAGTGCGGCACGGGAACATGCATGTGCGAAGCTCACGGGACTCCATTGGTGTTTGTGCAATCTACTGGCTTTGCTTATTTTTAAAATGTCTTGTTAAAGAAAATGTTTGGTGTTTTAGTAAACGGTGTTTGTGTGGCGTGTCCTTGTGTTTTTGAGATGTTGGATGTGTGGCGTTTTGAACTGAGTATTATTTCTGAATGGTTTATGTCCCGAGTTTGAGTTCTTATTTGTAAGTTGGTATGTAAGCGTGTGGTTAGTAAATTCCTTTGAAGAGTACATCGGGGAGCACTTGCAGTGGTTTCCCCTGCACGGTTGGTGTTTTCTTGTGGTATGTCTTGACCGTTGGACCAGTTTGGTTGGGTCCATCGTTTTCTTTCTTGACTAGTGTACGCCCCCTATAAAGCGCTAACATGTGATTGAAGTACAACTACGGGGAATTCCCCGTTGGCCGGCACTCCAATTGATTGAAGGACTCTCCTTTTGAATTCTAGGATTGAACCCACCTCTCCTTCTTACAACTAAGTAGATCCTCTCGCAGCGGGATGACAGATGTGAGGGGAGCTGAAGGGAGTTTTGGTCTTTTGAGTTTTCTGACTTGTCGGGTATGAAGTTGACATCGTTGTGTCTAAAGGTCCCCCTGGAAGTGGTGAATGAAATTCCAGCGAGGAAGGGTGAAGGCGGTTCGGAATTTTCAGTGTGGACTAGTGTCTTGAAGGTATTTTTAGTATTTACATCGGTTGCAAGGGTCATGTTCGGTGAAGTCTTGCAGTGGGAGGTACCTTTGATAGTCAACGGTGGTTTGGAAGCGGTAAAGGAGACTCCAGTGGGAAAAAGGTGGAAGCATCCTAGAGTGGTCGGTGCGGGCCACTATTCTAGATAGCCTTTGGTCCTTTGTTGGTTTCGTTTAAGAAAGGGTCTACGTTAGGCCACTAGTGTGGCAGACCCAGTCACATGGGGATACTATGGTCGTTTGTAGGAATCATGTATTGTTTAGACACGGTTTAAAGTCTTTCTCAACGTAGTGTTTCTCTCGACAATAATGATCGTGCTCGGTGACGTTTTGTGGTGTTGTGTTCTCATTCAGTGTGACAAAGGGTGATGCGCATGCACCATTGCAGCTCTTATGTTGGTTAATGTTTTGTGTATGATCAGTTGGATGTCATGGTGTGTTGTGTCTGATGGTGTATCCTTAGGTGCAATAGGATTTCGTGTGACACCAAAAAGGAGAAGCTCCGTTTGGGAGTTTTCCATGCCTGACTACGAGGCAGAAGATGCTTCAAACATCAGGGCTCCAGCCATAGGCCTCGGAGTGAAGCTGGCACGTGGTCAGGAACCCCGAGGGGGTATGAGACCCCAACTTTATTTCTGTCATCGGTGTTGAAATTGAATGCAGCTCAAATTGATTTCTACGGTTGTTCTGCTCCAAACGAACCATCTGGTTGCATAAAGTTTTCATGATCATGTGGAGGCTTGTTCGTCTCGTTGACTTAAAGTCTTTGGGGTTGTGTCCCATTGGATGCAATCACTTTTAGTGATCCTTGAGAGTCTGTTGGGGAAAAATCAGTCCCAAAATTTTATAATGCTTATCCCGGGATGTGGATGTGTTGGTCAGGTCTTAGGTCATAGTTCTGACGCCCGGGTGGTTAGGCCCCTCCCTCCCCGCCCCTTGTGGTGGGGTGTTTGGTCACCATTGAGAAGTTTTTCAAAGTTCTATGCATTTTTTTAGTTCTAATGGTGGGGAGTCCTCATGGACCTCCCCATGTTGGTTTTCTAGTCTCGCCTTTGGCGTTGGCAGGTTCTTAATGGTGGGGAGACCCACATTGAGTCTCGCACGAATGTCCCTAGGATGAATCAGTGCTGGACTTTTCTTTAATGGCGGGTAGTCCGCTCGAACCTTCCCCGTCGGTTGTCCACTCTCATTTCGAGCATCAGTGACTTCTTAATGGTGGGGAGCCCCTCGAGCTTCCCCATGTTGATCTATAGCTTCTGTTTTCAAAGATGGTTTGTCGATAAGTGATAGGAGTGTTCCGAGGACGTGGTTTGACCTCTTTTGTTCAAATTAGCCAAGTGGTGTGGTTTCGGTTTCAGAATGCTTGAGGTGTTTTGGCGTGTCAAGTTGGCTCTTGTGGGTTCAAGAGTTTGTTTTCTAAAACAATCGGCTGGAGGCGTTCTAGCTTTTGGGGTGAGCGACACATATCGGAAAGTCTTTTATGCATTTCTTGATGTTGTCTTTAAGTCACTTTCTCTGAGCACGATGTTTCTCTCTCTCTTTTTTTGATGTTTGTGGGGGTCCTATTTGATCCTTAGTGGGGTGCCGTTTCCTGCTTTGGGTCTCAGCCTTAGTTGCGGCTTTCCGGGGGCAGAAAGCTTTATGGTGGGGAGAATTGTCGCACCCACGATTTCAAAATTTATTTATTTAATTAAATTTCTTTGCATTGGTTAGTTCGGGTCGAAACCCGACTTAAGATTTCAAGTCCCTTGTGTTTTGGTCTTGTCTGCGTCCAGCGCGACGCGGTCGAAGCTGCGCGGCCTCGCTTGGGTCCCCGCGCGGCCTCGCCGATTCACCGCCCGTCTTGCCGGTGTTTAATTAATGAAATGAAACGAATTAGCAACTGTGTTAATAATAATAATAATCGTAATAATTTCATTTGAGAATATTATTATTATTATTATTATTATTATTATTATTATTATTATTTTAATTGATATAACTTTTTATTTAATTTTATTACTACTAATTTGGTTTTGTTTTTTTTATTATAATATTGACTTCATTATTCATATTATAGTTTTATTATTACTATTATTATTAGTTATTTTACTTTTTTTTTAGTTTAAGTTTTATTTTAATTATTTTATTTTACTCTTTTTTTTGTAGGGTTTTTACCTTTTTTTTTCTCCCTGCGCGCCGCGACCGGGTCTCCCTCTCCCCTCTATCCCGTTGTGCTTCCCTTCCCCTCTATCCCGTCGTGCGCCCTAGCCTATCCGCCTCAACAGGCCACCGCCCCTCGGCCCGCCTTGGATCGCTGTCGCACCCAGCCCCCCTTCCCATCTCTTCTCGCTCGCGCCGCCCGACGGAACCCCGTCGGATCTCCCCTTCGGCGCACCCTCCGATATTCCGCCGCCCTCTTTCCCTTCCTGGCCTGCACCGCTGTCACGCGCCCCACTCATCGGACCGGTCGCAGCCCTCCTGCTGGCCAGCTCGCGCCGCACCCCATGGAAACCGGCTACCCAAGCCACACCGCCTCTTCCTTTCGGCCAGTTTTTTTTTGGCACGATACACCTTCATTGGCCTCATTTATGCCTCGTCCAGCCCTTGGATACGCTTTTCCCAATCTCCTGAAGCATTGCAGCGTCCTTCTTCCCCTTCGCCTCAGGTGCGGACCTCCCGGGTTTTTCCCTCCTTCTTTCTAAGGTTTAGGTCAAGCTCAATTGTGGTTTTGGTGTTTCTGACTTTTAGGGTGTCGGTCTTAGCTTTCGTTTTTGATTTTATTTGTTTTCAATTCATGTATTAGGGTTTAATTTAATATTTACGTGGTGCGAATTGCACGCGATTGAAGTTTCGCACCGGTTTTTGGGATTGTCGGGTTAGATTTTTAGGTTGCAGTTGGTTTAATTTTGATGCAAAGGGTTTGGTGTTTTGTTTTTAGGACATACCCATGCTGTTTGAGCTGCGCTTGACTTGTGGTGGCCTTTGCGCACCAATTTTGTGAATTCCGCTACACCCAGGTAGGTGGTTCCATGCCTTTGCATCATCTAGATAATTTAATTTGTTTGTTTAGTTATACTTAATATGTTCCATGATATAATTTCACGGTGCGGTCTATGTTTATAATTCTTTGACATTCTTGTTTGATGAAAAGTGGATTTCCTAAGTAGTATGATTTTATTATTTATATGTGTTGTTGTATAAATGAATGGTTGTGTTTTGTAAGTGGCACAAAATGCGTTTTATAAATTTGTTTGACATGCGTACCTGAAGAAAATTGCGCTCTCTTTTGAAATGTTTTTTTTTTCGACCTTATTGTGGTAAATTTTAAAGGTGTCTAATAAATTGTGAAAATGGTGAAAATGAGGTTTTAGAAAAGTTTAGTGTTCAATTGATTCTATAATGTCCTTTTTATGTGAAGATTTGTGTGTTTTGCAGTGAGGTTTTATGGTATACATGTAATATGTTTTGCGAACTGAGCGATTGTTTATTTGAGCGGTATTTGGGATTTCAATCATGGTTGAAAGGTTTTGAGGGATGTTTGGTTGGTGCGAAAGGTGTTTTCAAGTCGCTTTAGATGTTTGTGTATTTAAATAGACATTTTCAAAGTATATGAATCACATTTGGTGTGTTTGACTTGTTGTGTACTTTTGAAATTGAAATTCAAAAATTGTTTTAATAATGGAAAAAAAGTCTTGATATGGTCACCTCATGTATCAAGTATTAAAGTGACGCATCTATATAGAACCAAGTGGTCTTTGGTGTAAAGTCTTCTTGGGTTTTCTTGAAACAATTTCATTAATAGTTCAAATGGTTCTTTGGTACATTTTTATGATGTGAAAATGGTATTTTGAAGGAGTTGAATACGCATTCATTTTAAAATGGTGTATTTTTATAAAATGAGACATGTCCTTTGTGTGCGTGTCTTTGAAATAGTGTTTTGGTATGAAAGTGGTGACTTTTTGTGTAATGTCAAGCTTGGTTTGTGAAATGTGAAAGTGGTGAATTATGTGAATGTGAAACTTGATTGAGCACAAGGGAAAACCCTGGGTATCTAGGTGGGCAGACTAGAACTAGTGTGCTAGTGAACCGGATGGGTGTCATCCCTGTTTCACTTAGCTGGATTGACGATTGCAACACTAACTAAACATGATATCTGAGGGTCGTGGCCTTCTAAGCCACGTGTTCTGAGGGTCGTGGCCTTCTAAGCCACGTTTTCTGAGGGTCGTGGCCTTCTAAGCCACGTTTCACCGAGACACGAGGTTTCTAGGGTCCCACTCGAGCTAGATGAACCTTAGGGGATTTACCCGTAGTGCTCTACCATCTTTGGCGTGGTGCCTTCCGTCGGCATATGGAAGACCACTTGAGTATGTGTGTGTGTGTGTGAGTATGTGTGTGTGTGTGTGAGTATGGGTGTGTGTGTGTGTGTGAGGATGTGTGTGTGTTCCCATATTGAACATTTCTTTTCCCCTTTAAAAATCATGTTTGTTAAATGAGTTCTTTTTAATGTTTTTCTTTTATCATTTAGCTTGTAAATGTTTTCTTTAAAAGAATTTTTAAATTAAACTTTTGAATAGACACATTAAATTGCCTTTTTGATGTTGTGGCATGGAACCTTTTTATTGGGTGACGTCCTATTGGGCTTTTGGCTCACACCCTACATACACCTTTGGGTGTATGTAGACTTTGTTTCTTGTGTATTCCAGGTTGTGACTTTGTGCTCAGGGATGGTGGTTCAGGTTGCAGTTGGTCTTCTCATGCAGATTGGTGTTGATGTGGTCTCACTTATGCCGGGAGGTCGGGTATGAGTTTTAGTTTCCGCTGTCGTCTTTTCTTTTTAGTTATTGCTTCAAGTTGTAGACTTTAAACTTGTTCATAGTTTAAAGGCACGTTTTGTTGTCTATTTCTAATTTCAGTTTATCCATCTTGTTAGTTGGTTTTCTTTTCTGTCTTGTATTTCGGGTAAAACTGTTCCCACCTGTTAAACTTGATACCCGGGCACTTGTGCCAGCCCGTGGGGATCGGGAACGCCCTTCGGGCCTTGCCGCGGACCGGGTCGGGCACCGGGTGGCCTGGTTCGTGACATTACAAGTTCAAGAATATTGTCACACCCCATGAATGGCATTAATCCAATCAAATCAATCTAAATGAATCCCATGGAGATCATCAAGGGTTCAACTCATTGTTTAGGCTACCATTTTAAAAAACAATATCCAAGGAAATAAATTCACACTAAGGGGGGAGAAATATCACAACCACACATGTATAAATCTATAATTAAACTAAGGGATATAACTTGTAGACCACCTACCTAGAATCCGAAGATGAATACACTATTAAACTTATCCTTGGATCCATATTCAAGCACCCTTTAAAACCCTAACCTAAGATCCACCAAAAAACAGTATTTTAGAGCTTTGAAAGAAGAATAAAAAATCTGCAAGCCCTGATTTGGAAAAGAGAGAGGAGTGTTATAATTACATGGAGCTAAAATCTACACCCAACGACACTACAAATGGCCTATAATATAAGTAGAATGGTTCCTTAGAAACTTGGGTCAAAATGTTTCATCACTAGGGTTGAGAGGATATGAAATGGGGAAGAAATTGAGTGAGAAACTTAAAATCATTAGGGGGAATTTTAGTAAATTTTCACATTTTAATGGGTCTCATGATTTAGAAACAATGTTTTCCAAACCATGCATGAACCATGTGTCAGTCTCTATCAAAGAAGAGTCCAGGTCACATGGTTACCTAGGTATTCTGCATGATTTGAAAAACCATGTGCCAATCATTTAAAATTCCTTTATCCATGGTCACATGGTTTGGATATCCCCCTTGAATGGATTACTAAACTATAAAACCCTCCTTCTAATGAGCATTGTTTGGGAGCATAGTTATATCTAACCAAGCACCAATCATAAAACATGTACAGGATGGGAATATTTTCATTTATTTCATGCCCCGAACCCCTGAAACACCCCCATGATTCCTCGAACTCCATGTAAAAAATTAATTATCCAATATTAAGTGATTCAAACTATAATTTAAACGAGAATATACCTCCATGATGTCTGAGATATTATAATTAATATCTTGACAAAGCTTTCAACATGTGCTTTTAGATCAATTGGACATGATCTAAAGTCTCATGGATGAGATGTGTTCTGAGAAAATTTAATTCTCCTACCTCTATCCATAACAGAGGTTATCAACAAGGACTACCATATAAGGCCTTGTAAGGAGCCATCTGAATGGCATCTGGAAAGCTATTTTTGTAAGGTAAATCAATAAGGGGTATGTTTTTTTTACCAAGAACCCAAAATTCAAGGACAAATACATAGATAATGTCATATAACACCTAAAACATATACTATGTCTATCTGTTGGTCTTAGGTTGATATGTCTTGATCAGAATAACCTATATATCCAAGGCCTTGTACAACCCTTTCCAGAACCAATAAGTAAAGATAATATACTTGTCAGATATGATAGATCATGTATATGAATATATAACACCTTCATAAAATATATATCCCCTGGACTATCTAATGAAAAGGTATATTAAACATGAAATAAGTGTGATAATTTCATCAAATGATCAACAATTACCCATATTGTATCATTACCATGAGGTGATATGGGTAAACCGGTTATAAAATCCATAGAAACAATGCCTCATTTCCACTTGATAATGGAAAATGGATATAAAAGTATTGTTGGTCCCTAATACTCCACCTTTACCTACTTACAAGTGGAAAACTAAGTGAAAAATCTATAAATATTTCATTTTATACCATGCCACTAATACTAGAAGTGTAAGTATGAGTACATCTTGGTGATACTAGGATGAACCTCCCATGTTGAGGCATGAAATTACTACATCAACTCCTATTTTATGTAAGATAAAACCCAAACACACCCTAAAAGGAGTAAGTTCTCATAATCATCCACCATCTAACCAACAGATAAATCATCATCTGAAATACATTACCTTAGGAATAATCCCTTGGGATCAGATAGTTGTCTCATTCTCACTCATTTTAGAAGGTTGGAGGTCATAGCTAAAGATAAGAGGATAGTCTATTCATGATCCACCTAAAACTCAACATGTATCCCTGAAAACAATTTTATGAGCTTCCATTATCTACTAATATTCTAAACCTCCTATGTCTGAGTCTTTCATATTAGAGCATCGGCTACGACATTTCCTTTCCCAAGAATATATGAAAGCACAAAATTGATAGACTATAGATACTAAACCCATCTACACTGACTCAAATTTAGATCATGTTGTGTAAATATGTACTTGAGGCTTTTATAGTTAGCGAACACCACAAAATTATCTCCAAGTAAATAACATCTCCATAAACATAAAACATGAATAACCACAATGTGCTTGAGGTCATGCATTCGGTAATTCTACTCATGAGGCATTAACTGATGATACTCGTATAATAAGACTCACTTGTCCTACATCAAACAACTCCTAGACCGATACCTGATGAATCTTAGTAAATAGTATAGCTCTTTCATGGATCTGATAGAATCATGATTGAAATTGTAGTCAATATTCCTTTAATCACCTAAATTCCCGCTTCACAAGTTTGTGAATAGATTAATTTCACACCCTTTTTATTCAAGACTATAATAGGCATTTCAAGGATTGAGAAATCCATGATGAAGAATATATAATATCAAGATATCCTCAATAAACTTTATATGTAAAAGACATTATTGGGATACTATGAGTAAAATATAGCTCTCATCTTCTATGGGTCTTCTGAAACTCCTAAATTCAGGATAATATGACAAAGGAAGTGTAATTTATTGATCCAAAAGTGGAATTTATTGACCTTAGCATAATTATGATGATCTATCAGTGTATTCAACACAATATCAATATTTTTGGCATGTTCATGTTGAGGATGAGAATATAGTAAGATGTCATCCATAAATACTACCACAAAAAACATAGATATAGGTGGAAACCTGATTAATTAATGAAATGAAAATATAAGTAGCGTGTGTGTGATGTAATGACATAACCATGTACTCTTAAATACCATACCCCCTCTGAAAAGTTGTGTAAGGTGTGTCTGAATACTTGAAACATACATGATGATATCCTAAACTTAAATAAATCTTTGAAAACACTATCCTAACTTAGAGATGATCAGAGATGTCATTTATTCTAGGTAGTGGATACCAATTCTTATACATATGTTGGTTCAATCAATGGTAATCTACACAAATCTTAAGGGTGTTATACTAATTCTTAGAAAAAGGGACCAATGAACCCCAAAGAGAAGTTTTGGGGAACTTGTAGCCTTTACTATCTAGATCCTATAACTTTTCTTGATCTCTAGAAGCTCTATAGTTTCCATCCTATAAGTAAGAATGGTTTCTATTACTACTCCTCACACTAGTTCAATGGTAAATTCTACCTGTTATGATGAAGGTATCCTTGAAAATTCATCATGGAAGAAATCCTTGAAATGATTCACAACATAAGGTAAAATAATGGGTTGTAACCCGTGACCATCCAAAAATAGACTATAAATCTAAGATATCACTCTGCCCATATCATGGTGCTCAGGTCCTGATCGTATAGATTTGATATCCCATTATCTATTATGAATGTGTCTACCACCCTCTAGTGATGTAAACATCACCTTCCAGTAATAACAATTGATATTATCTTGATAGGGAACTAACCAATCCATCCTGAAAATTACACCAAACCCTATAATGTCAAAGACAGAAAGATTTCACTCGAAGAGATATCCACCTATATCAAGGGAACAATACTTACAATGATGAATGATCTTTGATCAGATACCCAATGGGGTATCAAGTGTCACAACATCATAGTAATACTCTTTCTCAAGGCCTAGATTGTCCTTTAATTCATCAAATATAAAATATTTTGATGTTCCTATGTCAAAAAAGTAGAAACCAAAGTAGAGGTTACTCAAATAGTACCTCGAACAGTAAAAGTCCTCACACTTTACTCTTTCCAGAATAGGTTGTAATTTATGTATCTAGCTTGTACTATATCCCTAAGTCACAACCTATGTTCCCTACGAAGGCCCACACTACCAGCACTAAATGTCTTGAGTCTTGTTATATCTGCCTCAACCACCACTTTGACCTAAGTGGTCTGTGGTATTTCATATGAATGCCTGTCGATATACTATTATAGCTTCTCTATAACATGGGGTAGGTGTGGATATCTTCTTTCTAGGAATTGATGGAAATGTCATGAAGAAGCACTGGATATGTCCCTTCCTTCCACATCCTCTACCTTCTAGTAGATAATGCGTACACTAAGGTTTTTTATGTTTCAGATTCCCACACTGGTGGAAGATAAGGAAGTTGTTAGTACAAGCTTCTGGACTTCTTACACTCTATAAGAAACATCTAAATGAAACTTTTATTAAACAAAAGAAACACAAGTATGTATGGATGTTGAACCTCCCTAGTTCTGGCCATAATCTTACCTTATATTCCACAATTTAATGAGGTCTTAGTTGAATATATCATAAATTTTCATCAACCAAAGGAAAATGACATGTGATCGGATGTCATATACCATTTTATCCTTGAATCACCTGGTAGTCATAAAATAATCACCCTCTAGAGTCTTTGAGAAACCCTTCAGCTCAGTAAAACGTGAAAAAAAACTTAATGAAACACATGGTGCCCTGTTGTAGGTTTATAAAATCACTAGTTCGGGCATCTCTCAGTGTCTGCAGAAAAAAGTAGTAGTAAAATATTGTTTGTAATTCCATCCAAATCATATATCGATGTTGTTATTCCTATGTAATAACATCCCACCATTGCTTGGATGAATCACATAGCACATAAGTTGTGATATTGACCCTCCTCTTTAGAGGTTTCACCAAATGATCCAAAATAGAAAGCATGGCCTCCAACCATGACTTAGAAGCATGTGGTCTAACATCCTCTAAAATGGTGGGAGGATTCTAATTCACGAACTCCCAAGTCAACTCTTCCATAGTCAGGGAATCTCCAGTGACACCTTGCATATTTTTCATCATACAAAAAAATCCTTCTTGAAACTTGTTGTAAGTTTCCATATTATGAATAGTAGGTGCTTCTATAGGGGCACTACAAGAGGGATCACCGGCATATCATGGACCACCAATTTTGGTGAATGGTCTTCACTACCTTCAGGGAATATGGCTTAAGGTTTTAACGGTTTCATGATTCTACAATTCCAAAGGCACACCTCAGAAGAAAATTTAACAATCGAAAGAATTATTGAGAGGTAAATAGGACAGTTACATGGTCTTCCTATGAAAAGATCATTCCCATATGACTAATCAAAAATCTTGGTCTGTGTGAGAAATAAAAGACCATAATAGTCCATAATAATGTAAGAGACTCCCAACTACCCACTACTAATGTTGAGTCTGGGTCTAGGCCTTCTTTCACACAATTTCAGTTTTGGTATATGGAAACCCAATTGCAAGATATAGTGGAAACACCAATTACTTTTCAATTGGAATTCCATTTATTAATAACCTTTTCTCATTTAAATATTTCAATTCATTTTTATTCACAATCTTATATATATATATAATACATATGTTTCAGTCCATAAAGAGTAGGTTCAGAACCCACATTTTGGTATAATTTTCTAATTATGGTGTCATCACCAATCAATGCAGGAAAAAACCATTTAGATTGATATAGTCACATTAATTATTCCAATTATGTTATTACTATAGGAAATGTCAGGAAATTTTGATATATAATAATCAGTCACTAACTATATACAGCATGCAAATGCATGTAGGAAACAGATGTGGTGTGAAAGAATTCATGGCATATTAGTCCTATTCTCTCTATAATGATGCATGAAATGACACTCCCTCATTTAATGGAGACAAAGTAAAATGAATACCATTTAAATAAGAAAAATAATAATAACATCATAAGACATGTGTGTCACCCAATGGTGATGTTGTGTCATCTTTAACGTGCATAATCAATAACTACAACAACCCATCCTATGTAATTTGGGTTTCCCCTGTACATGGGTTAGCTAATTCTAAGAACAGAGTCATTACCAAATTCCATTACCTCATTTTCACTTTTCTAATACCAAAAGAGTAAGATAAAAGGAAAATTAATCCTCTCATAACACTTTGTAATGTCCCAAAATGAGATCCACATAACCTGTTCCCTAAGTCGGTGGATCACATGGCATCAAGAATGTCTCCCCATATTTAAAAGGATTATGACTAGTAGTGAGGGTGTAAGGTCATAAAGTGGGGATAATATAGCCTCATATCAGAGTGGAAAATGGATATAATAAAAAAATAGAAAATATCATAAGGATATAAATAACCAAAAACACAGTGGAAACAGACACTATAACAAAATTACCAATAACCCGCCATAGCAGAAGCATGATATAACAGAGTGGCATAGAAAAAGAAATATGAAAAAAAATGTGGATGAATAAATTTCCATGAAATTGTAATAATATAAAAATATTATGGGTTGATTCATATACATGATGATGTCATAAAATTTTGATATAAAAAATGATGAAACAGGGGACAGGCATATACAACATGATATTCAAAGATATAAAAAGGATAAAAGACTTTTCCTCTATAATTAAAAGCATATGCCTGATCCTATACTCCCATGATCCATGATATAAGAAAAAAATAAAGAATCTATAGCAGGGTACTTGAACTTACCCATACTTATAGACATGTAACCTACTCGGGTACCAAAGGCGGCCCAAGTAGAGTGTGACATAAAATCCTAGTATTCCACCTCCAATAGTGTATATAAATAATATATCCAGTGTACATAGAAATAGTTGTTTATAGGTATAAGAATTATAAACAAAGTAGAATAAATGAATATTAGCTAGCCTAGATTCCAACAGGACACCTTGTTGGCTCTACCTGCTTCAACATAGGCCGATGTAAGATTCAGATGAGTAACCAAATATATATAGTAATAATATATATATATATAGTATGGTTATATACTATATAAACATATATTCATTAAGTAAGTGAGGAAATAAGTAGGCATATATATGGATAATATGTGCTAACGGGACTTGGGCCATAACTTAAGCTTCCATAACTAGTCTAATGAGCTATAATCTCCAATAAAGGGTACATGACCTGAATTTCATAATGAATGTGAGACTTCCTTCTTATCACTCAATATGGGTGGGGTGAGACATCATGACCAACACCTGAAACATGGGAATGTGTAACGTCATACCCATCATCTAGTATAATTTTAATGGTGAGAGGCATCATGCTCAACACCTGATGTTAGGGGGAGTGAAACCTCATGCTCAACAAGTCCCTTATCCATTTTTTCACAACCCATAATAATTAAATACTCGTAATAATAATAATATCAAGAGGGTTCACCTATTTAACAATATAATAATTATTCCCCAATGCAACCAAGGGTGCCACAGTTCATATATTCCATATAATAAAACAAGCATCAATTTTTGTGTCCTTTCCACCCATTTCCATTTCATTTAACAATCCATTTAATTAATTAAGAAAATTACATTAATAATAATTTATTTTAATTTATTCATATAATTAGTTAAGAAATATATTACCATTTCAAGATTTTAAAAGAAGTTATGAGGTGATTCAGTTATCTAAAAATAATATAAATATTGGAAAATCCATTTACAGTCACATAAAAACACTTAAGAGGTGCTCCAGTATTTTAAAAAATTTGATATAAATAGTCATCTCACTTAGAACACATAAAGGGCTAGATAATAACATGTTTTAATTAATTTATAAAGTAAGAACACATTTTTTAAGGAAATTCATGGAAATGGATAGCATGTGATACAATGACAGAGCAATGAAGATATCACAAATTTTATATAAACCAACTATACCACCTACATTAAGGTCTTATATGACTCATCATCCAATATCGACGTCATATTTTCTTTAGATTGAATGAAAAATGAATAATAACCCAACACCTTAAAAATAGGGAACATGAGATTACACCTAAATATGGAAATATATGAAAATAAAAACTGAAAAAAGAATAAAGTGTATTCAAGTAATTATGGATTTGAATCCACTTCTTCTGATGTCACTCCATTTGGAGTCTGGATGAGGGAGAAACCTTGATCCCTAGGAGTTGGAGAATTAGATCTCATAGGAGAGAAGATAGAGGTTCATCCACTAGAAATGAGAAGGTAAATAATGGGGTGATAATTTATTTTCATTAAGGGTGAAATGGTAAAATAAAGCACTAACACTGGGTTTCATGGTTTCGCTCCATGGTTGGCCAAACTATGCAACAACCATGTACACCTCACTATTTAAATAGGGAACCCACATGATTTGTGTGCATAGTTTTCCAAAACTAGTGAAAATCATGTGATTTGGCTCTGTCAAGATGTTTGTAGTTTTCAAATAGGCATTTTCTTAGGCTCACACAGTTGCAGAAAAAACATGCAGCCTCCTACTGTCTACTGAGTGCGCCACATGATTACAATTTATGGATAGTAATAAATGTGTTTTTCTTTTATCGTGTGATCCGCTCTATTTTCTCAAATCTTAGAGATTCAGGATCTAAAAAATCCTTAGACACTCTTAGAACTTTCCTAAGGCCATAGTACATGTTTACCAAAAGAAAAAAATAGATTTAAACAAAAAAATGAGTTGTACCTTTGATAAAAGTTAGATTGTTACAAAAAATAATAAATATAGAGACACATTGTCCCATCATTAATCTTGAAAAAAGGGGACCATCACACCCCATAGTGAATCACATTGGAGTATAATTCCTTTATCTATATTCTCTTATAGTTTCTTATTCAATATTCTAGTTTAATGAGGAAATTTTCATAGGAACTCTTGGAAAATGGAAAGTATTTGAGTATAATATCAATTAAGAACTCAAACACTTGATCAAGAGGAAGACTATGAAAAACTTAAAGAAAATACATTAGTATACTCCTACATGATGGGAATGTATTTAAGGGTGAATCATTAATTTTTAATAATAATTTTAGTAAGATATTTTACTTCATGTGATATAAAAACTCATACCATTTATGGATTTTCCAAATTTGATTCATAATATTCATTTAATTTTTATAGAATCATAATATGGTTTTGGATATGAAAATAGATTTAATTTTTCTAGTAATTAATGTATGATCTGTATATTAAGAGACAATCCCTTCCTAATATACAGTCAAATTCTACCAAGGGAAGGGTTTCAGTATTTTCCGATAGAAACTTCCCACAAATTCTAACTAGGGAAGAGTCCAAAACATGGGTTGTAATGATTTCATCACTAGGTGTTTTAAAAAATATCTAACTTCAATTTATCAAGGAGGTAATTCAATCATTCAAGAAAACAAGAAGGATATAATATTATATTTATAACTAAATCTAACAAAACATTCACCATTATTGTGAGAATAGAATATGTACCTTTCACTGCATTATTTTCTCAATACACCTTAATGGTGGCGATGGTGTAATCTTTACCACACTCTTACAACTTAGGTATTTTCTAATGTTTATCCCCTAGAATACATTTGGTTTTTTGTACTGAATTTTATAGTGAACTTGTTCCTTAATATTGAAACATTATACAACATGAGGAGTATCCATTTGAAACTTCCTTTCTTCTATCATATTAGTTAGATTTTATATCTCCCTTAGATATTCATCTTTTTGATGCCCCTCATTTATAAAAATGATTCTTCCCCTAATTCCTACGGGGAGTTTCTTGGATGATTCATCCCATAATTATGAAATATTTTCTATTGAATTTTCATCCATCCATGAGAATTATATATTTTTCCTCTAGAATCAAACACTGTTATTTGCTTTTTTTCTCAAGTCCCAAAAGGTGATTCAGAATTAATAATCTCTATCTCAACATTAAGGACACCTTAGACTATTTTCTCTTTTATTTAAAAGTATTTAATTGATAAATATTTTTAAATACTCATCTATAGTTCATTAATGAAGTGGTAAACCTTATTTTCAGTGTCAATGAATAATCTATAGACATACATTGCAATCCATATGAGTTTTTTCCCATAATAATCAATAGATTCCTCTTTCCATTTCAATAGTATAAGAAATGACCTATAAATTTTATGATAAAGAGTTTGAAGAAAATATTAATTGAAAAATATTTTCTTTATTTTCTTTCAACTAGAATGATTCAATTTTATCCTTATGTTTTTTATTCTTGATCAATGTTCAACGCTGATCAAATTCTCCCTTTCATAGATAAATGTCTTATATATATTTATCTTTCTTTGAGCATTGTAGGACATAAAATATCTTCCTAATTAAATTTATCCATTGTTATGAAATAAGTGGATCATATTCTTTACTAAAATTTAGTATCCTTTGTCACATAAATGACACAACTATATATTTTTCTATCTTGGGATAAGTTGGTCATTCCACATCATTCAAGTTTTTATTCATAACTTGAGTCAGTTGAGAAAGTACTTCCATGAGGTTCTCATCTCTTACTCTTTTCATTTTAGGAATATCATTTTAGAAGTCATTACATCTCCCATAACATTAGTTTCTAGCATGATTCCTTTTATTTTACTCTATTAACTAAAATAAAGGCAATTTAGGGATGAGAATAATTAAATTTACAAAAATATAAAAATGAAAAATATATATAAATAAGGAATAACTCAAAAATTACATGTATACCCTAAATTCTGAATTTATAGGTTTCCATATAGGTTATTAATTGTATATTTACCATAGGTTTTGTAACCCAATCCCAAAAAATATTTATACCTTTCTCTAATATAAACTATTTCAACCTGGTTCCCATAAAAATATTATTACATAAAAATTAACATAAAATTTCATATGGAACAACCCATAAATATAGTATTCCAGTGTCCTTAAGAGATTATATACCTAACACATCACTATAAAAATAAGCTACTTAATATTTATTTTTATGTTCATAAGGTGATAAAAAGTATCTTTTCTCTTTTATTATTATAAAGGATACACTATAGACTAACATAAAGAAAATGGTGAGATATAATTAGGAAACCAAATAATATAATACATGCATATATAATCATTTAAATGATTATTCATTAAAAATATAAATATCACACACTCTATAACTATAAAGGATTAGTTTATTTAGAGACTATATGCATAATCAAGTTATTTAAGCACAATATTGATCATATCCCTTAAATTATTCTCATATCATAACCTTCTTATACATATTAAATTTAATAACTTTATTCATAACCTAGGGAAATAGAAACATAATATAGGGTGAGTTTAGATACTCAATAAAGTTAAATAGGGGAGAGATATATATCAATGAATGTAAGTGATCATATGATAAAGGTAAGGGTATAAAATCATGATCATAACATATAAAAATATACCCAATAATTCTTAGACCATAAATCATGATTCATGGCAGATGAATTTTTCATAGTAAAATACATGAGTCATAAGAGTACATAATCATCAATAATAAACAATGATCCATGATATATATCATAAGAACAAGGAATAAATTTTTGGTATACACATAGGAATTGAAAATCATTTCCTTTATCAAGTATATATTACAAGACAATCATAACATAGTGGAAAAATTCCTAGGGTGTATTGGATTCACTCCTCATTCATATAAACACAGTGGACATAGTCCCATGGTGGATTAGGTTCACTCCCCATTACCTTTTATTTTATATCATAAAATATCAATATTTACCCAATGTATTATAGGTATAAATAATGTCATTCACACCCATTATATAATTAAAATTAAACATATGTGATTTAAAATATCACAAAACCATTCAAACTTTCATCGTAGCTTAATTAACCCATGGGAATGAAACAAGTTTCATTAAAAAAACCTTAAAACATATTCATAAGAAATGAATATAAATAGTTTTGATTTTATAATAATATTATATCCCTATTAAATCATATAAATCCATAAATGTTGTTGACAAAGATGAAATATACATTTATGAAATGGTTAGAAAATATGCTTTGAAAAAAATGTTTTATATTTCGGTAACTTATAGAAAATATAAATTACCTGAATAATGGGAATATGGATTTTCATAAAAAAAACTTTTAAATTAATTTTTGTATAAATAAAGCACATGATGTTGTGAAAATCCATTCATCTGATAATCATAAAAAATATTTTTATTTTACTTTTTCAAAGAAAGTAAAAAATGAACCGTTTATAAAATGAAAAGAATATTGAATCAAAATTTTTGTAAAGAAAGTTAAATATAGTATAAAAATACCTTTATAGATCATATAAAAGTTTATAAGAAATTTCATAAAATAATTTTTATGAACATGGATGTGGAGGATAAATATTCTTGATTATAAATGAGAAATAAGGTTTCTTTTTCTTAAAAATATTCTATATATCTTTTTGAATTCCAAATAGGGAAAATGGAATGATTACTTGAAAACACCTAAAATATATATATAAGAATAAATTAATTGAGTTTTAATATTTAATGAATATATAAATTCCCCTAATATAAATTTAAATATAAAAAATATCGATAAAAAGTGAGATTGTAACATAAACCCTTACGTCAAGTACCAACTTACATTATACGTGCTCAAACATCCTGTATAATAAATTTATATATAATTTAAACTATACCATAATTATATTAATACTTATATTATTTTATATTATTCAATTATAATCTATAATTACACATTTATTAATAATTATTCATTAAAATTAGCATTTTCATGCTAATTATTTTGGTTTCCATGCATGCTTCAATTTGATGACTCTTATCCTTTCTCCTAGACCATGGTTCAAGAATATTAATGATGTAAAAAATAACATATTAATTTTTTATATGCGCTTTTATAACTATACATGTAGGTAGTTGATTATAAATGGTATACATCTCTTCTTGGAGGTGGTAGTCTGCACGTACACACAAGCGATGCTTTCATTTTTTAATGGATGGAATGAAAGGAAGGTAAATAATAGTTTATCTTTTAAGAATCATAATTATGTTATTAATATCAAATAAACTACTTAAATAAATCTATATAACCATACATTATAGTCATATATGTAAAAACAATATGTCGTTCATGGAGGCGGTAGTTTGAATTTACGCACAGGCGGTGTTTTTATTTTTCAAACGGATCAGAGGAAGGTAGAAAAATATTATTTTGTTAACATAAAAAAATTAATAATACTTATGATAATAATGTAATTATTTATTTCATTTTTATAATATATTTTTCATATTTAGAATAATAAATAAAGGAATTGAAATAAAAATGGAGTTATAAGAAATTATTACCTTACTCATTGGAATAACTCCTTTGAAAAATGGATGAATCCTTTGAAGGGTGGTCCATTAATGGGATAAGAACTCTAAGAAATGGATATGAGTGTTTAGGAGGGAATTTTACATAGTTTATTCAAGATATAGAACTATGTTTTTTGGATAAGTGGGGTTCTTAAGTGCTCCATTTATAAGTGAGAGGGGTGTGACTTTTTTAAATACCCAAAAAATTAGCTAAAATAAATTCACATTGAAAAACTAGTTGCTCGAAAAGTGAAAAATAATGGAGAGGGTGTATGTATTAGCTAAAAAATAAATCAACCACTCATATAGAGATATTTTATTTTATTGTTTATGTCTTTTTCCATTATTTTAACTTTTTATCATAATTTAATTTTACCACAGTAACTCATTTTTAAACTTTGTTAAATTATTTTTATGGATAAAATTAAAACTAACATTATTAAATAATTTAGATAATATAATTACAAATATTCAAACCATTTTATAATATTAAATTTTAAAAGTGATAAGAATTAATTATAGGATAATAAGTTTATAAATCATAAGACTAGTTTTTAGAAAAAAAATATTATGGTTCCAAATTGGAAAATATAAGTTTATAAATTAATATCAATATTTTTTAATATAAAAATTTATGTGTTAAATGCATCCTTTTCAAAAAAAATGGTTTAATAAATTTTTAATTCATTTATATATCCTACTAATTTCATAAAATTCATGGTATTTGTGAAAAACTATATTTTGTAATATTCAACTAAAAAACAACCTTTTCAAAAAAATGAGAGTTTCTAACTAATATAATTTTGACATGTTAAATCAGAAAGTGAAGTTAATTTTATCAAACACAAATTCTTAAATTTTCAAATTTTTTATTTTAAATGAAACATATATAATATACAATAAAAAAAAATTTAAACAAAAAAATCTTTATGCATCAAAGAATCATTAAAATAACATTACTTTTAGTTACATAGTTATTAATTAGATGTTATTAATTTAACATCCATTTATTTTAATAAATATATTCTATTGATATATTTGAAATAATATATGAATAATTATAATACATATTTTTATAATTACACATTTTTATATATTTTTATTTACTTTGGGATTTTATTCTTATTTTTAGTTTTCATGATGATGTTTCACATTAAATTTTCATAATTTATTAATGTATACCTTGAATTTTAATATAGTATATTATGTTTATTTTAAGTTCACTTTTGTGTGAAATATAAGATATCAAATGCATCGAATTTTTAAAAGAGAAATATATTCTAAAATCCTTGAATGGTGCAGTATACCTCCCATAAAACAATATAACCCTATAAATTATGTTATTATGATGGAAACATATGAGGATACTTCAACCACATTACACCCTTGGGTTCCTATTTAATTTCTTCATATTTTTTTCACTAGAAAACACTTACCAATTTAGTTTTCTTATTCCATAACACTTTATCTCCTCAATACATAATATGTCATGGTTGTTCCTCATAAGAAAGATCATGTTATATATATACTGCCACTATGTTTAGTACATGTTATGGATTGGATATATACTTCCATAAAAGTGATACATGGAACACATAGTCAACTTGGGAGAGGTTTTATTGAAGTTCCAATACATAAGATACCACCTCAATACAATCAGTAATTTCAAATGGAACAATATATCTAGGGATCATCTTCCTATTATTTAAAAATCACATAAAATTCTTATAATAATATATTCATAGGAATACCTTATCAACAACTTCAAACACTAGATTACGCTTACGATTATCAGCATAAGTTTCCTATCAACTTTGATTTTCCCTAATGTGATACAGAATGGATATAAATTTCTATACTAATTAATTTTATAGATTAGGTCCCATTATCCTACAATATTTATCTTCATCTCGGCATATTATAGTTCTACACTTATTCTCATTGAGGTATTCAGAAGTAGAAATTTGAATTATTTAGTGAAATGTATTTTTTAAAGAAAATTTAACTAGAGTAAGTTATTGATTCCAACCACCTTTGTAATCCATGGATAAAACTCTTAGAATATATTCTATGGTTTTAATGTTCCTCTCAAACATACCATGTTTCTATGAATTATATGCATTGGGAAATTTTAACTTCTTATTCAATGATTTATGAAGAATTCTCCATTATTTTTTAGTAAAACTTCAATATTTATTAGATATAGTTGAGAGTGGTACTTCCCATAACCATACCAATTATTTAATAGATATCCTTACAAGTTTTCCAAGTGATAAATCTTCTCTAATAGTAATGAAAGATAATGAATTGATAAGGTTATTAACTAAAATCCAAATTGAATTATGGAATTTAGATGTATAAGAGATTATTATGATGAAATCCATGATTATATTTTCAAATTTCCCCACATTTATGGAAAATAGTTTCATCATACACTAGGAAGTATAATTTTTATCCTTAAATTTTTTATATACCATGCATCAAGATACATACTCTAAAATATATATCTTCAAGTTTTCACACTAAAAATTCACTTTAGAATACCTTTATATCTTTTTAACTCTTGGATGGGTATATAATGATGATCTATGTGATTCATATAAAAGATCCTTGTTCAATTATATTATTCCAATGACACATATCCGATTCTTGAATCATTTCATTCCATCATGGTCAAGGTTTAACTCTAGAATATTCTTTACCTTTTTTATAGTTCTTCACCCCCTTTCACGCCTCTTTAATCTTCGCATGGATGGATGGTTGAACATTTAGTTATTCATAATAGTATTTTCCCCAAACTATAATAAACTAGGATTTTCATACATAGATATTACATCATGTTTGATTAAAATATATTACATTATACCAACATAATCTTGGGTATCTTAAAGGTATAGTGCCTTTGAAAACTTGGAAACACAAACAAATAGTTCATAGTTAAACTGCATTATCTCAAACTAAATTATTCATAATTATCACACTTATTAGAAATATAATATGTAATACATTTTTTAATATCCTAGGGAAATTAACCATAAGAAAGGTTGAGATTAGATTCTTATAAATGGTAAACAAGGGAGGTATATAATAATAATATGATCAAAGGGGTATGAGGACATGAGCGTAGAAATGAAAAAACAATCCCTAAATATCTATGGCCATAATATTGAGTCCTAACATATTTATTTGAAGTTAATAAGGTATTAATATTGTGATAACAAAATATAAAGATCCATGATAATAAAACCTTGGCATAAGACATAGATTTGTGGCATACACATGAGGATAGAAAATCTTATGTCAAGGAAACCCACCAAGACATCCATAACATGTTAGTCTTGTGATAACCACCTATGTAGTAGCTTCTAGCTTGGAAAACCCCCCATGTACCCAATTTTTGGATTAGGATAACCTTTAATGTACCCTTAGATCTCTTATAACATTAATCATTACTCAATTCATTAGAGGGAGATATAGGTCCCACTTATCGCATAATGAAAATCATTTGTATGTGTTCCATGATATCATAAAACACTCATCATATCATAAACCATGAAATAAAATGGGTTTCATAAAAAAATAATCATATCATAACTTTTTTAAAATATATAGGTCTCGTAATAATTTTATAATTTCATCACATCATAACCCATGGAAAAAGAGTTGGTTTTCATAAGAATTTTCTCATGGTATAACCCATGGAAGATAAATGGGTCTCAAAAACATCATGTTATCATAAAACATTCAGGGAAAGAAAAATAATGATATCATTGGTTCATATCCCTATAAAATCATAAGTTACATCAAATTATGTCATCTTATATGAATAATTGTTTTGAAATATCACTTGGAACATTTCTTATGCAAAAAACATTTCTTTGAAAATCTCTTTTTAAAACTAAAAATTCATTAAAAATTTTGAAAATATTTTTATTTCAAAATAACCTTGAAATTATATAATAAAATATTCAAATAAAATAATTTTCATTTTGGTAGAAAATATATTTCATACCATACGTGATAAAATAAATATTCCATCCACGTTTTCTGTAAAATCCAAATGGTAATTGTTAGGAAAATGGAATTAAGATTAATTTCAAAAAAATATAGAAAATTAAATCATGTGTAAAAATTTCTTTAATAAATCATTTTAATAATTTAAAAAAAATAAAACATTTTTTCAAAACTTGGTTTTTGAAGAAATACAACCTTCGACTGAAGAGGGAAAAATGATGATTTTTCATAAATACATTTTATCAATTATATTACGTACCAATGAGTATGAAAGTGGAAATATTACATGAAAATATCATAAATAACCAATTACATGAAAATTTATTCTAATTATTGATAGTTAGATCATAATATTTTAATATTTGACACGTAATCATAAACAATCCTAATAAACGATGTGATTGTAACATAAATACATTACTACTTTCGTAAAATTTGAAACATAATCCTTATGAAAGAGTGATCCAAAAATGGATATGTAATCCCCATAAATTTTAGTATAATAATTATAGAAAAAATTCATGGCCAGTGTAGACACTGTGTAAAATAAATAGGTGGTGAATATGGCATGTGTCTTGTAGAAGTAAAATCCGAGACATAAATCTCATACCTTAGGTATCAAATTATTTATTACATGTTTAAACCTAAATTATAATAAATTTAAGTTAATTATACATATTTTATATAACCATAATTATATATATCATTCCATATATGATTTCTTTATGACCTTTTATTACTCATTTATTAAAAATCCTTGTTAAATTCGCGTTTCAGTTAATAACCACTTTGTTTTTCATATATGATTTGATCTATAATTTTTGTTTCTATTAAATTTATCAGGGTTACATAATATCTATAATGTTATCGATGATATAAATATCATATATATTCAATATATTTGTATTTATAGTGATCCATAAAATTTATATATAGAAAATTAAATACACCATTAGTGGATACAATAGGACATACGTACACATGAACGTTGTTTCCATTTTCCCAATTTAAATAAAGAAACAAATTTAAACAATATTTTATAATTATAAAATCCTTTTTATGTCATATATATCTCATATTTTAATTAAAATCATCCTTATTACCTTCTATGTAAAGTGTGAATGAATTGCATCGCTTCATGGGGTGATAGTCCATTGTACACATGAGCGATGTTATCATAATCCCAATGAATGGATAGTATGAGGGTATGAGTGATATAATAATTAAATAAGTATAAAAAATAATAAATACAATATATAAACATCTAATGAATCATTATTACCATTTTTGATATGCTATATTGGAAAAATGAATGACATCGGTTCTAGAGGCGGTAGTCAATCGTACACATGAATGGTGATTTCGTAACCCATTTGATTGAAGTGGAGATGGTTATAGGTAACTAAATTAACATAAAAATATATATAATTATATATAAGATATTGATAATATTTTATCATCGTTTTTTAATAATAATTTAATGAGGTGGAGAAATAAATAAAATAAAAACGCTCATTGAAGAACGTTACCTCTTCTTTGGGTAACATCCTTGTGATAGAACCAAAATCCTTACTAGGTTGAATTTATGCCTGAAATAATTCTTCTATAATGATAGTAGGTAATTTGGGAAGTGTTTTTTCTAAGTTTTGTCTATTCAAAAAGTGTTTTAAGGTGTGAATAAGATTGGATAGGGGGTGGAATTTTATAAGTGAGGTGAGTGGAACACTTGTAATATTTTGAAAAGAAAATGGTGCACCCACAATTTTCTCAGGACACAAGGAACCAAAATGGATTATTCCCAAAAATTATACATGATAGTGTAAATATATAAATAAAATATATTTTAGACACATTTTTAGTTCATTATAACCCTTGTCTTATTGGTTTAACCCCTGGTAAAGTCATGTTCACCTTAACTGTGGTAATTAATTTTAAATGTTTTCACTATTCATTTGGGTCGAAACTTATTTTGAAATTATTAGATAATATAACATATAGTTATTATAAATATAGATTATATTTTTATAAATTCCATTCTATTAAATGGAAAATTTTAATTTAAAATTAATCTCATAGATGTGATGAGAACGCAGGTTTTTAAGTAGAAAATGTTTAAAAGTTTACAAAGTTTTCATATTAAAATTATATATGAAAATGATTTCAATGAAACAAATTTTAATAAGATATATATAATTATTATAGTAATAAATTAAAAGAAAATTTAAAATATAATTCAAATTTTTAAATATTTTAAACAAAAAGGTAGTTTCAAATTAAAATTCAATATTTTTCACTATTTATCAAAAAACTTATCTTTCTATAAATTTTATAAAACATTTACCCTAAGATAATTTTTGAAATTCTGATTTCAAAAATTAAGTATATTTTTAAAATTAATTTTATAGTATAGTCAAAAAATTAATTTTATTATTTTTCACAAAAATGAATAAATAACATTTTTTTGAGAAATAGTATTTTCGAAACATATAAAGACTTTAATAAAAATTAAGTAAATTTTTATCAATATGTTTTCTTAATAAAAAAATATAATTAATATTTTAAGTTCATTTATTACTATTCAAACCACTAATTTTAACATATAGGTTATAATGGTTTCATTTAAATAATAATATTAATAATATATCGTGTTTTGTAAAAACTCGGTGTTGTGTGTAATATGAGCTATCAAATAAATTTAATGTATTTGAAAAAAAATAAATTCATAAAAACTAAGTTCATTATATTATACCCTCGTAAAATTAATTTTTCCTTCAAAATTCATCACTCTAAAATAAAGAAGTTAGGATACTTATGCCTCATCATTTTCTTAGGTTCCCATGGAGCTTCTTCAAACTTCTTATTTCTCTACAAAAAAATCTACATGAGTGGTATTATTTCTTATAAATTTATTTTTATATTCATGAATCTCTACCATTTTTTCCTTATAAAAAAGATAATGCTTCAACAATATGACCTTTAAGTTTAGTACATGGGAAGGATCAGGTATGTACTTGATCAAGAGAGATACATGGAGCACATCATGAAATTGAGTGAAGTTTAGTGGAAGCAGAAACCAATAGTCTATCATCCCTATATGATCAAGAGTTTCAAACAGAATTATATAAATAGGTATTAGTATTCCCTTATTTCAAAATATCATTACTATCTTCCATGGAGAAATTAATATAAATACTTTGTCACTAACTTAAAATTATAGATCATGCTGGAAATATTTAGCATAACTTTTCAGCTAACTCTGAGTTTCCTTGATGTTTCACTGAATGGATATAAACTCCTCTAAAATTTATTCATTTTTCTGTGGTCACAAAATATTTCTTTCTCTAACATCATTCCATAAAATTAGAGCTCCAAACTTCATTCTATATAGGCCTTCATAATGATCCAACTGAATGCTTGAGTAAAACTTTTTATTATATGAAAAAAACTAAAGGAAGGTGTTTATAGCAACCACAATTGTTTTCCAATGAAAATGATCTCAATATATATTATAGGGTTTGAATTTTCTCTTAGAATAACCATCTGTCTGAGGATGATACACAATGATAAAACTTAACACAATATTAAGAGCTTGTTGAAGACATCGCCAGAGCTTTGAGGTATACCTAGGATCTCGATAAGACACAATGGAATGTGGTACTCCATTCAAACTTAAAAATTCTTAAATTTATATTATGGTAAGATGATAAAGATATAATTCTTATCTAATAGTGATAAATTGTGATAAATTTGTAAGGTGACCGACTACAACCCATATAGCATTATTCCATTTAGACATTTTGGGGAGTCGGTCGACTAAATCCATAGTGATGTTTTCCTATTTCCATTTTGGTATGGTAAATGGATGTAATATCCCCTTAGACATTTTTCTCTCATATTTAATTTTATGACATACCAATCATTGAGATACACACTCTTCAAAATCTATCTTCATTCCATCCCATAAGAAATACTCTTTCAAATATCTATACATCTTCATACTTCTAATGTGAATAGAGAATGATGGACTATGAGCTTCCACTAATAATTCCTTCTTAAAATATGGTATGGGAAGAAAACATACATGTTTTCCAAACCTTGTTATTTCATCACAATCAAGGTTAAACTCAATATCATTTCAAAAATTATTTTATAGATCTACACCTTCCATTTGCACCTCTTTAATCTTTAATTGGATAGATGGTAGAACATTCAATTAAGAAAGATAATATTTATCCCCTTAATATAAAATTTCTAGATCCATCCTTTTTATGTACATAAATATTGGATCTTTTGTAACCTTCATCAAAGATAATATTTTATGATCCTTTCGACTCAAAACATTGGATAACTTATTCACTTTCCCTAGGTGGTAATGTATTGAGCATTCATAATATTTAATCAAATCTAATGATCCTCTATGGTGCATACTCAACTCCATATATGTGAATATATAGTTTAAATTTTTTTATCGGTATATATATGACAATTTTTCCCATAAATATAATTCCTTTATATCATTAATGAAAATTTTACAATAGCTAACTCCAAATCATGAGTTGGGTATTTTTTCATGAACTATCGATTTTCATGAGGCATAATCTATAACCATTTCATTCTACATAATAACACATTCTGATCCATTATTATATGAATCATTATAGATTAAAAACCCTTCTCCACTATTGGGTAATGTAAACATATGTGCGTTGACTAATCATATCTTCATTTCCTTGAAATTTTCTTCATATTAATTTTTCCTAATTAACTTGGTTTTTTTCGAGTTAACTTGGGGAGTAAATTATATAATCATGAGAAATTATCCAAAAAATAGTGATAATATCTATATAAATCATGAAAAATATGGATCTCAGCTACCATGGTTGGTTTGGATGAACATTCAATAATGTTCGTCTTTTATGGGTCTATCGATATACCCTGTCCTGAGATTATATAACCCAAAAATGAAAACTTTTGAATCCAAAACTCAAACTTTTTAATTTAATCATATAGTTTCTCCTTCCTTATGGCCTTTATAAAAAATTTCAAGTTATCTGAATGCTCTTACTTTTTCTTTTAATATATATGAATATCATTTATAAATATTACCATGAACTAATCATGGTAATCTCTAAATACTCTATTCATTACATCCATAAATATGGTAGGAGAATTATTTAGGCTAAATGTAATCACTATATATTCTTAGTGTCTATACCTTTTATAGAATTAAATCTTGGGTATATCCTCCTTATTGGCCCTCAATTTATGATATCCAAAACAAATTTCACTCATGGAAAATTAGTATGATCCATGTAGTTGATCAAAAAATTCATAAACACGGGGAAGAGGATACATGTTCTTGATCACGATCTTGTTAATATCCTAATAATCAATAAATAATCTCATTGATCCATATTTATAATTAAAAAAATAATAGGTGTACCCCAATTTGAAACACTTGGCTGAATGATTCCCCTTTTAAGGTTTTTTTAGAGTCTCTTATTTAATTACTACAACTCAATCAGGTATATTCTATAGAAAGTCCTTGAGATTGGTGTGGAAAAATGTATGAGTTTTACTGAGAAATAAACTTCGCATTTTTTTGGAAGTTTCAGAAACTCTTCCAAAAAGTAATCAAAAAATTACTGCAAAATAAGTATATCATCGATGTTGAGTTTCTCCCCAACCATCTCTGGTAAATTCCCCTCTTGAAAAGGAATCACAACCAATACAATGGACATGATTTTAATAAAATGTTCATATTTATCATCACATTAATAGATGATCATAGGTTCGTTTAGATCATAAAATGAAACTTTCATTCCTTAAAAATTTATATGGGGTTTATGGAGATAAATTTTATCCAAGTCTAAGATGATATAAAAATTAGAAAGAGGAAGAAAGAAAAGGTTTTTTAGAATCATATTATCAAAAAAATCAACCAGAGAAGATTCATATATTTAGAATGTGATCATCATACCATTAGGTGTTTTCACTAATAATTATACATCTAATTTTTTTTATGGAAACTAGATACCATTAAAAAATATTTAGTTTTGAAATAATGTGTATATCTAGAGCCAAATATGGAATTAGAAGATCTATAGTGGATGGTAAGTATACCTTTTACCACGTCTTTATCACACCAATCATCAAAAATAGAGATCACGTGATATTTCCCTTTATCTCTTATCTAATGAGGTTTCTAGTGTTGATAGTCATTATTAACCCTTATATCTAGGAACTTTTTAGCATAATTCCCAAACTCTTTTCAATTGAAACACTGAAGTGTGGGAGGTTCAATTTGAAGAGATTTCTCATTATTCATATCATTAGATAAATTCATCCCATCACATCGGAATTCATCTGTAACACCCCAAGATTTTGAAAATAAATATTGAATGGTATGAAACACTGAGTCTCTACAAAATACCACTTTTTATAACTTAGGCATTAAACATAATTTTTCCACCTCTATGATTTCAATTTCGAAAAACAGACATACACAATTGCATTCAGTAAGATATTTAGAATTTGATAAGACAAACTTAACTTTTAGTGAATAGTAACATACCCTTATGAATAGTAATGTTACCCTTATGAATAGTGACATACCCTTATGAATTGTAACCTTGCCTATGATAGTATATATATATATAGGATTTAAGGGAAATTTTGATGTACCTATGTTTTGAAATAAGTAAATAAATGTTTTAAAAACCGTATTTTTCAAGTAAATTATGATTTTACATAAAAATTAAATTAATCATTTTTAAAAAATGGAATTCATTTTTAGATTCTACATGTTAAAAAATAGTTAGGGTTAATTTTTTGGATTTTTCTGAAATACATAAATTTTTTATGAATAGTAAAATACAGTAATTTACCGTATATATACATTATCAGTTAAATTCACCATTCCTAGCATCCTGGATGATGTAACCAAACTTTATTCAAACTCACATGAACATATTACTATTCATGGTCACAAGAATCAATACCATTCGTTGTCTTTAGAAAAAAAAATAATGAGTAAAATAATGGGAAAACCCTTCTCTCCTCCACTATAAACCCCCCCCCCTCAATCCCTCTTCTCGTCACTCCTATAAGCCTTTAAGATCCAAAAATCTCTACCAAAATACCCTTACCTAATAACTCCCCACTTCCAGGATCTCTTGGTCTTTCCAAAAGACCAAAAATCCTTCCCTTAAAGATATTCTCAAGGAGGTGGATTCAAGAGGTAAATTCACATTCTATTTCTTTCAATTTCTTTTCAAATTTATTTTCTATTATTATCCTCTACTAACCTCCTCATTACAAATGACCATGATAACTCTATTATCATCTCTTTACTAGAATTATATCATGTGAATGGAATAACCATCATCAATATCCTTACTCTCTCTCTCTCTTTTATTTTATAAATGAAATCATCATCTGTGAGGTGCCAATTTACAACCTTCATGATTGATGAAGTTTCGTTCTTCAATTTTACATTCAATACTGGTCATAAAACCATTTTTATGATTTAACCAGAATATAATATATGTATTATAACCTATTTAGTATTCAGGAACTATTATATGTACATAATATTAAATCATATGACCAAACTAGTTCCTAATAATCAAAATACCTCTAAAATAATCTTAGTGATTGTCATTAATATTTCATCTAATGATTCTTACTCATACCATGTAAAAAATGCTATATATAACCATTAAAACTTTTTTATATTCATAAAAAATGTGTAAATTAAATTTTGTATATTTACATCCATTCCACATGAACTCCATTACTTAAAAACAAATGAACCGATTATGAAAATCAAGAAAACGAACACTCTGGAACGACAGAATTCAATATTATAACTTATCAATAAAGACATAAATGAACTAAAAATTATGATAAACTAAATACATGTATAATATGTTATTAATTAAGTTATTAATGGGTATAATTTCATATTATTGGACCATAAGGTCATGAGCAGAACATTCAGACTTAAAGTAAGGGTTTTCCACCCGAACCTCCATTTTCATTCGGGTTACTTTTATTATCTACTTACCTCAATTAAATTATTATTCATTAATATGTAATACTCATAATTTTTGTGTGAATTTTCTATATATGTGTACCAACCATAATCATACCTTCATTTATGGGGAGTTATATGTTTTAAAATTAACTTTCAAAATTCTTTCAAAAATACAAGCCTGGTTCAAGGGAATATCTCAAATTAGTACCTAATTTTAAGGGCATTATATTTTCTATTTTTAGTAACCATTATCTTTATAAATTCAATCATTTTATTTTTAAAATACTATATACTTAACTTATGGTTTTATATAAATATGTTTCCAAAATAACTCTTCTTTTTAAAGTGAAATAGTATTTATCACAAGAATTACTCGATGATTTTATAAGAGTATCTTCATCGATTTCAACACTCTTATTGATTATTATGTATGATATAATCTACCATATTTAATTTAATTTTTTTATAACTAGTTTGATTGTGGATGTTATATCCTAAAACCATTCAATAATTTACTCTCAATGGTTAGTGTTTACGTTTAATGTTTGTAGAAAGTTATTTACATTTCATATGTTAGTTTCAATATGAATGTATAAGTTATTTATGTTTATCCCCACTCATATGAGGAATAAATTGGACTTATTATGTGATGGGTGGGGACCTATATATCCCCTCGATGTATTATTATTTCTCATGATACAAATTTATGTGTACTTGGTTGAGGCCTTTCCCATTTTGAGATATGGTTTTGGCCAAGGCCTTAATCATATTTAGATGTCTTCGTTGAGGCCTTGACGGTATGATTTAGATTGTACAAAATATGTATTTCACTCATTATGAAGCTAAAAATTCATATTTCATGTGGTTATTCAAATATTATAATACCCATGGTTTTGATTTATTATGGCAATGTTTACTTAACTCATTTTTTCTGCCATATTATGTTCAATTATATTTTTAAAGTCATGTGTTTTCAATAATTCATTGTTCCTAATGTTTAAGTTTGTGATATCTTTAATTGTATTATTTACCCTTACTGATCATCTGAGCTCACCCCTTATTATGTTTTATTTTTTCTAATACAAGAAAAGGTATATTATGATTGACTTTTAGGGGTAATCTTGGAGTGGTGGATGTTCCCAATGGAACTTATATGCTGCTTTTCATTTAATATTATAATGTTGAAATTGTGTATGTATCTATCTATCCAAATCTTCTAAACTATTTATTCCTTTAGGATACAAATTTATTGTAATCATTCCATTGTAATGTAATAAAACTGAATCTGGGTAACTGGGGTTGGGTCTTTACAGTTGGTATCAGAGGAATTTTAGTAGAAACTCAGAAACTAGATTTAGAAAACATAGATTAGGGAACATACCCCTAAGATAGTCTTTGAGGATAAACATGAAATAACATCCTGGTATTTTGGTAAGGAATGGATTATGTGGATCTTTCTAGAAAATACATCTCTATTTGGATATTATAAGTGGACGTGGTTCTAGCACAGATGTACCTAGAAGTGAAAACTCTAACAAATAATTTTGGACTTGACTCAGGGTATTCTAGTCCACAAAAATGGGCATTATTATGTTCCTGGTTTGACACTCATATGGGATATGATTAGGATAATTCACATTTTCTTTACAAGGCATTATGATAGATTTAAATGTAAAATTTTTCTCAAATAAACCATGTTTGTGATTATGGGATTAACCATGCATAGGATTTCAATTTATGCTAAGTATTTTGATAAGTCGAGATTATACATTATGATTCATAATCTAATCTAGTGTATTCCATTATCTATAAATGGAACCTAGTGGAAGAAATGGAAACTACATGAACACACCTATACCATATAGGGATTTCCCTCTAATATAAGATAATGAAGTTGGCTCTAGAGATACGAATTGTGTAGAGCAACTTATAACTATACTAGGAAAATTGACTCAGGTTATGAACAATAACCTTACCTGTATGGAGCATCCTGATCCACAATATAGAGGATCTATGTTGGATCGCTTTATGCTACAACAGCCTCTATCATTCAATGGGACTAAAATCCTATTTGTATCTAAGTAGTGGATAAGTTCCCTAGAGAAAATATTTCTCACTTTGGGATGTAATGAAAAAGAGAAGGTCGTCATGGAATTTTATTGTCTATTAGAAGATGCGGATCAGTGGTGGTCGTTAATCCAAAACCCAAAGGAGGAGGAAGAGATAGAAGAGATGGTATAGAGGTACTTTAAGAAAATATTCCTAGAGAAATAATTTCCTCGTCAACATCAAGCAGATATGGAAAGGAAGTTTCTAAATTAAAGGTAAAGGAAAGATGAGAATGTTTCAAATTATGAAGCTAACTTCACAAGGTTAGAAAGGCATTTTGTGTACTACATAAGAAATTCAAGGAGAAATATTGATGGATTATTTGATGGCCTAAATCAATTTCTCTAACAGGAACTGGTCTTCCAAATTTTCTCATCATATGGAGATATAGTTTCATGTGATATCAAGATAGAAAAATAATTCTATAAGTCTTATAAAGTTAAAGGAAATTAAGAGAAGAATAGGGTTGCTGAAAACCTTCAAAAAGGAAATAATGAAATGGGGAATAAGAGAAGATTTGAATTTCCACCCTGTGATAATTGTGGAAGGAAACACCCTTATGCCTGCTTAAAAGGAAAAGGAGTATGCTATAAATGTGGACAGAAATTTCATCTTACTAGTGATTACATGGGGAATAAATAATCTTTTAATGTTCAATGCTATAATTTTAGGGATATGGGAGCACTAAAATATATAGGGATTTGAAGGAACTTTTCTGGTGGGACAACATGAATCATGAAATTACTGATTATGTATCAAGATTTATAGTCTACCAACAATTAAAGGTCGAATGACAACATCTTAGAGGATTCATGCAACCTCTACATATTCCTACATGGAAATGGGATGACATAACTAAGGATTTTTTCACCAGATTACCCAAAACTCCAAGGAAGAATGGTGTGATATGGGTAATTGTTGATCAACTTAAAAAATATGCACATTTACTCGCTATAAGGGAGGATTTTCCACTGGAGAACCTAGAAAGACTCTATATAAATGAATTTTTGATACTTCATGGACCACCTCTCTCAATTATTTCTGATCTTGATCCATGTTTTACATCAAAATTATGGAAAATTCTTCATAAATCTCTGGATTCTGAGCTTTGATTGAATACTGCTTATCACCCTCGGACTGATGGGAAATCAGAGAGTATGATCCAAACCTTATAGGACATGTTGAGATCATGTTCACTTGAATTTAAAGGTATGTGGGATCAATATTTACCTTTATTGGATTTTTCTTAGAATAATTTTTTCCATTCAGGTATTCAAATATCACCATATGAAGAATTTTATGGAAAGATATATCTTACACCAACTTGTTGGGATGAAGTTGGATAAAGGAAGCTTGTGGGCCTAGAGCTTGTGGAGGAAATAAACAACGAAGGTAAATACTATTCAAGGAAATATCAAATTATCTCAAAGTAGACAAAAATCTATGCTGATAATCAAAGGAATGATTTGTAATTTCAAGTGGGAGATTGAGTTTTCTTAAAAGTATCTCCATGGAAGGGTGTAAAAATATTTGGGAAGAAAGGGAAACTGAGCCCTAGGTACATAGGCCCTTTTAAAATTTTGGAGAGAATTGGAGCAGTTGAATATCATTTGGTTATTCCACCTCGCCTATCTAAAGTACACAATGTGTTCCATGTCTCATTGCTAAGAAAGCACATGTCAGACCCAACGCATGTCCTCACTTATGAAGGTATAGAATTGGAACCCGACTTATCTTACTATAAAGAGCCTATCTAGATTCTAGACACTAAAGAACAGGTTTTGAGTAATTGGATAACTCTACTGGTAAAGATACTCTGTAAAAATCATAAAATCGATGAGGCAACATCAGAGCTGGAGGAGCTTATGATGAAGAACTACCCAAATCTTTTTGTGAGGTAACATTATGGTAATTTCAAGGATGAAATGTTTATAAGGAAGGGATAATGTAACACCCCAAGATTTTTCAAATAAATATTGAATGGCCTGAAATAATGAGTCTCTATAAAACACCACTTTTTATAACCTATCCAGTAAACATAATTTTTTCACCTCTGTGATTTGAATTTTGAAAAAATGACATACATAGTTTCATTTAGTAAAATATTTAGAGTCTGATAAGACAAACTTAATTTTTGTGGAATAGTAACATACCCTTATGAATAGTAAGATTACCCTTATGAATAGTGACATACCCTTTTGAATAGTAACATCACCTATGATATTATATATATAGCATTTATGTAAAATTTTGATCTACCTATGTTTTGGAATAAGTAAATAAATGTTTTAAAAACTGTATTTTTCAAGTAAATTATGATTTTAATTAAAAAATAAATTAATCATATTTAGAAAATTATTTTTTAAAAATAGAATTCATTTTTGGATTCTACATGTTGAAAAATGGTTAGGGTTAATTTTTAGTATTTTTCTGAAATACATGATTTTTTATGAATAGTAAAATACAGTAATTTATTGTATAAATACATTATTAGTTAAATTCACTGTTATTAGCATCATTGATGATGTAAGAACACTTGATTCTAACTCACATGAACATATTACTATTCTTTGTCACAAGAATCAATACTATTGGTTATCTTTGGCATAATAATAAAATAATGGGAAAAATAATGGGAAAAACCCTTTTCTCCTCCACTATAACCCCCCCCCCCCACTCCATCTTCTCTTCATGACTAATATCCTTGAATCTCCTAAAATATCTACCCAAATACACTTCCCTAGTCACTCCCCACTTCAAAGAGCTCTTGGTCTTTCCAAAAGACCAAAAACATTTCCCTTAAAGAGATTCTCAAGGAGGTGGATTCAAGAGGTAAATTCACATTTTATTTCTTTCAATTTCATTTCAAGTTTCCTTTTTATTATTATCCTCTTCTAACCTCCTCTTTCCAAATGACCATGATAACTCCAGTATCATCTCTATACTATAATTATATCATGTTAATGGAATAACCATCATCAATATTCTTACTCTCTCTCTCTCTCTTTTATTTTATAAAGGAAATCGTCGTCCGTGAGGTGCCAATTTACAACATTCGTGGATGATGAAGTTTCGTTCTTCAATTTCACCTTCAATAATGGTCATAAAACCATTTTTATGGTTTAACCAGGCTATAATATATGTATTATAATCTATTTAAAATTCAAGAACCAGTATATGTATGTAATATTAAATCATATGACCAAACTAGTTCCTAATAATCAAAGTACCGCTAAAATAATATTAGTGATTGTCATTAATATTTCATCCAATTATTCTTCCTCATACTATGTAAAAAAATGCTATATATAACCATTAACACTTCTGGATGTTCATAAATAATGTTTAAATCCAATTATGTATATTTACATCTATTCCACATGAACTCCACTACTTAAAAATAAGTGAACCGATTATGAAAATCAAGAAAATGAACACTCTGGAACGAAAAAATTCAATATTATAACTTATCAATAAGGACATAAATGAAAAAAAAATATTATAAAATAAATAAAGGTCTAATAGGTTCTTAATTAATTTATTAATGAGTCTAATTTCATATTTTAGGACCATAAGTTTAAGATCAGAACATTCAGACTTGAGGTAAAGGTTTTCCACACGAACCTCCATTTTCATTCAGGTTACTTTTATTATCTACTTACCTCAATAAAATTATTATTCATTTATATTTACTCCTCATAATTTCTGTTTGAATTTTCTATATATGTGTACCAACCAGAATCATACCTTCATTTATGGGGAGTTATATTTTTTAAAAGGAAAATTCAAAATTCTTTCAAAAATACAAGTCTGATTCAAGGGAATTTCTCAAATTCTTATCTATTTTTAAGTTCACTGTATTATATATTTTTAGTAACCATTGTATTTATAAATTCAATAATTTTATTTTAAAAATACTATCCACATCGCTTATGGTTTTATACAAATATTTTTTCAGAAGAACTCTTCTTTTCAAAGTAAAAGAGTATTTATCTCAAGAATTACTCAATGATTTTATAAGAGTATCTTCGTCTATTTAAAAACTCTTGTTGATTATTATGTATGATATCATCTACCATATTTAATTTAATGGTTTATGACTAGTTTTATTATGGATGTACTATTCTAAAACCATTCACCAATTAACTCTGAATGGTTAGTGTTTAATCTTAATGTTCGGGGAAAGTTATTTACATTTCATATGTTAGATTCAATATGAATTTATATGTTGTTTATGTTTATACCCACTCATATTAGGAATGAATTGGAATTATTTTTCAATGGGTGGGGCCATCTATAACCCCTCAATGCATCGATAGGTCTCATGAGACAAATAGACGTGTACTTTGTTGAGGCCTTGCCCATTTTGAGATATAGTTTTGGTCGAGGCCTTAATCATTTTTAGACATCTTTGACAAGGCCTTGACAGTATGTTTTAGAATTTTTGGAATGTGCATTTCCCTCATTATAAAGCTATAAATACAAAATTCATGTGGTTATTTGACTAGTATAATACCCGTGGTTATGATTTATTATGTCAATGTTTACTCAGCTCATTTTTTCTACCATATTATGTTCAAGTGTATTTTTAAAGGCATGTGTTTTAAATTATTCACCATGCCTAATGTTTAAGTTTGTGATATCTTCTACTGTATTGTTTACACTTACTGATCATCTGAACTCACCCATTCTTATGTTTTATTTTTATCAATACAATAAGAGGTGTATTATGACTAACTTGTAGGGATAATCTTGGAGTGATGGATGTTCCTAATGGAACTTATATGTTGTTTTTCATTTCATGTTGTAATTTTGAACTTGTGTATGTATATATATTTTCAAATCTACTAAACTATTTATTTCTTTGGGATACGACTTTCTTGTAATCATGCCAATGTAATATAATAAGGCATCGGCTCTGGGTAACTGGGATCGGGTCTTTACATCATCTACTTCATGACCTTCCTTTCCAGACGTTAAACATTTAATAATAACCATAAGAAAATATCATCCATTATTTTCTCCACACATTGAGAATAAAGGGAATCTCATCTTCTTCTCTCCAACGTTTCTATATTTTCATTTGAATTTAATTTTTCTCTTATAAAAACCATGAGATTTATACATAACTCTAAAATCTATTTACATCATGATATAACATAGAAAAATCTATTTAAAACTACTGAATTATATTATGTCTAACTCCATTTAGATACTTAACTGTAAGTCACTAAAGAAAAGATCAACCATACTTTCAGTTTGGATGAAAATATGAGAATATTTCCTCAAAAGTCTTGTAAATTTTTTTTCAAAGGTACTAATTGATTCATAATATTTTTTATTTAGCTCAAGGAACTCAGTCTCCATATTTTCATGCATAAGTCAAGGAAATTACTTATTGAAAAATATTTTCATTAACTCATCCCAATAAATGGAGTAAAATTCAATATGTTTCATCATATTCTTGTTAAGAGTCGACCATTTCTACACTTCAACTTCCGACCGATAGATATAGAAAATTACTTTTTCATTTCCTGAACACTAGAAAATGGAAAATATCCTTATAGTTGTGATAATTCATTGTTATTAAACTATTGGATTAGAATACCTATGAAAAGAAGTTGTAAGTTGCCTCATGAAGTACTCAAAAAAAAATTTCCCCTCATTTGTTCATTTTGAAGTCCAACATGATCCAAATATTGTGAATGTATTGTGAGAATAAAAATGAGATTTTTTATTCTGGATCCCATAACATTTGAATTATTATATGTAAAATCAATCCATTTTCTATTACACTCAACTTTAACATTTTTCCTTCATGATCCAAGCATTGAATAAAAACAAAAAATATATAGTGTAAGAAGAAATAATTAAATTTGGAACCATGTAATCATGAAAATTCATTAATAGGATGTATAAATCATGAAACATTATTTTTAATATGTAACACCTTAATTTTATCCTAATTCACTCATATTAATCATTTATTTAAATCCTTCATCCAGGTTTATAAAGAGTTTGTGAATTTTCAAATAATATCCCTCTGTAGTGTCAAAACATGTATGCGGTAAGGCCTCTTTTCATCCACTAAGTGGTGATTGATTCTATATAAATGACCCATTTTCAAATTATTTAACCCTATTTACCTCTTCTCTAGAGACACATCCACATTTAGTATCCAAAAAGGGGTATAATTTTTTTAAAACCACTTGTTCAATCCTTTAACAAAATTCCAGTACATTTTCTTATACGCGGACACATCCTTAGAATTATCATTAGAAAAGTCATTATGAATCTCACTAAACTTTTATAATTCTAGTTTCAAAATGTTAACTATACCAATCCTATGATACCAACTATACTGATTTAGGATTTTTATATATAGGTATTACATCATTATTGATGAAAATTTATTACATTACACAAACACGTTCTTAAGGATCATAAACATATAGTTCCTTTTGAAACCTGGAAACACAAACAACTGGTTCATAGGTAAACTACATAATATCCCACTAAATTATTTACAATTATAACCCTTATTATGAAAATCATACGTAATACACTTCTTTATAACATGGATAAAGGAAACATGAGAAAAGGTGAGCCCAGATACTCGATAAGGGTATACAAGGGAGGTACGTAAGATTAACATGAATATAGGGGTATGATAACGTGAGAATAACATTTTAAAATCATTCCTTTCATGTAAAAAATCATAATATTGAATAATGGAATAAATATTGGGAGTTCATAAGACATGAATCAAAATATATTCAAATAACATGATCTATTTGGGTATAACCATGGCATAAGGAATAGATTTTTGGCATACACATAAGCATAGAAAATATTATGTCAAGGCTACCCACCAAGAAATTCATAACATGGTAGGATTGGGATAACCACCAATGTATCTACTTAGTACATAGGAAGACCTCCTGTGTACCCTATTTTGTGCTTGTTATAACATCATGTGAACCCTTTAAGCTTATATAACATTAAACATTACCCAATTCATTAGAGGGAGATATAGGTCCCACCCGCCACATAATAAAAATCATATATATGTGTGAAAAAAATCATAAACAATTAATAATATCATAAACCACGAGATGATATGCATTTCATGAACTTATAATCATGTCATGACTTGTGGAAAAGAGATAGGTTTCATAATAATTTTATCATTCCATCATAGTAAAATTCATAGAAAAGGAAGAAGATTTCATAAGAATTTCATCATAGTATATCCCAAGGAAGAGGAACGGGTTTCATAAAAATATTATCAAGATAAACCATTTAGATCAATAATAAGAATGGTATCCTTGGTTCACATACCCATAAATACATAAGTTACATCAAAGGATGTCATCTTATATGGACAATTATTTTAAAAGATCAGTTGAAACATTTCTTGAGGAAAATAGATTTTCATTAAAAATCACTTTTTAAAACAAAAAATTCATAAAACATTTTAAAAATAATTTTTATTTGAAAATAAAATTTAAAATTTATAATGTAATATTCAAATAATATAATGGTCATGATTTAGGAAAATTTGGATCATGTTGTACATGTTAAAACAAAGATTCCTTTCATATTTTCAATAAAATCCAAACGGGCATTGTTTGGAAAATGACATGAAGATTACTTTAAGAAAATTTTGTAAAAAATTAAAACATGGGTAAATTTTTATTTAATAAATCATTTGAAAATTTAAAAAAATGAAATTTTATTATAAAAAATGCTTTTTGATGAAAAATAGTTTTTTGATCAAAGAGATAAATAAAGACAATTTTTATTAAAAACATTTTTTCAATTATTTTTTAATACTAAAGAGTTTAAATATTGTAATATTACATGAAAATGTCATTAATGTCTAGAGAAAAAATAAAATTATTGATAATTATTGATAGGTATATAATAATATTTCAAAATTGGAGACTTAATCATAAATAATCTTGATAAATGATGAGATTGAAACATAAATCCATCACCACTTTGGTAAAATTTCAATCATAATCCCCATGAAAGAGATATCCTAAAAATGATATGTAATACCCATTATTTCCAGTATAATTATAAAAAAAATAAATTCATGGGAATTATATACACCATATAGAAAAAATAGGCGGTGAATATGGTATGTGTCTCACAGAAGTAAAAACGTGAGACTGTTATATCATCCCTTAAGTATAAAATTACTTTTTACACATTAAAACCTCATGTATAATAAATATAATTTTATAATACATATATTATAGAAATATTATTATATATATCATGCCATATATTATTCAATTATGACCTTTTATTCCATATTTATTAATAATTCCTTGTTAAAATCATGTTTCATGTAATTACCGCTTTATTTTTCATATATATTTTGATTTTTTATTTTCATTACTCATACTTAGATCATGGTTACATATTCAAAATAATTTTAACCATGATATAAATGTAATACATATTCGGTATATATGTATTTAAAATTATCCATAAATGTTACATATAGAAAATGAAATACATTGTTCATGGAGATGGAAAGTTATATATACTCATGAAAGTTGTTTCAATTTTATGAACATAAATAAATAAAGGAATATAAACTTATATTATAATTAAATAATAATATTTATGTCATATATATCATATATTTTCATTAAAACCATCTTTATTATCTTCCATATAAAGTGTGAATGAATCGCATCGCTTTGTGAGGTGGTAGTTCGTCGTACACACGAGTGACGATATCATATTCCCATAGAATAATAATTATGAATGTATGTGTGATATAATAAATCCATAAGCATAAAAATATGATAAATACAATATATAAATATTTAATCCATCATTATAACCAACTGTGAGAGGTGGTCATGGAAAAATGAATGACATCTGTTCGCGAGGCGGTAGTCCTGTATGTAAACTAATGATGATTTCATAACCCATTTGATGGAAGTTGATATAGTTGTAGGTAATTTATTTAACATAAAAAATATTATATTTAAGGTACTAGTTTTATTATACTCACATGGTTTTACTATGATTGATTGAAGTTTAGGAATAAATAAAATTAAATCATTTATTTAAGAACATTACCTCTTCTTCACATAGCCTCCTTAGGTTTGCATTAAAATCCATCCTAGGTTGGATTTTGGACCAAAAGAAGGCTTATAGGATAAGATTAGAGAATTTTGGAATTTATTTGGGTATGTATTTTCTAAACCAAAAGGTTTTTAATGTGTGATAAAGATAGGAGAGGGGTGTCCTTTTATAAGTGAGGTGAGTGACACACTTGTAATTTTTTAAAAATAAAAAGGTGTACCCATGTTTTTCTCATGCCAAAATTTACCAAAATTAATTATTCACTATAATTATACTTTATATGGTCTAAATATATCCATAAAATATATTTTATACAATTTTTTATGTCATTTTACCATTATTTTTTAGTTCAACCTTTAATGGACCCTTTTTTACCTTAATTACGGTCATTAATTTTTACTATTTTCACTATTCAATTTGGTAAAAAATTAAGATGACCTTATTAGATAAAATAAATTAATTCAATTGAAAATATAAAATCTATTTTTTAAAATTCCATTCCATTAAGTGGAAATTTTTAATTTAAAATTAATCCCACACATGTGATGAGAAAGCAGGTTTTCAATGAAAAAATGTTTAAAAGTTTATAAAGTTTTTATATCAATGGTCAATATTAAAATAATTACAATGAAATAAATTGGATTAATATATATATAATTGAAATAATTTTTATTTTAAACAAAACATAAAATTATAAATAATTTAAACAAAAAAGAAGTTTTCAATTAAAATTCATTATTTTTCACTTTTCATCCAAAAAATTAAATTTTTCTAAAAATTATCAAAAATTCACCCTGAGCTAATTTTGAATTTATAATTTCATAAATTAAGTTTATTTTATCCAAATAAATTTATTAAAGTTTCAAAAATTAATTTTATTATTGTTTACAAAAAGGAATAAAAACATTGTTTTGAGAAAATAGTATTTTTGAAACATATAAAGACTAATGAAAATCCAGTACATTATATCAATATGTAACCTTTGTATAAAAAAATTATAGTTACTATTTAAAAATTATAGTTACTATTTAAAAATTATTTAGTACTATTCAAACAACTATTCTTAACGGTTAGGTTATAATGGTTTTATTTAAAGAATAATATTAATAATATGTCACAGCTTTATAAAACTTAGTGTTGCATGTAACAGAAGCTATGAATAAAAAATTAATTTTTTCAAAAAAATAAAATCACAAAAACTTAGGGTTTTACACTACCATAATGATTTATAGGTCTATAACCTATAATTTAATAATAATTGGATCATTTTTAATCATTATTATAAATAATCTAACACAATCCTTCTAACTCATAGCATCTGCCAACTTGTTCACCGTCCTAGGGTCATAATGTATTGAAAAATAACAGTATTTACTCAATTCCTACCATCATCTTTTTATCATATTCAACTATTTATGTTTTAATATATACATAAATATATTCTTATCAATATGAAAATCACACCATTCACCATAAATATAATTCCTTTATATTTTAAATTAAATAATTACCAATCTCAATAATAAATCACGATTTAGTAAAGTGTTATAATGAATATTCAATTTTCATGAGGAATAATATATAACCACATAATTTTTCCTAAGAACATATCCTAATATATTCATTAATGCATCACTGTATATCAAAAAAACTTCTCCATTGCATGTTAGTGTAAGAAAAGGTACACTAACCAACCTTCTCTTCAATTTATTGAAATTTTATTCATATTTTTCTATCTAATTGAACTTTTATCCCTTCTATGTCAACATGGTTATTTGATTTATATCCATGAAAAAATTCTCATAAAGAATTGATAGTATCCAACTAATCCAAGAAAAATTTGGATCTCAACCGTATTGGTTGTTCATGACCATTATTTAATAACTTTTATCTTTAAAAGATACATAAATATACCCATGATTATAATTACATGATCCATGAATTATAATTTATGTATCCATAATTAACATTTTCAAAATTTAGAATATAGTATATGCTTCATAAAGGCCTTTAACATAGTCCTCATAAAATTTTCATGTTCTTTCATTATCTTAGAATATTTGATAATATCATCTTTATATACTACAAAAAATTTATTTAGGTAATCTCTATAGACTCTATTCATTATATTTTTATAATAGTGGTACAATTAGTACGTCCAAATGGAATCACTATAAATTCATAGTGTTCATACCTTGTGAAGAAGACTATTATGGGTATATCCTATTTTTTCCACTAATTTATAACATCAAAATCAAATTTAATTCATTATAATGTTTTAATATCCTCGTATTTGATCAAACAATTAATCAATATAGGGTATAGGATACTTTTTTTTATAGTGATATTGTTATGTTCCTAATAGTTAATGATAAAAATAAATTAAAGCATCATTATTTTGGAAACAATTAATTGGTATACCCTATGGTCATTCAGTAGTGTATATGAATCCCTTTTCTAGATTCTCCTATAGTTGATTCTTCAATTACTAAAACTCAATTTGGCTTATTCGATAAGGATTATTTGAAATATGTGTAGCATATGGTAATAGTTTTATTGAAAAATAAAATTCATGGTTTGGGGGAAGTCTAGGAAACTCTTTAAGAAATAAATTCTCTTATTCTCAAATAATAGGTGTATATTAAATGTTAAGATTCCCCCCAACCATTTTTTATAGATACCCATCATGAGTAGGTATTAATAAAAATACAATAGATTTAATTTTCATTAGAAATTTATAGTAATCCTAACACTGATAGACGATTATAAGTTAATTTGGGATATCAAATATGGATTATCTTATTAAGAAATTAACATGGTCTCATTGTAGATTGATCTAATCCAAACCCAAAATCACATCAAATCATACTATATAGAGAATAATAACATTTATAGGAAGTATATTCCCATAAAATTCAATTATATAGGACTTATAAAGTATATATGAGATCATATTACCAATAATATTTAAACCATACAGTTTAATGTATAATAGTTGAGTTGGTGTTATGATACCCTTAAAAATTCTACAAGTATAAAAGAGTGGGTAGAACCTAAATCAAATAAGACATTTTCTGCTATAGAGTGGATGATAAGTAAAATAATTTTCACCACTTCGCCCTCATGACTCACTTCAATAGTTATGATTTTATAAGTCTTCCCTTTTTATTTTAGATTAAGAGGCTGCAAGTGATTTTCATCATCATTAAGAGTTGTATTCATGCATTTATTTCCATAATATCTATACTCCTTGAAATTATAACATTGTATTGTGGGTGGTACATTTGTTTGATCATTATTATCATCATTAATAGTCCTCTCCATGACTCTTAGACATTCATTTTCGAGAGAACCTTATTTTCCAAACATGAATTATTTAATTATTCCCTTAATATAATTTCCCATGTGCTTATTTCCACAATATTAACATGAATAATGAATAATTTTACTTCTTAGATGGGTTTTATTATTTTAATTTCATTTAAAATCCATTTTTATCTTATTTTACCCATAACCATGAGATCATTAAGAGTCTACACTCTCTATTTCTACCATGAGATAACATTGAAAGATCTATTCAAAACTATCAAATTCACTTAGAGAAAATTCCATTCTAAGAATTCACTATAATACACAAATAATCCATCAATGTTTTTTCAGGGTTTATGATAAAACTAGATTCATAAATTGCAGTTTTGGTGAAATTTTTCTCATCAGAATTAATGGATTAATTATCATTCTTCTCCAATTCAAATAATTCTCTATAAATTTTTGTGATATTATTTTGAGGAAAATTCTTATCAAAAAATACCTTCATAAACCATTCCCACTTTATTGAGTTAATTTCCTCCCCTTTCCAATTAATCTTAACAAGATTACATCATTGACCAACTTCACCTTCCAAATGCTACACAACAAAAACAACCTTTTCATTTTCTAAGAACTAGAGAACAGAAAATACTTTTTCTATTTCACTGATCCATTAATCAGTAATAAGTGTATGAGAGGATAAATTTAAGGAATCTAGGCATTTTCACATAATAGACTCAATAAGAAGTTTCTCCTTCTTTTATGTGTTTGGGAAATCTGAATGGTTAACATTATTATTAATAGTTTTATAAATTTAGGGGATCATTTTTATGTTTTTTTCACCCTAACTTCTTCCCTGTTTAGTTTCCCATTGAAAAAATCACTACATCATACCTTACCCCCATTTCCAACATGGTTCCTCCTAGTTTAATCTATTTACTAAAATAAGGGAATGACATGGAGTGGAATAATTATAGAAGGTAAACTATGACATTAAAATTATAACATTAAAAATAATATGTATACACTAACTTATGAACTTCAAGGTTTGATTCTAAGTTTTCCATGGTTATTTCCTATTAGTAGTTCTAATATAAATTTGTTCAAATATCTCATAAGGGTTCATACATAGAATGTGAATTGACTAAACCATGTCCCATGGAATTGTAAAATTAGGTGTGAAGTTAGGCCTCTTTTCCATGAACAAAGTAAAGATCAAGTTAATACTCATCCAACCTTTTTCTAGGTTATGATACCTAGGTAACTCAATGCTAGATCTTGTATCCAATTTTTTGTATTTAAACAAGGGTTTAATTATTAGAAAACCATACACACTATACTTTACCAAAATTTTCCAATATTAACTATATTTATACTTATATATAAGGTTATCTCCAAGTTTTTCTAGTCTTAGTCCCCAAAAATAACAAAACATCATTCTAATACCAACTGAGGTGACTTGAGCATAACATACATGCATAAATCATCCTTTTAGTTTATTATTCATTAAATATCTCTATAATACACACCATAGAAATATAATGTTTTAGTGACTTTGGAGGCTAGATACATAATAAAATTATTTACAAACAATCATAAATATCACAGAAAAATTATTCTTTTTTAGTAACATTCATAGACATATCCTACTTAATAACTTATTTCATAACCTGGGGAAATGTAATCATAATAAAGGGAGATCTCAATTTCTCAGTGAGGGTACAAATGGGATATATTAATTGATGATAATAAGTGATCCTAATATATATATATATATAACTGTATAATTACATGATCATAACTTATCAATTTATAACCAATAATTCATAGACCATAAATTAGGAGTCATGACAAAAGGATTTTACATAATAAAATACAAGAGTCATAAAAGTTAGGAATCATAAATAATCATTGATGATCCATGATAATATAATAATCATAAGACACAAATTTTTCTAATAAACACACTTATATATATATATACATATAAAATCATTTCTTTAGTCTATTATTACTATCAATTCCATTATAACATAGTAGATAGAGACCCATAGTGGACTATTTTCACTCCCCATTCACATAAACTGTAACATCCCTGACCCGGGATCCACTAAACCAGTTCCCTAATCCGGGTAGTTATATGACCTCAAGCACGCCACCCCATATGCCAGAGGTTACTGACTAACAGTGAGGCTCTAATAGGTCTTGTAGGGAGACTATACCCTTATTACCAGAGTAATCCAAAGTAGCTAATAATTTAAATAACATAAACAATATGCAACAATTGACAACATGCATAAACAACCAATTTCCAAAGTGGGTACAACCAAATACAACCATAAATATGTCATTCCATTCTACAGTGTTAAGTGAACAAAACCCCAAAACAAAGATAATAGCAGGATACCCAAAATGGTCTGGACTCTAAGTCTGGAACCTCACCCAACATATCCCATGTCCAAATCAACTCCCTAACATAGGGCCCTTTCCCTTGTCCTAACCTGCAAGCATGAAATCTTCTCGGGTACCCAATGGCAGCCCAAGCAGGGTGTGAGTATAACTCAGTAGGCCACCACCAATGGTGTCTACAAAATATCTAGAAAAAGAAGATAGTGTGTGCAAGTGATAAATGATAACAAGTAAGGATAAATAGTTAATTGGGCCATTATAAAATATTTTCATTTAATTTATACTACCATTTAATCTGGGTTCTCTAATTAAGAATTTCATGATTTAATCTAAACCTTTCATGTGTTCAATGGATTAGGAATATTCAATATTCTCAAGATTATGGGAATAAAATTAAGTCATATCTCACGAGAAATCACATTATAACAAAACTGATAATCCTCACCTTGAATCCTCAGTCCAGGTGGAATGAAACCATTAGGGGAATAGAACTCTATCCCCTTACATAACCCATGAATTTAGGGGCGGAGCTAGAACCTCAGTCCAACTCAACCCGTGGGTGTAGAACCTCAAGATGATACCCCACTCAACCAAGCCATGTGCACATGATTATTTATCATTCACCACAATCAACCATATCCAAAATCACAACAATATCAATAAAGGGGAAATTGAAATTATTACCTCAATCCATTAACACACTCATCATTTATATTACATAACCCTTTATCCTCATTTCCCATTCTCATGCCTATCTCACTAAGAATATTCAAGTATAATCTAGTCACCTATAATTTTCCCATTAATCCATTTGACCCCCTTTTCATGCCAACCAAAAAACTTCTTAGGCCATTACCAATCCTAATTTTATTAATAAACCCCAATTTCATATCTTTTAAGCATGTTAACATATTCATCATGGGATCTACATTCTCTCACAATGACCTTACACTTACTTAGCTAACTCTAAGTTCAGGAAATATCAGCACACCCCACAGGTGGCCCTAATTTGGTCGAGTCATCCTTATTTCATCCCATGGGGATCAATAGGAGTTCAATTAACTTTTTAGACACCCACTACACCACATCATGTCAATGGAACAAGGAAATATTCAAAAGAGGTAAAAAATAAAAAACCTACATTCACAAATCTACACAAAAGCCAAGGGATATAACTTGTAGAACACTTAACTTTAATATGTTGGCGAACGCACTCTAAACCAAGACATTAGATCTTCATTCGGAAAACCCTTGAAGATTTACCCTAAATATCACCAAAAAAGTAGGGTTTGAGAGCTTCAAATGAAGATGGGAAAGAAATACAAACCCTAAACCGAAAAGAGAAACAAGAGTGAGATTAGCCTTACCCAGATCTTCAATCTGAAAATAAAGGCACTCCAAATGGACCTAAGATTAGTAAGATTTTTCCTTGTAAGATCTTGGATATTTTGGGGCGTCACTAGGGATAGAGGAGGAAGAAGAGAGGAAAATAATGAGTGCCCCTTATTTCCTCCATAATGGAATTTTTTTAATTTTTTAGAAGTTTTCAGGCCGCATGGTTTACCCACATGGTTTTCCAAAACATGCACAAACCATGTAGAGGATACTACCCACATTCCCTCTCTATCTCACAGTTTTCCAGACCATGCTCAAACTGTGCATATTTCCACTACCTACACACTCTCCCCTCACATGGTTTTCCAAACTGTGCACAAACTGTGCAAACTTACCAAAAATCCCCCTTTTCCCTTTTTCATGTCCTGAACCCCTGGAACACCCCCGAGTCTTCACAAGGACTTAGGAAAATACTTAATTAACCACAAAGTGGGACTAAAACTGAAACATAAACAAGAACATACCTTTCGGAGAAATCTGGGATCTTATAACCTCCCCACCTCATAATGGATTATCCTTGAACCGCTCTTCTGAGAATCATTGAGATCCCAAAGAAAATAGATCGGTCCACTGGGCTTGCATATCTGATTCTCTCTCCCAATTTTCTTCCTAAACATTTTCATGCTGCTATATAACATGAACCAAGGGCATATCCTTTCCCTGCAAAACTTTCTCACTATGATCCGCAACACGAACAAGGTGCTCCTCAAAGGATGCATCAGCCTCAATCTCGACATCCTTGGAATTTATAATATGATATGGATTAGGATGACACTGTCAGAGTTGTGAAACAAATAAAACATCATGAATCCTGTTATACTTCTGTGAAAGAGCCAATCAGTATGCCACCAGCCCAATTCTTTCCACAATCTCAAATGGACCTACATATCTAGGTGCCAACTTACCTTACTTATGAATTTGACGGTGACTCAACCTTGGAGACACCTGAAGAAACACACTATCACCCCCTATAAACTCAAGCAGCCTACAACACTGATCTGCATATGACTTCTGCCTACTCTGATCTATTTCCATATGCTTTTGAATCAAATGAATCTTCTCCGACATCTCCTGCACAAGAATCAGCCCTAACATCTTTGTCTCTCTGGCCTCTAACCAACACAATAGAGATCTACATGGTCTCCCATAATGTACCTAAAAAGGTTCCATATGAACTGTAGACAAAACACTATTTTTGTAACAAACTCAACAAGAGAAAAATTCTTTTCCCACAAACCACCAAAATCCAGGACACATTTCCTCAACATGTCTTCCAATACCTAAATTGTACGCCCTGAATTCCCATCAATCTATGGTTGGTAAGTCATACTCAAAAACACCTGGGTACCAAGTGCCTTCTATAGTCCCCTCCAGAATCATGAGGTGAATCATGGATCACAATCTAAAACTATAGTCCTTGGCACACCATGCAGCCACACTATTTCCTGAATATAAAACTCCCCCAACTAGTCAACTGTATAGGTCTTCTGAATCGGCAAGAAATGATCCACTTTGGTCAGTAGATCTACCACCACCCAAATTGCATCATTCTTCTGAGGTGTCCCCAAAAGACCTACCACTAAGTCTATCATGACGCCATTCCACTTCTACTCTGGAATAGGAAATGACTACAACAACCCACTTAGATGCTGATGTTCAGCCTTCACCTACTGATAGGTAAGGCATCATGCCACAAAACTTGCAACTTCTTGTTTCATTCTCGGTCACCAAAACTACCTATGAAGATCATGGTACATCATAGTGAAGATCGGATTTACTTCCCACTTAGACACGTGGAACCTATGCATCAACTCTTCTTATACACCTGTAAGCACCACAATATGACCATGAACATATGAAACTCCATTTTCACTGAAAGTCCAACTAGAAGGTGACTTCCCACCTTTAAGACTTTCCTTTATAGGCAAACACTTCGAATCCACCAACTAACTCTCTTTAACTCAGTTCAAAATCATAGAATCAATTGATATAGATGCTAGGGTCATCTTTCTGTTCCCATCCTATACCTCCAAATGCATCTCAGCAAACAAGGTCATCATCACCCACTCTAAACTGGATTCCTGAACTACCTGATTCTGAGTCTTCTAGCTCAAAGCATCAGCGATACAATTCCCTTTCCCTGGTGTATACATCAACTCAAAATGAAAATACTACAGGTACTCGACCCACCTTAGCTGTCAAAGATTCAAATCCCACTGAGAGAATATTTATTATATATTGTTATGGTCTGTGAACATCATGAAAGGTTATCCCAACAAATAGTTCCCCCCAACACTTTAATGCATGAACCACAGTAGCTGCTTCTTCAACTCCTAAAAACCATTCTCACAAGCCTCTGACCAATCAAAATTAACCCCCTTATTTTTTAGGCCTATGAGAAGTGCTGTCAAACGATAGAAATATCTAATAAACCTTTGGTAATAACCGTCCAAACCAATAAAACTCTGAATATAAGAGACATTCTTGGGATGCTCCCAAGACACCACAACCTGTGCTTTTTTTGAATCAAATGACACACCTGTCTCAGATATGATGTGTCCCAAAAAGTGAACCTCATTAATCCAAAACTGAAATTTAGATAGATTAGCGTAAAGCATATGATCTCTTAGTGTACTCAAGACGATTTCAGGATGTTTGACATGATCGTTGTGAGTTCTGGAGTACACCAAGATGTCATCAATGAAGACAACTATAAATTGATCCAAATATGGGTGAAATATCTGGTTCATCAAGGCCATGAACACAGCTAGTGTATTGGTCAAAGAAAATGGCATTACCAGAAATTCATATAGCTTGTACCTACTTAGAAAAGATATATGGGGTATGTCAAAAGGTATCACCCTCAACTGGTGGTATCCTGATGTCAAATTGATCTTAGAAAACATGAGGCACATATGGGTTGATCAAACAGGTCATCGATTCTAGGAAGAGGGTATCGGTTCTTAATCGTCATCTGGTTCAGCTTCCTATAATCGACACATAGCCTTAGTGATCTGTTATCCTTCTTAGAAAACAACACTTTAGATCCCCAATATGATGTACTAGGGCATATAAAACCCTTATTCTCCAATTCCTCTAACTGAACCTTCATTTCATAGAGCTCTGATGGCGCCTGGATCCGCTCCAGGAAACAATTCGATCATGAACTCAACATCTCTCTCATGTGGTAACCCTAATAAGTCCTCAAGAAAAAATCCTAGAACTAATTCACAACATAAGGGAATACTAGTTGTCCTTTCTCCCCATCATCTAACATAAGGCATGCCACTTGGGTTGTCAGTTCCCCCAACTACCGGCATTGTTGCCCTGCGCGGCCCGCTCGAGTATCCCACTCACCACGAAGGACATAAGTGCTCCCATATAGAGGTGTGAACGTTACCCAACATCAGTAACAGTCAATATAGGCTTGATATAACACCAACCAATCCATTTCCAAGATTAGTTCAAAACCTGACATCTCTAGGAAAAACATATTCCACAGAAAATGATACCCACCAATCTTCATAGCACAACCCTTACACTTCCTAATGTCCTCAACTCATACCCCTAGTAGAGTATCAAGGGACATTACCCCACATTTAGTATCCACGGTTAATCCCAACACAACTATGAACCGAGCAGAAATAAAGGAATGTGCAGCACCAGTATCAAATAAATCACTAGAAAACATAGAAGCTACAAGAATCGTACCTCAAACAGTATATGGTCCTACCTCACCACCCTTAGGTGTATCCTTTACTGCATGGATATAACCTGCACCTTTACCCTGGGCCCCAGCCTGAGTGCCCTGCACTACACTTCTCTATTGGTAAGGGTGATCTCACCCCGAAGTTCCACGTCCAACGCCCCTACCAGTATGGCTCGTAGAGCTCCAACTACCTGCCTGATACGGGGTAACCGACCCCTGCCTACACTCTTCACATAACTATGACCTCTATCAATCCCTAACTATCATGGGTTCCTGTAGAACCTATGCACATGGACTAACCTACCGCACACTCAACACTCGATCAGTGGGAAAGGAAACAGATCATGCTTGTGCCCCAGCCTGCCACACTGATAACAAAAGTCCTTATCACCACCTTGAGAAGCTGGGACCCTCTTCTGACAACTCTATGCACTTCCACCCTGCTGAAAGGTTCCAAAGTAGTGATTCCTACTATATTAATCCACACCAATTTCTCACCTAGTTATCTCCAAAATTTCACTACCTGAAGCTCCCTTTAGGTTCCCCTTTGATATAAGGTCTTGATCCACGACTTCAAAAAAACTTTTCAGACAAAAAATTTTTACCTGAGATCTGATCTCGTTTCTCATCCCATCCTAGAAGTGTTTCTCTACGGCTACCTCATCTCTCATCAATGTCAAAATGAAGCATCTTAAATCGGTGAAATGACTATAATAGTCCATCACCGAAATTTTCCCCTAAGTCAACCTCACGAAATTCACAGCCTTCTCCTATGTCAAGGTTTCTAGATAGAAGTGCTCAAGAAACTTCTCCTGAAAATACTTCCACATCATTCCCTCAGCCTGCTCTGTCTGAAACATGATGTCCCTCCAACGCTTTTCTTGACCTCTCAGTATATAGGCTGTTAACTTGACTCACTTCTCGAGAGGAGTCTCTAGGTGGTCAATAATAGTTTGGATGAACTCTATCCAGAACTCTACTACTTCTATCCCACCTTCTCTAGTAAAGGTTAGAGTGTTCTGCAGCTGAAGCTCTCTGGTCATCACAAACATGCTCAGCATAACCCGCCCTAGGTCTCATTCCATCATCCACATAAAACGATCAAATTTCTCGTGGAATTTTATCTTCCCTATCACCTTGAATCACCATGTTCTCTTGCTCCACTACTGGAGGAGAGTTCTCAACAATGTCTTCATGTCACCCATCCGGCACACATCTTTGAGGTGGTATTTCTCTACAATGCTAAACATGAACTTTATAATGCAATTATAGCACTGTTACGAAAGAAAAGACGACACATAGGTAGACTCATCACTTTTTATAACCAAAAAATTTCGCATGCACTACCCAAAAAAACCTACTCACAACCAGCTCGCCACCTTTTTCAATATCTCCTAAGACCATGGCTAACATGAGTATCTAATCCACATGGTTATGAGAATTTTCTCTTACTCCCATTAAAAACCATTTTCATATTCCAATTTACTCTTACAACATATTAATACACTTTTACTTCTTTATCAAGAACCATTTTTTAATTACCATTTGACATTTTCACTTCACTTTTTACCCATTAATACCATCTTATAAGGCACAATTTCATTACTCTTAAGGAATATATGCATCCTAACCTTTATATACCACACACCCATCCTGTGTGTGTGCCTATCATGATGCATGTCACATTCATATATAGGTTTCTATAATGATGAAAGAATGCACAACCTCGTACCTTTCTGACCATGATATAAATATCACAAAATTGTTAAATCACACAACAAGTGCAACACCCAATGGTGAAATATCCTCAAACGTAACAACACACAACAAGAACAACAATCCCCTCTCAGGGTGACTTGGGGTTCCCCCGTACATGGGTTAGATACTCCCAAGAACGAGCTCATTACCAAGCCCCGACACTTTCCTAACCTCTTGTCTACCATCCCCAAATAGTAATAAAGACAAAATAACACCTTTGATACCACTTTGTAACATCCTCGGCCCGAGAGCCACTAAATTGGTGCCCATATCTAAGTTTTTACATGAACTCAAGCACACCTCTCTATATGCCAGAGGTTGTCGACTATAAATGAGGGTCCAATAGGTCTTGTGGGGAGACTATACCCTCATTACCAGAGTAAGCCACAACAAATAATAAATAATAGAAACAATAGCCAAAAATTGACAACATTTATAAATAACAAATTCCCAAACCGGGTACAACTAAATACAACCATAAATATGACATTCCATGATATAGTGTTAATTGAACAAAACCCCAAAATAAAGAGAACAAATGGATCCCCAAAATGGTCTGGACTCCAAGTCTGGAACCTCACCCAATATGTCCCATGTCCAACTCTACTTCTTAACAAAGGGACCTTTCCCTGGTCTTGACCTGTAAGCATAAAATACGCTCGGGTACCCAATGGCGGCTCGAGTAGGGTGTGAGTATAACTCAGTGATCCACCACCAACGATGCCTAAAAAATATCCAGTAAAGGCAGATATTGCATGTAAGTGATAAATTATAACAAGTATGGATAAACAGTTCATTGGGCCATTCTAGACTATGTTCATTTAATTTATACTACCATTGAATCCAGGTTCACTACTTAATCATTTCATGATTTAATATACCCTGTTCATGTGTTCAATGAATTAGGAACATTAAATATACTCAATATTATGGGAATTAAATCAAGTCCTATCTCATTAGGCATCACATTATAACAAAATCCATAATCCTCACCTCGAAGCCTCATTCTGGGTGGAATGAAACTGTTAGGGTAATAGAACTTTGTCCCCTTCCCTAACCCATGAATTTAGGGGTGAATATAGAACCTCATTCCAACTCAACCCTTGGGCATATAACCTCAAGTCGATACCACACTCAACCAAGCCATGTGCACATACTTATTTATCATTCACCACAATCAACTATAGCCAACATCATTTAAAGCATCACGATAATATCAATAAAAGGGAAATTAACATTATTACCTCAATCCATTAACCCATTAATCATTTATACTACTTAACCCCTTATCCCCATTTCCCATTCCCATGCCTATCTCACTGAGTATATTCAAGTATTATCTAGTCACCAGGCATTTTCCAATTAATCCATTTGACCCCTTTTTCATGCCAACCAAACAAATTCTTAGGCCATTACCAAACCTAAGTGTATTAATAAACCCCAATTTCATATCCTTTAATAATATTAACATATTCATCATGTTATCTACATTATTTCACAACAACCTTACACTTTCTTAGCTAACTCTAAGTTCGGAAATATCGGCACACCCCACAGGTGGCCCTAATTTGGTCGAGTCATCCTCTTTGCATCCCATGGGGATAAAGAGGGGTTAAATTAACCATGTATACACCCACTACATCACATCATGTCAATGTAACCAAGAACTATTCAAAATAGGGAAAGAATAAAAACCCTACATGCACAAATCTACACAAAAACCAAGAGATATAACTTATAGACCACCTACCTTGAATCTGTTAGAGAATGCACTCTCAAACAAGGACTTAGATCTCAATTTGAACAACCCTTGAATCTTTACCCTAAATATCACCTAAAAAGTAGGGTTTTAGAGCTTTGGATGGATATGGGAAATAAATACAAACCCTAAACCAAAAAGAGAAACAAGAGTGAGATTAGCCTTACCAAGATCTTCAATCCGCAATTAACGGCACTCCAAATGGCCCTAATATGAGGGAGATTGGTCTTTTTAAGATCTTGGAGATTTTGGGGCGTCACTAGGTCTAGAGGAGAAAGAAGGGAGGAAAATCTTGAGTGCTCCTTATTTCCCTCGTAATGGCATTTTTGTAATTTTTTAGAAGTTTCCAGGCCGCACGGTTTACCCACACGATTTTTCAAACTATTCACAAACCATGCGGATTCTACTTCCTGCATGCCCTCTCTCACATGGTTTTCCAGACCACATGAAAACCATGTGGATTTCCACTGCCTTCATGGTCTCCCCTTGAATGGTTTACTAAACCGTGCACGAGCCATGCAGACTTCCTAGAAAGCCCCTTTTCCCCCTTTTTCATGTCCCGAACCCCTGGAACACCCCACAAGCCTTCATAAGGACTTGAGAAAATACTTAATTAACAACAAAATGGGACTAAAATTAAAACAAAAATAATAAAATACCTTTTGGAGAAATCCAGTGTCTTACATAAACATAGTGGACAATATCCAATAGTAGATTGGGCTCACACCCTATTCCCTTACATATAATCTCATGAGATATAAAGTTTTGACCAATGAATTATAGGGATATATAATTCTAGTATAAATTTTGAAATAATGACAAAAATACATATCTATTACACAATATTATGAAAACATTTATCATTTTAATATAACTTAATTATCTCATGGGAAATAATTGGGTTTCATTAAAACATACTCAAATCCTCACCATCATAATCCATGTCGATAAATAAAATGGATAGTATATTCATATAATATCCCTAATAAAGTATAAAAAATTAATTCATGATGAAATTGAAGAAAAAAAACATTTATAAAAGCATTAAAAATATTCGTTGAAAAATAAGAAAAAAGAATCATTTTCTTTTGGTATATATTAAAATAAAAAAATCCCAAAATAATGGGAATAGTATTTTCAATGAAAAAATAATTGAAACATGTAATAAGATATTAATGATGAATAAAGGAAATAACAGTGGTAAAATTCATTCATTCTCTAAATGAAAAAGACATTTTTTTTAATTATTGAAAAGAAATTCAAAAATAACTATTTTGGAAAACGGCTAGAGGATTCCATCAAAAAAAATAAAGTCAAATATAATAGATTAATTCATTTATCAATAAATTAAATTTATATAATAACTTTCATAAAATAATTTATAAGAAATTTGATATGGATGAGAGGGATTCCCAAACAAAAAAAATATGGTTCTTTTTTATTAAAAACGTTTTTTGGTTATTTTGAGTACCAAAGATAGAAAAATGGAAATAATATTTAATGCCCAGTAAATAACCATTGGATAAGAAAATTTATTTTGTTTTATATACTAATAACATATAATCCCCCAAATTATAAATTGAAACATAAACAATGCTGATAAAAAATGAGATTGTAAAATAGACCCTAACCTCAGGTCCTGACTAGTTTTATACATTCTCTAACCTCTTATATAAAAAATTTATTTTTATTATCCATCTATTATAGAACAATATTAAAACATATATTACCATATTTCATTCATTTATAATTTTCAATTAACTATTTATTTAAAATTATTCATTAAAATAAATATTAGTGTGAACAGTTCCATTTTCCATGAAGGTTTCTAGTTGATGGTTCTAGAAATTGATCCTTAGTCATGGTTAAAAAAATGATTACATAAATTTAATATTTATTTATTTATTTTATACACTTTTAGAAACAACTAATAAAGTTAATGTTTAAAAATAGAAAACATTTTTTTGTGGAGCTAGTAGTTCACACATGCACACGGGTGTTGTTTTCTAAATGGATGGAAAGAAATAAAGGCATATAATAATTTATGTTTACAGAATAAAAATTATTTTATAGATATAATATATATTCAATAAAAATATATATATAATATTATACAAGAGTTAGTGATGAAAAATAAAATATGTCATTCTTGGAGGCGGTTGTATATACATATGAACAAGTAATATTTTCATGTTTCAAATAGTTCGGCGGAAGGTATAAAATGATTATTCTATTGATAAAATAACATTTTAGTATATTTATTATACTAATTTTATTATATTATTATTCATATAATACATTTGTAGTAGGATGAATAATAAATAAATGAATAAAAATGAAAAGGGGTGATTGTGAATTTTTACCTTACTCATACAAGTAACGCCTTTGTATAGTAAATTGAGCCTTTGAAGGGTAGTACATTGATGAGATAAAGGCCTATATGATATGTATAGGAGTACTGAGGATTTATTTTTATATATTTAGGTCTATATATATTCTTAAGGTGTGTAGGTAAGTGGGGTGGTATAAGGATCCTTTTATAAGTGAGGGGTGACATTATTGTAAATACCCTTAATATTATGGTAAAGGCATGTCTCTTTTAAATAAAAGTGGATAAAAAGTTTAAAATAATGTATAATGAGTTTTTAATGGTTTATAAATCCCTCAAAAACACATTTTTATAATTTTTTTACATGTTTTAGGTCTTTTAACCCTATTTTAACTTTTTTACTATAATTTACTTTTACCACAAAAACTCGTTTTTAATATTGATAAGTAATTATTTTGGATTGAAATAAAATTTCACTTACTAAAAAAGTATGATAGGTTTTTAAAAAATATGAATACCATTTTATAAAATTAAATTTTTAATAATGATAAAAATTAATTCTATTATAAAAAATTTGTAACACATAAGATCGGTTTTTATAAAAAAAATACTTAGGTTCCATAATATCAAACATAAGTTTTTAAAGTAAACTAAAAATTTTAAATGTGAAATTTCAATTTTTAAATAAATATTTTATCTAGAAAATGTTTTCATAATTTTTTATGTCATTCATATATCTTAAAACTGTCATAAAATTCATGGTATTTGTGAAAACAGTATTTTGTACTATTCACATAAAAATAATCCTTTTAAAAAAATACCAAAAATTTACTCTAAGATAATTTTTAAATGATGAATAAAAAAAATAATTTCATTTTATCAAACAAAAATAATAAAATAGATACATTTAAAATTTATAAAATATATATTATATAATGGAAACAATTTTTTAAAAAACAAAACATATTAGTTTATCCATGAATCATTAAATTGAAATTAATTATATTTACTTAATTATATATTGGATGTTAGTAATTTATTATCCCTTTTATTTTATCAATACATTATATTTAAATTATAATAATAATATGTGATGAATTATAATTCATGTTTTTATAATGATGAATTTTAATATCTTTTTATTTACTTTGAGATTTTATTCGTATTTTTATTTTTTATTGATGTTTCAAATTTTATTTTTCTAATTTATTAATGTTTATCATCAATTATAATAAGGTATAATAGAGTTATTTTTAGTTAAGTGTTGTTTGGGATAAAATCTATTGAAATCATAGAATTTATTTAATATAAGCATATTCTAAAATATCATGTTGTTACATATAAATCCCAATAGGGGATTAAAATGATCATAAAATTAAACATTTTATTCAAAAGGAATAATATGATATCATAAAAGTGGAAGACCTCGTATAATCACATTAAATAATGGAATAAATAATAAGATATTGTATGATCATGGAATCATATGAATGTGAAAATGAAATAATACATGACATTATAAGCATAAGTTATGACTTGTTGATAAGAAAACCAAACATAGTTTCATAGGCTTATTTTTTATTCACCATCCATGATATCTCAAGAGTTGAAAACATTACTCGATGCATTGTCGGGTGATATTTTTATTACATGCATAAATTTTATGGTGTTTTAATAAATTAATTCTTGTATTTTATTGAATATTATTTCCAATTTTTCACTGATTTTACTTTTTTTATATTTTATGGAAATAAAAAATGAATTTATGAAAAAGGAGCAAAAGGGGGTGAATTTTGTAGCAAAAAAACACTTTGTGCTACGAGCGAAGCGAAGTGGCACAACACTAGATTTTTTAGGAAGTTTGAAGCTGTAAAAATCAGATCATAATGAATACACATCATGACTTCATAAGGAGATGTAGTTCCACTAGTACAAGTCATGAAGTTGTTACACACTATGAAATTTAGTTACAAGTTGTGAGTCCTAATTACACATGGTAAAAGGAGTCAAAGTTTCAAATCTTCATACAAGATTTATGCATGATTCAAGCATATTAAAAATATGTGAATATCATATTACATGATGTGTAACCTAGTTAAACATCATGAAGACGACGGGAAACCAAAAAAATATATTTTCATGATAAAATATCTAATGTAGATGTTGATGGGATGGTCTAAAACGACTATAAAAAGCACCCTGGGACATTCCCTAAAAACATTCAAGATATGGATGGAGGACCACTACCAGATGCCCTCCAGATGAAGGTGCACCTACGACTTCACCACCCTTATATAGGGTTATAATTTCTTTATTTTATACACCCTCTAATGGATAGCATCAGGGGGTGATTTCTTTATATTGGGGCGTGTGTGATGAAATGGTATTGAATGTGTGAGGTATTTTATATTTAATTGTAATTCATTTTGGGATTTCATATCTCCTCTTCAATCCTATCTCTTTCTTAATTTCTTATTTCCTGAACATTGTAAGTGGGGCTAAGGATTGGGTATAATTTCTTTATTTCTCTAAACATAACCATTTCCTAGATTTATTGAATACAATTTTAATATGTGATCTACACTATATACTTCCACCAAGATCATTGGGTTTGTATATTCCATATGTTTAAACTAGGTTTCGGGTTACCCATTCCTTACACTCCAAAGTACTTGTCCATGAGAAAAGGCATTCTAGGGTGGAGATTGTTTATCATGACCATTGAATTATCTAGGACCTGATTCTGAAAATTTCATAATTATTAATTAATTATTTTATACCTTGTCATCCTATGAACATGGAATCATTGTTACCCGGTACTTATTTAATATTTTCTTCTCCCACCTTATCCACCAAATCACATGCTCGATAGCTTAGGTTTAATTTTGTAAAATCATAATTAGTTTGTGTTTATTTTATTTAATTAATAATTTCTCTAATATTGTCTCTATGGGTTTGACCTCAGACTCGAAAATCCTATAGTACCCTTTAGTTTAGTGCATTGTTTGTTTCATGTTTTAAATTTTAAAATTTGGTATCCCTGTGGGAATTAATGATGAACATGGGGCTATCAGGGGGGATGAATAATTCTAGACCCGTGAATCAAATCATAATATGTATATACTTATTTGGGCCACATATTAAAATCATACATAAGAATAAGCATAGGAAACCCCTATGAAAAGTAAATGGGTTACATAATAATTTCTTAAATCATAACCTAATGATATAATAATGATTAAAAATAAAATAAGGTGTTAAATATTTTTTGAATTTTATAATTGTATAAAGGATAATAGATCATGAATATAGAATTCGTGTGAAAAAAATCATAAGAAAGGGGTGGATGAGTAGGTACAGCAATGATCCTCTTAAATGTGGTTTTAATAACTCTATAAAGAAGCATAGTAGGAAATAAGAAAATAAGGGTTTCTATAAAATAATAAATAGAGTTAAATAAATTTCCCTAAAATAATAGTTCTTGTAGAAATCGTTGAAAACCCCTTTAAAAATAGGAACATGAAAATTGATAAGAAATTGAAAAGGTTAATTGAATTGGATTCACATTAAATAATGGATTTAGAAGGGAACATTAAATACAATAATATATTGTAATGACTTGTGTATTTGAGCAAAGGTATGTTCTAGGAGACTTTAATTTTTGGCGATTACTGGATGATCCATTTTAAAACCAGGATTCTGAACACAATTACAATAGTTATAACACTTCAAAATTTTCTTTTTTTACTTTGTAAATTGTCTAATGAGTTTCTCAGGTGCCTCATTGTGTTTTGTAATTTTTAGGGTCCATAAATCAATGTTTCAAGTGGTCTGTCAAAGGCGCACGACTTGTATGAAACCATGCAAAACTTAGAAGAAAATTTTGTAGTTGTAGTAAAGGAGAAGAAATAAACCAAATGTTTTGTGCATGGTTTTCCCAAATCATGCACCAAGCCCACACGGTGAGTGCCAAATGGGTTATGTGATCACACTATTCATCGCACGGTTGGCACGCAGTTTGGAAAACTGTGCGACCCAAAATCTGCAATGTGTTTCTTTTAATAAATTAAATAAATTAAATTAAAATTAAATAAAACAAAAACAAAACTACTCCCATCTCCCCTGAAAACATTTGATGCACTCCCTTGGCCTATCCTTGTTCGTGTGCAAGCTCCCCTATCGGCCTCCTCTCCACACATCGTTTCCACTGGTTTTCTTCACGATTCTCCATCCTCACCTTAAGGTTAAGCCTCTTTCCCCTTTCCCCTCCCTTGGTTGGCTGATTTTTCCTCTCTCAGTCACCTTTACTAGCTCATCCAAACTGTAGGGTTAGTTTTAACTCAACTTCTAGTTTCTTCTCCAGTTCTAGGGTGTGCGAAGTGTCTCTCAGATCATCTTCAGGCATGTATAAGCATCTGTTGTCAAAGGTAAAGTGTTTTTTACAACCTTACAAAAATTTCATGTAATGGTTTTCAGTTCCTTTACTTAGGATCAATTCATAATTAGGTATTCTATAATTTTAGGATTGGTAATGATATTTTAGTGCATCTTGGTCATCATGGTGGTGTTTTCGAGTCACCAATTTCAAATGAGACTTACCTATGTATGCATAGGTAGGTATATGTGTGTGTGTGTAAGTCCCCCATTATATATATACATATATATATATTCTCCCATGTTATCATAAATATATATATTGGGGATAGGTTTTCCTATGTATATATATGAAAAATGGATATGTTTGTAAGTGTAAACGGGTATATGAATATATAAGCACATATATAAGAATCCCATTGTACATATTTATGGCTATAAAAATATATACATAGGGGATAGGTGTCCTTATGTATATGTGAAGGTGAATATTCTCAATGGTAGGAAAGAGAGGCTTTGAGTGGGATCTGATGAAAACATCAAGTGTTGAAGTTTTCAGCTTTTCCTTATTCTTCTTTGAGGTAGGATCCCTTCTCATTTCGCTTGAAATTTAAGAATGCTCTAATAGTTATCTTTTCGCACCTACCTTGTTTATTAATTATTTCTGTATGATTTTTAGAATAAACTCTTTTTTTATGAATTGAAACATTATAATATATTTTTCAAATAACAATATCATGTTTCTATAATAAAACCCCTCGATAGAGGTGTGATTTCTTCTAAGAAAAAATGTAATGATTCGTTATTTATATCATGTTTGGTTTATTTCTTGGAATTTTTATTATGCATTAATTTTAGAGCTTATAAGTGGCATGTTGTACTTGGACACTCTCTTTATACTTAAATATTTTTTCCCCCTTTTTATATGAGTATTAAATGGAACCCAAGGCACTTCTTAGGTATTTGGACCTCTTATTGTTTAAATTTTCCAAGTATGCAATTACCTTGTTTCCCATTCCACCTCTCAGGTGAACCTTTGATCTTTATGAATGAATTTTCCATGTTTAGGTAAATTGGATGGGTTGTTTAAGTTAAGTGGTCAATGCATGATGTTTTCCCTTCTCCAAATCAATTAGTTTAATTAAATTATATAGATTATAAGGGTGGTTAGACTATGCCTTTGTTAATGCTTTATGTTAAATTATTCTTTGAATTTTAATTCATCATTTATAATTAAACTTGAAAATGGGAACATATGAGAGGTATTGCCTCATGTGTTACTTTTAAAACATAAATTTGCCTGAATTATACTTAAATGATAGGTAAATATGTTACATGAGAGGTAATGAATCATGTTAAAATTAAAAGTATTGATTATTACTTATTTATATAAATATGGGAATGATGAATAAGTTTCATGAGAGGTTTAGCCTCATGCCTTACATTATAAATGTGAATATGCCTTATTGATGTACATGGGCTTGATAATTTAGTTACATTAGAGTATTTTCCTCATGCCTTATATTATTAATGATTACAGCTTATAGATATGTTATGGAAAGATGGTAAGGGTTATGATGATCATATTTATGTCATGCTCTCTTATATCAGGTGTTGAGTATGGCATCCCACTCTAGAGATACTATATGGGTGATGGGTTGAGGCACCACGTTCTACAATTAGAGTGTTTTCATGGCATGCACACTCTCCATCTCAAGTTATGGGCATGATTTCCCCCACTCTATTGGGATGTATGGGATGTATCATTTTGCATGAGTTTATAGGCTCATTAGAGTAGCCATTATTGTCTGATTTATTCCTCGGTCTAGCCAACAACTAGTATTCTGGGTATATGTCCATTAGGCATTGGCACACACTTAGTTCATATTAGTGGATGAAATATATAATTATACTATATTATATATATATATATAGTTCTTTATTAGGAATTATTTATATTGGTGAGCTGAAGCAGGTAGATTTGGTCAGGATTCCTATTGGAACCTGAGATGACATGAATTATTATTTTAGTATTGTTTACTATTTCATATTACTTTTTTACTGCTTAATTTATATTGAATTAACTAGATTGGTTTGGACACCATGGGTATCGGTCTACTGAGATTTATATATCACACCCTTCTTGGGACACCATTGCATTAGGGTACCTGAGTAGACCATTTTGTTCACAGGACCTTGGACTTTTCTTATTGTTGTATGCTTATACCAAGAGTTGGGTGTAGAGGATCGAGCTGGGGATCAAGTTACTCATTGATCTTGTCATTAGGTATTTATTATTTTATTACAATATTTTTCTTATTGTAATATTTACTACATTATTTTTAGCATCATTTTTCATACATGAAATGTTGTAAATTGGGGTTGTACACTTTAATATTTAGTTGATATTACATTTATATTCCACTGCTTTGTCTTTTCTATATACTATTTCAGTTTATGTATATTTTCTTCCTTATATTCTTTACTGATGTGCTACTCTAACCTCATGGTATAGTCTCTCCACTATAACACTATTAGACCATCACTGCTAGTCATCAGCCTCTATAATTTTGGGGGAGACACTTGAGGTCGGGTCACCCACCGGTCTGACTACCTTCTTAAAGGTCAGTCAGGCCAGGATGTTGCAAAGTGGTATCAGAACCTTTATTTTTTTCCTTTTTCTTACTGTTTTTTTATGGTAGACAAGATAATAGAAACATTTCGATGTTTTCTAAATAGTCATGTGTGGGATTGATCACCCCACCCATGGGGAAATGACGAAGTGGCTAGGAATGGGATTTTTTTCATTCTATTTTATATTATAGTTGAATTTGATTTCACCGAGAGTGATTTTCTTTTTACACTTCTTATTGATTTATGGAGTTTATGGAATTTTACCCTTGGCCTGGTATAGCATGGATGAAGAATTATATACATCATTATAGGCACATAGAAATTCACATTCAATACATATGATATGCCATGTAGTTGAATTTATATATTTCCTACTAACTTGGTTTTTTTCTTGAATGTTATTCCATGATTTTGTGTTTGCGATCATGCTTTTTATTTTCTATGTTAGGTGTTTAGTTCCATGAATTGTTTTGTACAATGTTTATGTATTTATTATAATTCCCTACTTGATTATATTCCATGACGCCTGATTGATTTATAATTCCTTATTTATATTCCATGATTCTATGTTTATAGCATGTTTCTTGGTATTTAATGCTTATGATAACATGCTAGTTTGTTATGAAATTGTTTTCATGGGATGATTTATTGGTTGTTATTAAAAAAGAATCCATTTTTAGTTGTAAGTAATATGGTTTCCTTATAATTGGGAAAAGGTAACTTGTGTACTTGAACCATCCTTGATATTTATATATATAAATACCTTTGATAAAATGTAAAAGGATGCTAAACTAAAATTTTAAATTAACTTCATTTTGATTATAGGGATATAAATTCCAAACTGTAAAGTGTATGGGCGCTTTATGTATTAGTATATGGCCACCCATATAAATGAATAATTTTATTTATGGTCATGTTATATTTGAAATGGTATATATGTGAAAGATGTTTAGTTTTGAACTAAAATTAATTGGTTATTTTCTAAATTCCCAATTGGTCCCAAGTACGTTAGTTGGGGCATGTTTCTTATGAGATAACCCACTATGGGTGTTTATAATTTCTATAACTATGAAACTGATATTGGGTTACATTTTGATAAACCCAAGTTGACTTAGTGGGACCCTCATAGGTCACCTTATATTTTATAACTTAAAAATAATTTATATGATAAATCGCCTAATAAAGATGGGATGTCCATGAATGTATAAATACTAAAATAGTAGTTTGATGAGACTTTCCTATTATACCTTGGTGTATTAATTAAATTTTTTTCCAAGTTCCTTGATTTATAATTGATACTCGATGTATGATTTATATATTTTAAAATTTTAAAGGTTGAAGGTAAATCAATCTAATGACTTCAAAAATGAACCTGAAGTGGCATCCCTGTTTAACTCTCATGTAAGGGTTCTTTAAGATTTTCCTTAATTTACCTTGTAAAAAAAGCGTAGTCATTTTCATTAGGCTTACTCCCTTTTAGAAATGTCTTGATGATAGGCATTGAGCCTAGTGAAATATTTTGGCATGACCAAGTGATAATGTCGATTCTTATTCTTATTAAGGGGAAGGTCTGTGGTAGGTATCACCCTTAGATCTTAAATTACTTGCTAAATACTATGATTTTTATGAAATTTGGTTCCATTCGAGTGTCATTGTCCCTAATTTCACCCCTTTTCTTTTAAATGATATTCTTTTTTCGACGGGTGGTCATGTCTTTCTTTGGCCCTTTATATGGGAGTGATCATCAAGTAATTCTCAGTTTTATATGGTTAGACATTCCTTGGGTATGTTCAGCTGCTTTGTAGGTCATGTGACCCATTCTTCTTTACTTAGTGAGGGATCACATCACATGTCGTCATCATAGTTAGTGGTCATATGGGGAAATACAACTCTAAACTAAATATCTAGGGTTGTCTACTTAGTACTTGAATGCATAGGTCTGATAATCCCATGGGTATTATTAAGGATATTCTATTTTCTCATGTGACCTCATGGTAGTATGTGTTCACATACATGGTATCATTGAGTGTTAAATGTTTTAATGAAATGGTTGAGTTTGGTTTAATCATTGATCCTTATGCTATTTTGTATGGTCTCAGGTCATCTCCTGAGTAGAGTGACCTGAACATTAAATGAACAAGTTTTTTCCAATGCTCAGGTGTACTTTCTCAAGTCTCTAGTGTTTTGAAACTCCTATAATTTTGGTTTTGTTTTCCTTTTCTAATTCATTGACATTTTTTAGTGTGACTCGGAGGAGCATCACATGTTCATTTAAGGAGAGTATGTGCCTAGTGCACTATTGAGTGGCTTGTCTATCTCTTCTTTCAAAGGATAGGACACTCATAAGGTGGGGAACATCATGTCAATTCTGTTAAATGTTTCCTTCCATTTAGAAGGAGCACAACCAAATTGGACCATTCAAAAAAATTTGGTTTTTACATGAATTAATTTGAGGCTGACGAGTTTGAATTATGTCGGTTCTTTCTTGGAATCATGACTCTGAGGTGGTTGGATATGTATGAAACCCTTTAAAAAACATTGTTCATCGCCAAACATTGGTGGTTAACTGTGATCGATCAAATAATTCCTCAGGTGGAAAAGGTATTGTGATTGGTTGTGATGAGGCGTCAGTAGGTGATACTGAGATTCTCTTCTAAGAAGTTATCTTGTTATAGCTCTATTGTCCTTCTTTCCATTAGTTGGGTATAATTTACTAGAAACTATAAAAATCCTCTTAATGTACTTTATTTTGGAGATGGGAATGTCCCCTATCTTGATATCATCCTTGATACAATAAAGATAGTATTGGTCTTATGTCATGCTATAGTTTAAAACCCCATTGGTTGTGTTTGGGTGGTCCTTTTTGGTTTTTCATGTAGAAGTGTGGTTCTTCTCTAGGATTGGTTCGTCCTAAGTGATGGTTGGTTTCCCAAGTAGAAACTCTTTGGCCTGACTCTTGGCCACTAGATAGTTCTTCTAACTAGATTGCTAGGAGGATGCTTCTCTAGGCTCAGTCAATGACATAATGTGGATGTCTTGGCCTTGTTCCAATGCCTCAATTGAAAAAATTGAGTGTGAAATAACTTGGTTTAGATCCTTGAACACCAATTTAATAAATCTGAGGTTATCCTAGGCTTTTTTTCGGGATCAGAGTTAATGTTTAGCATGGGGTGACAATTCCAGTGGGATAGATCTAAGTTCCTCCCTTGTTCGTGTGGTAGCATGATGAATTTTAAATGTCTAGGTGATGGTTGGACTAGAAAATATCACCAGAAGTCAACAATGAACTTCATTGAACATCTTCATTGTAAATTCTTGATGCCTTGGTAGAAGGCTTTGAATTTTAGTAGATAATGTTCCAACCATTTAAGCCAGTCAAATTCAAGATAAGTCTGCTGAAGTGGCTCAACTCAATTTTCCTTATCATTCAATGTATATGATTGAATGGTACTGTTTCAAAAAATGTCTCCAGGTGAATAATGATTTTGGATTAAAGGGTTAGCTAAGTCTTTCATGATGATCTTTCATGATAGGTTTTAGTTAGGTCGATCAGGATTCGACCGCTTATTTCTAAGATGATGAAATGATCAAGTCTCTGGATTAATGGGCTCAGGTAAGCACTGCTTAAGTGATTCATCTCAGAAAATGAGCACTGTCTCAGGTTTTTATGGATTAAGTGTCTTATTCTTAAGAAATTTGTGAAGGTGTGTTTGGTGTTTAGAAATTCAATGTGACTATTTGAATGGGACTTCATGACCCTTGTAGGTTGGGTAATATTTCTGTTGTTTCTGAAGGCTTCTTGGGGATGATATGTTTTAAGGTGGGGAGGTTATAAGGCCCCAAATATTTGAGCCAAGGTAAATTCTTAGGGAATTTTATTTTTAGAGATTAATGGATGGGATTTTTTTGAAAACCATGATTCGAAACACAATTGAGTGAGTATGAACTTATCAACCTATTTTTTTTACCTGGTTAAAGGTACGATGAGTTTATAGGGTGACTCTTTGAGTTTCAGAAGCATCAGGGTCTGAAAATAAATATTTTGGGTGGTCTATCGAAGACACGTGGTTTTTAAGAAACCATGTGGCCCTCATCAGCAAACTTTATGGCTATAGAAAATGAATAGAAACTCCCAACATGGGTTATACATAGTTTACCCAAACTAGGTGCCTAGCCCACATGGTTAGTTCCAAATTAGAATTTTACTCAAACTTTTCATTGCACAATTGGCACATAGTTTGGATAGTCATTCAATGTTTTTCTTTTAATAAATTAAATAAATTAAATTAAATTAAAAAATAAAACTAAACCTAAGATACTCCCCTCTCCCCCTGAAAATCATGCGACGCAACCCCCCTGGGCCTCTCCATGGAAACATGTGAGATCTCCTCTTGGCCTCCTCTATGCACATTATTTCAATTGATTTTCTTCATGATTTTATATCATTTCCTCGAGGTAAGGCCTACATATCTTTTTTACTCCATTTTTTGGATGATTTTTCCTTTCCCTATCACCCAACCTAGCTCACCTGAACCCTAGGGTTATGGTTAACTCAGTTTATGGTTTCTTCTCCGATGTTAGGGAATTCTAAGGGTCTCTTAGGTTGTCTATGAGCATGTTTTGGCATCTTCTACTAAAGGCTAAACGTTTTGGACTGCCCACTAAAAATTTTTGTAAATCGTTTTCAGTTCCTTCACTTGGGATCAATTCTAAATTAGGGATTCTATGATTTTAGGTTCCTAATAATTTTCTAGTGCATCTTGGTTATCCTTATAGTGGTTTCGAGTTTCCAAAGTCAAATGAGACTTACCTACATATGAATAGGTAGGAATATATATGTGTGTGTGTGTAAGTTCCCAAGTTATATATATATTCACCCATAGCAGCATGAATATATATAATGGGGCTCTATGTGCTTATATATATATATATATGAAAAATGAATATGTGTGTAAGTGTAAATGGGTATATGAATATATAAGCATATATATAAGGATCCCCTTATATATATTCATGTCCATGTGAATATTTACATAGGGGATATGTGTCTTTATGTATATACGAAGGTGAATACGCTTAGAGGAAGGAAAGAGAAGCTTCAAGTGGTTGCCGATTAAAATGCCAAGTGTCAAAGTGTTCATATTTTCATTCTTCTTATTTGAGGCTAGATCCCTTTCCATTGCCCTTTGAATTTTAGAATGCTTTAATAGATCACTTTATGTACCTTCCATGGTTATTAATTAGTGTCATATGATTTTTAGAATAAATGCATCTTTTGATGAATTGAAACATTCCTTGTAATGGATGCTTAAATATGCTAACATATTGTTTAAAGAAAAATATCATGTTTTTATAATAAAACCCCTTAATGGATGTGAGTTTTCTTATAAGATAAAAAGTAATTATTAGTTATTTGTTTCATGTTTGGTTTATTGCTAGGAGTTTTTCTTAGGACTTAATGTTTGAGCTTATAAGTGGCATGATGTACTTGACCTCTCTCGTTATGCTTAAATGATGTTTCCCCATATTTACATGAGTGTTAAATGGAACCAAAGTCACCTCTTATGTATTTTTCCCTCTATAGTTAGAATTTCAGAAGTATGAAATTTCCTTGTTTCCCACGCCACCTCTCATGTGACCCTTTAAGCTTTATGAATGAATTTTCCATGATTAGGTAAATTGTATGGGTTATTTAAGTGAAGTGATCAATTCATGATGTTTTACCTTATCTAAATAAATTGGTTCAATAAATTTTATGGATTATAAGGGTGGTAAGACCATGCCTTTGTTTTTTATTTATGTTAAATGCATCTTTGAATTGTTATTATTTTTTAAAAATTAAACACGACAAAAAGGAACTTATGAGAGGTATTTACTCAAGTGTTATGTTTAAAACATGAATCTACCTTAATTATACTTAAATTTTGGGTAAATATGTTACATGAGAGGTAATTACTTATGTTAAAATTACAAGTATTATTTATCCCTTTCATATATAAATATGGGTTTGATGAATAAGTTGCATGATAGATTTTTCTTCTTGTCTTACATTATAAATGTGAACATGCCTTATTGATATACATGGGCTTGATAATTAAGATTTATGAGATTATTTTATTAATTCCTTATATTATAAATTATTACACCTTATACATAGGTTGTGGAATGATGGTAAGGGTTATGATGACCATGCTGATGTCACACTCCCTTATATAGGGTGTTGTGTATGGAATCTCACACTAATGATGTTATATGAGCAATGGGCTGAGGCGCCACATTCCAGGATTTGAGTGTTTTCATGGAATACACACTTTCCATCCTTAGTTATAGGCATTAAATCCCCAAATATATTGTAATGTAGGGAATTTACCCTATTGCATTAGCTAATAGGATCTTTAGCAGGCAATAGATTTCAAAGTTACGGCCCGGTCTAGCCAAAATCTAATATTCAAGGTATATGGCCATTAGGCATCAGCACACACTTGGTTCATATTGGTGGATGAAATATAGAACTATACTATATATATATATATATATAGTTCATGATCATACAATATTTATAGCAGTGATTCAAAGAAGGTTGAGTTAACCAGGTGTCTGATTGGAACATGAGCCAAACTGAATTATTATTTCAATACTATTTATTTTTTCATATTATCTTCACGTTTATTAATTTATATTGCATGAAATGGATTGGGATAGACACCATGGGTTATATCCTACTGAGATTTATATCTCACAACATTCTTTGTCCACCATTTCACTAGGGTACCTGAGTAGACTTTCTTGTTAGCATCACCTTGGACATTGTTTGTTGTTGTATGCTTGTAAATGGAGTTAGGAGCAGAGGATTGAGATGGTGCTTGAGTTGATAGTGGAGCTGGTCATTGGGAATTTATTCTTTTATTACAATATATTTTTTATTGTAATATTTACTTCATTACTTTTAGCATAATCTTTAATACATGAAATTTTGTAAATTGTCATTGACCACTTTTATATTCAGTTTATATTACATTTATATTCCGCTACTTTTTCTTTTATTTATAGTATTTCTATTGCTATCTATTTATTTCCTTATCTACTTTACAGTTGTGATAATCTAACCCTAAGGGTATAGTGTCCCCTCTATACCACCATTTGACCCTCATTTCTTATCAGCAGCCTCTGGTGTACGTGGAGAAGCACTTGAGGCCATCTGACCCATCAGTCTGACTACCATCTTAGTGGTCAGTCGGGCCGGGATGTTACATATACCTTGAAAATAATTGAAAAATAAACAAGATAAATATTCCAGGAATATATATATAGAATCAAATAAATAAAAATAATGAAAAAATATATATATTAATAGTGCTATAGAGAGAGAGACCATAGCCCAAGAGGAAAGAGGGCGGTTCAGATGTTCCCTTAAATCGGGTCCTTGCTCACTTGGTACATACATCTAACTTCATGAAAAATAAAATTAGGTTCATTAAATACTTTATTAAAAATATTTTTCATGTATATTTTATTTTTAATATTTTTTATGTTTATTTATGATCATTTTTATGAAATTATGTTCATGTTCACAATCTAGAATATTGTTGTTTCATGGTTCCTAGGTTTCATTGGTTTTTTGATACTTTTGAATGTTCGTATAGAATGGATACATAACTAAAAAAGTGAAATGGTAATAATTTCATGTATTTTCATAAGTTCAAAATTTTATAAATATCAAAATATTCTTCAAAAATAATCATTTTTCATAGAGTATAAATGTTATCATTTAAGGGCTAGTTCGTTTAGATGGGTTTTTCAACCATAATAAACATAGTGGGTTCCTTTTTTCATTATGACTATTCATTCATTCCAAAATATGATATAAAATTGAATATACTTATCATGGTCATATTTGACCATAAAATGACTATTACTACCATCCATGAAGGTGATGATGGGAAATTAAATGTGTTGTACATGGAAGTGGTGTGCCAACCATAAAATGGTCAATGTTTTAATGAGATAAAGGTAGATAATGATTAGTCTTCTCGTATAATAACACATTTGTATACCTATGATACTAATTTCAATATATTAATATAGGTAAAAAAATATAAGAGGTAAAATAATTATATTTAAACGAATATTAATGAAAAATATTGTTTAGGAGTTCTTACCTTTCTCCTTGGAAAGACTCTTTTGTTAATTGGATTGTCCCTCCAAATCTTAGTCCTTTGATGAGACCATAACCTATAAACAAGTATAATATTTTTAGGGAATAGTTTTGATAGATTTTATTTGATATATGAAACATAAGGTCTGGGGATAAGTGGGGTGGTGAAGGGTGGTATTCCTAAGGGAAATGGATAATTATTTTTTAAATATCAATTAGTTTATTGTTATTTTTTCTCAAGACATAAAATAGTGTCGATTCTTCTTAATATGGATTTTAATTAGTGAATGTGAGGATGAGATAATTGTTTCCAATATCATCCCACATGAAATTAATCATGTATTTAACTTATAATTTTAAAACTTTATTTTTTCATAATTCGCTATTTCTGCTTACCAGGGTTTTTAATATATATATTTTTCCATTTAATTAAAAAATTTATTAATATATTGTTTTATTAAATGAAACTATAGAATATATTACTAAGAAACTCGAGTACATATTATACTATTTAAAAATATCATTACTTATTACCAATAAGGTATGTTATAAGTTAATATATATTTATTTATATATGTTATCCAAGAAATAATACATGATTTTCACTCAAAAAAATATTAAATAAGATTATTTTACTAATTTATATTTTGAAAATATTGGTATTTAATTTATTAGATACTATGAAATTAATTACTAAATTATGGGTACTATATTAATAATAATAAATTTTATTGTTTATTTTGTGATAAATTATAATAGATATAAATTTTGATAATAATAAGATATATTAATATTATAGTATATTAATTTAAAATAAATTTATATATTTTAATAGTAATTATAATAAAATTATAATAATTAGAAGTAGATATGTCTAATTATAATGATAACCATCTGAAGTAGTAATAAAATATTTATTATGATAGTAATTTAACACTAATATAATAATAATAATATTTAACTAGTGTGTGTGTGTGTATTTAAGAGATAATATGAGGATTATACTTAAAACTATATAAGTTCATACCAAAAATTTTAATTGGTGTGATTCTTTATAAGATAAAGAACAAAATAGAAAGAATTTTTAATTCTTTTAATACATTATGGGATGTGAAATATTAATAAAATCAAGTGATAGTTATAGATAAATTGCTTCATATATTGATATACATGATTATTTTTTTAATTTTAATAGTGAAATAGTTTTTAATAAATTTTAAATAAATAGTTTTAAATTATTTTTAAATATAAATATTATGACATATATGTGATTTATTAATTTATAAGATGGATAAAAGTGAGTATATTTATTAGAAATGGGTAGTTATAAATTATAATAGTATGAAAATAATTATCATAATAATAATTATAATATATTTATATTTTAATGTATAAAAAACAATGAAATTGTAAGAAATTATTTTTTAGGTGTATATTTTTTAATGAAAAATAATTTATATTTATAAACATAGAAAAAATTAATAACAAAAGAGAACTTTGGATATCATCTTCCTCCTCTATCACATTATAAGACCCACCATTATCTTCAACCTAACCATAAGTTAAGGTGTGCCAATGCCTAATGATGAGGGAGAATATCTGTTTGATATTCTAGGTGTTTGATTATGAGATGCTAGATTGGTCAAGGGAATTCTCATGTGGCAATTTTCACCTTGTATGCTCACTGGGTCCTATTCTGGGAACCTGTAACTCGATTTTGGGTCCATTATGGTTGTATTAATTTTAGTAGGTTTTTGGGGATGGGTATTTATGTCTTCTCTATGGATCATTCAATTGAATCTTTATAAGGGTTTTACGGTGGTCGGTGATGGCTAGTATTTAATTTTCTCCTAAATTTTTTGGATTCCCATTTATCACAGGATACATGAGATAAAAAGAAACTTATGTGAGGAGACTAATAATTTTAATTGATTCCTTATTTTCTTAATACTAAGGAAAATATTACTTGAAGAGATATATGTAAAAAAAATTGAAATGGAAATATGAAAGGGGTTCAATACAACATCATCATATTCCTCCTAGATATGATTGTAGCAAGGTAGACGATAGTTTTTTTCTATACTCAAAAACATTTTTCATAGTGCAAAATAACACACCTAGTTGGGTTGATTTATGAATAGTGTAACATAGTACATAAAGGGGTAAAATAATTTATTATTCTTTTTCAGAACATACTCTTGGTGTGATGTGCTTATAATAGTTGAAGTTGAGACTGTTTGAGGGTATACACAATAGAGTAAAAAATTTATATATTCAGTAGTATAATATATCATTCTCTCAAATATATTTTATATAAAAAATCTCATCTTCTCAAGTATTAATTGAATGCAGTTCTAGTAAAATGAAAATTCAGTTTTCTCTTAGTGTAGTATAGAGAAAGAGAGAGTGGTTTTTAGGGTCAAGATTAAGAGATAAATGTCTGCACCATAACATTCAGAAGTTTTCTATTGTAGAACAGGTAATGAGAATAATGTTTTTCAAAAATTTAAAATTATATATTAAATTTTCTAGAAGCCCCCAGTTTTAAAATTTTTCATTTTATATAAGGACTTTTTTATGTTTCCAAAACCCTCATAGTGGAATATTTCAAAATGAATTAATTTTAATATATATATATAACCATTTTTATAAGGGATTTTATATTATAAAATTCTATAGTAGTCTTCTATTTTTTCAAAACTCAGTTTTCATATTTTTTTTGGAAATAAATATTTTTATAAAAATGTTTCTAAAGATGATATTTAATAAGTTTCATTTCCTTCCAAAATTTATTATTTTTTTGTTCTAAATATTTAATTTCAAATCTTCCACCATCAACATTTTTATTAAATCATGTTTTAATTTGATAAAAAAATTATTTATCTTCATGGGTGTTACTGGTGTTTAAAATATGGTATAACCATTTACTATTTTTCTTATCGATGTTCAATAAAAAAAATTTATGTTCATATCTCTTTATGAATTTTTTTAATCGATAATTTTTTTATTCTTCTAACCCATGGTGATATTTTATTAAAAATGTGTAATTCAATGAAAAACTGCTTATGGAATCTCCATATAAAAACCATGAATTAATTTTAACCCTTTCCTTTTATTGAATCATATTTAATTTTTTATAATAAAAAAATCAACCTATAAATTTTTTATAAATTTTTTTCACTTTGACTATGCAATGATAATGAAAGATGGGGTAGTAATCCCAAACCTAAGGGTAATTTTTCCACTAAGTGATGGGTAGACCTTATATAGAATTTAATATTTCATGTGTCCTTATAGTTCCACTTTACATGATTATGATGAATTTTATTGAATGTTATTGGTTTCATTTTTGAGTAATTATTAAAATAAATTTCAAAGGGTAGAATACATATTTGTTGATTTTATAAAAAAACTCAAAGGATTTTTTTCAAATAAGTTTTTAATATTTTTAATTCTTCTCTAGAAAATTTCATAAAGTTGGTGTATATAAAAAATATTCTATCTTATAATGGAAAAAAGTGAATTTAATTCTTAATGAAATTTTTTATTAAACTTAATATATATTTTTTTCCTAAAAACTATTTTCAAGGAGTTTATTATTATTCTAAAAGAGGACTATTTTAAAAACCATTACTGATCAATTTCATGCCTACCCCAATTTTTCAAATAATATTTTTTATAGGGATTAATGATGAGCTAGATATATTATGAAGACATTATTATCTTGAGTGAAACTGTAATAGGAATTAAATTGTTGTTTCAGTTCCCATTTAAATTATTAACATGATACATTAATTTGTTATAGAATTTCCTCATTCTCTATAACTCTATACCTAAAAAGATATTGGGAGTGTTGTGACTCATTTTTTATTTAAAACTTGTAATTTTATATATTTATTTATTTCAATTATTTATTTTAGTATCAAATATTTTTTATGTAAACAAAAGGAAAAAAGGAAAAAAATATATATAGTTTTTAACACAAGACTCAGGAGCAGAGGTTTGGGGATTCACACTTTGTATAAAATTTAAGGTTCTGATAACTTTATAGGTTAATATGTTCAATTAAGTATAATTTATTTTTTAAGTCTTTTAAGATAATATTTTAGGGTAATTGAAAGTATTTTGGATAAAGGATAGGTGAATATTACATAAACATTATGATCTTAGTTTCCTAAATTTGTGAGTAGTAATCTTTTCCCATAATGATATAAAAAGAAAAATAAAAATTTTGAGGATGTTATTTATTAAAAGAGGAAAAAAGTAATGACCTGGGTTTTTAAAATATATTTTTTCCTTTAAAAAATATTTTAATAATATTTTTTTAACAAAATCATATTGCGTTATGTATAACTAAGAAAAACATATCAAAATTATAATATTTAAAAATATCATTAATTATTATTAATAAATCATGGTATATATTAATATATATATATACATTTTTATGTATCATCCAAGAAAAAATATATAGTTTATACTAAAAAATTATTTAAAAATATTGTTTTACATATTTATATTTTAACGATATTGGTATTTATTTGATTGGATACTACATAATTAATTAGGTTATTTTTTTGTACTATAATAAATTAATTAATTTTTAGTGTATATTTGGGGATAAATGATAATTGATATAAATTTTGATAATGATAAGAAATATAAATAATATTAGTAAACTAATATAATAATAATAATATCAGTTACTAATGTGTGTTTGTGTATATATATACAACAAATAATATACATATTATACTTAAAACTATCAATAATCATGCTAAAAATTTATATTAGTGTTACTTTTTATAATATGATGAAAAAAAATTGAATTTTAAAGAAGTATAATAAACTATGATATATTAATTATTAATGAGAACATGTGTTTGTGGAATGTGAATTACTTTATATATATATACACACATGATAATTATTGAAATTAATAGTTAAGTAGTAATTAATATATTTTAAATGAATTGTATTATTTTATTGTGAAATATAAATATTAAGTTATATATGTGATGTATTAATATACCAAGCATGTTCATACAAAAGAAGAGCCTCTAACCATTTATTAAAAAGAAAGGAAAAGTACAAAAGAGGTGGATGGGGTCAAAAAACAGACTTTCCCTCATCCATCAAAAAACAATGCTAAAGATCATAATATGGCATATCATTCCCATAATCAGAATCAACAGTTGTTTCACACTCATATTGAGACTTACCCAAATTGAAAGCCTTAAGGATATCTGAATCCACCTTCCTTGGAAGCTTAGAATATGATCTGGTATACAAAGTCCTAAGAAGAGTGGAATAATCCTTTTGTGGTCTTCTCTTTGGAGGAACAAAGTTTAATCCCTCACTATCAGTCATAATATGATGTATCATTCCCATAATCAGAATCATCAGTTGTTTCCCACTCAAATTGAGACTTACCCTGATTGAGTATTTTAATTAGAAAGGGATAATTATAAATTATAATAGTATTACAACAATTATTATGTTTATAATTACAAAAAAAATATGTTTAACTGTATACAAAATGGTGTAATAGTAAGAAATAAATTTTTTATTGTATATATTTTCTATGAAACATAATTTATATTTATAAACATGAAAAAAATGATTAAAAAATAACTCTAGATGTCAACTTCATCTGTCATGTAGTAAGAACTACCATCATCTCCATCCTCATTGTTGGGTATGGTATTTCATCGGTTGATAATGGTGGATAAAGTCCATTTGAGATTCTAGGTGTTTGACTATGAGAAGGGAGATTGGCTGAGGGAAGGTTTGTGTGATGTATTTTGCAGGTTGTTCTCATTATGTCCTTTTTTTAAATTCTATATATAGTTACCCAATCATTTTACAAAAATTATTACAATATTTATTACAAAAATATCTATTAAAATACATCCAAAATATGAAAAAGACCTAGTATCTTTGAGAGACTATCTGTATAAAACATCAACACTAAAATAAAACATCTTCATTTTAGTGTAAATATTGATATCCTAAATCTATTTGATCTCCAAAAACTTCATATGATAACTTAGGGAATACATATAAAAATAGATGATATAAAATTCCTAGAAATATAATAAACAATATAAAGAATCATAACATGTGAGTCAATGGTATAACATCATATCATAAAATAGAATTATCATGAGTAATCACATGGGAGAATAACATAAAGAACATAGTATAATAACACCGTGGAAACATAGAAAATATAGAAGCAAAAAAAAACATGAAATAATCATAAGTCAAGGATAACTTCTAGGACAACATCACATGGTGGATAAAGTCTCATCATGGATTAGGTTTACTCCCAAATATCATACATAACGTCTCATGAGACAAATTCTTTACTTGATGAATTTGAGTGTTATATAGTCTCACCCATAGTAAAATTTACGTGATTATTTGTTCCAAAAAAATCAATCATATGTTATAATAAATATAATTACCCATAGAAACAAATGGGTTTCATAATCTTTCCATATATCATAATCAAAAGATATCTCTTAAAGAAGGTATTTAAGAAATGAACATAAAGAAAGTATTAACCCATAATTGGATGGAATACTAATATTGGTATATGTTTGGGAGAAAAATATATAGAAATTATAAAAAAAATATTTAATATTAAATATATATATAAAGTGAGTTAGAGAGAGAATGTTCATAACACATAGAAAAAAGGCAGGTAAGAGAGATCCCTTACCTTAAGTCTTGTATTTCTTCATATGCATTAGAAACTTTTGTATAATAAATATATATTTATTTTACATGTATTAAATAACCATATTAATATATATCATACCATATATTATTTTTTTCATAACTTCTTACCACCCTTTTATTAATAATTCTTTAGTAAAATCATTGTTCTAGGGGATAACTGCTTTATTTTTTATGCATGTTTTGGTTTGGTAGTCTCAGTCTCTATACATTAATCATGGTTAAATAATATACATAATTTCAACCATGGAATTAATATCATATATATTAATTAAATATATATATATAGTCATCCATAAAAGGTATAGATAAAAAATGAATTTCACTATTCATAGAGGCGGTAGGCCAAACGTATGCATGAACGATGTTTCCATTTTTGATAGATAGAACAAAATAAAATTAAGTAATAAATAAAATTTATATAATAATAATAATATATAATCTATCATTATAACCTTATGTGATAGGTAGTGATATAAAATAAATTATATCAGTTTGCAAGGCGGTAGTATGTTGAATGCAAAAACGAAGATTTCACTTACCATTAGATGGAAGAGGAGATATATGTAAGTGATGAAATTAAAATAATATCATATAAATATATGGAATATAATGGTGTTATTATTTTATAATTTTTGAAGAAAATTTTAATGAGTTATAAGAAGAAATGAAACCAAAACATCTGGTTAAAGACTATACCTTTTCTTTGAACAAATTCATTTTCTTTCCACTTAAACTTCTCAAAGGGTGGTATTATTCCAAAAACAAATACCTATAGAACATGGGAAGGGAATCTAGGAATATATTTTGGTATAAATTTTATGAAATAAAAATATTTTTAATTATGAATAAAAGAGGATGGGAGTTCCCTTTTATAAGTGAGGGGAGGGGTACTCTTGGAATTACTTAAAATATTAACTTAATTTTTTTATTTTTCATCAAAAAATGTCTCCAAAAAATTATTTATTCAGGTATAGGATGTTCATGGATTGAAATAATATGATCTAATAAAATTTTTACACATTTATATTTGTTTTTTCCCTTATCTCTTCGTTTTAATTTTTGTTAAATTTTTTTGACAATTACTGCAATAACAAAGTTTTTATTTTTTAGGGGTAAATATATTTACTATAAAAGGAAAATTATCCATTAAATATGCAATGTATTATATTTGAAGTCATAAACCAAATTACTTGTCCAAATATATAATTTTTAGTAATTTTAAATCATTTTATAAAATATTTTTTAACATAAAATATTATTAATGTCATTTTTAACACTATTTATTTAATTTGACTTTGAAAAAAATATGGAAACAATTGAATATTAATGTAATCCTTACACACATCACTTACATGTTATATTTATCTATAAAATTATTAGAACCCAAAAAAATAAATCACATTATTTTAATTTTAACATATTTAAAATAATTTATTTTATTTTTCTATTAAATTATAAATACCATGTTAGAGTTGCGTAATCATTTAATGCAATAATTTCATCACTAAAAATTATAAATACATTATCATGATATAAAAAATAATTTACCTTCCAAATAAAAATTTTATAACTAAACATAGACTTTGTTTATACCTATGTAAAAAAAGTATAGATAATAAAACAAAGAAAGTTACATTTTTTACTTTTCTTTATATAAAATAATGTAAAGGTAAAAATTTAAGAAATATAGAACCAATTTTCAATATTTTCTAAAAATTCATGGACATTACAAAACTCCAGTAATATATAAGTATGAAAAATGTATTAGGTTCTTTTTTTAGTTCTTAATATATTATTTTTAACCTTGATTACCTAATTTACCCTTATCATCGTGACAATTATTTACTATGGTTACTATTCATGATGAACAAAAATAAAAGTGACTTATTTAATAAATTTAGACCTCTAAATTCAATATATGGAATCCATTTTTCATGATTTTATTTCTATAAGTTGAAGATATTAATTTAAATATTAAAATAAACAATGCAACAAAAAATAGTTTTTCAGAAAAATGCATTTTAAGTATAAAAATGTTTTTATAGAAAATATAATCTAAAAATTGATTCCAAATACTATAAATGGATTTAATTTAATAAATAGTAACTAATTAAATTTTAAAACTAATCCAAAATTTAATTTTAATTTTAAATACTTTAAAAGAAAATAATGTTTTCAATAAAACTCATTATTTTTCATTATTCATTAAAAAATTAAACTTTACAGAAAAATTTCAAAATTTTACTATAAGATAATTTTTTTATGATGATATAAAAAATAATATCATTTTTAGGCTTGGGTTTCATTTAATATATGCTATCAAATATAGTTTTCTTTTTAAAATTATCATAGTGTTGTTCTTTCCTACTTAAGAAATTTATCCAATAAAATTTCATACGACATACTATAGTGAAAACATGTGAGGGTACTTTTGATTCATGTCTTCCTCTATTTCCCATGTTTCCTCCTCATATTTATGGTTTCACCATATTACTTTTACTATTTGAGTTATCTTGTTGCATGGAACAATATCTCTACGGTCTAATATCTTCACCAGATGCTCCTCATAAGGGCGATCATTTTCTAACTATATCACTTCTAAATTTAGTACATGTGAGAGATATGGTATTTATTTATTTATAAGGGATACATGGAATATGTTTTTTTAGGTTTGGTTATTGGTAGGGCTAGTCGATAGTCCACAACTATCATGTGATCAAGAATCTCAAAGGGGCTGCTCTACCAAGGACTTAGGTTACCCTTCCTCCCAAATCACATGCCTCCCTTCTATAGATATTTGTGGAGAAACACTATCTTTGACCTAAAAAACTATGTCTCATTGAATATTTTCTATATACCTCTTCTATCGACTCTAATAAGAATCTATTTGTTACTGAATAGTCTTGAACTTTTTTTCCATTTCATTAACCATTTTTGATCCCATTATCTTATGTTCACTAACCTCATCCTAGAATGTAGGCATTATACATTTCTTTCCAAAATGTATTTATATAGATCCATTTGTATAATTGATTAGAAACTATGATTTTTAGAGAACATGACCAATAGAAGATGTTGATTCCATCCTCCTTTGAAGTCCATCAAGCATGATCTCAATATGTAATCAAGTGTCTAGATAGTCCACCAATATTTGCCATCATTTTGGGGTTGATAATATATAATGAAGTAAAAAAACATTGTTCAGAGCATGTTAGAGGCTTTTCCAAAACATGGAGATAAATCTTAGATCATGATTTGATACAATTGATAATGGTGGTCCCTAAATCCTCACCACATATCTTATGTATGTCCTAGAAATATTATCAAATGATAAATCCACTACATTTGTAATGAAGTGAGAAGCCTTTATAAGGTGATCCAACATAGCCCATATTGCATTATTTTATTTTTATTTCTTCATAATACTAGTTAAAATGTCTATGGATATATTTTTTAATTTATATATAGGTATGGATAATGGTTTGATCTTCCCCTTAGAATTTTTCCTTTCAGCCTTCACTTGCTGACATACCATAACTTTTAATATATATTTTCCATAATATCCATCTTTATATTACCCCACCAATAATACTATTGGATATCTAGAAACATCATTATTATCCCAGGTTGTATGGAGAAGTTCAATCTATTTCAATCATTTAATAAATACTTTTTTAACTCATGATTTGATGGTACACATAGTTGTGACCCAAATATTACAACTGCTTCATTAATTTTAAACTCTAAGGATCTACCTTTTCTTATATCTTCAAAATTATTTTAAATTCTCTCATTATTTCTTTAGGAATCCTTAATATTCTCTATAATGGATGGTTGAACAATCATTTTATAAAGTAATTATTATTTTCTTGCCATTAAAATTCCTATGTCCAACCATTGTAAGTCTGTGAAGATTGGATCTTTCTCCATTCTCATCAGTGATAAGGTGTCCAAATCCTTTCTACTTAAAGAATATATAACTATACTTGATTTATTATGATGGTATTGGATTGATAATTCATAGCCTTTGATCAAATCTAATCATCTTCACTAGAACATATTATTCTCCTTCTGTGTGAATATATACTTGAGACTATTATAATCCATATAGATTTAACACTTATCCCCATGTAGATAATTCCATCATATTTTCATCCAAATCATCATGGAATAAAACTTAGGATCATGTGTTTTATATTTTTGTTCCGTAACTTTCAACTACCTTAAGGAATTGGTTATCACTTTATATTTATGTATCAGTATACAACATAAGAAATTTTTAAATAGTCACTATAAATTACAAATAGTTCCCCACTTGTTGGTAGTATGGGGACTAGTGCAGTTATAATACTATTTTTGAATTCTTTGAAGCTCTATTAATATTCATAATTTTAGTCAAAATTTACTCCCTTATAATTTATTTTGTTCATAGGTTTTTACAATCATGATAAGTTTCTCAAAAACATTGGGAGTTCCCAACTTATCTAAGAAAACTATGGATCTCTATTGCGATTTTTGGTATAGGCTAGTACTCAATTTACTTTGTCTTAAAAGGGCCCACAAATATACCTTTTTTGGTGATAACATTTCATAAGAATGATTATTCATTTATCTAGAACTCACATTTACAAAACTTTTCATATAGCTTGTCCTTTTTAAATGTCTTTAGAATAGTATACAAATTCTTATCATGCTTCTACTTTCATTTAGAGTATAATAGAACATCATCTATAAATACTAACACAAATTTTCCAAGGTAATATCAAAATTATTTATTCATTAATTCCATAAATATTTTTGGATCATTATTGAGTCTAAAGGGAATCACTATAAAAACATAGTTTCTAGACCTTTTCCAAAAGGTAGTTTTGAGAATATCTTCCTTCTTCACCTTTAATTGGTGATATCCCAACCAAAGTTCCACCTTAAATAAATATTGATCCCCATATATTTGATCAAAAAATTCATCAATCCATTGAAGAGGATAATTATTTATTATCATGATTTTTTTAGTTCATGATAATTGATATAGTGGTTTATTGACCTATCCTTATTCTTCATAAAGAGGAAAAATATACCCCATAGTGAACCACTCAAGCATATAAAACCATTTTTAAATTTACATTGTAACTATTTTTTATTTATTCCTACTCAATAGTATCCATTATGTAATGATCCTTGCATATGGGAAATGATCCAGGTATAAGTTTGATTAATAACTTAACCTCTTCTTTAGGATGAATAGTAGGTAACTCCTCTAGGAATAAATTAGTATGATCCCTCATAATAGGAAAGTATTCAAGTATGATTATATTTTTTTCTCAATAATTTTATCTACATATCATTTCTCATAAGGCAATAATATACATTATTATGATATTATAGAAGAGATTCATCCTTCCCCTTAAACATGAACTAAATCAGAGTATGACTTGGGATGTGAAGAGTTATTTCTCTCTCTCCTTATATTTTTTGTTGGATTTATATAATGATAATCAATCCATTCCAATATAACACCAAAATACATTAAATGTAGTATGATAATATTTTATGGATGAATCGGTCTAATATCATTGACTAGGAAGAGTTATAAACTTGGGATGAAACAATTTCTCCATTTTTTGTTCTCACAGAGAGATCAACCCCCATGTTTTGAGATATTTTTTGAATAGTTTTACTATAATTGAAAGATATGGAAGAATGTGTAGAACCATAATAAAAAAAATCATATTCTCTATTCATGAATGAATAACTAGTGTACATATCACCGCATTATTTTTGGGATCCACCTAAATAGTCATGATAGCATATTTCATTACTTGAAAAGTGGGCCTTGGAGGTTGTTGTTGTTGATTGTCTCTTAAAACCCTTGTCTTAGAGAATTGTATTGAATAACTCTCATGTTTCTTAAATTTGAAACACTAAGGAAATTTTTGAGTATTGATGTAAAAACTCTTTTCTTCCACTACATTCATGGGATTCTTCATCTCCCCTCATTATTTATTTTCATGTTGCCCTTCTTTTCCACACGTAAAGCATCTAATGGTTCACTTCAAATAGTTTATGATATTCTTCTTCCCACAATTTTTACATGTGGTATACTAGGTTTTCTTTCTTCTTTGATATTTATCCATTGAAACTAATAATGAAAACTCTATTTTATAAATTTTATATCTAGGCCCATGAGACCACTGAGAGTCATCAATCCATATATCGAATGTCAAGGCATGAAAAACTATCTTTTTAGAGCTATTAAAGAATAAAATTTCCCAATATTTAGGTAGACATGTATTTAATACACTAGATAAGTGGTCCACCATAATTTCTATATTATTGATGGGGATAAATCTGTATTTTTCAAGCCTTTTGAAGTTTTCCTCATATGCATGGATATACTCATATTCCTTTTACTATAGTCAGGGTAACCCTCTCTATTTTAAGATGGTGAATTTGGGAGAAATATTTATTTAAAAATATATTCCTTACTTTTCCCCATTCTATGGGATCAAAGTGCTCTTTGTACATCATTTTCTTGATTATCATCCACTACTGATCAAATTATCCTTCCATGTAATAAAAATTTAGCACAAATTTTCATTTTTTTTATCATTAGATGATAGATAATATCTTATAAATGGAGTTAGTATATTTTTTAGTGATGATGGGCACATAAAGTCCACTAAATCTAAGAGTACCTTTTCAAATAAAATACCTGGCCATAACTTTATCTTTCTAAATATAATTAGGGTGTTCTGCATGATTCAAGTTATTATTTATAGAATTATTAGATTGATCCAGTACTTCCATGAAGTTCCCAAATCCCTCTCACATAAGGCTAGACATATCCCTAGGGAAATTATCACATTTCCTATAATATTGGTTTTTTGAATGGTTTCTTCTATTTCCCATAGTTAACTAAAAAATAAAAACAATGTAAAAATATTTTAACTAATAAACATACAAAAGGAAAATATATAAACTTAGAAGTAATAACATATAGATAATAGGTTTATATTAACTTATAAGTATCTAGGTTTAAATATATGTTATCCATGGTAATTTCCCTTTTCATTTATCTATCCTAAATTTTTTTCAAGTCCTTCATAATGGTTCTTAAAATGTTTTTGAATTTCCAAAGCATGTCCACTAGGAGTTTCAAACTAGATGTAAACCAAAGCCTCATTTTCATACACGAGGTGATTATTGAGTAAATTACAAAAACACCCTTTTCAGGGTTATTACACCAAGTAATAACTATTCCAGAACCACATCAACTTATGGTATCAAGATAGGGATGTAATTGATTTAAAACCACTCGCCCTATAATCGAAATAAAATCCTTGATGTTTTTCACACTTAAATTTATCCATAGAGTTATCAATAAATTATTCTAGTCCTAATTTTAAAAAAATAACTAGACATTTTATGTGATACCAACTATAGTTCACCAATCCTTTTAGAAATATTATTATAATATTTTTACCATAAATATCAATTAAAAAACAACCAAAGGATTGAAAATGACTAGTGTATTTACAATACTATGTACATGAAACAACATAATAAATATAAAATATCTTTATTTTAATATCCATAATGAAATCCTAAATCCCTTTGAGCTGTTAAAAATGCATGGGATAACCTAGGAAATACATATACAAAAGGGGTGATCTAAAAAACCTAATAATTGAATAAACATGATAAGGAATCATAGCATGTGAGTCAAAGATATAACATGATATCATAAATGAGATGGGTCATGAGTAATCAAATGGGGTCATAACATAAATAATATTATAACATAATATAATTAGAACATATGAAATTTGGATGAAACACAAAACATTAAATAATCATAATCCAAGGATAACTGCAAACACAACATCACATGGTCGACAGAGTCACATTGTGCATTAGGTTTACTCCCTAATCTAATTCATAATGTCTCTTAAGACAAAAACTTAACCCAATGAATTATAGAGAAATATGGGTGGACCCACAATAACATGTACATGCTGATTTTTTCCACAAAACGAAATCAATAATAAAATATAAACATAATAATTTCCTAGGGAAATAAATGGGTTTCATAATCTTGCCTCATATCGTAATCAAAATAGATTTCATAAATAATTCGTTTGATAAATGAATATAATTCATGTATTACCCCATAATAGTAATATATAAAAATATAGGTATATATTTTCGGGAAATATATACATAATTTAGAAGTATTACATAACATTAAAGAGAGAAAAAAAGTGAGTTATAGAGAGAATGGTCCTAACCCAAAGAAAAAGGTTAGTTCAGAGAGATCATTTGCATTAAGTATCGTCTTTCTTCATATGAATTAGAATATCTTGTATAAAAAATATTTATTTATTATAAATTTATTCCAAAAAATTATAATATATAATACCATATATTATTTTCTTATAACATCTTAATACCATTTTATTAAGAATTTTTTTATTAAAATCACTATTCATAGTGATAACTGCTTCATTTTTCATGAATGTTTTGATTCGAAAGTGTTGGTGAATATACATTTATTGGGGTTACATAATCAATATAAAGTTAAAAATGATTTCAATATCATATATATACATTATATATATACATCCATAAAAGGTAGATATAAAAAAATGAATTATATCATTTATGGAGACAGAATCTAGTATGTATGTATGAATAATGTTTCCATTTTTGATGGATGAAAAAAAAGGTAAATAATAATTAAAATTTACATAATCATAATAATATAGTAAATAAAATATATATACATATATTAAATTCATTATTATAACCAATTATGAGTGGTGGTGATGGAAAAATAATTGCATTAGTTCGCGAGGTGATAGTCTATTGTACACATGAATAATTATTAAGGGTCCCATTTAAAGGAATAGGAGATATAATTAAGTGTTTAAATTAACATAAAAAAATATTATTAAAATTATGATACTATTTTTATTATTTCATCATTTTTTGAGAATATTTTAAGGAGGTACAATAATAAATAAAATTAAAACATTCGGTTAAAGACTATAACTCTTCTTCAAGAAAATTCTTTTTCTTTACATCGTAAGCCCTATAAGGCTAGTATTATACCCAAAAAATCATATATAATGTGGTTATGGATGTTAAAAATGGATTTGGTTAGGTATTATAATAAATAAATGACTTTTCAAGTGTTGATAAAAGATGATAGGTGATGCCCTTTTATAAGTGAGGGGCGGGGATCCCTTGGAATTACTTAAATTCTTAAATTAATATAATTTGATTATCATGAAAAAAAGGCACAAAACTAATATAATTAAAATATTTTATGAGTATAATTCTAATTCCTATCATCTAAAAAAAATTACATGTTAAGATTAGGTTTCTTCCCTTATCTATTTGTTATAACTTGTGTTAATTTATTTTGACACTTATTGTGATAAATGTTTTTACTCCATAGGAGTCGGGATAGTTACTATAAAATGAAAATTTACCCATAAATGGACCATGTTTTATGTTTTAAAAAATATCCTCAATCACATGGATGAATGTATGTTTTTATGAATATTAAATCATTTAATAAAAATTGTTTAATATAAAATATCATTAATGTCATTTTCGAAACTATTAATTTAATTTGTCATTGAAAATAACATAGAACTAAAGAAATTAGAATATAATACTTTATCACCTTAATAAAATGTTATATTTATCTATAAAATTAATGGGACATAATAATTCATTCATATTATATGGCTTTTAATATTTTTAAAATCATTTTTTTTATTTTTTCTATTAATTAAAAAAATACTTTGTTGGCATTATATAATCATTTAAGGTAATTATTTCATCACAAAAAATTACAAATAAATTACCATGATAAAAAATTAATGTATCTTCCAAATAACCCTTTTACAACCTAAAATAACCTTGTTTTATGCTTATGTCAAAAGGATGAAAAAATTAAACAAAGTGATTGAAATTTTTTACTTTTAAGTACATAAAATAATATAAAGGTTATAATTAAAGAAATATAGCCCAAATTTGGAATAATTTTGAAAATTGATTAATATAGCCAATATAAACTCATAAAATATGATGAAGTAAAGTGTAAGGATAATATTTTATTCCTTAGTATATTATTTTTTCCTTAACTACCTGATTTACCCTTATCATGGTGACAATTATTTACTATTGCTATTATTCATAATGACCAAAAATAAAAGGGACCCATTTTCAAAATTTTGAAATCACGATTAAAAAAAATTAATCTACTTTCCAATATTCAATTCATATAAGTGGAAGAAATTAATTTAACATTAAAATGAAAAAAGAAAGAAAAAACTATTTTATAAATAAATGCATTTTTAAGTATGAAAATGTTTCTATACCAAATTAAAGCATAAAATTCAATAAAATACTATAATTGGATTATTTTTAATCAATATGAACTAATTAAATTTAAAAAAAATCCTATATATAATTTTAATTTGTAAATAATTTAAAAGAAAATACATTTTTTGATAAAAATTAATATTTTTCACTATTCATTGAAAAAATCAATCATTTCATATAAATATAAAAATTTCCCTATGAGCTAATTCTAATATGATGATTTCAAAAATTATATTATTTTTATCAAAAAAACTAAAAAATAGAAATTAATTATGATATTTTCTCACAAAAATAAATAAACCCATTTTTAAGAAAACGTATTTTTAAAGAATAAAATGAATATACTAAAAATTGAGTGATTGGTTAATTATAATTTATCAATAAATTTATATTGATTAGGAAATTTATATATATTTAATAAAAATATAAATCATATTCATACCCTCCAATTTAAAGGTTAGTTTATAATGGTCATATTTAAATAATAATATTTCATGGTTCATTTTGGCTTGGTGTTGCAGGTCATATATGATTTAAACCGTAGTTTTTTTCAAAAACTCATAGTGTTACATTGAAACTTCAGTTGAGATCCACTAATGTTTTATGAACTTTGGTGAGATTCTTAGGTTGTATTTGGTTGGATTCTCCTCATCTCATCTGATTCAAGCTTGGCAATGAGATGTTAGCATTTAGAAAAGGATGGTTTGTTCTTTTCTCTTGAATCCATTTGATTTCCCTTAATCATTTTATAGATGAGATAAAAAATTATTCAATGGGACTTGTGATTTTCCTTTATTCTTCATTATTAAAATCCATATCTTTAATAAAATTTAATTTACAATTTATTACCTAATGATACACTTAATACAACCCCAAAATGTCATGAGGCCTGGTGTAATTGGGTAATTAGGTATATAGAATAATAATTTGTTTCAAAAATAAAATGAAATAAACTATAACTCCATAATATTCTCTTAAATTCCATTTTCTCATCTAAAACTGTATGGGATAACATGAGGTTGTACATAAGAAAGTGGTGTGTTATAAAGCTCAGTAATAGAATAATCGAAGAATAAAATGATGAGCATAATACATGTGAGTTAATAGAAATATAAATGTAACATAATAGGGGTGAGAATCATAAACATGAACATAAAATCATGATATAATAGTGTGACATAAAGGAAAAATGGGATTTTGGAAACAATATAAAACATGACATCATAAAAATATGTCAGGGATAACTATCAATACATCATAACATAGTGTTCTTAAGATAACCTATCATGTACCATACAAGGTATCTCATGATATAAAAAAATTTCCCAATTTATTATAGGGATATATAATTTTGGGACCACCAATCTCATTCATATCATGTACATGCATTTTTGTGGCAAATATATCATACAATATAAAAACATATTTCATCACTTTTTGTCCCATGATTAAGGAGTTTTGGTTAAATACATGGAAGTATCTAATCAATGAAGGATATTTCTATTTAATTGAATACCATTTAGTGTAAATGGGGATGAGAATTAAAAATAAATTATTTTGGTATGGAAAATCTTGCGACAATTTTGGCCACATAATGGGTGTACATAAAGATTCATGAAAGGTGTTAATGATAGTGAAAGGTGTTCTATAATTACACTATAATAATATGGATAATAAAATTCATGTTTAAAAAAACATTATAGAAAGAACAATTTAAAATCATATGGCTTGGTACAAAGAGAGTACTCAAATTAAAAATGGAGAGGAGAGTATCCCTTACCTTGAGATGAAACTTCTAAAAGCATGTGATGAGCTACTTAAGAACTTGGTTACAACCTGTAATGGATGTAGAGATAGAAAGGAAGATTAAATTAATTACCAAAGGACTTTGAGTGAAGATTAATGGTAGTATGGGTGGTTTTCTAGAGTAAAAGTGAGGGGAATTTTTTATTAATTTCTAAACATAGGTTTTGGATTGTATATGATAAATTAAAGAAATCCACAAATCATCCCATGGTATAAGCCTATAGATTATTCCATAGTGGATTGTGTTTGATTACATTATAATGATAAGTACCTAAATCATTAAAATAATACCCATGGTGATGAGTAAGTGAATCATGTTTATAAAGAATTGATTTTTAAACCTTAAAATAAAATATAAATTTTGGAGGATTCATTATAGGTTTATTAAATTAATAAAATAATTTCAAAACACATTATTTTAAAGGGTAAACATAATTTTGATTAGGGATAATCTTAATAGTTTTTATTATATCACCATTTCACTTTTATGTTGTCATAATCCATACCATATATTTATACCGTATTTATTTTTTACCCAAAAATTAGACAATCTCAGAAAATTATGCAAAAATAATTGCTGGATAATTTCTATGACCTTATTTTAAAAATAATATTTATTTTATAAAATTAATTCTTTAAATATGAATATATACACTTTTAAATAAAAATCTCCCTTAACTAAAAAGGATGGTTTTTATGATGATAACAGTTTCTGAACCTTAAAAATTACATTTGACTTCAAAAAATTATATTATCATGTATATTTAAATAAATATTTTTTACTAAGAATATTTTATTAAAATAAAATTTATTTCAAAAATTATCGAATTCATAAAAAATATTTTCTTGATTGAAACTATATATTTCCCAAAATTACAATTTTTTTTCATCTCATCAAAATCTAATTTTTATCAAAGTTATTATTTAATCAAGATAATGTAATAATAAAAAGAGAAAAATATAATCATTATTTTATTTAAAATAAAAATATAAAATTTATACTATTTGGATTTATATAAAAATAACCTTATTAGATCAATGTGTTTCCTAATGTTAAGGTGTGAAATAATGTCACTTTTTGGGGTGGTTCGATGAACAAGGTTTAGGTCTTGATCTCAATAATATTGAGATTCTCTCATAAATAGTTTTTATCATGATTTAGTTATTGAATATCATTTGAATATTGGTCTAGGAAAAAGACTAGTGATTAAATATCCCTCAGATAATCAAATAAATTGGCTTTGTAGGTTATGATCCTACCAGTTGAGCCATTGATTCTTCATCTATCTCATCAAGAATTTATCAAAAAATTTAGTATATTAATCTTAATGATCACTATACAAAGGTTATATTATCAATAGTCATGATGCTTAATGGTCTTGCAAATATGTTAGGATATAACTTATAGTGGTCCAAAATAGCCAACGTAGTGCATGTTTTTTCTACAACTATATTACTTGATATGAAATTTATTCATTCAAAGGAAATTTAATTTATAAAAAGTTCATTTAATTTCATTTTCACCCACTTCAGAAATTAAACCCTTGATATTTTCATTTCATACACTAAAATAGATGAGGGTACTTTTTTTTCTTCACCTCTTCTAGTTCAAAAGTTTCTTCCTCAAACTTGTTGTTCCACCATACCACATTAACCATGTGGTTTGTCTTGTTTCATATAAAATTATCTCTATGATATGAGAACTTGAGCATCTACTCCTCATATAAAATATCATTATCCAATGGTACCACCTCCAAATTTGGTACATGTGATGGGTTTGGTATGTACTTCCTCAAGAGGGATACAAGTGTAAGAACTCGGTTCTTACTTTGAGGTACGATTTATTCTTTTCCTTTTCCTTTGAGTTGTTTTTGAGAAAATAAGAAAAATATGGGAAAATACTAAAACCAGGGATTACATGTCATGTAGTATATCCATTTATGAAAGTAATACATGGTGTGTGGGAAGGTCATCGAGAAAGAGAGTAAAAACCAACTACACACCATGTACTTCCTAGTACACGCCGTGTAGTCATGTTGGCAGGTCCTAGAAAGTAAGTTAGCTAAAACAACCACCAAATGAACAGTTAAATGATAGACACATTGTGTATAAGGACTTACACGTCGTGTATTTGTGTGTTTTTGGTTAAAATAGTCAGTAGCCTCACTATTTCACAAAATAGATTAAGGGCTCTCTGGGTTGATGAACAAGAAGTGCTGGAATTTTGATCCCTTCCTGACTGAGCATCCAAACTTTGTTTTGATTGTCGTCAGTCTTGTTTGAACCCAATCAGTAAGCTCTTGATTAATCTTGAGCCATTATTCCTAATTTCTTTTCTTGAAGAAGTTATTTAAGGATGAAAGTTTATCTTTATTCTATAGATCTACTTCATTCTAGCTTGAATTGGAAGCTAATGCCGGATGAGGAGAGTCACATAAGGACTAAGTAGGTAGTATTGTACCTTTCATTAAATGTAGGGTTGTTTATATGTATTGTAGTTCCACGCACCCATTTTTAGGGTGTCTCTTGGTTGATAATTTTACATGTGTTAATACCTAATGACATTTAGGAGATTGAATAAATTAATTGAAGCATGTTGGAGCTTATTTGGTTTGATTAAGGGTCACCTTGTGGGTGAGTTTTCCCTCGGATGACCATTGTTTATCCATTTGACCTATGATGTCGATGGGCATGCCTTTGTTTCCCCTTTGAAGTATTATTTAAAATTAAATTGGATAATTAAATGTTTTCCATGTGAATATGTTTGTTAAAGCTTTTTGATAGTTTAATTCACATGTTAGTTTTGTTATATAAATTTTCCCACATGAGTTATTATATGCTAAATCCATGCCATAGTTTTATTATCATGTGTTTCTTGATAAATTAAATGTTCCCATGTTATTTGATTATTGAAAACCATATAATGGTACAGATTACATGTGTTGTTATTAAGTTAATTTCCTACGTGAGATGTTATTTTGTTAACCATATAATAGTGTAATTTACATGTGTTGTTTACTATGTTGAAATACTAATACACCGGTATTGACCCTAAAACATGTTGAAATGATGATACACTAGTATTTTCTCTAATTTTAATATTCTTAAATTATTATACACCAGGATTGACCCTGAAACATGCTGAAATTATTATACACTGGGTTTTACCTTGGCACATACTAAAATGTTGATACACCAGGATTTTCCATGATTTTGACTATGATAATATTATTATCCACCAATCTTTTCCCTGGGAAATATTGTAATGGAATGACTTATAATGAATCTTCTAAGCCAAAGCACAAGCTGGATTCGGTCTTCAGTTATTTTGTTTAGATAGCCTGCTGAGGTATCTGTTGTGATTACATTATATAAGGTATTGACGGGCTTAAGATGGAATCAAGAATTAAATAATTCGATGAATTTCAATTGATTAAAGAAAATGAAATTAATTTAAATGAATTCTAGTGCATGTAGGATTGTTTACTTTTGAGTACCTTCTAGTTTACTACATTTCACAATTGTACAATATTGTTGTATATACTCACTGATAGATTCGAACAGACCTTAGGTGGTTTCGTACTGGGATTTATTTCTCACACCTTATTTGGGTCATATTTTTGGTCCCAAAAAGACTATATTGTTGCAGATGTCAATAAGGGAAAGTGACCTTTTATTGGTACTTGATTGATGCTTAGGTGTTGGAGAGCATGGGACCAATCCAAGCCTTGTGATGCTGCTGAGTTTCTTTTTGTGTTATTGTACTTTGGTTTATATTGTACTTGATTGCAACATATCCTGTTTTCACTATTTTCTTATAACATGTGACATGATGCGTCATTTTGATATTATATGACTCTTGATTATCTTTATCTTTGAGCCTTTTGTTGTTTACTTCAGTTTCATGATGTTTACTACTTCCATTATTATTGTTATTTTTTCCACTGTGTTACACTCTGTCAATAAGGGAATAGTTTACCCAATATCACACCCTAGGCCCTCACTTCTAGTCAGTAGCCTCTGGAATTTGGGAAAATTCTCTTGAGTCCATGTGGGCAACTGGGTACGGGGCACCGGTTGAGTGGCTTCTATATCTGGTGTGTTATAAAGTGGTATTAGAGGGTTTATTTTTTGTTTTGTTTTACTATTTAGAAATGATATAAAGGAGATGGAATTTGGTAATTAGTTGTTCATGTGAGTAGCTACCCCATGTATAGGGGAAATCTAGATTTCCTTGAATTAAATTATGCTTTTAAATTTTGAGCTATTACAGTTGATTCGATTTTACCATTGGGTGACGCACTTGTTTTGTGTTGTGATTATTGATATTATTGTGGTTCTATTTTGTTGAAATCTGATAAGATGAGGGTATTCCATCTCATAAATCATATAGGTACTTGTTAGAAATCATATTCCATGCATACTTTCCATGCCATTTAGGGATCATTACCGATTTCATGCTATTGTGATAGAAGTTGTTCTAGAGATGCACGTTATTGTGATAGTACCTTGATAGTTATGTCTGCTATTGTGATAGGTGTATTGGTACATGCTATGGTTTGGATTTAATGAACTCAAAACTTTGGTTCCTAGGGTATATGGGCCCTCTTGGACCAGAATTTGGGGGATCGTGATTCATAATTTTGTATAGAATTGTTCTATTTTATGTTATGCATGGGTGACAAACTTTGACTCGTAGGGAGTATGGGATTTCACATATCAGAATTTGGCATATTGTGACTTTATTTTTAAAAAACAGGGGTTCCAGGGAAGTTTTTTATGCTTACTATCTGGAAACCCAGACAATACAGTGTGGTTCTATGAACACACACCGTGTGTTATTCCTGTTTGGGGAAGAAAGACTTTTCTTTAGTACACACCATGTACTTTATGCATACTCCATGTAGTATCTGACTGTGTAGCTAGTCGTGTGAGAGGAAACATGGGCTGTTGAGTTTGGATCAGAACATGTTGTGTGCTTTCGGTATAAACTGTGTATCCTACCTAGGTAGAACCCGTGTGGACCTATCCGTGTGGGATTACGGGGCTAGGAGGAAAGACTTGTGTACACACCATGTGCAAGTGGAACACACCGTGTACCTAGGGTTGATACACGCCCAGATCAGTGGTAGAACAAGACCATGTAAGAGCTTAAGGTTACAAGCCGTATATTCTTTCTACACACCGTGTTGTCCCTTTTTTCAAACTTTGAGGGTCTTTTACTATTTCGTTTTGGAACTCTTGAATGGAAAAATCCTTAAAAATAAGTTTGAACTAAGGTGTGTTCTTAACCTTGTAGAGTCATGTCGCTATGACGACCATGAGATGTATGTCGGGAGAGTAGTGATGATCATACTCCAGAGATGTTAGTCCATGGGATACTGATGGATCATTTAGTTGTGCTAGCTGCGGCACCAGCTATTATACCAGATGCAGGTGCAGATGAAAAGTTTCGTAAAGATTTGTGAGGTTCATGCATACCTTTTAGGGAGCATAGTAGGCTACCACATCTATATCAGAGCTAACACATATATTCCAACAGTAGAATCCACCTACTTTTTCAGGGTATGGTGGATCACAGGCTTCAGAATCATTACTGGAATCAATTTTGACTATCTTCGAGCATTTAGAGACGCCTCTTGATAAGAGGGTCAAGCTCGCGACATATATACTACGTGATTCTTCCAAGAGATGGTGGGATGTTATCACTCAGGCAGGGCATCATTGGGATATGACATGGGAAGACCTTCAGATGGCCTTTTATGATTATTATTTTCCCAAGACACTGAGGGCTAACTGGGCCTAGGATTTCATTCACATAGAGTAGGGAACACTGTCAGTTATGTACTATTCTTCCAGGTTTACTGAGCTTCAGCAATTCACACCTATTCTGATGGGTGATGATGTATCAAAATCTAGATGATTTGAGGATGTTCTTAGGTTTGACATCCGATCACAGGTGAATGTATTCAAGTTGGATTTTGTCTCTGCTATTGTGAATCGGGTTCTGATTACTGAGCACAACCTACGGGAATCTGAGGGTGCAAGCCAGGGCGGTTCGGCACCAAGATCTAGTACTTTTTTGTAAGAATAAGCGCCATCTGAAGTTTCCTTGTGGTGATAGTAGTAGATAGGACATATCTTTTGGTAGCTAGGTGAGGTGATACTAGTGAAAAAATATTGGGCATATTAAACCTCAGTGCCCGATGGACCCAGTCTAGTGTCGAGCTTGTGAAAATATGGGTCATTTATAGTGTTTCTGTAGGAAGTTTCCACCAGCATCTAGTGAGAGAGGGTTTGTACCAACTCCACATTCAACAGTGGGGTTAGAAGCTTTTCACTAGTCAGGGAAATGGAATACGTCAGGTCATTCAGGATGAGGGGGTGTTCATGGTCATGGTATCCAGGCCCCAAGATCTCAGTGGTAGTAGGGTGGGTCAGCTTAGGGTATCCAAGAAGTGTCTCAAGTTCATGGTATAGGTCAGAATTGCATAATGAAAAAAACCTAGTAGGAGCAGGATCCCAGACCTTCTAATTTCAGAGGTATTATTCTAGTCTCCTCTGTTTTATCTTCTGCACTTTTCATACTGGTGTTATGCATAGTTTTATATCGATGGATGTTGTGAAAATCCTTGGGCTCTGTGTTTATACTAATTTTGATGTTATGATTCTAGAAACTCCGTTAGGGATTAGAATGGAAAGAGTGCATCAATGCAAGGAGTGCCACCTTGAGATTGGTGGGTGTCACTTTCTATGGAACCTCTATGTCTTAGAGATGATGGTATTTGATGTCATTCTCAGAATGGACCGGTTGGTTTTTTTAGACTTTGTTGATTTCTATCGCCACAGGGTGAGTTTCAAATCACTAGAGGGTGGAGAGTTTCTATATAAGGGTGAATGGGATTTCTAGGTGAGCTAAGCTAGACCCGGGAATCATGGGCTGAGCGGGATGACAGGTTAGATTTCCAGTTTATATTTGTATGACTATGAAACATGTCTGGAATATTTCCCTCCAGCTGTTGATCATTTCAGGGATATTTTTCCGGATGAATTTTCAGGCTTACCTCTAGTCTAGTTCTAGGATTTTCACCGGTATCCATTCCACCTTACAGGATGGATACGATGGAGTTGCAAGAGATCAAGAGTCAGTTTGAAGATCTAGAAGCTGAGAGTTTTATCCGACCCAAAACTTCTCCTTGGTTTTTTCTGGTACTTTTCACAAAAAAGGTAGATGACACCCTTAGGCTATGCATAGACTACCGAAAACTGGACCATTTAACGATTAAAACCTGATATCCCTTTCCATGGATAGATGAATTGTTTGATCAACTTCTAAGAGTTAGGGCATTCTCAAAGATTGAATTGAGGTCAAGATATCATCAGGTACATGTTCCACCTACATACATACCTCTTACAGCCTTTCATAGCAGGTATGGTTTATATTAGTATATGTATATGTAGTTTGGTCTCACAAATGCTCTAGTAGTTTTCATGGCGCTGATGAACTGAGTGTTCCATCCTTACATAGATTCTTTTATGGTGGTTTTCATGGAATATGTCTTGATTTATTCTCACAATCGACATGACCATGCCAAACACCTTGAGATCATTTTGAATACACTGAGAGAGAATCAGTTATATGTTAAGCTCACAAATTCTACTTTCGGATGGATCAGATTCACTTCTTGGGTCACGTCATTTCAGATATAGGAGTATCAGTGGAACCAGAGAAGGTGAGAGTAGTAGTTACCTAGGAGTATCCCAAGAATGTTTTTGAGGTGCGGAGCTTCTTAGGGATAACTGGTTACTAAAAGATTTTTATATAGGACTTCTTACTCTTGGAAGTGCCGCTGATGGTCTTGACTAAGAAGGGTGTGAAGTTTTTTTGGTCAGATTCTTGTGACATAGCCTTTCATGAGTTGAAGGGGAATTTGACTTAAACATCGCTACTAATATTTCCAGAGCCAATAAAGAGTTACATTGTGTACTGTGATGCATCAAGTATTGGAGTGGGAGAAGTGCTTATGTAGGGGGATCGAGTTTTTTCATACAGGTCTTGGTAGTTGAGGCCACATGAGAGGAATTACCCGACGCATGATCTTGATTTAGCTATAGTTGTTCGATATTTTCACTATTAGATAAATTATTTATTGTGAGATCATTTTGTGGTGTACACAGACCACAAAAGTCTCAAATACATCATTACTCAGCATGATTTGAATATGATATAGTGAAGGTCAGTGGAATACCTTTAGTCGTTCAACTTTGAGATTGCCTATATGCCTGGGAAAGGTAATGCAGTGGTTGATGCACTAAGTAGAAGGACTCACATGAAGGTCGTGCAGGAGGCCAGTGGTGAGTGACAGCTTATGTATTTGTTCTCTGAGATTCATTTATAGGTGCACAACAATCAGGGATAGACTTAACTTTCATCTTTAGCTGTGAATTTGACCCTCCTATACAGTGTGAGGATGAGGCAGTTATCAGATTATGAAGGCCAAGTTCTACGAGAGAGTGTGGCAGGTGAGGACCCTCCTCCTAGATAGATGATAGTCGGGGATGAGGTTCTCTATATACATGGATGTGTGTGGGTTTTATGGGATATACGTGAGGAGATGATGCGGGATTTTCATGCTTCATCTTGGGCGGTGCATCCCGGAGTCACCAAGATGTACCATGACTTGCGCCATCAGTACTTGTGGTTGGGTATGAAGTGAGAAGTAGCTAGTTTTTTTATGATGTGTTCCACCTATCAGTAGGTGAAGGCAGAACATCAGCAGTTTATAGGGATTTTATAATAGTTACCTATTTCAGAGTGGAAATGGGATGATGTCGTGATGGATTTCATGATGGGGTTACCAAGGTCACTTAGAGGAAATTATGTTGTGTGGGTTGTAGTTGACATACTTACGAAAGTCTCTCATTTCTTTTTGATCAATAATAATTTCAGTGTTGATGATCTTAGAAAGCTGTATATCCGAGAGGTGGTAAGACTTTATGGGGTCCCTCATTTTATTGTTTCATATAGGGATGCTTGATTTACATCTCATTTCTGGTAGAATTTTCAAAGGGCACTGGTTACACAAGTGCTTCAAGCATAGAATACCACCCTATGACTTATGGATAGTCGGAGCATACGATACAGGTGCTAGAGGACATGTTGTGTGCATGTGTACTAGACTTTGGGGATCTTTGGATAAGCATATTCCCCTAGTCGGGTTCGCTTACAATAACAGTTTCCAAGTGACTATACAGATGGATCCTTGCGAGGATTTATATGATAGGTCATGTCGTTCTCCCTTATTCTAGTTAGAGGTAGGTGAGGTAGCCTTACTAGGATTGTGTCTCATGCAGGAGACTTATAATAAGGTCTAATAGATTCAGAAATGGATGGATACTATGCAGTCTCGTCAAAAATATTATGTCAATCACCGCAGACGACCTATGGAGTTCGAGGTCGGGGATCAGGTTTTCTACATGTTTCACCAAGGTTAGGACATAAAAGAATTAAGAGATAGGGTAAAATTTCACTGGGTTATTTTGGACCATTTGAGATCCTAGAGAGATTCGGGCCAGTTGCCTATCGGTTTCAGTTACCTCAGAGGTACCGATCCATGCATGACGTCTTCCACATATCTTAGCTGCACTGTTATCACTCAGACCCATATCATGTTTTTTTAGCATGATGGGATTGAGCTTCAGGTTGATACAACCTTTTAGGAGCATTTGATTTGTATAGTTAATAGGAGCACAGAGGTTCTCTAAGGATGGTCAGTTCCTCCAGTATGGGTGTTATGGCAACACGGCCAAGTACAGGAAAATACTTGGGATCGAGAGGTTCACATACATTCTCAATGGCCAAATTTATTCTTAGATATTCCTTCACCACCCTTGGAAGGGAAATTTAGTGACAAATTTCTTTAATGGGGAAGTTTGTAAGAACCTGGCTCTTTCTTTGAAATACGGTTTCTTCTTTTCCTTTTCCTTTAAGTTGTTTTTGAGAAAACAAGGGAAATTTGGGAAAATATTGGAATCAGGGATTACATGTCATTTAATCTAATGAACACACCATGTAGTGTGGCTGTGTATGCATGGAATACATAGCCTATGGTTAGGTCGGTGAGAAAGAGAGGAAAAACCAACTACACGTTGTGTACTTCTTAGTACATGTCATGTAGTCATGTCGGCAGGTCCTGGAAAATTATTCGGCAGAAACATCCACCAAATGATTAGTTAAATGATAGAAACGCCTTGTACAAGGACTTACACACCATTTATTTGTGTTTTTTGGTTAAAATAGGCAATAGACTCGCCATTTCACAAAATAGAGAGAGGGCTCGCTGGGTTGATGAATATCCAGTACCATAAGTTCGATCTCTTCCCAGTTGAGCATCCAAACTCTATTTTGATCACCATCAATCTTGTTTGAACCCAATCAGTAAGCTATTGATTACTCTTTATCCCTTCTTCTTAATTTCTGTTCTCGAAGAAGTTATTTAAGGATGATTGTTTATCTTTATTCCATATATCTACTTCATTATAGATTGAATTGGAAGTTGATGATGGATGAGGAGAGTCGCATGAGGACTAGATAGGTGGTCTTGTGCCTTTTGTTAAATTTTGGGTTGATTATATGTGTCATAGTGTCACACGCTCATGTTTAGAGTGTCGCTTGGTTGATAATTTGACATGTGTTAATACCTAATGACATTTAGGTGATTGAATAAATTAATTAAAGCATGTTGAAGCTTATTTGGTTTGATTAAGGGCCACTCTATGGGTGAATTTTCCCTCGGATGACCATTGATTAGTCGTTTTCCCTAGGATGCCGATGGGAATGCCTTTGTTTCCCCATTAAAGGATTATTTAAAATGAAATTGGATAATTAAATGTTTTCAATGTGAATTTGTTTGTTAAGTATCTGTGATGGTTTAATTCACATGTTATTCTTGTTATATAAATTTTCACATGTTAGTTATTAAATGATAAATCCATGCCATAGTTTGATTAGCATGTGTTTCTTGATAAATGAAACATGCCCACATGATTTGATTATTTAAAACCATGTAAAAATATAGATTAAATGTGTTGTTATTATGTGAATTTTCCACGTGAGATGTTATTTTGTTAACCATGTAATAGTGTAATTTACATGTGTTGTTTACTATGCTGAAATGTTGATATACTAATCTTAACCCTGAAACATGCCGAAATGATGATACACCGGGATTGTTCTGGATTTTAATATGCCGAAATGCTTATACACTGTGATTGACCCTAAAACATACTGAAATTCTTATACATAGAGTATTAACTTAACACATGCTGAAATACTGATACATTGATATTTTCCATGATTTTGACTATGTTGAAATTCTTATACATGCCAATGAGCCCGTACTCGAGTGGTAAGGGCTCCTACTTGGCATCCAAGAGACCCAGGTTCAAAATCGGGTGGAGGTGAATTTTCGGGTTACGGTAGTAGTACAGTAGCAGTATTGTAGTAGTAATATAGTAGGAACTATAGCAGGCACTGTAGTAGGCACTATAGCAGGTGATGTTCTGTACTGTAGCAGTCAGAACTATTCACCCAATTTGGGCCTTCAGGCCACCGGTTTGGGCCTACGGGTCTCAAGGACCTTCAGATCATCAAAGGCCTTTAGGCCTCAGGGCCTTCGTACCATAGAGATCATGAAGTAGCCTAGTTCACATAGATAAGGCCCTAGAAGAGGATCAATTCAAAGAGTAGTAGTCGCCAGAAGAAGAGCTAACCGAATTGGAAGAATGAGAGGGTATGAAAACACCATCGGGACCAGGCACCGTGCAGCTTTGTACGAGGCAATGCTAGCCGATCAGCAATGCAAGGTGGGGAGCTAGGTGATCAATGATGCAGAATCTAGGGAGGTCCATTTCTAGTGGGTTGGGACTATGGGTCATGTAATGGGCATATTATGCCTCTGGTCCTTCGGGTCATGTATTGGCCTTCAAGTCTTGTCGGGGCTTGTGCCTTGGGTCTGTGGGTCATGTAAGGGTTCCACTTCAACCCTTAAAAGGGGGATTATCCATAATATAATAAAAATAGGGTCTTCGGTCCATTCGGACTGAAATTATTATACAACAGGCTTGGCCCTGAGAAATATTGAAATGGAATGACTTATGACGTGTATGTCAAGCCAATGCACAAGCTGGATTCGGTCTTCACTTATTTTGTTTAGACAGCCTGTTGAGGTATTTTTTGTTTTTACTTTATATAGGGGATTGATGGGATTATTTTAGACCTGAGACTTATATAATTCGATGAATTTTAATTGATTAAAGAACATAAATGTAAATGAATGCTAGTGCATGTAGTATTTTTTTACTTTTTTGTACCTTCTAGTTTATTGCATTTCATTATTGTACAATACTACTGCATATACTCACTGATAGATTAGCACATACCTTGGGTGGTTACCTACTAGGATTTATTTCTCACACCCTATTTGGGTCATGTTTTTGGGCACAAACTGACTATATTGTTTTAGGTGTTGATAGGGGAAAGGGCCCTTTTACAGGTACTTGATTGTTACTTAGGAGCATGATAGCATAGGACCAAGCCAAGGCTTGCAATGTTTTTGAGTTTTTTTTTGTATTATCATACTTTGTTATTGTATTATACTTGATTTCAGTGTATCCTATTTTCAATGTTTTCTTAGAACATGTGACATAATGTGTTGTTTGGATATTATATGACTCCTAATTATCTTTATCTTTGAGTCTTCCATTTTTTTAGTTCAGTTGCATTTTGTTTACTGCTTCTGCTATTGTTGTTATTTGTTCTGATGTGTTACACTCTGCCAATGAGGGCATAGTTTCCCCACTATCACAACCTAAGACCACACTGTTATTTGGAAGCCTCTGGAATTTGGGGAAATGCTCTTGAGTCCATGTATCCAATCAGGTACGGGGCACCGGTTGAGTGGCTTCTAGATCTGGGAAGTTACAACAAGGAACACATCTCATACTTGAGATAGGTTCGGTGGGAGTTCTAGTAAATAGGTCATAGCTCTAATGTCATCAATGATCTCAAAGGGGTTGATGTATCTTGGAAAAATATTTCCCTTTTCCCAAACCTCATGAGTTTTTTCCATGATGATATATAAAGGAACACTTTAACTCTGACCTCATACAATAGATCTCTTAAATGATTGTATATGTATATTTTCTATCTACTTTACATAGATTTCATATAATGATGAATTCTTTGATCCTTCTCTATTATCTCTTAGATAATATTATGCCCCTATCATTCACTATCTAACTTTATCCCAATATGTTGTAGTATGAAACCTCTTCCCATATAGAGCCTCACAATGTTCCATTTAAATGCTCGAATGGAAACTATTGTTATATGAGAACTATAATAGGGAATTTTTTTTATACCAATATCCTTGGAAATCCATTTAACATGATATCAACATATCCTCCAAAGTTTTAATGGTCATTTTAGACTGACCATCAATATGAGGGTGATAAATATTACTGAAACTTAGATTTATGTCAAACTCATATTGATGGCTTCTCAAAAACCTCAAGTTCAACCTTAAATCTTAAATGGATATGACGGAGAGTGGCACTACATGTAGTCTTACCACTTACCTTATTTATATCTTAGAGATTTGGTCAAGAGAAAAATCTTCCTTGATTGAAATTAAATACACTAACTTTATAAAGCAGTCAATAACCACACAGATATAGTTGTTGCCTTTAGGTTTATTAGAGAGTCCTATGAAGAAATACTCAGTTATGTTTTCCCATTTCTATACTAGTATAGAAAATGTTTGTGTCATACCCTTATACCTCTTTCATTCAAACTTTACTTATAGGCATACCAAGCATCGAGATACAAATTCTCAAAACTACCTCTTCGTGTTATTCCACCAAAAAATTTACTTCAGATCTATATACATCTTATTTATTCATAGATTAATTGAAAATTATGATCTATGCACATAATTCAGAAGTTTACTCTTAGTTTATAGTTTTTATGGGACACATATCAGGTTCAAAACCTTATAACTTCGTCTTTAGAAAAGTTAAAACTTGAAATATTTTCTACCTTTTTCTATATCACCACATCATCATTTTGGGTCTCCTTGGTCCACTCAAGAATTTATGGTTAAGTATTTATTTGAGAAAGTTAGGATTAATATCCTTTTATTATTCCCATTTCCAAACTTTTCATGTCAAAGAAGATTAAATCCCTATAAATACTTACTATAGATGGGGATATATAATCATTTCTACTCAAATCATCATCCAAATTATTCTCCTTCACATGATGGTAATGGATTGAACAATCATAGTCTTTGATCAGCTCTAACCATCTCTATTGGTGCATATTGAGTTACTTTTTCATGATTATATACTTGAGAATTTTATGATCAGTATATATGTCACACTTCTCCATGTATAGTTATTTCACCAAATATTCAATTCAAGGGTCATTGTAACCAATTCTAGATCATGTGTTGGGTGGTTATCCTCATGGATATTGAATTGGTAGGAGGAATAGGCTATAATTTTTTTAATATTTAATGAGAAAAAAACCCAATCCATTTTTAGAAAAGTTTCTATAGATCCCAAATCCTTCCTCATTGGTGGGGAATGTGTGAAAAAGTGTAGTGATCATACTCTTCTTCAACCATTTAAAGTTCTCTTCACATTAATCAATATAGAAAAACATAACTCCCATATAAGGTATCTTGGATAGTGGGATTTAAAATGATGAGAAGTTTCTCATAAATTGACTATAGTAGCCATATAATCCAAGGAATATACATATTTTCATCACCCGTGTTGCTCTGAGACATCCTTAAATTGCCTATATTTTTTAATGATCTATAGATATCCATTTCTTGGTGATAACATTCTCTATGAATGTTACTTTAAACATAAAAAAAATACTTTCTATACTTTACAAATAAGTATTCCTCTCGAAAATATTTTACTATAGAATTTAATTAATCCACATGTTCCTCCATACTATTGTAATGGATAAGAATGTAGTCTATAAATACCACCATTAATTTTTCAAGGTAATCCTTAAAAAATGTATTCATCATTTAAATCAATATTTTTTAAGAATTAGTGGGTACAAATGAAATCACTATGAACTCATAGTGCCCTTACCTTATATGAAAGAAATCTTGGTGATATCCTCGATCTTTACCTTTACATGATAATATCCTGGTCGATGATCCACCTTAGAGAAGTATTGGTCTCCACATAGATGATTGTAAAATTCATAAATTTATACTGGGGGAAACTTTTTCTTTATCGTGATCTTGTTGAGATCATGATAATCAATGTTGGGGCACATTGAACCATCCTTCTTCTTGAAAAAAGAGGATCATTGTACACCAAAATGAATCACTTGGGAATATAAACCCATTATCTATATTCTCATGTAGTTACTTCTTCATCTCATTACATTGAACAATTTCTATACAATATAAAGTCTTAGTTATTGTAAAAGATCTAGGTATAATCTTGATTGAGAACTCAACCTCATGGCCTGGTGAATGACTATGAAATTCTTTTGGAAACACATCAAAATATTCCCATACAATGGGCATGTCATCAAGGATGTTTTTCCTTAGTCTCAATCATTTTAGCAAGATATGTTTTCTCATAAGGAAATAATTTCCATGCTTCATATGATGATACCATTAGATATACATCCTCCACCTTGCACTTTTATAGAATTAGATAGAAATTTTTGATATGGAGGGTTATTTACTTCTCTAAAAAATTTATGTTTTCTCTATATAAGGGAATCCAATTCATACCCAGAACAACATCACAAAAGGAAGAATCACAAGGTTTGTTGGGAATTAAATCACACAAATATGAGAAGGAGGGATTTATATACTTGGGATGTAAAAATTTCCTAATTTATTTTTTTTCACCAATAACTCTACTTAAATGTTTTTTAGTGGGATTTTAATTATGCCACTAAACTTATGTGATGTGAAAGAATGTATATTACCAAAGTCACATCGAAAATTTGAAGTTAACGAATGGATGATAAGGTAAACTTTCATTATTTTATTTTGGTTTTAATAATTTAAATAAACCATAATAGACTTAGGGATGATAACTTTCAAACTATGAACAATATAAAAGGTAATCTATGAACATTAAAGGAATAAATCATGAAATAAATATATTTATTAAAATATGAATTTCTAGGTCTCAATCTAATTTATCCATGGTATGTTTCCCAGCATAAAAAATTATTTTCATTTGTATTCTCTTTATATTGGTTCATAGAGATCATGTGAATTTACCAAAGCATATCCCTCTAGAGTGTCAAACCAGATGTGCAGCAAGACCTTTTTCATGCAATAGATGATAATAAATTCAAAGACCAATGTGCCATTTTTGGTATTATTTCCCCTAGGTACAACTTTTCTGGGACACATCCACTTAAAGTATATATATGGGGATTTTTTTCTTGGAATCCAATTACTCTATACTTTACCAGAATTTAGGGATGTTTTCATAAGTTTATTATTATCTATAGGCCTTTCACTAGGGTTTTTTGATAATTATATTTAAAGCATATATTTTATGGTATTTTAATGTATTAATTTCTATATTTAAATGATTTTTCTTGCTAAATGTTGTAAAATTTGACTTGTTTTATGTTTTATGGTAGGATGCAACTTATATTTGGAAAAGGAATCAAAATATTAAAATATTGGAACAAAAATGCACTTATCTCTATAATTGAAGCGAAGAGATGTGACACTAAATTTTTTAGGATGTAGCACGGTTGGATAACTAGAGAAAAATAGTTTCACGATGTGCAAAACAATTACATAACGTAAATTCACAAGGAAACTTTCATCGACAGAACATGTCATGACAAGATCACATGCTATGAAAGTCAGTTACACATCGTGAGTACTGAATGCATGTCATGAAAGGATTAAATGTTACAAATCAACAAAATATATTTGCACGAGACTTTTATAGATTCAAAAACCATGGAGGAAAACTCGGATCAGAATTACATGATGTGAAACACCATTAGACATCGTGGAAACTTTCAGGATGAATTTTAAATGACCAGATTCAGTGTAACTTTGATTTTTGTCTAAATCTAAAATGTGGGACCTTCTTGTGACCTATGAACCAAATATTAATGATCCTCATCAATTCCAAATTCTATATGAATCCTATAAAAAGAGGTATAGGTTACTGCTATGAGGGGAATTCAAATATAGATCTATCGAAGACCAAAGCATGGAGCGAGACATTGCGTCATCCTTGAGTTCACCTTCCTTTCCTTTATGTTTTATTTTTATTTTCTTATTCCCTATTATTATCCCATCACTAGGATGAGAGGGTAAACCCTCCTTATTATATGGCTATGTAATAAATGGGGGAAGGTTCTTTTGGATTAAATTATTTTTATTTATTTGTGTGTTTGGTTTTCTATAATTTATTTTTCATCTTCCAATCCCTTTATTTTACTTTTATCTTGACCACTGATAATTAAATTAAAAATGAACTTTAAAATTGTGAAATTGACAACCCTAAATAAGTCATGCCCATTTCTAGCTTTAGGGGAAATCATGTTCAAAAACAGTTTCGAGATATACTTGCTTCAAAAAAATCCTAAATTATCAGACCAAGAGAAATAGGAGATTACTGCATCAAGGAGGGGATACCATGGCCATTAGATCATTATCATATCAACTCTGAAACCAATCATGGATTGATAAACATGTTTTATTAAATCCCATTTTATCGAAACCCTAAAACTACAAAACCCCAGTGAACTTTCAAATCAGTTTACAAACCAATCAATCAATAATATTTGTTTTTTTTAACCAATCAATTCAATATTTTATCACCTGATTTTTTAAATATAGTAAAATTAAATATTTTGAAACCCCAAATAAAATATTTTCTCTATATCTGTGAATCAATCTCTACCATCTTCTATACTCATTTTAATTTTTTAATTAGTACAATTTGTGTTTTTATAAATTTTGTTTCTACATAGGACCGTAGGGAATTAACAACACCCTCCCGAGCCTATCAATCCAATATCTTTGTTGGGGATGGTTGTTTTTAGTTTTTTAGGATTTCAATTTTTTTATTTGATTTTACTGGTTTATTTCAATTTCTCTTTTTATATTGGGTATTTTTTGCTACAATTTTCAGATTAAGATTTTTAAATGCACAACTACAACACTCAGTTAAAAGAAAAAAGACATCATTGATTCATCACACCATTCTGAACCAAGACTGGAGATTAAATTCACTGCAACCATAGTGGGCATATAAAACATATTAACTTGTCAGTGTGCTTCAAAGAGAACAGGAACTAAAGACATTCGCATACTATGGGCGGTTGTCAAACACGAGATTGAAACCAAGCATCCTAGCACCCCCTATTGCTATAAATCACTTTGAGATCAAGCCTGCAATAATTTCAATGATCACAAACAAAGTGAAATTCATCTTACTTCCACAAGAAGATCTAAATAACCATCTGGGAAAGTTTCTTGAGATCTAAGACACATTTAAATTCCAAAATGTTTCAAGTGATGTGGTAATACTTCATCATTTTGAATTTTCATTATGTGATTGTGATTGAGATTGGATTCAAATCATGCATATATATTGTATCACGACATGATATGAGATAGCTAGGAACTTACTCACCCACTTATTTCAACCTTCTATGTCAATGGAAATATGGATAAACATTATAAAATTTTGTTAATTTGAAGATGAATCATTGTATTCTTCCTGGGAAAGATATAAATATATGAATTGAAAATTTACCCATCATGGTATAGAGATATGACTAATAATATAAACATTCTATAAGGGTTTTTCATAGGGAAATAGGTTAATTATTGATGTTGTGGATGGAATATCATTAATGAATAAATTACCTAAAGAAAGATACAATGTGCTGAATGAAATGGAGATTAATAGTTTCCATGACAAGGATAAGGAACACAACAAAAAGGAATTCATGTAGTTGAAAAGAATGATTGGATAGCGGAATAACTAGAGTCATTGACCAAGAAGATGGAAATCATGATGGGCTAGTAGAAAATCCCACAAGATATGTGTATTGAAGATGAAAATTATGATAATTAAAATTGGGGTAATCATTTTTAGGGTTTCAGACCACAAAAAGGATAAGAACTTCAACAAACACCACAAAGGTAGAAACAATAAGAACCCTAAGGGTCCACACTGATGAGTCAGGTCCACACATTGGAAGAGACATTAGCAATATTCATGTCCTCTTTTAGGGCTATACACAAAGAGATACAAGAATAAGCATCAAACCAAAAGGTTGTGTTGCAGAATATGGAGCATCAAGTTGGTCAAATTACTGATCAACTTAGATAAATACCTATAAGATTATTTCCATCATGCCCTAAATTACACCCACATGAATATTTGAAAGTTGTATAGATTATAAGTACTAAGTAAACAAAATGAAGTGTCATAGAATTTTCAGGGCCACTACCAGTGAAATAAAGTGAAGTGGAAGCTGAGAGGAGTAACGAACAAGTAGCTAAAGAAAAAGAAGAACCAACTGAGTACAAGCCAAGTATTCTTTTTCTAGAATGAATGGAACAAGTGAAGAACAATGTGCAGAAAGGTAAATTTCTTAAACACTTTAAAAAAATTCATATTAATATATCTTTTACATAGGCTCTTAAGAACATGCCAACATATGAAAAATTTATTAAAGTGCTTGTAAGAAATAAGAATAATATGGAAGATATTTGCACCATTCCACTCACATGGGAGTGTTTGGTTGTGGTATCAAAGTACTTAACTAAGAAGCAAAGTGATCTAAGTATTTTTTTAATTACCATTCTTATTAGATATAAAAAGTGTGGAAAATATTTGTGTGACTTAGGTGTGAGTGTCAATATCATGTCGTACATCACTTTCAAGAGTATGGGACTCGATGACCTAAAGATAATGAGAGTTTCACTCCAATTAGAATACTAAACAGTAAATCATTACTGAGGATTGATCGAGGACATCATAATCAAATTTGAAAAATTATACTTCCCCATCGACTTCCTAGTGATCAATATAGATGAAGAGAAAAATACACTCATTCTGGGAAGGCCATTCATAGAAATAGGGTTTGAATTGATCGATGTTCAAAATGGATAATTTTGTATGAGAGTTGTAAGTGATAAAATAAGTTTCAACATATATCAATAAATTAATAACTATGATGTGGAAGTGAAAATGATTTTAGATAAGGAAATAAACCTGAAGTTGAGGATGTAGCTGAGATTTAAGAGTTGCATCAGATAGATGTGATTGTACAAGAGGATGTTCAACTAAAGAAGAAAGTGAAGCTACAGACCAAGAAGAATTTCACCAAAGGAGATATTGAATACAATACATTTAATAAAGGAAAAAATCTATATATGGTACATGAACATTCATTTAGTTTATTAGGATTGATAAAGAAATAGCGAGTCAGTCCAATGGAGATCAAGAAAGTACTACCATCCGGAAAAATTAATATTTTCAAAGAAGGATAGGGGATGACCTACATGGATAGGACACAACTGAGACAATTTATGAACCATAAAAAGGTACGAAATTTTCAAAAATCTTTCATTTTAAGTTAAGCTAAAGAAGGTAAGGTCGATGAAATGATGGTAACAAAAAGTGCTTCCAGGAGGCAACCCGAGTTTTTTGTTTTTATTTATTTATTTTATGTTTTTAGAGACATGCATGCTATCATTTATGAAATTTCAAAATTCATTTATAATGGACTATTCTTTCACCTGTTTATTTTTAATTTTCAAGACCGTCAAGACACAATGTGGCAGCAAGTATCATGAATCAAAAGAAGAGGGTGCATAAAAATTACACATCATGAAGGGAATTTACACATCATGAATCTGAATCAGGAAAAACCCATAAAGCCATGACCACAAAATAATTCAAAAGTGTATTAAGTGATTCAATTCAAAAAAAAACTACTATACTCTCCAAATTTATTTAGAGTTTTTAAAATGTCATTTGTGTGCCCCGCATTTGATTTATTCTTTAATCAAATGAATTAGGAGACATAAATTTCTTAGGAAAATTATCATTCCATGATTTAAAATTTCTTTTTCAAGAAATTTGAATGAGAAAATGGGTAAAATAATTAGTATAGATAAGCATGTGTATTATGATTTTACAAATCATGATTTAGGGGAGATTGTTGACCATTATAAATGAATTTTTTCTGAGATTTTATCATCTTTTGAATTTCTAATATTTTTATTCATTGATTTAATTATTCATATGAATTTACATGAGTGGTTGTCCCAACAATTCATCTCATTCCCAATAAATCCACTAATCCAATATTTTCTATTATTTCTATAGTATATTTAATGAGAAAATTGGGGACGTTATATTCTATAACATGGTTTTCATTTTATTGAAACTATGACTGAACAAAATCATTTTTTAAATGATTGAGGCATTATTTATGATTAGAACTTATCTTGAGACCCACCTTAAATTAATAATTTTTAATACCATTAAATCTATGAATATCCTTGTTAGTAAAGGATCCATGTTATAAACCTATTTTATCCATTCCTACCTTCCTCTAAATATTTTGCATGATTGTCAAACATAATAGTGGGGGAAGAAGAAACTAGTGGAAGGGAAGAATATTTTGTAATGGAATAGTGTGGGGGATATTTCATTAGATTTGGGTAAGGTAAATTCATTATATTCATTTCACACCCTCTTGAAAAAAAGGAAATAAAAAAATAGAAAATGGGTTGTTTCTATGGAAATTCAAAAATCACCATTTACTTGACTGGGGATCTTATTATAAATATTATAGATCGTGTCATGAGAATATTATTATGGGTTGAGTGGGGGATGTGAGAATTTTCCCTAGCACAAATTTTGAAAAATAAATGAAAAATAATAATAAAATATGTGTTTTATTTATTGCATTTCATATCATTATAAGTTTGGTATGAGATATTAGGGGAAGAGGAGACTTTCATTGGGTTGTTTTTAATTATTATGCATTTTACATTAAATTTGAACCTACTTTTTGAGCCTTACTTGATTTATATCATTTACATACCTACCCTAATCTTCAGAGTCATTTGATCATAAATGGTGAATCCCTCATGATTAATTGTGATTTTTTGTATTTACGTGGTGGAGATGATTGATGCCTTGAGAGTCTATGATATGAGACAAGTTCTTAAGGAGTGTAAATAACTCTATTCATTTGTACCCTAATTATGAGTAGAAAAATTAAAAGTGAGGTAAACTACAAATGGCATGTATATTAAAAAAATTGAAAAATGAAAATGGATGACTAAAAAGTCTTTGCTATTTCAAAAGAGGGAAAGTAAAATACATTGTTGAATTGTTTATTTGAAAATTAAGGTATTGATAAATTTTCTACATGTTATGCTTGAACATTTAATATTCCATTTGATCAAAAAAAAATATTGAAATTGAATTTGAAGCATGGTATGAAGAATTCCCTTTGTTTAATGTTTAGATTCCATCATTGAGGATAAGTATGAATTCATGTGTGGGGTATTTGATAAGTATATTTCATGCATATAAATTATGGTATTTTAATGTATTAATTTCTATATTTAAATGATTATTATTGCTAAATCTTTGATAATTTAACTTGTTTTGTGTTTTTTGGTAGGATACAACTTATATTTGGAAAAGGAACAAAAAGTGGCAAATATTGGAGAAAAAAGAAACTTCGCGCCATGATCGAAACGAAGCGGTGTGACACTAAATTTTTGGGGATGTAGTGCATTTGTAAAATTGGAGTAGAATAGTTTCATGATGTGTAACATAATTACATGATGTGAATTAATTTAGAAATTTCCACCACCAGAACAAGTCGTGATAAGATTACACACTATGAAAGTCAGTTACATGTCGTGAGTACCAAATACATGTCATAAAAGGAGTCAAAGTTCCAAATCTACAAACGAGATTCATGTGATATTCACATAGAGTCACAAAAAATGGATCCAAACTCAGATCATAATTACACAACGTAAAACACCATTACACATTGTGTAAATCGTCAGGACAAATTTTAAGTGACCAGATTTTGTGTATCTTTAATTTTTGACCAAATCAACATCATGGGGCCCTAACGTAAACTCATTTTAACCAAATATTAATGATCCTCATCAATTAAAGATTGAATATAAAGCCTATAAAAGTAGGTTTAGGCTAATGTTGTGAGGGTCATTCGGATCTAGATTTTCTGGAGACCAAAGTTTGGAGCGAGACGTTGTTCCCTCCCTAAAGTTCATCTTCATTTCCTTTTTTTATTTTTCTTTTCTACTTAACTCTTATTATCTCATCACTAGGATGAGGGGGTAAACCCACATTGTGCTAGGGATGTGTAATAAAATAGGGAAGTTGTTGTAGGATTTATTTATTTATATTTATTCATGTGTTTGGTTTGTCGTAATTTATTCTTCATATTCCAATCACTTTAATTTACTTTAATCATGACCATTTATAATTGAATTAAAAAGGAAATTTAAAATTAGGAAATTGAAAAACCTAAATAATTCATGATCAATTTTCAATATTAGGGGAATCCAAGTCTAAAAATGGTATCCGTAAAAACTTGCTTTAGTAAAATCCAAAATTGTCGGACCAAGATAAATATGGGATTACCGCATTAAAGAGGGGATACCGTGAACATTTTATCTTTCTCATATAAAATCTAACACAAATCATAAATTAATCAACACATTTTTTTAAATCCAATGTCTCTCAATCCCTGAAATTAAAAAACCCTAGCGTGATTTCAAATTTGTTTACAAACTAATCAATAAATATGCTTCATTTTTGTTTCTCTTTCTCAAAACCAATCAATTAAATATTTTCTCACTATCTTTCTTCAATATAATAAAATTTAATATTTTTAAAACCTAAATAAACTAATTTCTCTATCTCTTTGGATCAATCTTGACCTACTATTATACTCATTTTAATTAATTAAGTATCATAGTTTGAGTTTTTATAAAAAAAATTGCGTATAATTATAGGGAATTAACGACACCATCTTAATTCTATCAAAGTACCATCATTGATGGGGATGGTTTCATTTTAGTTTTATAGGATTTCAATTTTTTTATTTTTTTTGGTTTATTTCAATTTCTCTTTTTACGTTGGGTATTTTCTACTCTAATTATCTGATTAAAATTTTTAAATTCACAACTACAACACTCAATCAAAGGACAAAGACAACATTGATTCAGAACACCATTCTGAACAAATCCTGGAGATTAATGTCATTGTGACCATGGTGGGCGTAGAAAAAAAATCAACCTATTAGAGTTCTTCAAAGAGATCAGGGGATAAGGAGGCTTGCATACTATAGGCAACCATCAAACACAGGATTGAAACCAAGTATCCTAGAAACCACTACTACTACAAATCACTTCGAGATAAAGCCTTATATCATTTCTGTGATAAAAAATAGTGTTCAATTCATTAGACTTCCACATGAAGATTCAAAAAACAATCTAGTAAATTTTCTTGAGATCTGCAACACATTTCAAATCATAAAGGTTTCAAGTGATGAGTTAAGACTTTGTCTTTTTCAATTTTCATTTCGTGATCGAGCTCGAGTTGGATTCAAGGCCTGCCTACACATTCCATTACTATATGAGATGAGTTGGGTAGGAACTTCCTCACCCACTTATTTCCACCTTCAAATTCAATGGACATATGGGTAAACATTTTAAACTTTTTTCAATTTTAAGATGAAACAATTTATTCTTCCAGGGAAATTAATAAATATATGACTCGAAAATGCCCCCATCATGGTATAGAGATATAGATTTTAATTCAAAAAATATATAAGGGTTTGTCACTGGGAAACAGGTTAATTATTTATACTATAGGTAGAGGATCATTAATGAAGAAATCACTTGAAGAAAGCTACAACTTGCTGAATGAAATGGAGAACAATAGTGTCCAGTGGAAATGAGAATGAACAAACTAAAAAGGAATTAATGTAGTAAAAAACAATGAATGTATGGAGGAACAACTGGAGTCATTTACAAAGAATATAGACATCATTGTGGGAAAAAACTCCCAAGGTATGTGTATTGAATATATAAATTATGATGATTACAATAAGGGGAATACATTTTAGGGTTGCAGACCACAATAAGGATGAGGAATTCAACAAAGACCACAAGGGTACAAACAAAAACCATTCCAAGGGACCACATTGATGAGCCAGGTCAACACATTGGAAGATATGCTGGAAACATTCATGACTACTTCTGGGGCTATACTCAAAGATATAAAATAAGAAGTATCAAACCAAAAGGAAACATTATGGAATCTTTAGCATCAAGTTAGCCAAATTTTTATCAACTCAGAGAGAGACCCAGAGGATTACTACCATGATTCCCTAAATTAAATCCATATAAAGATTTGAAATTTGTACATCTTAGAAGTGGGAAGAAAAAAAGTAAGTGGTATAGAATTTTTAGGCCAACTACTGGTTAAAGAAATATAAGTGGAAGCTGAGAGTAGTAAGGTTCAAGTAGTTGAAGAAGAAGAAGAACCACCTCAATACAACTCATGACTTCCTTTTCTAGAATGAATGGCACAAGTAAAGAACAACAAAAAAGGTAAATTTCTTGAACACTTTAAAAATGAATATTATTATACCTTTTTCATAGGCACATGCGAACATGTAGACATATGAAAAATTTATAAAAGAGGTTGTAAGAAATAAGAAGAAACTAAAAGATATTGGCATCATTCCACTCACACTAGAGTGTTCGACAGTGATATAAAAGTACCTACATAAGAAGCATTGTGATCCTGGTAGTTTTTTAATTCCCATATTTATCAGAGCTAATAAGTGTGGAAATGATTTTTTTTACTTAGGTGCGAGGGTTAATACCATGTCGTACACGAATTTTAAGAGTTTGGGACTGGATGGAATGAAGCCAGTAAGAGTTTCACTCCAATTAGTAGACTTAATAGTGAATCATCCTTGAGAACTAATCGAGGAAATCTTGATCAAATTTTACAAATTCTACTTATCCGTTGACTTCTTAGTGTTCGATATGGATAAAGAGGGAAATACACTAATTATGGGAAGGCCATTCTTATCCATTGGGCGTGTGCTGATCGATGTTAAAAATAGAGAACTTTGTATAAGTGTTGGAAGTGATGAAGTTTCAAAATCCATCGGGCAATGAATAACTATGATGTGCAATAGGACAATGAGTTTTGAGAAGAAAATGAATCCAAAGTTAAGTATGTAATTGATATTGAAGAGGTGTATGAGATAGATGCGGTTGTGAAAGAGGATGTTCAACTAAAGAAAAAAGTGAATCTGTAGACCAAGATGGATGAAACCAAGGGAGTGACCAAATAAACTACACTTGAGAAAGGACAATAGGTATGTATGGTACATGAACTTCTGTTTAGTTCATCGTGATTAAGAAATAAATGGCGGGTCAGTCTAATAGAGATCAAGAAAGTACTACCATCCAAAAGAATTAAGTTGTTCAGAGAGGAAGGATATGGGTCGACCTACATGGATAGGGAACAAGTGAGACCATTTATAGACCATGAATAGGTATACAATTTTTGATTATCCATCACATTAGATGAAGTTAAATAAGATAAGGTCGATCAAATGATATTAAACAAAATCACTTTAAAAAGGAAACCTGAGTTTTTTGTTTTTATTCATTTATTTTCTTATTTTTAGAGGAATGCATGATCTTGTTTCAAAAATATAAAAATTAATTAATAATGAACAGTTATTTCACCTATTTATTTTTAATTTTCAGGACTATCAATACCCAAGTTGGAACCAAGCAGCATGAATAAAAAGAAGAGGCTGCAGAAAAATTACACATTGTGAAGGGAATTTACACATAGGTAATTTGCAATATGTTGAACCTGAAAATCCATGATCAAAGAATAATTCAAAAGGATTTTAAGTGTTTTAATTCAAAAAATATATACTATACTCCCCATGTTTATTTAGAGTTTTTAAACTGCTAATTTTATTCCCCGCATTTGATTCATTCTATAGTCAACTAAACTAGGAGACATAAAATGCTTAGGACAATTATCATGGTACGAGTTTAAATTTATTTTTCAATAAATTTGAATAAAAAAATAGTGAAAATAATTAGTAGAGATAAGAATGTGGATTAAGATTTGATAAATCGTGATTTAGGGGAGCATGTTGACCACTGTAAATGAAATTTTCTGAGATTTGGCCATGTTTTTTATTTATAATATTTTCAATAATTGATTTAATTATTAATATGAATTTACATGAATAGTTTTCCCAACCATTCATCTCATTCCCAAGACATCCACTAAGACAATATTTTTCATTCTTTATATATTATATTTCTTGAGAAACTCAGACATGTTTTCTTTTAGAACTTCCTTTGCATCTTATTGAATCTATTACTAAACAAAATAATTTTTAAAATTATTGAGGCATTATTTATGATTATCCCTTATCCTAATACCCAACTTACATTAATAATTTTTAATCCCATAGAATCCATGAACTACCTTGTTAAGAAATGATCCATGTTACAATACTATTTTATTCATTCCTACCTTAGTACTACTTTCAAAAAAAAAATAATAGAGGGTGTTTAATTTACTAAATTTCATTTCATTATGAGCCTAATATAAGATACTAGGGGAAGAGGAGACTTTCATTGGGCTATTTTTTATTATTATGCAAAGTAATTTAGAGTTGAGCCTCCTTTTTTATCCTTACTTGATTTACATCATTTACATACCTTCCCTAATCCTCAGAGTCATTTGATCCTAAATTGTGAATCCCTCAAGATTAATTTTGATTTCTATATTTATTCAATAGAGATGTTAGATGCATTAATAGCCTATGGTAAGTGACATGTTCTTGAGGTATGTACATCACTCTATTCATTCGTACCTTGATGATGAGTGAAAAAAAATCAAAGTGAGGTAAATTGAAAATGGAATTCATATTAATAATGAATTGAAAAATGAAAATGGATGATGGAAAAGTCTTGGATATTTCAAAAAAGGGAATGTAAAATACATGGTTGACTTGTTTCTTTGAAAATTGAGGCATTGAAAAATTTTCTACATGTGTTTCTCAAACATTTAATTTTCCATTTGATCAATTTTTTTTATTGAAATTGAATTTAAAGAATGGTAGGGTGAACATACATTGAAGCATGTTGATATTCCATACTTGAGGATAAGTATTAATTCATGTGTGGGGGTATTTGATAAGTATATTTCATGCATAAATTTTATGGTATTTTATTGTATTTAATTCTATATTTAAATGATTATTCTTGAAAAAATTTGGAAAAGTTAACTTGTTTTGTATCCTATGGAAGGATACAACTTATATTTGGAAAAGGAGTGAAAAGAGGAAAATATTGGAGAAAAGATAAAATTCATTCCATAAGCAAGGTAAAGTGGCATCAAATCGGATTTTTAGGATACATCACATTAGGAAAACTAGAGCAGAACTGTTTCACAATGTGTAATACAATTACATGATGTGAATTCGTCAGGAAACTGCTAACACTATAATAAGTCCTGATAAGATTACACAGTGTGAAATAGAATTACACATCATAAGCACCAAATAAAAATCAAGAAAGTATTAAATGTTCCAAATCAAAGAATGATATTTTTGTGAGGTTCGTGCAGATTCAAAAATCATGAAGGAAAACTTAGATCATAATTATACAATGTGAAACACCATTTCATGTCATGTAAATTGTCGAAACGAATTTTCAGTGACCATATTTTGTGTATCTTTTATTTTTGACAGAATATAAAATGTGGGGCCCATCTGTTCCCTCCTTTTAACCAACTCTTAATGATCCTCATCAATTCCTGATTCCATATGAAGCCAATAAATAGAGGTCAAGGTTGCTGTTGTGAGGGGAATTTAGATCCAGATCTACCAGAGGCCAAAGCTTGGAGTGAGGCGTTGCACCCTCCCTGAGTTCATATTCCTTTCCTTTATGTTTTATTTTTCTTTTATACTTACCTATTATTCTCTCATCACTAGGACGGGGAGGTTAACCTGCCTTGTGCTAGGGATATGTAATAAAAGGGGAAGGTTTCATTGGATTTGATTATTTTTATTTTTTCATGTGTTTGGTTTTCCATAATTTATTCTTCATCTTCCAATTCATTTCTTTTACTTTTATCATAACCATTGATAATTTAATTAAAAAGGAAATTTAAAAGTATGAAACTAACATCCCTAAAGAATGAATAACCATTGTCAAATTTAGGGGAAATTTGGTTTAAAATGGTATTAGGACAAACTTGCTACGACCAAATTATAAATTATCAGACCAAGCGAAATAGGGGATTGTTGTATCAAGGAGGGGATACCATGACCATTGTATCTTTCTTTTCTCAAATTTGACACCAATAATGAATTAATCAACATGTTTTGTTAAATCCAATTACACCCAAACCCTAAAATTAAAAAACCCTGGCATGATTTCAAATCTGTATACAAACCAATAAATAAATTTGATTTTTTTTGTTTTTATTTCTCAAAACCAATCAATTCAATATTTTCTCACCTTATTTATTCAATATAATAAAATTAAATATTTTTAAAACCTAAATAAACTAATTTCTCAGTATATTTGGATCGATCTAAACCTACTGCTATACTCATTTTAATTAATTAAGTAGTATAGTTTTATTTTTTATAATTTTTTTTTCATAGACCTATAGGGATTTAATGACGCCCTACCATGCCTATTATTTTATAATCCTAATCCCAAAAATAACAATAATTTTCTCTAATACCAATTATAACAACCCATGTCTTTAATACACTTTATTTCCTAATTAATTAAATAAAGATACACTTAATAAAACCTTAACAGATCATTAGTTATAGTTTCCTTGGATAATTTGTTACATAAGATAAAAACTTGTAATAGAAATAAAATTACACAAACTAAAATTCCATAACATGCTCTTAAATTCTATTTCCACTTCTAAAACTACATAGGATGACTTGGGGACATACATAAGAAAGGGGTGAGATATAATTCCCAATAAGTAATAATCGAAGAATAACATGATGATAGTAGTGCATTTGAGTGAATAAGAATATCAAGGTAACATTAGAGGGGTGATAATGATAAACTTGTACATCTAATAATGATATAATATGATAACATAATGTCAACATGGGAATGTGGAAACAAAATAAAACATGAAATCATAAACATAAGTAAAGGATAAATACTAATACATAATACAATAGTGTTATTTGGATAACATATGGTGCACTATAATATTTATTTCATGAGATAAAAAAATTACCCAATGTATTAGAGTACTATATAATTCTGGGACCACCTGTTACATTCATATCTTGTACATGAATTTGTGTGCCACATAGATCATACAACATAAAAAACATTTCATCACTTTTAATCCCATGATTAATGAGGGTGTGTTACATAAATTGAATTCCACAATAAATAAATCATATTTCTATTATGGAGAATACCCTTGAGTTGAAAAAGGGATGGGTATTCACAATAAAAAAAATTGGTAGGGGAAACCATGGGATAATTTTGGCAGCATAACGGGTGCACATAATGGTTCATGGATGGGTTAGTAATAGTGAAAGGTGTTATATGATTAAATGGTAATAATAAGGATAATAAAATGTATGTGTAAAAACACATTATAAAAAGAAAAATTGGAAATCCAAAGTCATAGTACAATAAGAGTACTTGAATTAATAATGGAGAGGAGAGGGTCCCTTACCTTGAGAGGGCACTTCTAAAAACATGAGAGGAGATTCTTAAGATCTTGGAAAAACCTTAGTAGGGCTCTATAGATGGATGGGTAGAGTATATTCATCCTAAAAGAGTCTTTAGTGAAGAGGAATGATATTTTGGGTGGGTTTTCATAGCAAAAGAGAGGGGATTCTTTATTGATTTTAAAACATCTGTTTTGAACTCTATATGATAAATTTATCCAAACCACAAATCATCTCATGGTTTTTTCCCATGGTTTCTACTGAAGTGTATTGGGTTTCATTACTATATAATTTTAAGTACTAAACTCATTAAAATAGTACCCTTGGTGATGTGTAAGTGAGTCATATTTATATATATTTTATTTTAAAACCTTAAAATATAATATAGGTTTGGGAGGATTTATTAAGGGTTTATAAAATTTACAATATAATTTCAAAAACACATTTTTTTAAATGGGAAACATAATTTTGTTTGTGGATACTCTTTATTGTTTTTATTAAATTTATTTTTCATGTTCATGCTGTCATAATACATACTATAAATTTATAAAGTATTTAATTTTTACCCAAAAAATCTTCTATCTCAGAAAATTATTAAAAACTCGTTGTTGGAAAATTTTATGTGCTAATTTCAAAAATAGTATTTATTTTATCAAAATAATTATGTAAAAACAGAAATTTACACTTTTAAATAAAAAAATCCTCATTAACTTAAAAAATATGTGTTTTTATGATGATAATAGTTTATAACCCTTAAAAATTATAGTTGGATTTATAAAATTATATTATAATTTATATTTAAATAAATATTATTTAATAATAATATTTTATTAAAATAAAATTTATTTAAAAAAATATTGAATTTATCAAAAAGAGTGTCTTGATTGAAACTATATATTTCCCAAAAATTCAATTTCTATTTTATTGTATAAAAATTAAATTTTTATCAAACATATTATTTAATAATTGTAAATTGGTTATAAAAAAGATAAATATAATCATTATTTTATTAAAAGAAAAAATATAAAAAATGTGTACTGTTAGGTTATAAATACAAAACCCCTTATTACACCAGCATACTCCCTAAGGGTAAGGTGTGTGATTATGAAAATTTCTTAGTATAGTTTGGCGAACATGGTTTGGGTCATATACCAATAAGATTGAACTTCTCACATAAATGGTTCCGCTCATGAAATAGTAGTTCACTACTAGAAATGAAAGGTATACCAGCAGTTGAAAACCATTGGTATAGGGTGGAGAATCGTTGGTATAAATTATACCAACGGTTTTAGAAACCGTAGCCCAGTAAGTCGTAACAATAGACATATACCAACGGTTTGAGATAAACCATTGGTATATGTGAAGAAATATACTCTATACCAACGGTTTTATGTAAACCATTGGTATAGAGTTCTTATACAATACATATGCCAATGGTTTCAAAATCGTTGGCATATTTTTTTCCCAATGGTTCTGTAGGAACCACTGGTAAATAGTCTTCCATTCACCCCTATACCAATGGTTTAAACCATTGGTAAAGGTTTTTTACCAATGGTTATGAACGAACTGTTGGTAAAAAATACATACATAGCCTATACCAATGGTTTAAAACTATTGGTATAGGATTTGTTGTACAATTCACACAGCAGCCTGCTCTGTGTGATGCTGTGTGAATTGTACAGCAGTAAATGCAGAATACAATACAATACATAATAAGGATACATAATCAAAAACTGATAATTAGAAGGATACCTAATTTAATAATCAATTATGAACACAATACATTAAAAACTGAATATGTAATTATATGTGATACAGAATTAATAATACATAAAAAATTGCATTTTTTATAACACATACACAATTGAATTCAGAAATTAGAAGCAAATAACCCAAAATAAGGAAATAAATAAATGAATTAAACTAAACACAAATATAATGTCCCATGGTTTGGGGCGGGTGTCTTTGAACTTAGTGATGATGATAATGGGTGTGTGTCAATGAGCTTGTGTGACTTAGGGAATATAGTTTTCCTTGGCGTATTAAATGTCATGTGTTTTAAAATAGGGGTAGGTGTTCCTCACATGAGAAGTGGATTGTGTGAGGCTAGACCATGGATCGTTGTGCTAAAGTATCAACACAATCCGAATAAGTTTGGTCGTTTTTCCATATGCCAGTTGTTTTTACTTAAAATGGTGTCCATTTGAAACAAAAGAGAGACAATTAGAGTGATACTGACCAAACCATTCCATGGATTAAGGAAGGGTTGACTCGTACACATCACATATGACCCATGGATCATTGTCCTAAAGTATCACTACAATCCTAATTCATTTTAATGGTTTTCCATATGCCAGTTGTTTTTTTCACTTAAAATGTTGTCCATTTCAAATAAAAGTGAGACACTTTGAGTGGTACCAACCGCACCGGGCCTCAGATTGAAACTCAGTTGACTTATACACATCATAAATGACCCATGTATTTTTGTGCTAAAGTATAAACACAATCTTAATATGTTTGGTCAGTTTTCTGTATGTCATTTGTTTTTACTTAAAAATAGTGTCCATTTTAAACAAAAGAGAGACACTTAGAGTGATATCATCCACAATGTACCTCAGATTGAGGTGGGGTTGACTCGTAAAAGTCAAAAATGACCAATGGATCGTTTTCCTAATGTATCAACACAATCTGAATGCGTTTGGTCGGTTTTCCATATTCCAGTTGTTGTTTTCATTTAAAATGTTGATCATTTCAAATAAAGGTGAGACACTTTGAGTGGTACCATCCACATCGAACCTCTGATTGAGTCAGAGTTGACTCTTACACATCACAAATGACTCATGGATCGTTTTCCTAAAGTATCAACAAAATCCGAATAAGTTTGGTCCATTTTCCATATGCCAGTTGTTTTTACTTAAAATGATGTCCATTTTAAACAAAAGAGAGACATTTATAGTGGTACCGGCCACACCATGCCTCATATTGATGAGGTTCTGACTCCTACACATCACAAATTTCCCATGGATCGTTTTCCTAAAGTATAAAAACAATCTGAATGCGTTTGGTTGGTTTTTCGTATGCTAGTTGTTGTTTTCACTTAAAATGTTGTCCGTTTCAAATAAAAGTGAGACACTTTGAGTGGTACCAGCCACACCGCACCTTGGATTGATACAGGGTTGAGTCATAAACATCACATATAACTAATGGATCATTTTCCTAAAGTATCAACACAATCTAAATACATTTGGTTTCCATATTCTAGTTTTTTTTACTTAAAATAATGTCCATTTTAAACAAAAGACAGACACTTTGAGTGATACCAGCCACACCGTGACTTGGATTTAGTCGAGGTTGACTCATACATGTCACATATGACTCATGGATCGTTTTCCTAAATTATCAACACAATCAGAATGCGTTTGGTCAGTTTTCTGTATGCCAGTTGTTGTTTTCACTTAAAATGATGTCCATTTTAAACAAAAGAGACACATTTAGAGTGGTACCGGCCACACCATGCCTCAGATTGATGCGAGGTTGACTCATACACATCAAAAATGTCCCATGGATTGTTTTCATAAAGTATCAACACAATCTGAATGTTTTTGGTTGGTTTTCCGTATGTCAGTTGTTGTTTTCACTTAAAATGTTGTCCATTTCAAATAAAAGTGAGAAACTTTGAGTGGTACCAGCCACACCATGACACAAATTGATGCGGGGTTGACTTTTATGCATCAAAAATGTCTCATGGATCATTTTCCTAAAGTATAAACACAATCTGAATACGTTTGGTTGGCTTTCCGTATGCCAGTTGTTTTTACTTAAAACATTGTCCATTTTAAACAAAAGAGAGACACTTAGAGTGGTACTGGCCACACCATGCCTCAGATTGATTTGTGGTTGACTCTTACACATCACAAATGTCTCATGGATCATTTTTCTAAAGTATCAACACAATCTGAATGTGTTTGGTTGGTTTTTCGTATGTCAGTTATTTTTTTCACTTAAAATGTTGATCATTTCAAATAAAGGTGAGACACTTTGAGTGGTACCGACCACATCGTGCCTCATATTGATGTGGGGTTGACTTTTACACGTCACAAATGTCTCTTGGATCATTGTGATAAATTATCAATAGAATCTGAATATGTTTGGTCCATAATCTGTGTCAGTTATTATTTTCACTTAAAATGTTGTCCATTTCAAATAAAAGTGAGACACTTTTAGTGCTACCGGCCACACCGTGCCTCATATTGATGTGGGTTTGATTCGTACACATCACATATGACCCATGGATCATTTTACTAAAGTATCAACACAATCCAAATATGTTTGGTTGGTTTTCCGTATGCCAGTTGCTTTTACTTAAAAGGGTGTCCATTTTAAACAAAAGAGAGACACTTTGAGTGATATCGGCCACACCGTGCCTCATATTGAGATGGGTTTGACTCTTACATGTCACATATGACACATGGATCGTTTTCCTAAAGTATCAACATAATCCTAATGCGTTTGGTCAGTTTTTTCTATGCCAGTTGTTGTTTTCACTTAAAATGATGTCCATTTTAAACAAAAGAGAGACATTTAGAGTGGTATCGGCCACACCGTGCCTCGGATTGATGAGGGGTTGACTCATACACATCAAAAATGTCCCATGTATTTTTTTTCATAAAGTATCAACACAATACAAATTCATTTGGTTGGTTTTTCGTATGCCAGTTGTTGTTTTCGCTTAAAATGATGTCCATTTTAAACAAAAGAGAGACATTTAGAGTGGTACCGGCCACACCGCACCTCAGATTGATGCGGGGTTGACTCTTACACATCAAAAATGTCCCATGAATTTTTTTCCTAAAGTATCAACACAATCTGAATATGTTTGGTCGGTTTTCTGTATGTCAGTTGTTTTTACTTAAAACATTGTCCATTTTAAACAAAAGAGAGACACTTAGAGTGGTACCAGCCACACTATGCCTCAGATTGATGCGGTCTTGACTCTTACACGTAATAAATGTCCCATGGATCATTATCCTAAAGTATCAACACAATAATAAAGTGTTTGGTTGGTTTTCCTGTATGCCATTTGTTGTTTTCACTTAAAATTTTGATCATTTCAAATAAAGGTGAGACACTTTGAGTGGTACCATCCACAACGTGCCTCGGATTGATGCGGGGTTGAATCCTACACATCAAAAATGTCTCATGGATCGTTTTTCTAAAGTATCAACAGAATCATAATACGTTTGGTTCATTTTCCATATGTCAGTTGTTGTTTTCACTTAAAATGTTGTCCATTTCAAATAAAATTGAGACACTTTGAGTGGTACCGGACACACCGTTCCTCAGATTGAGGAGGGGTTGATTCGTAAATGTTACATATGACCTATGGGTCATTTTCCTAAATTATCAACACAATCCAAATAAATTTGGTTAGTTTTCCGTATTCCAGTTGTTTTTACTTAAAAGGGTGTCCATTTTAAACAAAAGATAGACACTTTGAGTGATATCGGCCACACCGTGCCTCAGATTAAGGTGGTGTTGATTCGTACATGTTAGAAATGACCCATGGATCATTGTGATAATGTATCAACACAATCCGAATAGGTTTGGTTGGTTTTCTGTATGCCAGTTAGGCAAATCGTGCAACAACAATGATAATATCTTATACTAAAACTATAGACATTGTGCATGATGTGCATCCCCTGGTGCATGGTTAGGGAAAATCATGCACATTGCTTCTAATATATATCCCTATGCCGACTGGGTTTCTGAGCTCCAAACAAGCCCCAAAATCCCCATAAACCATTATAACATCATTAGGCTTCCATATTTGGTCAAAAATAAAGAGTTATACTGAATTCAAAAATATTCATACCATAGTGAAAAACCAGGTTCTTATAGTCTTACCATTTAAAGGAAATCATCTTGAAGTTCACCTTCAATGGGTGGTAAAAATTTATTTGAGAACAATTTTTTCTGGGGGGTTGTCCGGGGTCCAGGGAGGAGGGTGGGGGATGTTCGGGGGGGGGGTTGTCCAGGGTCCAGGGCGGAGGGTGGGGGGGCTGTCTGGGGGGCTATCCGGGGTCTAGGGAGGAGGGTGGGGGGCTGTCTGGGGTTCAGGTAGGTGGGTGGTGGGGCTCTCTGTGGGGCTGTCTGGGGGCTGTTCGGGGGGCTGTCTGGGGTCCAGGGAGGAGGTTGGGAGGCTGTCCGAGGTCCAGGGAGGAGGGTGGGGGTGTTGTCCAGGGAGCTCTCCGGGGGGTTGTCTAAGGGCTGTTTGGGGGGCTGTCCAGGGTCTATGGAGGAGGTTGGGGAGGCTTTGATGGGTGTGTGCAAGGTGTTCTAGGATTTGAAGTAGAATTAAATATCCATATTAAATCAAAAATCAAATTTCATAAATATTAGTAAAAAATGTAATGGATCAATCTACCCCTGATCACCATCACCATCACCACTGTCATCATCAGCCTCATCCTCACCGCCATCTCTATCCTCGTCGTCATCCTTTTCATCGTCCCCATGCTCATCCTCAGCCCCATCCTCGCCCTCGTCCTCATCCTCATCCTCGCCCTCGCCCTCGATCTCGGCATCATCATCATTCCCATCATCTTCCTCTTCAGCATCCCCATCATCACCAGGAACGTCATCATCTCGATCGCCACTAGAACTGCCGCCTGGTGTATTGGATAATGCACCCATCAATGACATATATGTCTGACAAGATGCGATGGCCTCTGGTGGAAGTGATGAAGATAAATCTTTGATCAGTTTCATAAATTCTTTCTCCCTCGTTTGAACCTGTTCTTCCAACTCTGTGACCCTTTTATCAGATTGTCTTAAAATCTCCTTGACATGTTCCAACTCGGTGTTACTAGAATGGATACATGGAGAGGAATAATACCTCGTCAGAACTATATTCTTACCAGGTCGGTAGCATACTCGACCAGAGTGTTCATCCCCCAAAACCTAATATAAATGATCATGTGGCACAAAATTGTCAGGCTCCTGGGTATCAAGGGCCTCTAAAGCAGCTTGTTAAAAATATTAATAGATTATTAAATTTCAAAATAGATATTAAACTTTGAAATAAACAAATTAAAACTTACAATCTTTTCTTATGTTGGTTCATTAACCGCAGTTCCATATTTTTTCCTTCTACTCGAGCAAAACAATTTTGCTCGAGGGAGACGTCCTTGAATATTAAATATGTGCTTCTGTAATGACATTGAAACAATATAAGGTGCAATTATAATCATATATTCAATATTCAATAAATCATATAATTTAAGTAAGAAACAATAAAAAGGGAAAGTCCTAAAGAAAAATTATAAACAAATATATCATACCAGCTGCCTCTCATGATCTGACATAGTAGTGCTCCCCAAAGTGTGGACGTATTGCTTTGAATCAATGTTTTTTTTTTTGTTTTTTTCAAAATATTCCTAAATAATGTTTAATAATAAATAAGATAATATTAATGAAAAATATGAAAACTGTCATTTAAATACCTCAAATGGGATTAATACCTTAAATTTGGGAGTCACCCAATGGGTAATCATTTGGCGATATTGCTCTATTAGGAAGTCATCCACGATAGGTACTGTCTCCAACTCCGTGACCACTATATCACACCAGAAAACATACAACGCATGCTTATAAGATCTCCAAAGCTCTCCTAGCTCCTTTAAACATGTTGGTCTTGCACCATCTCCATAAGGGAAGTTAAACCGAAGCTAACACCCAATATATTAATTCATATAAATACAAAAAAATACTATATTAAATCCAACAGATTTTTTACCCATATTTGTGTCCACGCATTATCCTTGACTTCGTGTGGCATATGTCTCCAAGAGAGAGGGCAAACCGGAATGATTTCAGAGTATTTGGCTAGCGTTTCCAAAAAACCCCAACATTGATGCCCAGGTTTATCAATCATCTGTGCATCATCATTGTATTCAACCATCAACTGTGTCTGGCAGTTCCATACTGCACGCAAGCGAGTACGCCCTCTCCCCCTCCACCTATCAGTAGATGAATATGTTATTAAAGAAAAAAAATATCAATACAAGTTATAATAAAAATAAATTTTGGTATAAAAATTTGTTAGAGTTATATAAATATACCTGTGTTAGTCGGATCAATGGGCATCACTAGATGTGTAGAAGCTGAAGGAATATCATGTACAGGTGGAGTGTCCCTCAGTGTACGCTCCTCAGCCACAAACTGTGTCGGAGCAGGAGTCGAAGAAGGTGGAATATAATAGCTCGAAGATAATGAACAAGAAGCAAAAAATGATGGCACAGTCGTCTGGCCAAATGGTGGTGTAAAAACCGGAGGCCTAAATATCTCGTGCATCCCTAGAGACACACCAGGATCAAAATGGGGAGTAGAAGATACGTCTATGGTAGGGGCATAGTCCAATCAGGTACAACCAGTGGATCATCTAACTCTTGCACCATGAGCCCTCGTACCACTGGCCTCGGTACTGGGACCACCAGATGATCGTCTAACTCTAACACCACCACCCCTCCTACCACCAGCCTCTGTACTGGGAGTAATATCAGGCTCCTCATCAGATATCTCTTGTATGGGGGGTGGATCCTGAAAAAAAGTTTAACACAAAAGTAAACACATGATATTATAAGTTATTGAAATATATATATTTGAAATAAAATACTCACAATAAGGATGAGTGGAGGAACGTCCATCTGTGTCATGTGATGATTATTTTCTATCATCCTTTTCCACCGCATCTCATTAATGGGTGTCATTTTCTGCTATGAAAACAAATATGGAAGTGATTAGAAATAGATAACAAATGTGTAACCCAAAAACAAAATATAGAAAAACCATTCTGATAAAAAAACATAAAGAAATAGAATATTTATGGTGGTTTAAAGGTAAGTAATAGGATACACACTCTGAATGATGTAGGTGAAACATGTAGGTGAGAACATGACTGTATTATTCTATATATTTCCCACCACAACTTCAGGTTCACAATCAACTCTGATAATTGAGCTATTGGAGTCATCATAAGTAATAAACAGATTGCTTCCAATTGCAGTAGGGATAGTGTCAACTTCATCATCACCATCATCAAAAACATGTCTAGGATTTACTTCAATAATTAGACCAAATTTAGGATGATGATGATCTTTGACATAAAAAACTTGTTTCACCATTGATGCCAATACATATGGTTCATTGGTGGCAAGAGAGTGAGTCATGTCAATAACTCGAAATCCACAATCATCAATAAAGGTGCCTTGCCTCATCATTGAATCAAACCATTGACATTTCATCATCGTGACTCGACCATGCGAGTAATAATCCAAAATTATTATATTCTCCATGACTCCATAATAAGCTGCATTTTCAGAACGAGGTCTATTATCCGATGAACTGGCATGACGGTCTGTTGTGGCAGTTAGCATAACTCCATCATGCTATGTTCTCGTGTTCCTTGCTAGTTCAGTGATAATAAATTTATATCCATTGATCACAAGTGATTTACAAGCACGAACCATGGTATTAGGACCAAAAGAAAAAGCTCTTATTTCCTTATAAACAGAGACTGCAGGCAAACTCGATACCTGAAATATAAACAAATAGAAAACTTAATAAAATATTGTTTTTATTTAGTTATTACAGAAATATTTTTACCTTCAATTTCAAGCAAGAAGAAAACCCTTTGCTATGAAAAGTCTCTTTCCTTCTCAAAAATAAATAACCATGCTTTTTATATATCAATTATTTATGTTCCCTGTAGATAAAAATAATAATAGTTTAACAAATATTTAAAATTACAAGAGGTAAGATAAGAGATACATGTACAATTTACTTAATATACTCATAGAACAAATCACAATTGAACAACACTATGTGATGTGTCATCTCTCGCTCTTCAAGGCTTAATGTCGTCAATGTATATGATCTCATAATTACTCCTGTCTGAGGAAGTGATGGAAAACTGGGTTTAATTTTCTCATATTGTTCTTCTTCATTTCTCATTGGTATATTTATTCTCGTAGTAAGATCAGACAAATACATTGAGCAGAAATCCATACATTCTTGAGCCAAGTAACCGTTCACAATAGAACCTTCAGGATAATTCATGTTCCGAACATATGATTTCAATGTGTACATGTTTCTTTCAGTTGGATACATCTAACGGAAAGAAACAGGTCCTCCAAGAATTATTTTGGTCGGAATATAGACAGTCATATGCAACATGCATGTAAAAAATGATGGAGGGAATATTTTCTCTAACTCACACAAAATTAATGGTGTCTCTGCCAACAGTTTTTGCAAGAAGTATTTGGACAACTTCTTAGCACAAAGATCTCTAAAAAAATAGCACAACCAAATAACTAAGACTCTTACATTATTGGACAAGAGATGACATATTGTTATTGGAATCAACTCATGCAAAAGGACGTGATAATCATGAGTCTTCAAATATTTCAGCTTCAACTCTTTTATGTTGACCCATTTTGATATATTTCTTGAATAGCCATCAGGAACTATAATAGTCTCTAGCACTTCCAGAAATTGATTTTTTTCAGTAGGTGTCATCACATAAGAAGCACATGGAACTTGCCATTTATTTTCACTGATACAGACAGGATGTAATTCTGGTATGATCCCCTAATCTTCCAAGTCATGTCGAGATCGTAAATCATATTTTTTCTTCCCCTTGACATTTAGAAGAATCGAAAGCAACATTTCATGTATATTCTTTTCAATGTGAATTACGTCTAAGCAATGACGTAACAAGTTGGTTGACCAATACGACAACTCAAAGAATATACTCTTCTTCTTCCAATTGTAACAGGTATTATTGGAAACATTTTACCTCTTTCTAGATTTCATTACACCCTTCCCAAATGAATAACTGAAATCTTTTAATTAATTAAGAACATTAGTTCTAGACATATGCTGAGGTGGATTGTCAGTCTCCATGGTATTGTCAAATCTTCGACGATTGTTTCTATATGGATAGTTCATTGGAAAGAATCATCGATGTCCCATAAAACTAAAACTACAACGATATTTCTGTCTTCTCGATCGAGTATTCTTCATACAAACAGGACATGACAATTTTCCTTTTGTGATCCATCCAGACATCATTACATAAGCAGGAAAATCATTGATCGTCCACATAATCACAACACGCATTTGAAATATGTCTTTCGAACATGAATAGTATGTGGGCACACCCACATCCCAAAGAAGTTTCAACTCTTTTATTAAAGGTTGCATGTATACATCTATATCATTATCGGGATCAGAAGGGCTAGATATCAGTATACTCAAGAAAGTGTAAGGCTTTTTCATACAAAACCATGGGGGGAGGTTATAAATGTGTATGAAAACTGGCCATGTGCTGTATGAAGTAAGCATCTGTCTAAATGGATTAAAACTGTCACATGAAAGACCCAGTCTCACATTACACACATCGGCTGCAAATTCAGGATATCGAGCATCAAATCTCTACCATGAAAATCCATCTGCAGGGTGAACCAACTCTTCATTATTCTTTTTTCTCTCAGTGTCATGCCATTGCATTTTTACTGATATTTCATCAGACATGAAAAGGTTCTGTAATATGGGGATCAATGGAAAGTTCCACATTACTTTTTGTGGCACACGAGATGGTGTTCCATCATCTTTTGGCTTTTATCGGGTGGTTCCACATTTGATACAATCATTTATTTCATCAGTTTCCTCCCAAAATAAGTTGAAATCATTCAGGTAAACATGAATTTTTTTTTGAGAATCCAAGTTCATCAACTAACTTTCATGCCATATAGTGGTTTGAGGGAATATCTGCATCATCTGGAAGTAAGTCCTTCAAGAAGGTAAGAATGTAATCGATTGCAGTATTTGAAATCCCATACATAGTTTTCCCATGAAATAATCGGATTAAAAATTTCAAATTTTTCATTTTACCACATTGTCGATATACTGGAGTCATCGCAACATCATTCAATTTTTTCACCCTATCAACATCATCATTTTCATTGGATGCATCATGTGTGCTTGTATCAAAATCTTGTTGGTTGGACATCCTTTCCTTCTCATGATGCTGAATAAATGGAAACTGATCATATATCAAACTCTCCAATTCAGTCCTATCATTTGAATCATCAACATTTTGAGATTCCATTTTCTCTTCATTATGATACCACACATAATAGTTTGTTTGGAAACCATATTTGGTTATATGATAGCTAACTGCTTCACTACTCAACCAAGGTCTTATAACACAATTAGAACATGGGAAATGTATGCGACCACTATCTAAAGCCTTGTCAAATGAAAAATCTAAAAATCTATTCAAATTAGTTTGAAAATCATTTGAAATCTGATTAGTTTCATACATCCAACTTCTATCCATTCTATAAAAAAATTGCAATAAGTCATTTCAAAGCAATTCAATAATATTGAAGTTCAATCAAAAAAAATTATGTAAATGACAATTGTTTACTTTATATAAAATCATAACTGACACATTACTCTATATGAGAATCATATTAAGAAACACAAAAAAAATATAGTGTATATAAGAAAATAAGATACAGAATTTCTAATGCCTATATTTAAGGATTGCCCAGTAAGATATTGGAAGTGGATCAAGGAATACATAATCCTTAAGGGTCTTGTTGGGAGTAAATGAGTTTTATACTTTAACTTCTTCAGGGAGATCAGGATGAGGAGTAGGATGATGATCACATCAAAAGTAGTTTTGGACTCATCAAGTTTCACCTTAACAATGGATTAAAGGATCCTAGGTTTGGGGCCATAGATCATAGGATGGTAGGGTGTATTCATTAAATCAAGTCCCAATTGATTTTGGAGAGGGACCTTCAATAGTTATAGGTATGGATTTGATTAGAAACACATATAAAAAGGATATCTAGGAATTGTGACATCCCAAACCAGGATACCACTCATTAGTGACCCGAATCCAGATGGCCACATGGCCTCAAGCTTGTCTACCAAAATTCCAAATGTTATTGACTAATAGTGAGAGCCTTTGGTGTGTCTGGGGGAGACTATTCTCTCATTACCTGAGTTGCACAATTTTAATATTATCAATTAAAAAGTGGAAGAAAGATAACAATGGGAAAATATTGGAAATGGATGAAAATAACCAAATCAGTAATACGAACTAATAACAGAATCATAAACCAAATGATGGTAATGTATGTCATGTATCAAGAAGAAAAACATAGTTACAACTAGTAGGAAGTAGTACTATACAATAGGCTCAATAAATTCTAAAATTCGACCTAGATTATTGAGCTACAACCTAATCATCTGCTACATGCTCCATCCTATGTCATGTGAGTATTCATGCATCTGTAAAATGGTGATTCCCCTTATCTAAACATATAATCATGTAGTTTATCTGGGTACCCAATGGAATCTCGAACAATGTGTGAGATACAATTCATGTAGGTGACCACTGAGAGGTCTATAACTATCCAGTCTATTTATATGACATTTTAATATAATGATATGATAAATTAAAGCGACAACTAAAAAATCTAAAAGGGTTTTCTATGGTTTCGGAGAAAAAATCTAAAAGAGTTTTCTAGGTTAAACCATAACAGAAAAAACAGATACACATCAAAATCAAAACTTAAAACTAAAATATTAGATAGATAACAATAAAAATAAGGTACCACTTAAGAAAATACCTAATTTGGGATGGTTTGGATGAAGATTCAGCAGCTTGGATAGGGGAAGCCGAGATTCCAACTGTTCGGATGGAGGAACCAAGATGAACCTGAGAGAGGTATTGTCCGAATGGGGGAGAGGAGAAGGGCCACGTGGTGTTATTGGGGAAAACCTTTACCAATGGTTTTCAAGAACTGTTGGTAAAAGGGGGGTAAATTTAGACCCCCTTTAGCAACGGTTCACTAGAATTGTTGGTAAAGGGTGTCCTGCACTCAGTTTTACCAACGGTTTAAGCAAACTGTTGGTATATAAGTGTTGGGAGAATCCCCTATTCCAGTAATGGTTGAATCTCAACTTAGTCTTGGTCAAGGGAAAATCCCAGTGATTCCATCTCCATTGTAAGCTCTGATAAATGAGATTCATAGGGTATACTCCTATCGGTCAAGGTCGTCAATTCTTTAATCGATTTCAATTAGACTATATCATAACCCTTAATATACTAATCTTAATAGTCATTCTAAAAAATCTATATTATCAATAGTTATGATTCTTAAAAGTCTTTTAAATTTTATGGGATATAACTTATAACATTACAAAATATACAATGTAGTGAATGTTTTTTCTATAACTACATTACTTGATACAGAATTTATTAATTCAAAATGAAATTTCATTTATAAAAGTTCAAGTCATTACACTCATTCCTTTGGTAGTAAGTAAAATTATACATGAAGAGTTCTGTATAAAAGTTTATTGACATGGAAATGAGGATGGAATCCAATATAGTGTCATCATATTCTTCTTAACTACCACTCCACCAAGGTGATGGAAGGTTATGCATGTATTCAAACATGTTTTGTAAAATGAAAAAAACCATACCCATCAAGATTAATTCACAAACAGTGGAAGAAATAAAGAATGGGGTAAAATAATTTACTCATCTTTTCATTCCATATTCTTAGTAAGACATGTTGATAACATTTGTAATTGAGACATATTTATGGTCACTACAATAGATTAAAAATTATATATATTCATTAGTATAATATATCAAGCACTCAGATTGGTTTTCAATAAAAAGAGATAATCTCCATGATTACTAATTGAATGAGGTTTTTTTAAAATTAAATCATGACTTTTCCCTAGTTGTAGAAGAGAGAGAGAGGGAGACAATGAGGAGTGAGATGTTGTTTTTAGGGTCTATCTTTAGAGAGGAAGTGCAACACTAGAAGGTTTGATAAATTTTTATTTCTAAATATTTAAGGGGGAAAATATTTTTAAGAATTTATAATTTTATAAAATACTCTCTATTTTTAAGGAGTTTTACAAATTATCAGTTTATATGAGTGATTTTTTTTTAATTTTCTAAGAAACTCTAGGGAAATGATTTAAAATGAATTTAATTTTTTTTAATCTAAAAACATTTTGACAAGGGATTTTCTATTCTAAAATCATAAATCAGACCATTATTTTTTACATTACTCTCTTTGACTATATTCTTTTTGTATTAAAATTAATTTTGAAAAAAACGAAGCTGATATTTAAGAAATTTCAAATGCTTATAAAATTTATTATTTTATGTTTATAATGTTTTATTTCAAAATCATACAAACCAAATATTTTTGTTGAAGCATGCCATATTTTGGAAATAAATTATTTATCTTCATAGAGACTGCATATACTTAAAATACGGTATGACCACTTAATATATTTCTAATCAACGTTTATTATTTTTTTGAAGTCCATATCTATTAATGAATGAGTTTTTAAAAAAAAATCCATAAATTTTCACTGCTTCTAAATCATGCTGATATTTCATTAAAAATGTGTGATTCTTAGAAAACTAATCTTTATGGAATTTCCATTGACATATCATGTATTGATTTTATCCCTTTCCTTTTTATAAATCTATATCTCATTTTTAATAAAAAAAATAAATATTTACATGTTATTTTAAAAACATTCCACTTGGACATTGTACCCATAATGAGTGATTGGTAGTGATCCCAAACCTCATGGGACTTTTTCCACCATGTAATAGGTATGACCTGTATAATATTCAATATTTCAGGTCACCTTATGGTATTTTTGAAAATCTTGAAAATTGTTTGAATGAAAATAACTAGATTCATTTATGAGAAATTATAATAAATTTTTTCAAAAGAAATAATTTGTGTCTCCAAATTTAATCAAAAAAAACAAAGGACTTGTTTTAAATTGATCTTTAATATTTTTAATTCTTCCATAATAAGTTTCTTAAAACTGGATATTCATAAAAACCCTCTATCCTTTAAAGAAAAATTAAAATTTTATGATTAATCAATTTATTTATTAAACTTAATGCATTTTGTTTTGATGAATGTTTTTTTAAGAAGTTTTTAAATATTCTAAAAGTAGTTTGTTTTAAAAATCATTATTGAGAAAAAATTCCCACCTAATGTTTTCAAAATATAGTTTTCATAATATGTAGTGATAAGGCGAAGCTATTATTAAGAAATTATTTTTTCGAGAGAAGTTATATTATAAATTGAAGTGTTTTTTTAGTTCCCATTTAAAGGATTAACATGAGTTTTTAATTTTTAGTAGAACTTTCTAATTCACTAAAACTCTAGACATAAATGATCATAGGATTGTAGTGGATCATTTTTTATTTGGAACTTGTAATTATATATATTGAATTATTTGAGTCGCTTATTTTAGTATCAAATACTTTCTAAAAAAATAAAAGGGAAAAAAAATTGGTTTTTAGTACTAGACTCGAGAGCATGAGTTTGGGGCATTAAATTGTTCACTAAAAATTCAACCTTAGATAGAAAAATACCAATAAATCACCCTAAGTGAATTTGGACATATTGATTAAAAAAATCATTTTATTAAAATATATTTTCAAATATGATAAATTTTAGTTTTAAATAAAATCCATATTTATGAAGAAAAAAAACTACATTTTATGACATGATCTAATTTATAACTAGCAGTAAAATTAATTCGAATTTTATAAAATTATATTATTATTTATATAAAAAAATTATTTTCGATTCAACATATATTAGGAAAATTAACTTTTATTTCAAAATTTTAAATTTATACTAATTTTTTTAATGAAAATAAAACATATTTGCTTTCCAAAAATAAAATTATGGTTCTTCATTGTAAGATATTTATTTTTGTAATATTTAAAACATTTATTTATTTATCTTATGATATAATATCCTTATATTTTTATTCATAAGATATCCAAATATTTTTTTTTCTAACAACCATGTTACGATCAATTCAACATTTACTTCAATTCCACATTCTTCATTTTCAAAATATTGTTTACATTACTAATGTTTCATTTATTTTTTATAGTATTATTCACGAGTGTGAAAATTAAAGGGTTCCAAGATGATCCAAATTTCTTTATTATTGTTATTTTATTTTATTTTGTTATTTATTGCCCCATTGCACTTCTTTTAAATTTCACTATGTTTATTTATTCTCTAAATGTAATTTTATATAATAAAATTTTATTGGTTTTTATTATGTGTTGCATGAGTTTTTTACTATAATGTAATACTAAATTTATAATATGTTTATTAGAAGGAAATTTTCACATATAAAAGTATGGTTCATTGCATGGAAGCTTTGGCATAGGTTGATATGATCGTGTTTTGAAGTAGGTGGTCCCTAATATTTACCTCCCATATGTGTGGATACATTTATTTTTTGATTATATGTGTTGGGAATTGGGTATTTGGGAACTAATCAGTGGTCATGGGGACTAATGTGGTAATTGGAAGCTGGGCTGGACCTAGTGGGGACATGGAGGTGGTCACGTGATTATTCTCTTATACTTTTGGGTGGTTCTCTTAATTTTTTATTGTTGAACTTGGGTTTTAAGGAAAGGAAAACCCCCAAGGGGTGTTTGGATTCTAAAATGGTTCCTGAAACCTAGACAAGTTGCGAATAAGGTGGAAAATAAACCATTGAGAGATGTGAAAGGGTTAAATAGAATTTTCCCATGATATTCAAGATAGTACATGTCGTATTGGCCTACTTTCATGGTAGTGTATCTCTTGGAATACAAGGATGATCCTAACAAATGGAATCTGACATTGTTAAAGAGATTATAGTCTATGGGCCTATTTACCAACTTACCAGGGTGTAAAGAACCTAATTTGTAATGGATATTAATAAAGATCTAAGATGTGTAATAAGTGATTCTATTACTCTGTGTCATTTTAATCCCAAACATTTTTGGTTACATAATGGATTATTAGATAAAGAATTGATGATCATTTTGGCATGTGATTGGGATACTACAAGAAAAGATGTTGTGTCCCACGTTAGCGATTTTAGATTTAGAATAGTATGGTGATACTTGGTATATAGAGATTTATAATTTTATATATTAGATGATATTATAGAAATTGATAAATTACATAGACCTAAGGAATGGAAGTGATGCTAGCCATGGATTAATTGAATGGCCTGAAAACCATAAATTTTTATTCATTTTTGATAATCCCCTTTTAAAGGTTGAGGGAGAACTCTTACATGACCCGTAGGCTTAGAGACACAATACATGACTCGAAGGTCTTAGAGGAATTCATTCTAGAATATAACTATTTGGAACTGCCCCTCCCCAATTGTCAATATTATGATATCAGCTCTCCACCTTCACATGACTGTTCAGTGCACTATCCTATGTAGAGATGTATAGGACTGGTACTTACAATTTCCATACCCTCTCATTCATTCAAATCTCTTTACCTCTTCTCTTGTGAATGCACCTACACCGAATCCTCATCTGGAGTTTGTTCCTTGTAAAGTCTATAATGTTGCTTGCCATGAAGGCTTTGAGGCAGTTGAAAAACCTTGAGGCAGCCCAAAGGTCTTGAGGTGACCTGAAGACTTTAAAGTGACCTGAAATCCTTAGTACCCGGAATGCCAAAATGAAATTCAACCAAACCACACGCCATCACATCCCCTTGTCACCCACGGAGAGAAAGATCACCACCACCAAAAAAAAAAAACCCATCAAAACATCGACAGAATAACTGAAACACCAACACCAAAAACCACATATCATATAGGCAACTGGAGCTGCCAAAGGCGCGTCATATAAGAAGCCGAGAAGTGCATCCCAAAGGCAACCGTAAAAGCCGATCGGCAATCATAGAGGCAACTGAATCAACCCATAGACGCCTCACTGAAGCAAGCCGCCGGTAAGCGTATCATAGAGGCAAGAACCTCCACCACAGCTGGATCTGGAACCCCTGCTGAGTCAATCACCTTCAGATCTGGATCAGAAATCATTGGAGAAGAAGAACCTGCAACAGCCGCTCACAGCGAAAAAGATCGCAATCGCCAACGCATAGATATGAACCCACGCCCCCACTGAATGAAGCCAAAGATCATGGATCTGAACCCTCACCACCGCTGAATGAAGCCGAAGGCTGTCGACATCCGAGACATCGTCGCTCGATGAACCCATGCCGCCAGAAGAGGAAATTGATGCCATCATTGCTTGACGAACCCTCATCAAAGGATGTGATGTCGCCGCTGCTGGTGAAGGGAGCCGCGTCCGAAGCCGTATCCTGATCCCTCATGACCACAACCCAAACCCTCCGCCGCTGCAACAGCTACCCTCACCACTACGTAGATCTGAACCCATGTCGCTTTTGAATCAAGCTGATGGCTGTAGATCGGAACCCTTACCGTTGCATGGATCTGAACCCCTGCCACCGGAAGAGGAAACTGACATTGCCGTCGCTAGTAAGGATGCATTACTATCCATTTATATATATACATTGTTTCATGGTATTAGCATCCATTCAACCAGTGGTGTATTGGGAAAAATATTGAATAATGGCTTCCTCTGCTTGTAAGATCGTGCCCCACTCACAACCGTCGGTTCAATTTTTTTCTCCCATTACGACGCCAACAGGCGGTGGGCGTCTCTTCGGTGATCTTCAACCCAGGTTAGTAACCCGTTGCGCTTTGAAGCTGCTTGTTCGCCAACCCTTTCTATGCGGCCGGGAGTCACTTTGAAGGACGCCCTTTGTGTCTTTCCCTAATCCCTTCCCGGAGGTGTCTTTGGATTCCCCAATTGTGGTGAGGGGTAGAGCTGCCCGACCCTATAAATCCCTACTACTCTTTCTGAAGCTTTGGAGCGTCTGAAATGGACCCTTGTAGCTAGGTTTGGCACCGAAAGGCCACCGATTCCGCTCTTCTACAGTTTTGTGGATTCTTAGGGGCTCGGGACACCAACTCAGGTCTCCTCTCTGAATCGGTGATCCTTTCAGTCTGGTCATTCTTCTCTACCCCAAGGCCAGGAGATGAAGAATCAGGAGAAATATCTTGTGTCTCTTGCGCCCCATCCTCCTCCAAGCGGAAAAAGGTTGGGCAGAGAGACAACCAATTAACTTGATACAACTGATAGCATGGCCTTGGTGCCTTATAAGCCTCCAAGATCTATGTCCACCCCTGCGGGGGTAACTTCCAACAGTGAAATCCTTCTTTTTTCAGCGAAGGGAAAGGCACCTCTGGAATGTTCCCGGGCGAATCCCTCTTCATTCTGTTATCTAGGACCTTTCGGTTTGAATTCTCTCCCACAATTTGGTCCAATCAGAGATTTATTTAATGTGTGGGAGTTTTTCAACATCTCGGATCATCCTTTGCAGCAATTCCTGCCAGATGAGTCTTCTTTACAGATGATCTCCCTTACCATCCCATTAGAAGGAAAATGCTCTGAATCAAGGGATGTGGGGCTTGTCTTGACCCATCTAGCTTCGCCCCCCTTCCAAAAAGGATGCTAGCAATGCCCAGGAGTTCTCAACTCTGCCTGTAGCATTATCTTCTCCGCAGCATATTACAACACACTTAAGATCTCAGTCAAAACATAAACATCAACCCTCATCTTCTTAGAAAAAGGCGGCCATGCAACCTGGGGCCAAAGCCAAGCACTACCATTTTTAATTTATCCCATCCTCATATGGAATGATCGGGGCCTAGGATATTTTGTAAAGATAGGCTTTATCTCTAATGAGCTGAAGAATAAAAAGATATCTATAGTGGCTGTTTTGGATCTCAAGCAGTATTCTTCCAAGATCGGTGAGTATGCGAGAAGAATAATGATGAGCAAATTTCTACATGCAAACCCCCAAGACAATCATATATTGCTGTTCTGGAGCTCAGATATTTCAGTTGATTTAATCCACCCATCGGAGCAATGTATATCCACCAAAATCACGATAGGGAATCATGTATTATTCTTTTCATTTGTTTATGGTAGATGTGATGCTCAGGTCAGAGAAGCTCTGTGGTTTGAGCTTGAGGTCATTGACCTGGAGGATTCCTTGTGGTTTGTTGGAGGTGTGAGTTCAACATTATTGTGGATCCGAATGAGAAGAAAGGGAGTGGTGCTTTCCCTAGGAAGGTAAGCATGGATGTTTCCCAGTTTATGGCTCGTAGAGGTATCCTTGACATGGGCTACACGGGAGATCACTACACATGGTGCAACAATCAAAGAGGGGCTCTCTGCACTTGGTGCCGATTGGATTGGTGCCTTTCCAATGGCCAAGCAATATCAGCCTATGCTAATGCAAAGGTAACGCACGTGGTTTGAAGTATTTCTAATCACTTCGCCATTTCGGTGTCTTTGTCTTCAAGGCAAGAGTAGAAAGTGTACAACAGCTATTCTAGATGTGGATTAGGAAACTGGGATACCATCAGGTAGTGGGTGACTCATGGAATAAGGATATGCAGGGCAGAGGTTGGACCAGGTTTCACAATAAACTTCGGCACCTCAAAGGTGATCTTAAAACTTGGATTAACAAGCTACCACTGAGCTCTAATGAAATAGACACCATCAAGAGGGATATTGAGAGTCTAGAGTCAAGTCTGGAATCTTCCCGGAATGATGATTAGTTTGGAGAGCTAGTTGTTAAGAAGGGAACAATGGCGAAGATGATTCTCTGGAAAAAGCACCTAATGAGCGAACTTTCAAGGATTAAATGGCTACGCGAGGGAGACCAGAACACCGCATATTTTCATGCATGTATTAACGAAAAGCAGCGTATCATCAGACCTAACATCTGGCTGGAGGATAGATCATATACTGAAGATAGGGGCTTGATTGGTGGAACGGTTGAATCCTACTTTAAGGATATCCTTGTAGGCCTGAACTCTTGTATGCCTGAGGGTTACCCGAGGGTCCATGAGGAACTCATGGAGGTTGTCCCTAATATTGTTTCCAACCACGTAAATTCCCTCATTGAAGCTCTTCCCGAGGGAAAGGAACTACAAGAGGCAATGTTGAGTCTTAACCCAGAGAGCGCCTCGGGTCCTGATGGATTTCCAGGATCTTTTTATAGGGAATCATGAGATATTATCAGTAGTGATTTGGTGGAGATCATTCAAGTTTACTTTCGTGGAGGTAGTATCCTGTGTGTTGCATGTGCCACCATGTTGGTCCTTATTCTAAAAATCAAGGATCCATCTTCTATTCAACATAATCGGCTGGTAAGCATGTGCGATTTTCTAAATAAGGTGTTGGCTTATGTCATTAATAGAAGATTATCAACATTCCTTCCCCAGTGGATATCTGGCAAGCAACAAGGTTTTGTGTAGGGAAGGTCAATTCAAGGGGCCATTGTCTTGGTTCAGGAAGTGGTAAGTGACCTTAAACGCAAGGTTTGTGACTCTAACATGGTTATAAAGTTGGGTATGGATAAGTCTTATGACTGGATCGAGTTGAGCTTCATCATTGTTAGGTCCACAAGGCTGAATACCCTGAGAGGGGGGTGAATCAGAGTATGACTAATTTAAAATTAAAGCCCGTTCTGATCTTGTTTTGCTGTTAAGCAAAACACTTTTATCCCTCTTTCCTGTTGCACAATATAAATAGAAAGTAAAGCAAGCACATGACACAACAATTTTTACTTGGTTCACCGCTAAGGGCTACGTCCAAGCAGCATACGCCGACAGGTTGTCGGTCGTACCAAATTCTACTAAACTTCACTAGCTGTGGATTACAAGGTTCGGGCACAGTCACTCTGTCCCAGGCTCACTGCCTTTACAAGGTTTAGGGTCAGCTCACTGCTTTCCCAAGGGTAACTCCCTGTTTCTCTCTCTTTGGCTCACTGCCGGTGGAGAAGATCACCTTCTTCCTCTTCCTTCGCTCACTGCTTTGGAAAGGATCCACTCACAGTTTATAGACTTGTAGGTCTCTTCATTTGAATGAATGAATGCATCTTTCTCTGTATGTAGATGCTTTGTTGAAGTCCAGCTTTCACCCGTAGATGAATCTCACTTTGCATCGAAGGTATCGGGCAATCTTCCAGCTTTCACGCAGCCCAGAAACACTGCCGTGAAACAACCTTACTTGGCGCGCAGGTCTAACCCGGCGCGCAAGTCTCGGCGCGCAAGTCCACCTCAGACACTTGCGCGACACAAGATTCTTCAATTCCAAACTTGCGCGACACACTTCCCTTTACGCCCAAACCAATATTGGCGCGCAACAAACAACAATCGCCCTTCTTCAAATATGGTGCGCAAGTCCCACTTGCGCGACACACCACCATTTGCGCGACCACCACACCTGCGCGACAGGAGCTCTGATTCTTCAAAGTGTTGAACTCCGTTAAGAAATGAGGAGGGGTGGTTCAGTATTTATAGGCATTTTGAACACCCTGCGCGACGTCGCGCAAGTCTCCTCTCGGCGCGCAAGTCTCGGCGCGCAGGTCTCTTCCCCTGCAAGTCACTTGCGTGACCCACTTCCAAACTTGTGCGATCTTCTTTCCTTTGCCATATTTTGAAGTTCTGATCTTGAAAAACATATGGCGCACAAGTTTCCAATCCTCCTAGGTACTGGCGCACAAGTCAATTCACGGCGCGCAGGTCACTTGCGCGACCAACCCAACACTTGCACGACCCTTATCCCTCTGCCATTTTTCCATGTTCTGATCTTGAAAAACACTAGGCGCGCAGGTTTTCTTTCATGCAAGTACACGGCGCGCAAGTCTCTTTGCCAAAACCACTTTTCTCCTTTCGTCGATTTTCAGGCCAAAAAATTTGGCAAACACTGAAAAACGGCGCCACATTGCATCTGTTCTTTTTGTACCGCCTCCAGACCATCCATTTCATTTGTCGACATTCTTGAAACAAACATGAATCGTTGACCACAGCTCTTGAACTCGACATTCCACCATGAGATCCCCTTTGTCAACAAATTTGTATGTCATTGTTTGCTTTGTCAACAATCACAACACAGATGTCCACTCTGTCAACAAACACAATCAGCTCAAAAATGTTTCAATGATACCTTGAAGGATTTTTGCCCAACAATCATAAAGGTGTTTGACAAGTTTGGGACTGTCTAATTTGGCTTTAGTCTTAATTTTTATATGCTTCAGCTCATGGCTTATTGTACATTTCATGGGGAAAAATTATGGATTCTTCAAGGCTATTCATGGGTTGAGACAAGGTGATCACATATCTCCAAGTATCTTTATCATTTCCCAATATGTATTGAGCCGCCTTATCAACAGGAACATGGAGAGGGGGAACATATTACCTTACCGATGCAGGAAACGTACTAATTGCACATCTCATCTAATGTTTATGGATGATACAATCATTTTTATGAATTCTATTTGGAGATCTATTTGTGGCATTAACAAGGTCCTTAGAGACTACTGCCATTGGAGTGGACAAAAAATCAACCGATCCAAAAGTAACATCCACACTTCAAACAGATGTACGGAAGGGAGGATCAATATCATGTCCATTGGTCTGGATATGAAAAAAGGGCGCCTACCCATGGAATATCATGGTACCCTAATATCACCAAGGAAGCTGTGAATTCACCATTTTGATCATATTGTTGGAAGAATCACAGTGTGTTGAACTGGAAAACGGTTTTTTATCTTTCGGAGGAACGATAACCTTAGTTAACAATTTTCTTGTATCAATCCCAATCCTTGATTTATCAGCCATTACGGCCCCGAAAGGAGTGATTTAGACCATTGACAACATTATAACCTCCTTCACATGGGATGCTCACTCATAGGGGAAGTGGAACTGGGCCTCCTGGGTAGGGATGGACAAACCTATTCAGTAAGGAGGAAATAATGTTAGAAGCCTCTCGGCAACCCTTCATTGCATGCATGCAAAACTTGCATGAGAGGTTATTGAGCATTGCACTCTTTGGGGAAGATTCATGGAGATTAAATGCTGAGGGAATGCAGAGAAAATAGGTTGGATCCATTCTTCCTTACGACTTATGATTCTCCCACATCTTATGTCCCTTCAACCTCACACCAGATGGATTGTTTGAAGAGGGGATATTTCATTTTGGCACCACAACTGGGCAGGCACCACACTTGGTTTTCTAGGCTGTCCAGTCCCAGACATTTCTTTCTGACAGGCAAGAGAGAATCCGTCTTTCACTAGAGCTATATTGGATGAAAACCAGCAGGAATGTTTTGAGCTTATTGGCATATTATACGATCCTAACAGGTGCAACTTCACTGCTTCTAGTTCAGGTGCATTCTCTATGAAAGACTATCGTTGGTCGATGGATGTCAGCAACCAAGGTGGTATTTGGGGTGAAATCCTATGCTGGAAAGTGATTCCTTCTAAATATAACTTTCTAGTCTGGAGAATCTGGAACTGTTCTATACCCACTGATGAAAACGTTAAAAAAATGGCAATCCACATTGTTTCCAGGTGCTACTGTTCCATGGATAGTCAGGAAGAGAGCTTGGATCAGCTGTTTTATAAAGGTGAATGAGCTCGTTCCATCTGGAACTTCTTTGGAGATTTCTGTAGGTATCACCTACAGGAGCTCTCAGAATCCTCATTTCTGGTGCGCTGGTTCAATGGCACTGATAACATCGGCCCTAAGAAAAAGGCTCGTGCTCTAGTGATGTCTGTAGGAGTTTGGTGCATCTAGAAAGCTCGAAACATGGCTCGCCATGAGGGGAACCTCTACTCAGGAATGACTCTAGTCTCCCGAACCAGGAAACTACTGCTTGATCTAGTATGGATCTTTAAGGACTGACCAGATGCTCCTACTCTCAGACCAGTTATTACGACCAACTTGCATGGCCCTCCCACTTCCATTGGCATGCATGGAAACTAGGTTCGCTGCAACCCCCACCCATCTGGTCCTAAACTAAATACAGACAGATCATGCGCCATGTGATTCATGAAAGGAGGTGGAGTGGTTCGGGACACAAAGGGTTCGGTCATCCTTGCATTTGCAGCCAACTTTGGGTGTGGCAACTCACTTCTAGCCGAAGCAATGGAAATGCATACTGGTCTTCAACTTTGCAATCAAAGGCATATTGATCTTGAAGCTGTGGAAACAGACTCAACAATTATCGGTAATGCGTTGCAATGCAAAGATACCACTCCCCGGTCAAATTTCCTATGTCCTTAGAAGATTCATCAGTTATTTAAGAGACAATTTGTAAATTTCCCATACCTGGCTGGAGGGTAACAAGGTTGCTGACCACTTAGCCTCTATGGAGGTCCAAGGGACTAGTGTTACTTGCTTTACTGAAGTGACCTAGTTGACCACTGAGGGGAAGAACCTTGTGATAGGGAATGCCTTTGGGCTTCATTATTTTAGACCTCTATAATCTTTGTTTTCTGATGTCTTGTAACTTTGTACTCCTTTATTCTAATAAATTTAATGCTGATGATGATGGAACCAGTGGTATAATGTGCAATGTGACCAATGGAATTATTAAAGGATTGTATTTTTTGTCAACCATGTATAGGAATCATTGGAAGCTTTTTAGAATGTTTTTGAGCTAATTTGGGAATCTCTAAGATGAATCAAAATATGTTTTGAAGTGATTTGAATAAATTTGGTAAATATGTTATCGAAACTAAAAATGAAAAAAATCCATGAGGAAACCTGCACATCAAAAGGGTCATCTATAATAGTTGGCAGGAAAAAATGGAACAGATGTGACTTTTCATAAGAATCGTGTAGATTTCATTAGGTTTATCTGGACCCTATGTTAGAGTCTTTGTCATTTCATGAGATATAGAATGTATTTTCATAAGAGTCATTTTAGAATGTAAGGGTTATTTGAAAAATGTAACAGTCCTCCGGATATTTCACATGGGTTTACTGAAAATGTGAATTGGCCATTTAGTTATTCCCTAAGGTCCATTCCTAGTTATGTGAGACATATAAAAAATGTAAGTCATTTTCTCTAATAAAAATTATTTACTGTCTGATAATTTGACAAAGTTATAAACTCTCATAGAAAATTGGAAGTGTGATTAGAATGTTATGCATGGATCACCTTGAGGCCAACAATAATAAAATATCCAGAGAAGAAGAATTTTTAGAAGATTAAATCAAAATTCAAATGGGAGGATTTTCTATTTTTCATAATCCCATAAATCACTAGTTTATTATCATGCAGTTATTATTCCTGAGTATGAAGTATGTTATTCCACAATGGTGTGTTCCAAACCAAAAAGAAGGCTAAGGGAGATACTAGCCAAAGCTAGTTCTGTGAAATGAATAAGAATTTTTTCACAATTTAAAATTCCACACCACAATATAATTACTTATTAAAATTTTTATACAGATATGAAGAATAATTTCTCGCAAGTTTTTGTGGATGATTTTGAAAAGGAAATCACTTATCAAATAATCTACAATTTTCATATGAAAATATTAAAAAATTATAAATGGTGATCACATCGAGGGTTTTGTCAATGTATTTTTTAATCAGGTGAAATGAGAAAATGGGTATTTTGGTATTTGGTCCAAGGATCATTGGGGAGATACCAATGTAAATAGTAAAATGAGGAAAATCATAGAAGGTCATGGAGTACCGATATTATGAAATTTAAGCTGGCATTGATTTTCTAATTTAATTAATTCTAGATTATTCCAAGATGCCAGGTTAAAGGGGAGAATATTGGTGTGAATGAATAAGTGTGATAAATAGTTATAAATATTTAGTTAATTATAAAAAAGAAGTTTTTTTTTCCAGTTTTGTTGGGAGTACAAAACATACAATTCTTGAGTGTTCGATGATCCAAGATTGTGAACCAGATCATTGAATATTTGAAAGTAGTGGGCATGGCTGATATACATGGGTTCATCCTTGGATATATGAGGGAGATATTCTTAAATAGGTGAGGATATTTGGATTTTGTTTATTTAAAATCCTTATAGGAGGATCAACATTGTTTCTGAAGAATTCTGGAGTAGAATTGATCATCCTCAGTTCGTTTATGGTTGATCTTTAAGGACTAGAGTGATCCATTATAAAAATATCAGTACCAATCATGAAACATCATATTTTCATAGGGATGTGGATGTCCGACCTTCCATATGTTTTTTTTCTAGAGTAAATTCATTCATTATAGGTGTTGTGAGAATAATGGAATCTTCTCAACCCAAACTATAACCACTTCTATACACGAGTGGGAAGTCTATAAATCAACATCCACCTAATCATAATAAGGAGTAGGTGCCCTCATTGGTGTTGAGCCTTTTAAAAACATGGGTGTTCCCTATGTTACTTTCATTACTATTATTATCAGGTAGGTGGATATTTAATATTTGTGTGGATCGGATTCAAACAAGTCTCATGGATTTATTTCTAAAAGAAGAAATTATAAAAGAAGCAATCATGATTCAACCCTCCCATCTCCATGGTGAAATGTATTCCTGAGGCATTTAAACTGGTATCTAGCATCCTGGGTTCTCTCTATAAGAACCGAAAGTGGTTGAATGTACACAAAATAAATTCTTTCAATAGAATATATATTACTAACTTTGGTGGATTCACTATCATGGCTAGAAGAATAAGATGATACCTCAAATTTTGTGAACTAGCCTTAAGTTTGTTGATACAGTTACTGTGAGATTTCCACATATTGAGTAAGATTCATGAATTTAGTTCACTGATAATATAAATTTTGAATTGGATGAAAAGGATAGAAATAAAATACACATGTCTTTATTAAATAAGATTGACACTATTATGATGGGGTTCAAATAGCTAAAGAAATTTGGGAATAACTAGAAATACTTTGTGAAGGAAATATAAAAGTTATAGAAGATATATAGAAGAATGTTTGAGGATATCAAAATGGATGACAAAGAAACCATTGAGTAATACTTTAGAAGAGTCAAGTAATTAGTTAGAAACAACATAGGATTTAGATAAAAACTAAAAGGCTCAATAATTATCAAGAAGATAACGAGGGACTTTCCTAATTGGTCTGATCCTAAAAAATTCATTATAAGGCATAGAAGACTTATATTTGGATGAACTAGATAATATTATTGTTTCTTATGAAATTAGGAAAGCTCCATATTTAAATAATAAGATCAAGGAATAAATAGATTTTGAATCTATGAGAAAACTTAAAGTAAAAAAAAAGATGGGAACTCAAGTTATTCTGAAGAGTAAGAAGGAATGGTTGAAGAGTCTAAGAGAGTTATGGGTCTTATGAAAGGAAACATAAAAAAGGGAAAAGGAATGTGCAAAGGAAAACTAACATTAAAATTCATCAAATTTATAAGAATTGGAAATTTTTCAATCATTGTTCAAATAATAAATATGGCAAGTACAAGATTGATGAAAAATGGAGAAACCTATGAAAAAGAAATGGGATAAAAGATAAAAGAATGGTTTAAAATATGCTAAAACAAATAAAATAATTATTGGAAGGAAGAGAGGAATTGTGATAAGAAAAGAAGAGGAATGCTATTCTACTTCATGTAGCCACTGAGAAGAATAAGTTGCTAAACTTTTCATAAACTTTATGGAACTTTTTAGAAAATATAAGTAATCCTCAAACTATGGAAAAGAAGAAAGTGAGATAACATACATAGAACAAATGTTGAAATATAAAATCGAATCCCATCTTAAGAAGAACACCAAACTCAATAAGTAAATCAAAATATTGAAGAAATATTATTCTATGAAGAATAATTGAAAGGGAGATTTTATTTAAAGTGAAGTTGATTACAATGGTTAAGTAAAGAAACTCAAGATGAAATTTTATTTAAAAGACAAAATAGTAAAAGATCTGGAAGGAAAACTAAATATTAAAGGAAAATATTTAAGAATAAAATAGTAAATATATCATAAAGATGAAAATCTATAATTAAAATGAATAAGGACTTCAACAAATATGTGAAAGTTAATGTTGTATCCTCCCAGGCCACTAAGAAGACAAACTCAAAATGTAGGTTGAATCGTCTCATGCTGAAAAAAAATAAATTTATTATTTCTCAGAATTTAGGATCATAAATCAACTATGGTCTATTTTAGTCCAAGAGGAATTATGAAAAATACTCTTCTACACCAAAAGTATAAAATTATATGTTAAGAAAAACCAAGCCCCCGTGATAAAAAACACAATATATTGCAGGAAAACATCAATTAGTTTCTACATATTAATGATTCACATTCAATTGTTATTATTGGAGCTCTATAAATTTTTGGATAAAGCCTACTAATGATGGTAAAACAATTCATTACCATGGAGACATACAAGGCATGAATTGCGGGGACGAAATTCTAAGAAAGTCAAAAGAGATAATCAAATAATGCAAGATGTGACTAAAAATTCATTAGGTCTGTCTACACAGAACATGCATGAATGCTTGGAAGAAATTTGTGTTATCTTTAACCAGTGATTTTATTGTACTGAAGAGTGCATGACTAATCTTCCTAGGTATCCCCCCCCCCTTTTTGAGTGGAAATGAAATTTATAAAATTAATGAAGATGAAAAGTCGCTCCTTTCCACAGTTGCATTGAATGATTGCAAGAGAAATAAATCATAGATTATTGAAAATATACTTTCCTCTCATATTATTAGCGACAAAAAAATATATATGAATATTTATGGAGGGTCTGCGACCTTTGAAAAGGATAGTTCTATAAAAATTAAAGGAGTTGGTTTCGTTGTGATTGAATCTCAAAACCATAAATCCAATGATTTACTACTTATTGACAGGATTAGAGAAGTTCTAAAAAGTGTGATTTAACTCTATGATAAAGTAAATGAGGTTATTTTCATGAAATGATCATATTTTATGAAGAACATAAAGTATGGTAGTATTATTTTTCAAGTAAAAATAACAACTGGTAATCTATTTAAAATTGGTGACCCTACTAATTCAAATTATTTGAGTACCTAAGATGAAAGCAAGTTGTGGCATAGTTGACTTGGCCATCTTTCCCATTGGAGTTTGAATAAAATACGAAATAATGGTTTTGATGAATTATTTTCCTCAACTAAAGAGAGGGAGAGAGGTGATGTTTTTGAAACTTTACTGAACGGTAAAAATGGTTCAAATAACTCATTAAAGAGTGGAGATTGGTCTACTAGACCACTTGAATTTATTTACACTGAATTATATGGATCTATGAGTCAAATTTCAACTATAGGTTATCTATATTTCACTACATTCATTGATAATTTCATCCAAATGAACAATGTCACGCTTATAAAGCATAAGCCTAAAGCATTGTATTTTAATAAAATATTAAGTAGATTGGTTGAAAAATAACTAGAAGTCTACATACAAAATCTGTGAGTTGATAATGTGAGGTGATATTCTTGTAATTATTTTGAAATATATCTTTAAAATAAAAGAATCAAGCACCAATAATGTAAACCATATACTCCCTAATAGAGTGGGGTAGTAGAAACAAAGAACAAAAGTTTAGTTGAGGTGGGTAGAACACTGATAGCTGAGCACAAACTCTAAAAATTCATCTAGAGGGAATCAATATACACTACAATAAAAATATAGAATATATTTATACTAAGACCTGAAAAATATGACATCATATTAAATTTCATATAAAAAATGTTAATAGTATAGTATATTAATAGTTTTGGTAGTCTATGTTTTATGATGATCAAATACAAAAAACTGGAAAAATTTAATGATAATGAAGAAGAATGAATCATAATTGGATAATTATTCAAATATAGATGCTATAAGTGATGGAATAAGATGATTCAAACAATAGTTGAGTGTTTTGATGTGAAGGTAATTTAAAATCAACCAAACATGGTTGTGAAAAATAAAACAGATTTGGAAGATGTTGAATTGGAAAAAATGTAGATTTTAGATAAACTTAATAAATGAGTTGGAAAAGAACCAAATAATACATATGTTGCTTTTAAATAGACAAGTGATGAGGATGAAGTTCTTGGGAATGAGATGTTAGATTATTAAAGATTGAAGGAATATTTTAAAGAAAAAAATATTATTAGAAATTAAGAGGGCCCCATATAAACATGATGAAGATCGAGAGTTGGAAATTAGTAAAATCTCATTTCACAGGTTAAACCAAAAAAACATGTCAGATGATATTGAGCATAAGTAATAGATTAATTCCATGAATAAAGAAATGGATTATATTGAGAAAAAAAATCTATTTGGGGTCCTTTAAACAAGAACTTATGAGAAAAAATTTACATGTACCAAGTGGGTATTCAGAAATAAACATAAGGAAAATCTTGAGGTGCTAAGGAACAAAGCTAGATTTGAATGTAAAGGTAATTCAAAGGTGGAAGGGGTATATTTTATAGAAAATTTGACACCAGTGTCAAGACTCTATCAAAATGTTTCTTTCAATACTGCCTCATAAGAATTACAAATTACATTAGATGGATGAGAAGTCTAATCTTATAAATTTAAACATAGAAGAATAACTTTTAACTGAGAAACCTAAAGGCTTTACACATGATATTGATTACAAACAGGTGTGTAAATTAAAGAAAGACTTGTATGGTTGAAAGTAGGTCACTCGAGCTTGTTACTCAAAACTAGAATTTTTTTTGAAGAAATTCTTCTTTTCTAAAGGAAAGTTGATGAAAACTTATATTTAATGGTGTTAACCATGTGTAATCTAATTATAATAGTTTATGTTGATGAAATATGTTTCACAGGTGATAAGGTTTATTCTGATGAGGAATTTTAATATTAAATGATGGTTTTTGTTAAAATGGGAAAACTCGGTGAAGTTAACTACTCTATGGGATTACCCGTTATAAAAATTCATAACCACATCTTCTTATCCAATGAAAATTATTCTAGAGAATTATTGCAAAAAAATTTCATGGAATATTCCATGGAATTTTCAACCCACATTAATGTTGGAATGAATACAGGAAAGGATGAAGCTAGAAAACTATAAATCAAAAAGGTTTTCAAAATATAATTAGAATTATAATTTATAAAAAATAATCAATACCACATGTAGTTTATATAGTGATTCTTTGTAATATATTTTTGACGATGAAAATTTTTTCTTGAAAAGACTAAAGGATGAAAACCCCCTTTTGAGAGTCTTTTGGGAACATTTTGTCCACAAAAAGCATTCCACTAGGTTGTATACTCATAAGACCGGGGAATAATTCATTTATTTGGCTTCAATTTTACTAGTTGTGCAACCCAAGATAAATTACATCAAAAAAATTATGGACATTTGACATTATAATTCTAAAAAAAATACATCAATGGAAATTATGGAATAACATCCATAAGATTGTGAAACTCAAAATATTCATAAACAAAAGTCAAAGACCCAAAAAACATGTACTCTCTTGAAGAAATTAATCCTTCATGAAATGTTTCTTACAAAGGATCTGTAACTTATAAATACCCCATATGTGAGTCTCCAGACCTACAGTCTTTAATTTAGTGCTCATAAATACCTTATTTACATACCATCTTTGAAATGAATTGATGTGACCCAATTTTGAACATCAATAATTACAATATCACCAAAAAATATTGATCCATATACATTCAAAGTGCCTTTTAGGTTTAGAGTTTTAGAATGTCATTAAAAACTTTTAATAGAAAAAGCCCATTTATTTCTCATCAAATAGACAATGTTTTCAATATATAAGATACTACGTAATCCATAATAAGTCTTTAATATCTCACAAAAAATATATACCAATGCTATTTTCTTCTATACATTTCATTTATAATAACTTGATTCAAATCATGGAAAAGTAGAAACATAATAAGGGAATATCTATCACTCAGTAAGGGAAACCATATATCAAAAGTTATTAGGGTTTGACTAATATGACATGAATAAAGAAGAGTCAGAGAATAACATATAACTGAACACCTGAGACTGAGATAAATCCATGGATGAAAAAATAATATAAACAATCCCATGGATAAAAATATCTATTTTCTAATATATTAGATGCATATTGTCGGTAAGCTAATTCTATGCCCTAATCCAAGACATCATGATTTTAGACATCTTGATCTTATTTTCAAGGTTGTGTTCTTAACCTATAATTTTTTCTGGACAAGTATAACCCAAAATACCCAATCTATTTTGAATTATGAGACATACCAATACATTGATGATCTATCTATACCAAGCCCCACCCATAGTTAATTATGTTCTATTCATTCATCTTATAAAGGAAATAATAAACTATAAAATACATAACCATATTTCCTTAGAAGTTAACAAACATCCATATTGAAATAATAAGTATGTTGATTGTAAATATTTTCCCAATCAATAAATGGAATAGCTTCTATGTAAGAATACCTCAAACTGACACTTTGTAGAGTCATGTAACAATGTAAAGTGAATAATTTCCCCCATCAATCTATTTATGACTATCTGGGTGAATTCTATTCAAACAGTGTAAAGAAAAATAGGTTATTCATAGAGGAGCCAACAAGCCCGTACCTGAGTAGTAAGGGCTCCTGCTTGGCATCCAAGAGACCCAAGTTCAAAACCAGGTGGGGGTGAATTTCCGAGTACTGTAGAAGTTAGTGTTCGGTACTGTTGCAGCCGGAACTATTCACCCGATTTGGGCATTCGGGCTACCGGTTTGGGCCTACGGGTCTCAAGAGCCTTCAGGTCATCAAAGGCCTTCGGGCCACAAGGTCTTTGGGCTACAAAAAGACTATGAAGTAGCCCAGTTCACACAGAACAGGCCCCAGAAGAGGATCAGAGCAACAGGAGTAGCAGCCACCGGATGCAGAGCTAACTGGATTGGAAGAATGAGAGGGTATGACAGCCGCCATCGGGACCAAGCACCATGCAGCTTTGTACGAAGCAATGCTAGCCGATCAACAATGCAAGGTGGGGAGCTAGGTGACCAATGACGCAAAAGCTGGGGAGGGGCAATTCAAGTGGGCTGGGCCTACGAGTCATGTATTGGGCATGGTATGCCTTTGGGTCTTCGGGTCATGTATTACAAATCAGTCGGGCCTTGTGCCTTGGGCCTATGGGTCATGTACGAGTTCTCCTTCAACCCTTAAAAGTGGGATTATCCATAATAAAATAAAAAAGAAGGCCTTCGGGCCATTCGGGCATAGAGGAAAGGCAATAAAAAATCATGTATATAATATAGGATGATTTGGAAATACAAAGGTTGTGATGGATTTCCACAAGTTTAATATCCCAAAGTAAAATAGTATGAAGTTATTTAGAAAGTAATCCACAAAAAATATATACAGAAAAAAAAGAAACCAGTGCTGAATACAAATCACATCTCAATGAAATAAAATTGAGATGAAAAACTCCTTACGATAATTGTAATGTTAGAATCAAAATAACATGAGAGGGATAACATGAAATTCAAATATTATGAAATAAAATATATTCATTATATGTAAATTAAATAGGGTAGTTAATACACCATATAAAATAAAACATGGTGTGTAATAAGAAATATTTATCAAGGAGATGAAAATTTAGACAAGGAACCCCTTTCTAGTATCATAATCGTTGAGGTAAGAATAAATTGATAATGTCATTATAAGGAAGAATTATAGAACCCCATAATTAAAGGAGGAAATACCATAAAAATTATTCATTTAGTAGAAAAAATAAAACTTGGAACAATATAGTTCAACAAGAAAGTTTGTAACTCAATGGATTAAAATTGAGTTCGAACAAACCCTTACAACCTTAAAAAATTTTGAGTCACAAACCCATGAAGGAAATGTCTCAAAATAAAACATTAAATACCCTTAATAATGAGAGGATCATGATAAAAATGTTAAACAGGAAGTGGATACACCATTACAATGAAAAGAATGTGTATAATGAAAAATATTTCACAGGGGTGAAAATTTGAGATATGAAACACTTACGTTATTGGTAACATAAGATTCAAACGATCTTGATAGGAAGATCACGAAATGGAAATTAAAATCCCATGAAATTTATTATATTTAAAATATTAAAGAAATAGGGTAGTGAATACACCATATAAATGAAGTAATAGTGTGAAATACTAAACACATCTCATAAAATAAAATTTGTGACAAACAACCCCTTATAACCATAGAAACATTAAAATCAAGACCACTTGAAAGATATGATTTCAAGTGAGAAATTAAATACCATGAATAATGATAAGATCATGTTATAGAATATTAAAGGGTAAGACAATAAATAATTACAAATAAAAAATGATTTACTATAAGACATATTTCTCAACAGGTGAAAACTTGAGGAAAGAAACCCTTAAAAGCAACATAATCTTAATTTCTGTCTTCCACTAAAGTGCACAAATATAATTGAAATACTTGAATTTTACTTGGAAGATTCCACAAAAATAGAGTAATTAAGAAAATTTATTGTGACATTAGTCTCAAGTAAAACGAATAGCATTATAAAGGATGGATAATGAGAATATTTCTAAGAGGGAAATATATTGTTTGAGTGTTCTTGAAGCTGTGGTGAGATGCCCCCTTTATAAGTGGTTATATTGGAATGTTTTGTGGATATTTCATCTTAATATAAATAGAACACATGTTACACATGTTAAGAATACTCCAAAATGGACAATACCAGATTGAGTGTTGAGATAAGGTCAAGCATCCCTCAACTGTTCATTTTGAAAATTGTTTTAAACATGTTTTTACTTCCTTTACTCTAATAATTTTCACTTTTACCATTTTCCTTTAACCATGGAAACTAATTTCTTCATAAGTAATTTAATTTTGATGTCAAAAAATAAAATGGACCTTATTAAATAATTTTTACATACTGATTCCATATATCAAAAACATTTTATCATATATATTTATATGTCTAAGAAAAAATTATTTTAACATTAGAGCATGTAATGATCAAAACTCGTTTATAGAAAAAGTGTATTATTAAGATTAAAATTTATGTCTAGGAAAAAATTATAAATATATTTGATTTTAATAAACAAAATGGTTTTATTATAAAATAAATACTGGTTACGTGGCATTAAAATCTGGCCAAAAATCAGTTTTTCCAAAATAATATTTAATTTAAAAAAGACCAAAAACGTTTTTATTGTAAAATATTACATAAGTTTATAAAGATAGGTTTTATAAACTAATAATAGTATTTTAAAATGTTTTTTTAATCCTTAAAATCATATTTGACCATGAAAATTATTTTATAAGTTCTTAATTTATAATTAATTATTTATATAGTCATAAACATTGTGATTTTAGTAAAACTTGATTTTTTAACATTAACCTAAAAAATAATTATTTCAGAAAAACATGAAAAACTAGTCATAAAATAATTTTGAAATTCTAAATTCAAAAATAATGTTATTTTTATAAAATATATTTTTTAAAATATAGATATTTAGTTATTTAAATGAAAATAAAAACATAAAAAACTCTTTATTAAAAAATGGATTTTTAAAATTCAAGTGGATTTAATCTCAATTCATTTAAATTTTAAAATTATTGAATTTTGACATAATAGTTTATAAATATATTTATTAAAATTTATGATAAACTTTTAACTATGATCAATTGAATTTATTTTGGTAATATACAATACCCCCTCTTTTTACATTGTTCTTCGGAACAAACCCTTTATAAAAAATAATCAAATAAAAAAATAGTATATAATTATTTTAATTGATTATTATCTTTTTATTTAGTAATGATTATATTATGGATGTAATTTTAATATTTCACAATTATTCTATGTCAAATTTTTCTTTAGTTCAGTGTTATTCTTGACATAAGCAATCAAAGACACTATCAATTTAAAAGATCTAAAATCTCAGGTCGTTACACTATCAAACCACCATTTCAAGGGAAGGATGTTATAACAAAGATACCAAAGAACTCAGTTTGTGTTAACTTATTTCATTATTAATGAAACCACTACAATGGATTCCAAATAAAGAGAATATTCCATGAAAACCTCCACACATTATCTTTAGTATATTGGCTTATTTTCCCTCATCCTCCAATCAATTTCCTTCTTTCTCCAAAATATTTTCATGAAGTATGAAGGCACATGGGTCCTTTTGTGAATTTTTCTTGAGCCAATCATAGGTTCACGTAACACCCAACTTTCATGAAACTCACATAATCGTATCCAATTTGATGCCTACTTTCATAAAACACAGTTTCATCAATGTTTTGTACTCATAGGATACCCAAAAAACTTCAGTACACAACACCATCATAAACATCTCTATAACCTTTGTTTCACTTTAGTGGAACACCCACATAATCCCCACTCATACCTTCACATCTCCCTAGCATCACCCAAGTAGAAACATATTTTTGTATTCCCAATTGATGCTCCCCCAAATCCTAGGAAATATATAGGGATCCTAATAGGTGTAATCCAGAATAATGAAACCATCATGGGAAAAGCCTTGGTCCTACCAATAATCCATGACCAAAAAAATCTAAGTTGCATGACTTTAAACTACATAACTCCAATGACTTAGTTGCACGATGTTAAAATGAATGACACTTTCAACTACTTATTAAATTAAAATAAAATCTTAACTTATGTGCCAAATATTGGATTCCCTAAGTGATGAACTCAGGATGCCCAGTGAAATGAGTGTTGGTTGCCTCATGTGATGAGCATGGGATGATTTCCACCATACTAAGAAGCTTAAAATGCATTCTGCGAAAACATCCCAGCATAAAAAATTTAAACTATATAGAACTGATGTTCTAGTTTCATGACATCAAACTTTAAAACAATGTCATCATCACATGATGTTAAAATACATGAAAATTTCCTCAATTCATGAAGTTAAACTTCATCCTTACCCTATGTGACAAATAAAGTATCCCCTATGTGATGAACTCAGGATGCCCCATGTGACAAGCATATGATGCCTCATGTGATGATTGTGAGATGATTTCATCATCCTTTGGGTGGATCTAATGTATAAGCCCCATGTCATCCCTTGATGTTTTCCCTTTTCTGACATAATAGTCTTTATCGGATGATGTTAAATTTCATCACATGGATCTTTCACATGGCCATAAACTATACACCTGAACTACATGGTTTTGATCCTTGTCACTTAGCAGAGTATGTAAGATGCCTCTTATAGGTTCAATCCCAACTACCAAAAAACCATATTTTCCCCAATTAATTGGGATGCCTCATGTAACAAGACTAAGATGACCATATAATCTCTAAAATTACAATCCAAATTCCATCACCCGAAGTGTTCTCCATACCTCCTAGGTCCCCTCATCCCATTCATCAGGTGAAATAACATCAATGGATCCCAAGTTCCATCACCCTGCTCCCATAATGATACATTCTTTCACGGATCCTGGGGGACTATTACCCATATCCTATTGGAGATTGAGTAGAAAATAACCATCAAAATCTCATCCACCTTCATGATTAGGGATCCAACCTTCCTCTAAAAGTAAAGACCATATTTTTTCCATCTCATGAGTGATATCCAATAGGGAGAACTAACCCCAAGATGTAGGTCATCTTCCTTATTCAAGGATCAACTATCACTCCTACCACTATAACCGCATTCACTTCCACCCTGACCACTATACAAGGAGATGTCTTTTACAAACTGTGATTGAGAGCCCCACTTCCCACCAGGTGTGTCAGGCTAAATCTTCCAACCACCGAAACTATCAACAATCTTAATGGAGGTTCTCCTCATGATGAATGAAAACATTGTTGGTATTCCCTAAAGAAAAAGTAACCACGAAGTTCAACCCCATGACAAGTAACCTTGAAGGTCACTGTAATGACCCGATATTTTGGATCCTTTAACTTGATGCTATCTTTGGTAGCCTATGTCACACACAACACCAAAATAACACAACACCCAGCTAAAACAAAACATAATATATTAAAAATACATGAATAAAATAATCCTCAGTAAATAAAAATATTATAATCAATTAAAATAATTTCATATTATTATTTTATTTGATTAATATTTATTGAAATGATGCCTTTTGAAGAACCATTTAAAAAAAGAGGTATCGTATTTTACCAAAATAAAATAAATTTATCATAGTTAAAAGTTTATTATAATAGTTAATATTTTGATTTATAAACTATTATTTTAACATTCAATTATTTATAAATTTATATGAATTAATATTAAGGACACTTTAGGTATGAAGTCATTTTTCAATAAAAAAATTTTCTTTATATTTTTTTTTCATTTAAATAACTTGATATTTTTTTTATAATTTGAATTTGATAAAAATAAATAAATTTTTTAATTTAGAAATTTAAAATTTTCTTAGGGATATTTTTTAATATTTTTATGAAATTATTTTTTTGGAGAATAGTTAAAAATACAGCTTTTATTAAAATCATAGCATTTATGAGTATATCAAGAAGTAATTATAACATAAAAACTTATAAAATAATTCCATGATCAAATTTTTATTTATGGATTAAAACTATACAATAAAAGATCATATTATTAATTTAGAAAACTTATATTTAATAACATATATAATATTTTACAATAAGAACTATTTTTTGTCATTTATTTTAATTAAATATTATTTTGGTAAAGTTTAGTTTTGGATTTCATTGAATGACACATAAATTTTATTTATTTTATAATAAAATAATTTATATCATTAAAATAAATTACATCGATAATTTTATCCTACACATAAATTTTATTCTTCAAATACACTTTTCTTAAAAACAGGTTTTTGCACATTACATGAGTTAATGTTAAAATTAATTTTTATTTCACAAAGAAATTTTATTTTATGAACTGGAATTATTTTTTGAAAAATTAGGTATAAATAATGTAATAAGGTCCAATTTACTTATTCACATTAAAATTAAATAACATAGGAAAAAATATTTTACCCCAATAAAAAATGGTAAAAGTGAATAATCTATGAGTAAAGGACATAAAACATGTTTCAAAAATGATTTAAAAAAAGTGATTGGCTGATTATTAAACTTATATCATCCCCCAATACATTATTTTTTATTTTGGATTCCTCTGGACATGTGAAACATGTTCTCTCTTTATATTAAGTTGAAATATTTACAAAATTTCATTCTTATCACTTATAAAACGGGCCTCTCACAACCCCTTCAAGACTATAAATATCCAAGAATTTTGTAACATTATATTTTTGAAATACCAGTGATGGTGGTGTTTTAGGGGAGTTTCTGAGGGATTTTAGTATTTCATGGTGAAGTCATAGCTGAAATTTCATCCATTGAATGATTTTGTGATGTGGAAGCTTATGTGGCACTGTAAAGGGAGTGTTTGCAACATGAGGAATTTAGCTATGGTGTGGAGCAGTGGAGTTTTTCATTATTACTTTTTTATAGCTATGACATGGATTCTAGGCTATAGTTTGGAGCCTTGGGGGAGGGATTCTGGCAGTTCTGTCCATTTTGGGACAATTGTGTTATAGATCCTACCTATTGAGTGGACTTATTCTTAGTGATTGAATACTATGTTGTGGTGGATTTTCTTATTTCATGGTCCATATCCTTGTTTATAAGATCTATAGTGTGGAACATATCATGTTTCTCAAACATATTTTCACTATCCCCATTACAGCATGGTGTTTCCCTTCATGTAGTAGTTTCATCTTGTGTTAGCACCTTTGCATCGTAGTGTAGGATATTGAGCCTTGGTCTTCTAATTTAAAGTTTAGACTATAAATTCAAAAAACCCTTTGTACCCCATCATTACTCTACATTTTATCTTAGTTATTTTTTCATATAGGTGTGTCTCTACAAGGTATTATATCCCCCTTTCATCAGCTTTCACCCCTGACCTTAAGAGATCAATTTTTGGTGATTCTAGGTGAGTTCAATTCTCTTCACTTCCCTATTTTCTTCCTGTTCATAATCTATGGAGGGATTAAATCAAGGGAAAAATTGGTTTAGTGATTCATTGGATGGAAAATTATGTGGGATGTAATGTACTAGGTTTATTTATATTCTTCCTTATGTTGTATTTCTTGGTGGTTTTCTTCCTCTTATATTATCCTTGCACAATGATTTAGAAATCTTTGTTATAGGTATGTGATTTGATTTCTCTACATTATACTTCCATACATGAGATTATCATTTTATCTTTCTATTTGGTGAGTTTACGAATTAGAATAATAATCATAATAATTAGGACTAGTGAAATTGAAAGGGGATATTGTGATGCACTTGTGGTTATCGATTTTCTATATTTTGTTGATATTGTTTCATTTTATATGCTTGTTGTTCAATTATTCATTATAGTGATGGATTTATTTGATAAATACCTTTAAATGGTTAATATTTAATTCTAGGAGATAAAAAATACTAAATTGGTATTCTTGTTTTATGCTTTACTTTTTGTGTGTAGATTTTTTACCTTGGTGGTGTGCGGTTTGGTGGCCTTGGTTATTTATGACATGGTGGCCTTGTTTGTGATATGATGATTGGACATCGTTATTTCTCAATAGTTGCATGGTATCTATGGATAAAGATTTTTTTGGGTGAAAATTTAAACTAATAAATAAATGAATAAATCTTTGTTCATGATTTGTTATATAAAATAATCCAAAATGGAAATTGAGTTGGGGATCTTTGTGTGATGATTGTGGTATGTGGTTCTATATTAGAGTAAATTCTTAGTAGAGTGATATCAGTGGGGTCCTAATAGTAGTTGTGGTGGTGCTGTTAGAGTGGACCCATATGTGAGAGATTTTGTGATATTTCTAATTACTTGTGTTGTTTTATGACTTTTATAAGCACCCACCCAATTTAGGTAACCCAGATGATACACCGAGACTTAGGGGTGTATTTTCCTTAACATCTTGGATGGTGAGGATACGAATGGTTGAAAACTCTATATCTTATTATCTCTCTTCAACAATAGATTCTAGTGACACTTGTGGTGGATGATGAGATATGTGGTGGGGGACTTATATTGTATTATGAGGACATGATATTGAAATCCAATACATTCATGACACCCTACACCATTGGTTTCCTTATACTTAATATGTGGTTTTTTCCATGAGACTCAATATATTGTTAGTGAAAAGGAAAATGATATATGGTTGGTGTTTTAATTTGTGGACATGGAAGGGATGGGAGAAAATGATGTCTTCTCATTAGATGAGAGTGGAAAATCAATTGAGAAGTGGTTTATATTCACCTTTATCTATATTCATAGGATTCTATTTTATGCTCCTAGATGTTTTATTTTGTGAGTCTACCTTTGTGCAGTTGGGGGACTAGTTGAACAATGTATGTTCTAATTAGTTTTTCTATTTATTCATCAATACATTTGTATTTTATTTTCACCTTTTCACGATAGATCCTAGTTCTGACTCTATTGAGTTTACATGATATGATCACCCTGTGTATATATGAACTATTTTTAGGTTTGTGGGAGGGATTTGGTGATCATATTGGATAGTATTAGCTATGATATTGGGTTTTTACCATTTCTAGCACATGATTTTAACTTATTTTGGTATTGTTTTATCATTAGTGATGTTTTTACCAATTTTTGTTCATTCATATGAGATATTTATTATAGGGTCACTACTACAAAAACGGGCAAGGGAAGCGCCCCCTTATATCAGCGCTAAGCAAAAGCACTGATAAAGGTTACCCTGTATCAATGCTAAAATTTTAGCGCTGATACAGGGATTCTTTATCAGCACTTTTCTAGCGCTGATAAAGAGGCCTTCTATCAGTGCTAGAAAAGCGCTGATAAAGAATCCCTATATCAGTGCTAAAATTTTAGCGCTGATACAGGGTAACCTTTCTCAGTGCTAAAGAAGCGTTGATAAAACGACGCTTTATCAGCGCTAGAAAAGCGCTAATAAAGAATCATTGTATCAACGATAAAATTTTAGTGCTGATACATGAATGATTTATCAACGCCTTTTTAGCGCTGATAAAGAGTACCATTATCAGCGCTAAAAAAGCACTGATAAAGGATACCTTTATCAGCGCTAAAATGCTAGCGCTGATAAAGGTAGTCTTTAACAACGCTTTGTTAGCGCTGATAAAACCTTAGTCCATTTTTTTATAAAGTCGGTTGCACAATGCCCTCGTTTTATCGCGACCTAAAGCTTTCGCGGTACTGGAACCCTGAGACTCCCCTCTGCCGCCTGCTGAGTTCATGTTGTGGGACCTCCGTCGCCCTCGCTTCTCATTGCCGGACCTCCGCCACCCTCGCTTCTCATTGCTGGACCTCTGCCGCCCTCGCTTCTCGTTGCTAGACCTCCGCCGCCCGCAACGGCCTCGCTTCTCGTTTCCGGACCTCCACCGCCCTCGCTTCTCGTTGCCAGACCTCCACTGCCCGCAACTCCCTCTTCTCGTTGCCAGACCTAGGTTGGATTTACTCTCATTTATTTGGGTTAAATCTTTATGGTTACGGAGTTTAATTGCATCCTTAGGGCCTTTCCTTAGTTCAGTTGGTGGTTTCATTCTGGTTTTGTGAAGATATTCAGAAATAGGTAGGTTGTTCCATTATTTGACATTGTTTTAGGCGTTTAATATGATTTATTTGGTTCTAAAATGGTTTTATAAATTGTCTGTGTTGTGGGAAACATGTTTTCCAATTTTTTTGTTGTGCGTAAGGGTTTGATAATGATTTGACTATTGTAAATGGTTTTTTTTCATGTGTGTTTCTATTATTGGAAGTGTGATTGTATAAAATAGATATAATTTTATATAGGGGGTGGAATTGAGCACAATGGAATCCTTATTGTCTAGGTGGGCAGACTAGGTCTAGTATATTAGGTGAATTAGTCAGGCCGATGATTGGTCTCCTTAATAAGGATATACATAACAACACTAACTAAACATTCATGTGCTAGGGATTGGAGGCTCAAATAGGACCTTCATGTTTAAGAGATGTGATCACCAAGAGTACTAGGATACTAGGACCCTAGTAACCCTAATACCTTAGAGATTTTCTATAGTGCTCATACTATTCTTACCATTATCTTTTCATGTTTACTTTCTCTTTTATTTCCAATAATGTTTTATTTAAATTGTATCTTCATTTTTCTTAAAAAATAACATGTTAATGTTTATCATAATGTCATTACATGGAATCTATTTTTGTTGTGTCCTACTAGGTATGTTGGCTCACACCTTATATACACCCTCAGGTTTATGTAGACCTTATTATGTTTTACCCAGTTAAAGGCAAGGTTCCCTTGGTGGTGATGGTGGATATATGTGCTAGTAGTTCTCCTTTTGGTGACTGTTATTGGTTGTGGAATAGGGATGTTGACCCTCATGTTTCATGGAGGCTTGGTTGTATTGTTGGTTCCCTTACCTTTTTTTGTTATTTTGGTTTTGGTTGAAAATTTTAAATTCTTATCCCATATTGTAGTGTTATCTTTTGGTCTATTATATTGTAAAATTTGGTTATGATATGGTGTTTGATTATTATGTAATATTTGTGATTTTTTTCCTGAAAAAACCATTCCCAAAGGTGTTACTCAATGCCTATGCACTAGTTACAACCCATGGGGATTGGTATTTCCCTTTGTACCTTCCCACGAGTTGGTTCAGGTGTCAAGTGGGATGACAACCTGGCCTAGTTCATGACAAGAAGTCTACACCATAGTATGGTTGTCTAAATCCTTTCTGTACCATGTCTATGGGAGGTTGCAACGTGGTATCTTTTTTTATAGTCTTAAATTCCATGAGCCCCATTTTATATTCTTTTTTATCCTACAAAACTCTCATTTGAAATCTTGATTCTTTAAGGCTTACAAGAGTCATTTCAACTCCTCCAAACTCCCTTCTTCTCAGATAGAAGCTCCAGTGGATGCGTTTGGTTTCTCTTTGATAAGGGGATCTCTCATCGATTGGAAATACTCTATCTCATCTTATATCCTCCTTATATAGTGATAAATCATCATATTTTTAGTGAATCTAATATTATTTTTTATTAATCTTGATTATAGGTTAGACTACTTGATCTACTACACCTTCATTATTCATTGACAGATCCCATTATGGGTGTTAAGTTGGGTTGATCACTAATTAAAGGTAGGTGGTTCCACAATGTTTCTTCCACACAATTGAAACTTTTTTCTCGATTTATTCACTATGAATTATAAAAATAATTTAATATGATTTGAATTAAAGTGGATTTTATTTGTGATTTTAGAGGCATGTATTTTTGAAATAAATCCCCTTCTTAGTTATTTTTTGTGTCATGTAATGATTTGAGAAACTATATATTTTAGTGGGAATATTTTATAAAATAATTAGCCTTGATTTTAAAAAAAATGATTAGAATATAATATGATTTGAAAAGGGAATATATTTTATGAAAACCTATGATTTGGTTTTGAAATGAAAATTCATGTTGAAAACTAAAATTGGGTATTTGAATGTAATAAATGAAATTATTTGTAATGATTGATTTTCCCATGTTTGGTTGATTATTTGATTTGAAGTATATGAAGCCAGGGTAATTAGTGGTAATTTGGATAAGAATGTTAGGATATAATCTCCTAGGACTAGATTTATGATGAAAATACTAACTTAAACATACTATGACATGAATTTTCCCCCAATGGGAATTTGAGTCCCGATGACTTGAGTCGTGGGATGTGTTCACACATTGAGCCAAGATCACTGATTGAGTTGTGTGAGGATCATATTACTAGAAACTAACCTACCATAGGGTTTGATACATGTTACTATGATATAATTTTTATTATTATTACATGACATTGATTATATAACTATTTTTTTCATGCCAACTAATTTATATAAGAGTTTTATATACATTGTTCATTTAAGTCGGTTTTTATATATCTTCCATCTTTTTGATTATGAAAGTATGTGATGTTAGAAATATGTAAATACTAAGACACCATATTGGTACATGTTACTAAGATTTATGTGTGACTATATACTTATTATATTTTCTTATTATTTCTTACACACCACCACTTGAGTCGAGTAACCTGATTGAAATCCATATTGGTACATTGGTTCTGACGTGGATATGGTTTTTTATGTGTTTGTGACATGTGTATGTGTGGATATATGGGTACTTAGGCATGATGATATTGAATGTAGGGCAGAGACCTAGGAGTGGTAGATGTATCATTCTTGATTATTCTTGTGTTTGGTCTGGGGTGATTTTAGGAAACTATAATGAATCTAAAGTAATTATATTTAATGAAGATGAATAAATAATAATGGTTAGGCTCTATTAATCACTATTTTTATAAGGAAGTGGTTCTCTTATACTGTATTTGGAAGTCTTGTTTTGTGTACTTGAACCATAAATACTAATATTTGAGATTCAAATAGGATGAAGATGAATAAAGATTGAATGGATGCTAATCGTTTAACAATAGAGTACGAGAATGAAGTGAAAGAGTTCATCAAGTTTGCAAAGGACAACGCAAAGGATCCTTCTCAAATCCTTTTTCCTTGTTTACGTTGTTGTTATTCTAGACTACTTACTTCAGAGGATTTGGAAGAACATTTGATATGTCACGGAATAGATCGGAGTTATAAATGTTGGAATAAACACGGAGAAAAAGTGAATGTAGCTACTGGATGGGATAAAACTGCGTTTTATGGATCATTAGATATGAATAAAAATATGGATAATGAAGAAGACCGTATGGAGGATGTGATTACAGATGTCAATGATGATGAAGATCGTATTGAGGAAATGACAAAGACAATTAAAGATGAACTCCATGATTGCCCAAAATTGTTTGAGAAGTTAAAGAGTTGTGAAAAGACACCATTGTATGCTGCTTGCACTAAGTATACAAAATTGTCAGCTATACTAAAGTTGTATAAATTGAAAGCAGGAAATGGATGGAGTGATGTCAGTTTTACGGAACTACTTGCTCTCTTGAATGACATGCTCCCGGAAGATAATGAGCTCCCAAGCCGGACATATGAAGCTAGACGAATGCTACACTCGATGGGAATGATTTCTGAAAGAATACATGCCTGCCCGAAAGACTGTATATTGTTTCGCAAGGAGAAAAAAATCACTTACATAATGCCCAAAGTGTGGTGCTTCTCGATACAAGAAAGATAAATCCAATCCTACGAAAGTTGTATGGTACTTTTCAATCATTCCAAGGTTTAGGTGTCTATATGGAAGTGAAGAAACTGCAAGACAATTGTCGTGGCATGTAGATGAAAGAAATAAAGAAGAGTTATTACATCATCCGGCTAACTCTCCTCAATGGAAGAAAATTGATCACGAGTATCCTGAATTTGGAAAAGAGCCGAGAAACCTTCGTCTTGCATTATCTACAGATGGAGTGAATCCTTTTGGTTTTCAAACCAGCAGTCATAGTACATGGCCTGTTATGTTGGTAAATTATAACTTTCCACCCTGGTTATGCATGAAGTGAAAATTCATCATGTTATCTATGCTTATATCAGGACCAAAACAACCAAGTAACGATATTGATGTTTATCTGGCTCCTTTGATCGAGGATTTGAAGTTATTGTGGGACTTAGGTGTAATGTTGTATGATGCTTATAAAAGTGAATAATTCATGTTGAGAGTGATGTTGTATGGGACAATAAATGATTTCCCTACTTATGGAAATTTGTTTGGCTATAGCATTAAAGTAACTCAAGGGTGTCCTGTGTGCGAAGAAGATACATAATCAATTAGGTTGAAACATTCATCGAAATCTATGTTTCTAGGACATTGTAGATTTCTACCTCATCGACATAAGTACCGATCTTGGACGACATCATTCAATGGAGGTTCAGAAAAATTCACAACACCGTCTCCACTAATAGGTGATCAGCTGTTTGAGAAAGTAAAAGATCTGAACACTGTTTTTGGTAAACCATTTTCAAAAAACCTTATGAAATCAGTTGGAAAAAGAGATCAGTTTTTTTGAATTACCATACTGGAATTGTTTGTACGTCAGACATTTTCTTGATGTGATGCATGTGGAAAAAAATGTATGTGACAGTGTTATAAGAATGTTGCTAAATGCCCCTGAAAAAACAAAAGATGGAATTAAGGCAAGGTTGGACATGGTTGACATGGGAATACGAGAAGAGTTGGCTCCCATGAAGGGTGAAAATCGAATGTTTCTTCCTCCATCTGCTTATACTCTTTCTAGGGCGGAGAGATATCGGTTTTGAAACTTCTTCAATGATGTAAAGGTTCCAGAGGGGCACTCAT